>JAHRHZ010000283.1:74516467-74552181 GCA_024137785.1 Ginglymostoma cirratum
TGTGTGTGTGTGTGTGTGACAGAGCATTTGTGTCTATGTGTATATATTTACGTGAGTGTGAGAGATTGGATGTGTGAAAGTGTGTTCATGAGAGAATGAGTGTGTGAATGTGTTTGTATGAGAGTGTGTGCTCGAGTGTATATGTATGTGTGAAAGAGATAGAGTGTATCTTTGAATATCCATCAGCGTGTGAGAATGAGCCTGTGGATGTGTGTGTCTTAATGTCACTTAGGTCTGTGCATTCACATTATGGGTAAATAATCTTGTATCTTACAAGCTAAATACAATTATTTTTATCGTGAACAAAATCAGATATGTATTCACCTCAGTTATCTCCTGGCAATCTGCAGAGCTTTCACACTCTGCTGTAGGCTTAATGCAGAGATAAAAGACAACAGCGCAAAATGGGAAGATAAGGCTTGTTTTTGTTTTGCCTATACGATTTTGTCCTGAGATATTAAAGTAAATGGCCCATGAATCAATGCTCTTTGACAATGGTGCATTGGAGGCTTCCCTAATTGTACATCCTATCAAGGAAAGCTGCAGGTATAGGCGCAAAAGTAACCCTTACTTTCTCTATTCTGATGCTCTGCTTCCTTCTCTCTTCAGCCTGAATGTCTTTTGAATGTCGTGCTGAAAGGACTGACTGTTCTCTTGAGGAATATTTTTCCCTTTTTACATACATACACACACACAGTTACAAATTTTCCTTTGCATTGCGGAATAAAGGCATTGTCTTTTGTCAGCTTCTGAATGTCAAAAAGTAAACAAAAAAACAACAAAAGAAACTTTCATTTTTTCAAGCAACTTTCACAATGTCAAGATGTCCTGAAGCACTTGGAAACCAATCAAGCTGTCTTGTGTTTTGAAGAGGAGTCAACATTGGAATAAAGGAATTGCGAAAGCCAATTTGCACACAGAAAGTTCACACCCTGAGTCTGCCCAAAGCTAGAGGGTCCATGAAAACACTGCTGGAGAAATCAGACTGCATTTTCTCTTTTTTTTAAGTCTATCTAATTAATTTCTTGCATATAGAGATGACCCCTTCATTGTAGCTAGGTTCCTCCTTTGCTGTGTTTTGATCTCTTGTTCATTTCTCTGAAAGACATCCGTCTTCTACTCTAAGACATTTTCCGTTGTGTTTATGTTTCATGGCTTTTATGTTTCATTGATATACTTTGAGGGACACAGTATGTCAGTACACCTTTAAGAGATATGCCCACAATACCATCACTGCTGCATTTGGGATGGCAGGGTGGCTCAGTGGTTAACCCTGCTGCCTCACAGCAACAAGGACCCGGGTTTGATCCTACATGTGGGTGACTGTCTGTGTGGAGTTTGCACATTCTCCCTGCTTCACCTCCGGGTGCTCCAGCTTCCCCCCATAGTCCAAAGGTGTGTAGGTTAGGTGGATTGGCCATGGGAAATTGCTCATAGTGTGCAGGTTAGGTGGGTTGGCCATGGGAGTTACAGGGATTGGGTGTGGGATGCTCTTCGGAGGGTTGGTGAGGACTTGTTGGGTCGATTGGCCTGCTTCCACACTGAAGGGATTCTATGCTTCATTACAGCGTATAATTTGAGGATATAAAGGTCTCAGATACCAGCCAACTAGGAATCACTTGAAGTATGACATGCCACTAAAAACTATGTTTTGGTCATGTCTTTCCTCATCAGTTGCTGCTAGGAAGACAGTGTGGGAAAGTGAAACTGGTGCAGGTAATGGTGTCATTTTGGTCTTACAGACTCAATGGGCTGAAGGGCCTCTTCTGTACTGTGACACAAGCCTCAATTTGTCAGATATATAGAAAGGAAAGAAATAAATAATTTTGTTGGATTTTAAAGGCATAAAGGGTATGGGGAGAAAGCGGGAATATGGCACTGAAATACAGGATCATTCATGATCATATTGAAAGGCGAAGCAGGTTTGAAGGGTTGAATGGTATAGTCCTGTTATTAGTTTCTATGCTTGTAGTTGACCTTTGTGAACTGTTTTTGGCATTCAATAATAAATGAACTCTTTTGAACATCTTTAAGTTCTTATTTACGAGATAATGATGCTTTTACCTGGATAATGCTTCATTGTGGCCAGCAGTTTTACACAGGATCGTTCACAACCTAGTCCAATCAGTCTCTCTCTGACACTTATCGCTGATGGGAGAAAGAGAGCTGCCAAGCTGACAAACTGAAGTTAAGCAGTTGTTATTAGTGGCCCTTGTTCTCACACAGCAGAACTCTCAGCCAAAGCTCTCTCCACTGAATTTTAATTTCTGTGCAGGATGTTCTGTAATAGATCATAGAATCCCCATAGTGTGGAAATAGGCCCTTCAGCCCAACAAGTCCACACTGGCCCTTGGAGCATCCCACCCAAACATGTCCCCAGTAACCCACCTAAATCTACACATCTATGGACACTGGGCAATTTAGCATGGCCAATCCACCTAACCTGCACATCTTTGGACTGTGGGAGGAAACCCACGCAGACACAGGGAGAACATGCAAACACCACACAGACAGTCGCCTGAGGGTGGGATTGAACCTGGGCCCCTGGCACTGTGAGGCAGCAGTGCTAACCAGTGAGCCACTGTGGCGCTGTCTTCATTTAAAAAAATGCTGGAAAATAGACAGCAACATGTTAGAAAAGGCAGCAAGGGGACCGAGTGGCACCTTAAACCATGAAGGACAGAGGCAAACATTTATCAATGTCACTTGAAGCTATACGAGTTGTGTCCTTGAGATCTGTCCTATATATAATGTGCAGGTGTGGTTTGGGGCTCAGACCTGCTCAATTTCTGATATGTTTGATTTTACAGATGGTGGCAATGGTAATGATAGCTGGTAATTTAAATTCAGGATTTGCATTACACAGGGAGATCTGCCAACATGTGCAATGTTAGGAAGCAGCCTGCCAGGCAAGGGGAGGGCTTGAGAAGGAGAATCCTTCATGGTCACCTCAGCTGGTGTGAGAATTGATCCCACAGTATTGGTGTCACTCTGCCTTGCACACCAGCCAACTGTTAGCTCAGTTTGTGATACACAGTGATGTGAACAGCATGGGTTCAATTCCTGCACAGGCTGAGGTCACCATGAAGGACTCTCCTTCTCAACCTCTCCCCTCACCTGAGGCGCGGTGACCTTCAGGTTAAACCACCACCAGTTGTCTCTGTAATGAGAGAGCAGCCCTTGGTCCAGGAGGACAACAGCGACCTCACCTTTATCTTCACCTCCTGCCCCTCAAGCGGGCAGTAACTGTGACTCACCTGCAGCACTCTCCCTCTCAGGCAGGCAATCGCAGGTTCAAGCCCCACCTCAGAGGCCGGTTAGAGGTGCTGAATGCCTTACTCCTGCCTCTCTGGCCTGTTATGTAGCCTATTCAGTAATATATCCGAGACAGAGAGGTCAACAGATTTTTGGGAATTAGGAATATAAGGAGAGCGTGGAAAGGCGAAGTTGAAATAGAACAACAGCCATGATCTCTTTGAATGGCAGAACACGTTCAAAGGGCCGAATGGCCTGCCCATGCTTCCGGCTCTTAGGGTCTCAGGAAGGAGGCCCAAGGGCTTGCCCCGATTCCAGGAATGGGGAAGATTCACACAACAGTTTCACTGGGGTTGTTGTCTGTCCAGTCAATCACTATGGTGTCTGTGGTGACTCAGTCAGTAGTTCTGTCACCATTCAGTCATAAGGCTGTGGGTTTACATCAGATTGAACGACTTGAGCCTCAAGCTAACTGGTACTGCCAAGGCAGCGTTATGGTGTTAGAGGTGAAACTTTTTGCTGAGATCATCCTTGCCTTTTGCTGGAGAAGTGAGAGTTCCCTCCATGTTCGTGCGAAGACCAGCGTGGGAACTTTTCCAATGTCTTCTGGCCAACATTTAGCCCTGACCTAAAACAGTGCTTTCCAAACTGTGACCCCACTTTGAGATTTGAAGTGGGGTGGGGGCTGGTGGTGATGGGTTTTGGGGTGACAAGGGCACCTTTGAGAGCAGGAGAGAGGAGGTGTCAGCCATAGCTGCTTTGGAGCTCGCATTCGCACAAAATATCAGACACAATGCCACCTGGGGTCCTCACCTCCACTGATATAGGAATGAGACATGTTTGACCAACAGGCTCAGGTGCATTCTGACACGTTTCTGGAGCAGATGGATTTGAACCCAGTCACAGAATCGTAGAATCACGACAATATGGAAGCAGGCCACTCAGCCCATCAAACCCATACTAACCCTCTGAAAAGCATCCCGCTCAGACCTACCCTCTTTTCCCTATCCCTGCAACCCTGCATTCTCCATGGCTAACCACCACCACCCCCGCCGCCAGCCTGCACGTCCCTGGACACTATGGGCAATTCAGCATGGCTAAGCACCTGAGGCTGTCCTCCTGGCTCAGAGATATAGACATTCCCACTGCATCAGAACAGCCCCAGTCCTGGCCAAATACCTTGTCAGACTGCATTTAATTGACTTCATGTAGCTGCCCTGTGGTGACAAAAGGTTAGAAGGTGTATGAGCTACTAAAGCGGATTGACAAAGCAGACACAGAGCAGATGTTTTCTTACAATGGGCAACCTAGGACAAGAGGTCATAGTTTTAGGATAAGGGCTAGCAGATTTAAAACAGAGATGAGGAGAAATTACTTCTCTCAAAGTGTCAATAATCTGGGCAGTTCACTAACCTAGAGTGCAGTGGATGGTGGGACGTTTAAGGATGAGAGATTTTTAATTTGTAATAGGTTAAATGGTATAGAGAGTAGGCAGGAAAGTAGAGTTGAGGCCAGGATGAGATCAGCCATGATCGTATTAAGTGGTAGAGCAGGTTCAAGGGGCTGAATGGCCTACTCCTGCTCTGAGTTCAAATGTTCTAATACTCCCCAGTGTATTAAGATAAGTTAGAGAGAGCCCCTGTAGTAACGACCCCTATTGTCATCCATCATCTGTTTTTAAAACAATTTTCACAGGATGTAGGCATCTCTGACTAGGCCAGCAATCATTACCCATCCCTAATTGCCCAGAGGGCAGTTTAAAGTCAACCACATTGTTGTGGGTCTGGAGTCACATATAGGCCAGACCAGGTGAGAGTGGCAGATTTATTTCATTAAGTGAGCCAGATGGATTTTTCCTGACAATCAACAATGGTTTTGTGGCCACCAAAGTCACGGAGTCATAGAGTAATACAGCATGGAAACAGGCCCTTCGGCCCAAAATGGTCCATACTGACCATGGTGCCCTCTCAGCTAGATCCAGTTGCCCTCATTTGGTCCATATCCCTCTAAACCCTTCCCATCCATGTACCTATCCAAATATTTTTTAAATGTAGCTATTATACCTGCCTCAATTACTTTCTCCAGCAGCCCATTCCGTCTACACACCTCCCTCTGCATGAAGAAGTTACCCCTCAGGTCCTTCTTAAATCTTTCCCTTCTCACCTTAAACCTATGCGCTGTAGTTGTCAACTCCCCATCTCTGGGTAAAAGACTATATGCATTCATCCTATCTATGCCCCTCATGATTTTATACACCTCAATAAGTTCATCCCTCAGTCTCCTACATTCTGAGGAATAAAGTCTTATCCTGGGCAACCTCTCCCTATAACTCAGGCCTACTAGCCCTGGCAACATCCTTGTAAATTTTCTTTGCACACTTTCCAATTTAACTATGTCTTTCCCATAGCAGGGTGACCAAAACTGTGCACGATACTCCAAGTGCGGCCTCACCAACGACTTATACAACTGTAACACAATGTCCCAACTCCTATGCTCTAATACCTTGACTTGTAAAGGCCAGCATGCTAAATGCCTTCTTCACCACCCTATCTACCTGTGACACCGCTTTCAGCAAACTACGTACTTGTATTCCCAGGTCCCTCTGTTCCACAACACTCCTCAGGACCTAACCATTTGATGAAGGGTTTAGGCCTGAAACGTCAAGTTTTCCTGCTCCTATGATGCTGCTTGACCTGCTGTGTTCATCCAGCCCCATGCTTGTTATCACTGTATAAGTACTACCTTGGTTTGACTTTCCAAAGTGCAACACGTCACACCTATCTGTATTGAATTGCATTTGCCAATCCTCAGTCCACTTCCTCATCTGATCAAGATCCCTCTGTAATTTTTGATAATCTCCTAATTTTCTACCAACCATAAACTTACTAATTGTGCCTTGTGTATTTAAATCCAGATCATTTATGTATATAACAAATAACAAAGGTCCAGCACTAACCCTGTGGCACACCATTAGTCACAGGCCGCCAGTTCGAGAAACAACCTTCAACCATCACCCTCTGCTTCCTACCATCGAGCCAGTTTTGAATCCAATTAACTAATTCCCCCTGGATCCCATGCGACCTAACTTTCATGACTAGCCTGCCATGCAGGACCTTGTCAAAGGCCTTACTAAAGTCCATATAGACAACATCCACTGCCCTACCCTCATCCATCCTTTTGGTTACCTCTTTGAAAAACTCCAAAAGATTTGTCAGATATGACTTCCCGCACACAAATCCACATTGACTATCCCTAATCAGACCTTGACTATCCATATGTTGGTTGATCCTGTCACTCAGTATCCTCACTGATGCCAGACTCACTAGTCTGTAGCTCCCTGGCTTGTCTTTGCTACCTTTCTTAAACAATGGAACAACATTAGCCACCCTCTAGACTTCTGGAACTCCACCAATAGTTGTTTATTAGAATAAAAATACCACCATCTGCTCTGACAAGAATCAAACCTGGGTCCCCAGAACAAGACTCGAAACTCAGGATTTATTGCCTAGCAGTAATACCACGAAGCACTAGCTGCCCTTAATCTCTGACGCTGGAGTACGGGAGGTTCAGAACACCAAGTGAGGTAACGAGCTGAAATGTTGGAGTCAGCGGCTGTGCTGCCATCCTTAACAAGGGCCTGGTCTTCCCCATTCCCCGTTCCCCCTAGCTCGGTACTGGTCTTACAGTTCCCACTAAGGGGTTCAAGCCTCAAAAAAGTTTGGGAATCACTGGGCTAAGGGTTAGTAGTGTTGAATGGGTGACTAGAGCAAAGTTTACACTGGGAATACATGGGTCTGTATGATGATCATTGCCTTTCCTGTTATGTATAAATGTGCTGGAAAAGGTTGGCAACATGGTAAATAGAGAAGAGAACAGTAACAGACTTTAAGGGGTACAGAGGCATTCTGGTGAAATGGGAAGACATGCAGCAGCTGCTGTTTAATGTGAATAAGTGTGAAGAATTGTCCTCTGGGAGGAACAATAGGATGAGTTCATATAAAGGCAATGTGAAAGAGTGAAAGACCAGTTAAAAAAAAAACTTACACTTGAAAATGCATGGTGGCTCACCTGGATTCGATTCCATCTTCGGGCAACTATCCATTTGGAGCTTGCACATTCTCCTTGTGCCTGCATGAGTTTCTTCCGGGTGCTCCAGTTTCCTCCCACAGTCCAAAGATGTGCAGGTTACATGGATTGGCCATGCTAAATTGTCCATCATATCCAGGGGTGTGGAGGCTTGCTGGATTAGCCTTGAGAAATGCAGGGTTACAGGGATACGTTGGGGGTCTGAGTGGGATGCTCTTCAGAGAGTCGATATGGGCCAAATGGCCTGCTTCTACACTGTTGGGTTTCTATTATTCTATGAACGTGCATGAACTCCATCTTGAAGTATAAAGATGAAATCATCATTGTGTTACCAGACCAGAGGACTGCTCTTTCATTAAAGTGAGAGAAACGACTATAATGGTTCAACCTGAGGGTCACCAGGCCTCAGGGGAGAGGTTGAGAAAGAGAGTCCTTCATGGTGACCTCACACATTAGCTCAGTTGAATGGCTGGGTTGCAATGCATAGTTTTGCCAACAGTGTGGGCTTGAAGTAAACAAGATGAGTTGGACAAGGATATATCTAATTTTCAGGTTTAACTGATTCTTTCTGTGTGGCATTAGACCAACCTGCAAAAGCAGATATACCTCAAGGCACGCATTCACTCATCATTGAAGGTAGCAGGACAAGGTGGCTAAGAAAGCACAGGGATGATTTTGTGAACAGGGTGGTTGAGTTTTCAGGGCAAGGATCCTTGTTAAACATCTAAAGATGTCCGGAACAAAAACAGAAGTTGCCAGAAAAGCTCAGCAGGTCTGGCAGCATCTGTGAAGAAAAAATTAGAGTTAACGTTTCGGGTCCTGTACCCTTCCTCAGAACTGAAGAAGGGTCACTGGAACTGAAACATTAACTCCGAGTTTTTCTTCACAGCTGCTGCCAGACCTGCTGAGCTTTTCCAGCAACTTCTGTTTTTGTTCCTGATTTACGGCATCCGCAGTAGTTTCGGTTTTCATCTAGAGACATCTGGTTTGGCCTGAGTTGCAGAATTATGTACAGTCCCTTGTCAGCATCATGCTTGAGGGGATGATGTCATTGTGGTTCATCAGAATGATCTCAAAGATCACCAATTTCAGTAATGTGGTGAGTTGGAGCAATGAGGATTTGGTTTTTTTAAACAGAGAGGTAACCGAGAGAGGGATTTGATTTGCGATTGAGGTTCTGACAGAACAAGTAAGGAAAAATTATTTCCACTGGCACGTGAATCAAAAAGGAGAGGCCTTAGATTATTTCACACAGGATTGTTAGGACCCGGGACACATTACCCAAAAGGTTGTGAAAATCAATTTCCTTGGTAACTTTCAAAAGGCAGTTTGGCATTTATTTGAAAAGCATGAATTTCTTGGGTTATAGAGATAAAGCTGGGATGCTTGGCTACAATGGACAGCACTTTCAAAGACCCAACACAGCCTAGATGGAGTTAATGGCTTCCCTCTAAGCTGTAAGGTGTCATCCCACCTGATCCAGCCCTGCTATCCCTTTCCTCTTCATGTGTTAATTTTTTACCCTTAAATGTACTTCTGATATTTACCTCAGCCACTCATAGAGTTATAGACTCATAGAGATGTATAACATGGAAATTGACCCTTTGGTCCAACTTGTCCACGCCAACCAAATATCCTAAATTTGTCTCGTTCTATTTGCCAGTGTTTGGCCCATATCCCTCTAAACCCTTCCTATTCATGTACCCATCCACATGCCTTTTGAATGTTGTAATTATACCAGCCTCTAACACTTCCTCTGGCAGCTCATTCCATACATGCACCACCCTCCGTGTGAAAAAGTTGCCCCTTAGGTATCTGTTAAATCTTTCCCTTCTCACCTTAAACCTATACCCTCTAGTTTTTGACTCGCCTATCCTGGGAAAAAGACCTTGTCTGTTCACCCTCTCTGTGTTTCTCACAATTTTGCAAACTTCTATAAGGTCACCCCTCAGCCTCCAACACTCCAGGGAACATAGCGCCAGCCTATTCAACCTCTCCCTATAGCTCAAAGCCTCCAAACCTGGCAACATTCTTGTAAATCTTTTCTGAAACCTTTCAAATGTAACAGCATCTTTCTCATAGCAGGAAGACCAGAACTGCATGCAGTATTCCAATAGTAGCCTCACCAATGTCCTGTACATGACCTCCTTGTGATAGTGAGTTCCATATTCTCACCACTCTCCAGACCAAGAGGTTTCTCCTGAATTGGGATTTATTGGTGTCTATTGAACATTGACGAATAATTCTATGCTGGCTAATTGAAGTCAAGGTGTCACATAACTTCATCCCCAAATAAGAATTACAGCGAATCAACTACTATACAGCCCAATCCCCTATTTTATAAAACACATGAATAGTATCTAAACAATTGAGTATTCAATGATCTCAACTAGACAACATTTGAAGAAAAGACTTGGACGCAAAATGCAGTAGGCATTTCATTTCTGCTCCTGGAATTAAGGAAACTTGTTGCATTTGACAAGTTTATAATTGAAATGTTCATAACTGTGCAATCCTTTTATTACCTGAGATATCATTTTTTTATTTTAATGATTGTCAATACTATGTCCTCAATTATTTTTTTGAAATTTTATGATTTTGCTGCTGTGATCTTCAACAAATCTGTTGTACGTCTATCTGTCTATCTATCTATCTATCCATCCTTCTGTCTCTGTCTATCTATCTATCTTTCTGTCTATCTATCTATCTATCTATCTGTCTGTCTATCAGTTTATCTATCTATCTATCAGTCTATCGGTCAATCTACCTACCTGTCTCTATCTATCTTTCTTTCTATCTATCTATCTATCTATCTCTCTCTCTCTCTCTCTTTCTCTGTCTATCTATCTATGTCAGGAAATTTGTCTGACGTGGTGCTTTACAAATTCACTTTTAAATACCAGCTCTAAATTAAGAGTGTTGCTATTTGTTCTGCATTCCCTCATCAGAAAAATAAATCTCTGCATCCATCCTCACTAATGCCTTTATTGTTTTAACAATCAGACCTTGACCTGATCCTCTGTAAGCCCTGCTACAGTTCTAATGAATCTTCCCTGTGTCCTTCTTGAGGTTGAGTGGTCCACACTGAAGGCAGTGGCTCACATAGGATCCAACCAAGGTTCAGTACAACTGAGTAAAAAGATTTTGGTTTCAAGTCCCACATCAGGGCTTAAGCATGAAAATCAAAATTGACACATCAGTCCATTACCAAGGAGCATCCACACAGATGGAAGTACTGCAATGAAATATAGAAATTAGGTGCAGAGGGTGGCCATTCAGCCCTTCGAGACTGCTCATGACTGACCATCCAACTCAGTCCCCTGTTCACACTTTCTCCCCATACTCTTTGATCTCCTAATCCCCAGGAAGTGTTTCCAACAATGTTTTGATGAAGCATTAAAACAGGGTCCATCTGCCAGCTCAGGTGGATGTAAATATCACATAAATAATCCCTTATGTCCTGACCAATGTTTATCCATCGTTCACAAAAAAAAAGTCCGAGACAATTTGATCTTTGTGACATTGCTTTGTGGGAGTTTGTTGTGTACAAGCTTTCTAACGTGTTTCTGACATAACATTTTAAAAGTACCATATTGGCTGTAAAGTGCTTTGTGACATCTGTTGGTTGTGAAAGATGCTATACAAATGCATGTGTTCCTTTCTGTTCTAACAGTAAAGCATAATGTATTCACTTTTATATCACAATCAGCCTGTGAGAAAAGCAAACATTCCATGAGTCTTTTTTGAGTACATTTTGTATCTGTCTGTTAGTTTAGCAATTTGTGTACATGAACACCTGAATCTCTTAAATCACACGGTTCACAGTCAGAGAGTCATACAGCGTGGAAACAGACCCTTCGGTCGAACCAGTTCATGCCAAACATAATCCCAAACTAAACTAGTCCCACCTGCCTGGCCTTGGCCCATAGCTCTCCAAACCTTTCATATGCATGCATTTATCCAAATGTCTTTTAAACATTGTAACTGTACCCACATCCACCACTTCCTCTGGCAGTTCATTGCGCACATTGCAAACTACCATCTGTATAAGAAATTTGCCCCTCATGTCTTCTTTAAATCTCTCTCCTCTCCTGTTAAAAATGTGCCCCCTTGTCTTGAAATTCCCCATCCTAAGGAAAAGACACCCACCGTTAACCCTATCTATACCCCTCATGATTTTATAAACCTCTATAAGGTCACTCTCAAGCGCTTACACTCCAGCGAAAGATGTCCCAGCCTATTCAGCCTTTCTTAAATATGTCATTTGGCTCCCTGTGAAGTAGTGCAGATCCCTCTGATCCAGTGTGGATTTCGCTGCTCCTTTTCTTTAAATTCACTGAAAGGACGTGGGGTCACTGACTGGGCCAGCATTTATTGCATGTCCCTATTTGCCCTCAAAAAGGTGGTGGTGAGCTGCCTTCTTGAACCGCAGCAGTCCATGTGCTGTAGGTTGACGCATAATGCCCTTCGGGAGGGAATTGCAGGATTTTGACCCAGCGACAGCAAAAGAACAGTGATATATTTCCAAGTCAGGTCAGGGAGTGATTTAGAGAGGAACTTGTACGTGGTTGGTGTTCCCATGTATCAGCTGCCCTTGTCTTTCTGGATAGAAGTGGTTTGGAAGGTGCTGTCTGAGGATCTTTGGTGAATTTCTGCAGTGCATCTTGTAGATAGTACACACTGCTGCTACTGAGCATCGGTGGTGGAGGGAGTGGATGTTTGTGGATGTGGTGCCAATCAAGCGGGCTGCTTTGTCCTGGATGGTATCAAGCTTCTTGAGTGTTGTTGGGGCTGCACTCATCCAGGCAAGTGGAGAGTATTCCATCACACTCCTGACTTGTTCCTTGTGGACAGGCTTTGGGGAGTGAGGAGGTGAGTCATTTGCTGCACTATTTGTAGCTTCTGGTCTGCTGTTGTAGCTATTGTGTTTATACGGCTGGTGTAATTCAATATCTGTAACCCCCAGATGTTGATGTGGATCCCAGTGTGCATACTCTGAACCCAGTGCAGATGACTTTAAAGCTTCCCTAGGGGCAACCATCAGTCACAATTCCGCCTTCTCAGCTACATCTACTTCTCTCTGTAACGTCTGACCTAATTCGTAAAGTTTTCTAAACCTCTAAACCTATTCTCA
This sequence comes from Ginglymostoma cirratum, assembly GCA_024137785.1. NCBI lineage: Eukaryota > Metazoa > Chordata > Chondrichthyes > Orectolobiformes > Ginglymostomatidae > Ginglymostoma > Ginglymostoma cirratum. The sequence continues at coordinate 74,528,943 of JAHRHZ010000283.1, forward strand.
TTGTGAAGCTGAAGGTGTAGCCCTCTGTTATAAAATACATGCAGTGCCATTCAGTCCAGCAGGTCTCAGCTGTTACGTATTTGCTACGCTAACCTCCATCCATTCTATGTCATCAAACCTGCTATCCCTCTCTTCCTTTGTTGAGCTTCCCCTTAACTGTGCTTAATATATTTGTCTCAGCCACTCCTTGTGGTACTGAGTTCCATGTTCTCACTAGTCCTCACAAATTGAATTTGCAGGAATCTATCTCATACTGATGACCAACAGTTCTTCTGATTTTTTTTTGGGCTGGCTAGATGAAGGCTATAAAGTAAGGGTCTTCTCGCCTTCATCCAAGATCTCATAACCCACGGCACCAAAGGGAACTCACAGTGGTTGTGATGATGTGATTAGACTTCGCTGTAACATGCTCACTAAATGAAAGGCCACCAGATGTTACCAAGACTCGCTTCTGTAATCCTGACTGCAGCCCTGAGCCGTTAGCTACAGGGACAGTCAACACCGTCCCTGAGCATGATTCAGAAAAATAGAAGGGCAATGATGTCAGTGTGTTGTCAATGCTTCTTTATGCAGACTTCAGGCAGACTATGAGGTAACACTATTGTAATTACATGTTCTCATATCCGTTTATATACAACCTTTTTTCCTTTACTGAATGAAGAGAAAAGACAATTCAATTCAAAGGATAAATTGCCCTAATCTGCTTCCTTCACATCTTATTGAATTTTTTTTGCACTAAAAGGTTACCCACTAGCCACACAGTGTGAAAATTGAATTTTGAACAGAGACTGTTTACAATCCATCGCACAGCTCTCTGGGCACTCTGTCAGGATGCATCTTTGTAATGTTGCTCCCCTGTACGACCTCCTTTCTTGCTTTCATGTGGAGGTGCCAGTGTTGGACTGGGGTAGACAAAATCAGAAGTCACACGACACCAGGTTATAGATCAACAGGTTTATTTGAAATCACAAGCTTTCGGAGTGCTGCTCCTTCTGCAGGTGAAGTCAGTTGTGATTTCAAATGAACCTGTTGGACTATAACCTGGTGTCGTGCGACCTCTGACTATTTTGCTTTCAGTAAGGCATGCCAGTGGAGGGAGTAAGAGGCCTCTTATGGCAGGGACCTGGGTGCCTCATCAAAAGCTGGGCATCTCGCCTCTTCCAGAATCTTAGTTAGTCACAGCCCAGTGTAGCATGGAGCAGGAAAGCACACAGCACAAGTGAGTCTGGGTTCAGTCCATACACAGTCCATACAGGTCTTGGTTGGTTTCAGTCCTGGAGGTGGGAAGGAGTTTGAGGTCACTTTGCCATGGATCCCCAGATCCCAGGTGATCTCAGCTTAGAGTGTGATGTTGTTCTCTCTCCTCAGCATTATCCTTGACCTTCCTTTGAGAGAAGTAAGAAACCCTGGACAATTGACACATGCCACCCTTGGTGACCTATAAGACCATAAGAAATAGGAGCAAAAGTAGGCCATTTGGCCCATTGCGTTCACTCCACCATTCAGTGAGATCATGGCTGATCTGGCAATCCTCAACTCTACTTTTCCTGCCTTGTCCCATAACCTTGATTCCCTTACTGATTAAAACTCGGTCCATTTCAGCCTTGAATAGACTTATTGATCCAGCCTGGACAGCCTACTGCGGTAAAGATTTCCACAAGTTCACTACCCTCCAAGACGAGATAGTCCTCCTCATTTCTGTTTTAAATGTGGAACCCTTTATTCTGAGATTGCACCCTCTGGTCCTGGCCTTCCACACAAGAGGAAACAACCTTTTCTCATCTACCCCCTAAACATCCTATATGTTTCAATAAGGTCACCTCTCATTCTTCGAAATTCCAATGAGTACAGGCCCAACCTACTCAACCTCTCCTTACAAGACATTCCCTCCATACCTGGTATCAACCTTCTCTTCACTGCCTCCAATGTCAGTGTATCTTTCTTTGGACCTGTCACCGTAAATGAGCTAAAAGTCAAATTTGTATTTTACTGGCACTTTGCAAGTCTTCAAGTAGCCCCAAAGCAGTTTTTCATACAATATCATAGTTTGTTTTCTCAAGTGCAGTCACTGTTTGGAAAAGTCATCTGGGAATTTGCACACAATAATCTTCCACAGAGAGTAATGGGATTTTTAAATCATTGTGATTGTGGCCACTTTTTGCAATCGTGCTTTGGGAACTTTGACATTTACCTGGAGAGGACATCCCCTCCATTACAACTGCATTTATATAGTGCCGTTAACCCAGCAGAATGCCTGAAGGCACTTAACGGGATTAACTTTCAAACAAAATTTGACTGAGTTGCTTTGGGAGATAAAAGGACAACTGTCTGAAATGTTGGTCTGGGGGGTAATGTTTGGAGCAATGTTTTAAAGCAGCAGAGTGCATGAAGAGTGGGAATGAGGGAACTGTGTAGATTTGGGCTTGGTTTTGAACCACCAATGATGGAACAATGAAAACCAGGGTTGCAGAAGAATTGCAGGAGGGCTGAAATCATGGAGGTCTTCGGGGTTAATGGAGGTCACAGAGACAGGGAGGGAAAGGCAAACAAAATTTTTGAAATCAGGTTCAGTAATTTTAAATGTGAGGCACCACTGGACAAGAAGCCAGCACAGGTCAGTGAGGAAAGGAGGGATTGACAGATGCATAGGCAGCAGAGTTTTGGATAGACTTAGGTCGAAGGACGGTGCATCATGGAGGCTTCTGAATGAAATAACTCTGAGATGTGACACAGTGAATTCTGACAAAACTGAGATAGAGGCTGACTTTGGTTTGATTAATTCTTGTCTCATGTACCTAGGCACAGTGAAAAAGTTTTGTTTTGCATGGAGTAACAGGCAGATCATACCGTTAAAAAGTGCATTAGAGTAATTGAACAGCACAAAGGTTGTGCAGAGAAGTTTCACAAACAGTGAGATCAGCACTAAATTTAAAATCTGAGAGGTCCATTCAGAAATCTAATAACAGCCGGGAAGAAGCTGCTCTTGAATCTGTTGGTACATGTGTTTAAACTTTTGTGTCTTCTGCCTGACGGAAGAGGTTAGAAGAGATTATAACCGGGGTGGAAGGGGTCTTTGATGATGTTGGCTACCTTCGTGATGCAGCGGGAAGTACAGCTGAAGTCAATGGATGGAGGGTCACCTTGCGTGATAGACTGGGCTATGTTTGCAACTCTGTAGTTTCTTACAGTCTTGGGAAGAGCAGTTGCCGTACCAAGCCATGATGCATCTGGATTGAATGGTTTCTATGGTGCATCTGTAAAAATTGGCAAGAGTCTTTATGGATTTGCCAAATTTCCTTAGACCCCTGAGGAAGTAGAGGCATTATTGTGATGCTGATGTGAAGTTAGAAGGAATCGGGGTCTATTTGTTGATCTGATAGACTTGGGGTGAAATAGCGACACAAAGGCAGGAGTAGCACAAGGTTGTCCAACCCCTGATATAACAAGCTGTAGAGCTGGATGAACACAGCAGGCCAAGCAGCATCAGAGGAGCAGGAAGGCTGACGTTTCGGGTCTAGACTCTTCTTCAGAAACCCTTCTCCAACTCCTTAAGCCTTCCACATCAAAGAGGGTGGGAGTTGAAGACAAAACTGGGGATTTTCCTTTCTTCAATCAAAGGACAAACTGAAGGTGTTTCCGAACTCCCAATGATTAGTAAACTGCTGTGCTGCCATAAATAATAGAAACAAGCTATAAGATGCAAAACACACACTCACCAATTTAATAGCTGTGATTTAAACAGGTAATAAGCTGCAGCCTGTTTTCACATTAGTTGAACAGAACTCCTGTCATTCAAAGGATTTAAAATGAGGAGCCAGGAATAAAAGTGAAGGATAAGATTCAGAATAGGTCCCTAGAGTGTAGTAAACCACATGTACTAGGAACCTCAGGCTGGATCACTATTCAGAGGACAAGTAGGAACCTGTGGAGTTAACGATATAAATGCATTGCTGTGTCCTACATAGTGGAGTCTGAGAGGAGGTAACAGACTGCCAACTGAGGGTAAGAGGAGCTGGGTGTGTGATCTCCCACTGCCACATATTGTGCCAGATCAGTGCCAACATTCTAATCTGCTGCGTCATGATAGTCTCCTATCCTGCACTGATGGAGATTCCCAGGCAGAATTGTACATGAGGTCTAAAGGTGACCAGCGAATCAAGAGGCCCTTAATAGTGAGGGAAGGGAGGGGTACGTGGTTGTACGCAACTATGATTCCCCTGAGGAAACCCCACTGACCCCAACCCTCAGCCTGTCATGGCCACAGGGCCAGACCTGATGTTTCCCCTCACTGTGCCACAGAGATAGAAAGGGTTTTTCCAATCCGAGATTGTGGCCCAGCATGTGCAGTGGTTGTAAATTTTAAACCATAGAGCCATAGAGTCATACAGCTCAGAAACAGATCTGTGAGCCCTTCTTGTCCATTCCCAGACTAAACATGTTCCATTTGCCTGCATTTGGCCCATAGCCCTCCAAACCTCTCCTATCCACATAATAGTCCAAACATCTTTCAAATGTTGTAACTGTACCTGCATCTATCACTTCCTCAGACAGTACAAAAGTGTGAAGTGATTCATTTTGGAAGGTTGAATTTGAATGCCGAATACAAGGTTAATGGCAGGATTCTCAGCAGTGTGGAGGAACAGAGGGATCTTGGGGTCCACATCCATAGATCCCTCAAAGTTGCTACCCGAATTGATAGGGTTGTTAAGGAGACTACGGTGTGTTGGCTTTCGTTGGCAAGGGAATTGAGTTTAAGAGCCATGAGGTTATGCTGCAGCTCTATAAAACCCTGGTTAGCCCACACTTGGAATATTGTGTTCAGTTCTGTTCGCCTCATTATAGGAAGGATGTAGAAGCTTTAGAGAGGGTGCAGAGGAGATTTACCAGGATGCTGCCTGGACTGAAGGGCAGGTCTTATGAGGAAAGGCTGAGGGAGCTAGGGTTTTTCTCATTGGAGTGAAGAAGGATGAGAGGTGACTTGATAGAGGTATACAAGATGATGAGAAGCATAGATAGAGTGGATAGTCAGAGACTTTTTCCCAGGGTGGAAATAACTATTACGAGGGGGCATAATTTTAAGGTGATTGGAGGAAGGTATAGGGGAGATGTCAGGGGTAGGTTCTTCACACAGAGAGTGGTGGGCGTGTGGAATGCGCTGCCGGCAGTGGTAGTGGAGTCAGATACTTTAGAGACATTTAAGCGACTCTTGATTAGGCACATGGAGGATAGTAAAATGTAGGGTATGCAGGGTAGATTGATCATAGTAGGATAATAGGTCAGCACAACATTGTGGGCAAAAGGGCTTGTACAGTGCTGTACTGTTCTATGTTCTACATTCCACATACACACCACCCTCTGTGTGAAAAAGTCACCCCTCAGGTCCTTTTTAATCTTTCTCATCTCACCTTAAAATTATGTCCTCTAGTTTTGGACTCCCCTACCCTAGGGAAAAATAACCTTGGCCAGTCACCTTATCTACACTCATTACAATTTCATAAGGTCACCCCTCAACGTCCTGTGCACCATGGAAAAAAGTCCCAACCTCTCCTTATAACTCAAACCCTCCAGTCCAAGTAACATCCTTGTAAATCTTTTCTGCATCCTTTCCAGTTTAAGAACATACTTCCTGTAGCAGGGAGACCAAAACTGTAAACAATAGTGTGAAAGTGGCCTTACTAACAACCAAACAAGACAAATCAGACCTTTTCTTCAACAGCTGGCCTCCAATTCCAGAGAATGCAGGGTCCCAACAAATCAATCTCTCCTCAAAGGACAAGCCCTAATGCCCAGGAATCGATCAGGACAATCGTTAGTGCAAACCCCTCATTAAGGCACCTAGGGTAGGTGGACTAATACATAAGAACATAAGAAATAGGAGCAGAAGTAGGCCATCCGGCCCATCCAGCCTGCTCCACAATTCAATAAGATCATGGCTGATCTTTCTGTGGACTCAGTCTCACTTACCCATCCTCTCATCATAACCCTTCATTCAAAAATCTATCTATCTTTGCCTTAAAAACATTCAACGAGGTAGCCTCAACTGCTCCACTGGACAGGGAATTCCACAGATTCACAACCCTTTGGGTGAAGATGTTCCTCCTCAACTCAGTCCAGAATCTACTCCCTCATATTTTGAGGCTATGTCCCCTAGTTCTAGTGTACTCCAGCTGTATTCTCAGCAAATCCTGATACAAGTGCAGCAAGATGTCCTGAGTTTTAAGCTCCAACTCACTTACAATAATGTCCAATATCAGTCTTGAGTTTATGCAGTTCCAGTGCATCAGAACATTATCATATTTCCATGAGTTAGCTTGACAAGGGATGACATAAACAAGACCTGTGTTGCATGGGGTATTAAAGACAAAGCTGTGCTTTGATTGAAGCTTTCAGGATTTTGACAGGAATTGGTAGACTGGGTAGAGATGCCAGACCAATCACTAACTCTAAAGGCTGGCATCGATAGGGTTTTGCTAGTTCTTGCAAATATAAAGGGCATTGTCACTCTGTCTAGCTCTCCAAAGTGGGTGAATTGAATTGTGGATTTCATTGAATCGCGGAATGGACTTCAGACTCTGAATGGGCTAGTGCTGTCCCACTGTTTGTGTTTGATGAGAGGCTAAAGAACGGGATTTGAGATTGTGTGATTGAAAGGGCCACACTACGATTGAGCTTTAATGGTCAACTCTCATCGCACCTTGGGAAATTATAGCCTGCCAATTGCCAAAAGTAGACAAAGAAAAATATTGAGAGAAAATGATACTTAATAACATGCCCACTGCCTCGCTGAAGGAGCTGGCCATCGAAAAAACAACTTCAGGAAAGGACAGCTTCAGCACTGAGTCTGTGCAATTGCTACTCACAGTATATAATCGTTGACAACATGCAGGTGTTGTAGTTATCGAGGCTAAAGCAGAAGGAGTGTCTGTAATTATCTGTTAGTTTTGTAGTGATCGCCTTCAAAAAATCTTGCTTTGCAGTTTAACTACTGGGATTCAATGTGAATGACTTTGTTGCTGGGATGTTGGTCTTCGCTTTATGATCCAAGTTGCCATTAGTCAGTAGGCGAGCTCAGATTCCACTTTACTCTGAATTATCCCCCATTTGCGGTGTGATATTGCGGCAATGTGTGATTTGGCACAAAACTGTAAAATTGCCTTCTCCTAAAACTGTCCCCTTTATGTCCCACTGTGTGACATTCTAATAGGGTCCAGCAGCAGGTCTGTTCAGCTTCGCCCTCGTCAAGTGGAAGCCTTTATTACTTTTTTTTTGTAAGGTCAAGGTTCAAAGGTCAGGGTATCATCGGAAGTTGTCGAGGAAGAGAGAACTAAAACAAGAAAACAGAGTGCAGTTGGTTAGATCTCGATGGGTGTGTTATTTTTGGAAAATGAAGCCTAAGAGAATTAATGACCTTGGTTAACTGGGGAAAGTGGGGGTTTATTTGTTTTGACAGACAATGGTTTCAGGAGTCTTGACTCCTGGGTAGACATCATCAAAGTTTTCAAGTGTCTTTTGAGGCAGAAGGAAGTGCTGCCATGTAATGAGATAGTAGGAACTGCAGATGCTGGAGAATCTGAGATAACAAGGTGTGGGGCTGGATGAACACAGCAGGCCAAGCAGCACCATAGGAGCAGGAAAGCTTGACGTTTCAGGCCTAGACCCTTCATCATTGACAACATGGGTCCCAAAATGGCCTTAGGGCTTCCCTAGAAAAGAAGGAGATTATTGAGTGAAGGCTCTTGTTATGTTGAGAATGATGCTCTGGAACAATCTAAGTCTGTTTAGCTGTCATCCCATGTTAATGGAATTTTGGTCAGGTCTGCCAACAGGACCTTTATTCTTTTCATGCACACTCTGACTGCAAGTCCTTGCATACACATATAAAAACAAGGTTCCATATATGTCTATCTCCATCATAAATGCAAAGACATCTTCAGGGATATAAAATTATCCAAAAGAGTCACAAGGTTGTTGACAAAAAGAAAGCCATTTAGTGTCAGGAACTTATTAAACGTTAACTTAGAGCTGACAAAGTGAATTAATCAGTTCGCATCTCATTGGGGTGTTTTATCTGGACTGTCACGCAGATATTCACAATGTTTCACTTCATCTTTGTCCCCACTTCTACAAAAGATACTTGGTTTGAATTTCCACAATCACTGTAACATGAATACAGGAGACTGATAAATGGTTTCTGGAGGATACTTGGATGAACCTGGTCAAGATCTCCTTGACTCCTAATTCCAGGGTCACTAGGACATAACTCCTCAAAGGTTATAGACAGCATTGCAGGATTGATCCCACATGGCCTGTAGAAGAATTGATCTTTGAAGCCCATCCTCAAAACGCTGCTGTCCCTCACAATATTGATGTGGATTTGTTTTGCCTGAATGATTTGAAGCCTTGGCAATGTGCATTGAGGAAGGAGGTCATAGAAGCAACTTGTCAGTGCCTCTGTTGTTGTCTAGATTCCAAGTTGTTTGAAAGCAGTACAAATAACAATGTGAACTTTGCCCAATTTGCTGCACCAAGTGCCAATTCACTGAAAATGAAAAGGTTGCAACCAAAATGGAATTTGTCCTTTCAATGGAAATATTCTTCGGTGGCTGATTCTTGGAATTTATACCATGGTTCGAGCCTTGGGTTTTGTTATTATCGTTTGGACTTGATTCTGTTTTATCCCACGCTCTCCGGACCCCAGATGCAAATAACTAATCGCGAGAGAGATGTAAAATGGTACGAAGACTTCCTTCTTTTTTTTCCCAACTCTCGCCCGCGTTGCCTGACTGGACCCCAGCATCATGAAAGTACCACCGCCACGGGGCATGACTCCAGTCACTTCCACTCAGGGTTACCATGACGACTGGGAACTTTTTACAGGAAATACAACGTCAAGACAAATACAAACAGACGTTTTCAAACTCTTACCTTAAAAGATATTGCAGTGAACCATGGGATAACGTTTTATTTTCTCTCTCTGAAAACAAGAAAGACTTTTGGGGGACGTTGAGAAAGTAAATGTGGTGCCAGGACACGTTTACGTGCCATTGGAGCTAGAGTGTTCATTGGATAAGCACAACGGCAGGACCCTACCATCTGTCTGCTGTGTGCCTGATTTTTTTTTAGAAGTACAATTTATAAGGGAAATGAAATGGAATGACTATGCATGTTTAGTCCATTAAAATGATTAAAAGATAAAATAAATCATTCTTTATAGACCCTGGGAAATCATTGCCTGACCATGACAATGCACTTTAAAATGACAATATCTCTTTTTTAAGGTCTAATGAAGAAGGCAAAGTGTTGTTTTGCTCTGCTATTGCTTCTACCATGAGGGGAAATTTCATTCCAATCTAATTTGTCTTTTAAAAGTTATTTAAATGATATAATACATTGTAGGTGACTAAATTCCACTGTTATTTTCTGAAAAAAAAACTTTTGAATGAAGTCTTGAATCTCATGAGATATAAAGGGTGAGAAATATCATGCTGTTTAATGTCCATTATGTGCTGAAGTAAATGACTTCAGCCAGTTGGCACAATAAGAGATTGACCTTTGAGGGAGGACTGGGACTTGGTTGTCTGCTCCAGCCCCTTTGTTAAACCGCAAGGCAGCTTAGTGGTTAGCACTGCTACCTCACAGTGCCAGCGATCTGGGATCAATTCCAGCCTTGGGTGACTGTCTGTGTGGAGTTTGTATGTTCTGCCCGTGTCTGTGTGGGTTTACTCCTGTTTCCTCTCACAGTCCAAAGGTATGCAAGCTAGGTGGATTGGCCATACTAAATTGCCCATAGTGTCAAGAGATGCACAAGCTGGGTGAATTAGACATAGGAACTCTGGGGATAGAGTAGGGGTCTGGTTGGGATGCTCTGCAGAGAGTTTGTTTAAACAGTTCAGCTGTGATAGCCTCTATACTCTTCCTGCATTAATGGCCTTCCCTCATACATTAAGATTAGGAAATAGCCAAAGTTGGGGGACTTGTCATCAGGGCTTTCTATCATGGGGAAGGAGGCAACTGAAGAAAATTCTGAAGTACAATGTTTCCCCTTACAGGTAACACTAGAGACCAGGGGACATGGTTTTAAAATAAAGGGCCTGCCATTTAAGATGGAGATGAAGAGAAATTTACCTTGCCTCAGAAAGTTGTGAGTGAAATAAATCCATAGAGACCGGTATTCTGTCTTTTATTTACACGTGGAGAGCCCTCAACACTGATCCAGCTGTCTCAGAGCCAACTCTCAGAGGCAACAGGATGTCTGACACTCCTGTTTATATCAGTCAGCCAGGGCTCCCTGATTGGACCAGGTTAGCAGCCCCAATCAGGGACCTCATATTCTATGAGGTCCACCTGGCTGACATTGTTACAATCACTGCAGTCAGTCTGACAAACTTTTTTGTAGGGTTGACCACTGAGTATTTTTGAGGCAGAGTGTGATGGGTTCTTGACTAACAAGGGAGTTGGAAGAAGGGAGGGAGGAAAATAGAATTGGGGCCACAATCAAACAGGCCATGCTCTTGTTAAATAGTGAAGCAGGCCAGAGACGCCAGTGGCCTTCAGCCTACTCCTAATTGGTATACGTTCCTATGTATGCCAGTAATTTGAGGGAAATAAATAAACCTGGGTTTTGACATGCTCAAAATTCTGCCAGTCTTAGCCTTTTGTAATTATGACTCAGGAGAGATGGCAGTGTCTTTGGGGGAGGGGGCACAGTGGCTCAGTGGTTCAGTGGTTAGCACTGCTGCCTCACAGTGCCAGGGACCTAGGTTCAATTCCAGCCTTGCGCGATTGTCTGTGTGGAGTTTGCATATTCTCCCCATGTCTGTATGGGTTTCCTCCTGCAGTCCAAAGATGAGCAGGGTAGGTGGATTGGCCATGCTAAATTACCCATAGTGCTCAGGGATGTTTAGATTAGGTGGGTTAGACTTGGGGAATGGGTCTGGGTGGGATGGTCTTCGGAGGGGTGGTGTGAACTTGTTGGGCTGAATGGTCTGTCCCCACTCTGTAGGGATTCTATGATTCTTTTTCAGCCAAAATCTGGCCTTGTGTTGTTATGGCCTATTCCAGCAGGTTTTGTCCATTGACCTCTCACCTCAAGATGCCCCGCCTACATTCTAACTCCATGAGAAAGACCATAAGAAATTGGAACAAGAGTAGGCCGTTCGGCCCCTCAAGCCTGCTCCTCCATTCAATAGGATCATGGCTGATCCGACACTTTCCTGCCCTTTCCCTGCAAACCTTGATTCCCCAACTAATCCCTAAATCCACACAAGGACACTATCCCCACAGCTCTCTGTGGTAAAGAGATCCAAACACTCACAACCTTTTGAGAGAAGAAATTCCTCTTCATTCTGAAGTTGGCATCCTTTAATTCTCTTACCATTCGAACATTGTCTAGGCTCACTGCCTTCTCATAATCAGTCAGGAGGGGAATAGACTGTTTATTAAACAATTATATTCAGCTTGGCTGTTAATTTTGTCCAATATTTAGCATAGCAAATGGAGCTCAAAGAATTTATTTTATGAAGCTTACCTTTTCCTTCATTTCGTGGCTCAGTGATTTTGCCCCTGAGTTTGCTTACAGCAGCATTCTGGTAAGGAAGATGGAAGATTTGTACTTTTCTATTTATGGAGATTAATCTTTGATTCCTGGAAACTTCAGGGAGAGCCTAGAGGTTTGGCAAGTCAAATCTCAGATCAAAGATAGATGTGGGAAAAAACACGCACACACTCTTTATCTATCATGCACTCTGTTTCTCACACAGACACAGACACACACACACACACACAGACACACACACAAACGCACAGAATCTCTCTCCCTCTCTCTCTTTCACAGAGATATACACAAACTGTCACCCACAGGAGCACACAATCTCACACACAGAAACTGCTATATACACGTACTTACTCACTCTCACTCTCTCACATTTGCACACACACAAACGGGTCATATTCACACACACAAACAGACGCATACACATGCAGTCTATCTCACGTACTCATACATTCGCAGTTTCTCTCATTAACAGGCACACACATGCACACAATCTCTCTCTTGCACACATACGCACATCCCCTCATTCTCTCACATACACTATCAGACACATACATTCTCACATGCAATCGAACACTCATTTTCATTCATAAGTACACTGTTACATGTACATCTCTCATATACACTGTCTCTCCCAAACACAAATACACATGTCACAGACAAAAGTGTCAAACTGAAGTTGCTAGAGACTGGGAGATAGTGGCCTCATGGTATTCTCCCTGGATTGTTAATCCAGAGACCCAGATTTAAATCCCACCATGCAAGATGGTGGAATTTGAACTCAAGATCTGGAATTAACAGTCTAATGATGGCAATTAATCCATCATTGTTGAGGGGAAAAGGTTCACTAATGCCCTTTAGCGAAGGAAATCTGCCATCCTTACCTGGTTTGGCCTACATATGACTCCAGACCCACAGTAATGTGGTTGACTCTTAACTCCCCTCTGGGATGGGCAATAAACGCTGACCTAGCCAGCGATGCCCTCAAACTGTGAATGAATAAGATAAGAAACAAAGATGTGAGAGGGATACATGTAGTCATTTAGCTCTTGAAAGAAGAGAATAGGATTGAAGATAACAAGGTGTGGATGAACACAGCAGGGCAAGCAGCATCACAGGAGCAGGAAAACTTGATGTTTCGGGCCTAGACCCTTCATCAGAAATTCTCCAGCATCTGCAGTTCCTATTATCTCTGATAGAATAGGATTGAAGTTTTTCTTTGGAGGGGGGGGCGCAATATTCATTTGCTAATTTCAACTAATTTCAACCAAGTCTTGGCCTGACTACAACCAGAGACCAGGAATGCTGCTGAAGGCACAGCCTCCAAGGGTTGGTGAAAAATATTAAAGATGAATGAAATGAGATGCTATGTCAGGAGGAATGCAGAAATTTCTGAAGGTTATCCCTGAGAGTGATTCTTGAGAAAGGTACCAGTTGGGATTGTACCCCTCTTTTAAAAAAAAACACACTTGGGTTCGGGAATCTGCATGTGCAGAACAGATAGAGCAGTTTGAAGTTTAAAGGTGAGGGTGGCTTCTTCATATCAAAATAAAGTTAATTTGCTGTCCCCTGTGACAGGAACTGAGGAAAATAACAGTGGCAGTTAAGTGTTGCTGCAGGCTCAACATTCTACTAATGCTGAGAGTCTGCAGAGTCAGTTAGAAGTGTGGTAACTCAATATTACACATTATAAATCTCAATTACAACAAAAAAAGTGCAATTAAAATGTAAGATGTTCACAACTAACCCTTGACCTTCCAGATGTTATTTAAGCTGTCTCTTTAAACTTTAAAGGAAACATTGATAATGAACGCCTGGCGATTGCTAAAACGAAAATCCCCAAAAAATTCAGAGGAATAGTATTTGATGAGTGGCTACAAGAGAAAGGTAAACTCCATTAAAAATTTTAACACTTTCTGTTCTGTTCATTCTTTTTAAAACAAACATCTAAAGCTTGCATTAAAGTCTTATTTGAAAAAGCAGTAATTTAAAAAATAATCGTGTATATTGAACAAAAGTCTTGACTTAATGTAATTTATAACTTGTATGGAGTAACGTCATTTTATATTGATAAATCACCCGTATAATTCATCATCATTAAACTGTAGTTAAAGGGACTGTCAGCCTTTGGCTTCGTAATAAATTATGCATGAAATTCTTAAAAAGGTGAATTGTAACTTGCATAATACATGATAATTCACTGGGTAAATGTGCAGAAAATAAGCTTGCTGTTAAAGTGGTCACTTTACATCCAATTGAAGAATTTAATGTTTTATAAGAAACCTCAAATTAACCTAAATGAAGTGTTACTTAATATCACCTTTTACCCAAGATCCCAATCATTAAAGTCCCTTTAACGCTCATTGTGAGGTAAATCTTAATATGACTCAGACTTAATATTCAGATGGATGCATGCATGGTTATTATATATGTTTTATTCTCTTTGATTCTTCTAAACTTTTGAAAGCTTATGTCTGGAAATTATGCTGTAGAACAGAAGAAAATTTGCACCTATAAACTGTTTATGTGTATGTTGGATGATGACAGTGATATGAGGCTAAAAGTAGCTACCATTCCACACAGTTCTCACGAGATCTGACTAGTGGCTCTGTCTGTTTGTTGATGGTGTTGGATAAGGGTGAGGTCACACCCTGCTCTTCTTATTACTTTGCAAAGCTCAGTGTCTGCCCAAGGTAGAGGTAGGCATGACTGAGCTTGCCAACTTTAGTTGGCCACATAAACTGATGATTTTACCCCATGACTTTCCACCTCAAACCTATGGCCAACTTTGGAGGCAGTCGTCTCTTGGTTAGACAATGGCCTCTTAGTTACTTAATTTACTGTTTGCCAAGTCACTTTACACTTTCCCATTCACAATCTTTAATAGACATACAACCAATAAATGAAAATGAATAAAAGAGATGTTATCTGTGATTCAACTATTGTACAGAACAGGCTGAACAATCCCGACTACTCCAGTAACACAACCAATTTAAGACAATCTCATAATGTGAGTCATTTAGGCTTGCTAGAAGCATCATAGATTCATATACAGGGGCCCATATTCTACAAACAAAAAGAAATATGTTCTCATTTTGCATCTTCCTTTGAATTAGAGAGCTTTATGTTCCCCTTCCTTTCTCCACGGTGACACTTCAGCCAATCACTATTGGCTTTCACCTTTTTCTCCTGTCGTGACTATTTGAAATGCAGCACTCTTGCATGTGTCCTGATGACAGCAAGATGAAAAGATTCGGCCACATGCCTTGGTTTCCAGCAACTCTTATGTTCCGCGCCTCCCAAGCACCTTTTTTTTATTGTTCCATTTTATTTTTCTTCTGCACTGCTCATATCCAAGTCCTGGAGACTGATTCTCAATCCTTAGAACAATCTGGATAATAACCCTGAGATAAGGCCTTTTGTCCTCTCGGGCAGCACTTCCCGCGTTATCATCACACTGGAAGTGTTCTCGAGTCTCTGAAATGGAGCTCAAATAGATGCCGCTGATTCTGACGAGACAGCAGTGGTCACAGAGCTGAGCCTCTCTATTAAAACAGCGTCTGGAGGGATTTCACATGAACAAATCTTCAAAGCCTTACGTCAGCATAGGATTTAAGACCATCCTCGTGTGAAATATTTGTCACTTTGCGAAAGGAGTTTTTGATTGTGGGAACTCATTTAAAATTTTTGATCTAAATTTTGGTTTGGATCCTTTTGTCAGTCATTTAATCACAAATAATTGCTGGAAGAATTCTTTAAAAATGATGTCAAGTTGATTTGAATTAGCATTCCATAGATGAAACACTTTAAAATGCAAATGTGATGCGTGACATGGCACTGAAAGTAAAAGTGTAATTCTTGACAAGGGAGAGGATGTAAAAAAGAGCATTTTTAATGAGTTTTTAGATAGGTCGCCAGTGGTTGGAACTTTATTGTGAATAACTATTTCATAATTAGAATACATGACGCACCCTTAGATCTAACAATGTCTGTATGCAAAGACAATTAAATAGCAATAATTCCAAAAGGCAGCATTTTTCTACCAAGTCAGCATTTCCACGTCATTGAGAGCTTCCTAGAGAGTGTGGTCACGTGACAACTACATGGGTCTCACATTGCCACTTCTTTGTAGCTGGTCTACCTTGACTTTGAGGGGAGGCAATGGCCTAGTGGTATTATTGCTGACCTACTCATCCAAAGACCCAGATAATGTTCTGGGGACCTATGTTCAAATCCTGCCAGGGCAGATGGTGGAATTTGAATTCAATAAAATATCTGAAATTAAGAATCTAATGATGACCATGAACTCATTGTTAATTGCTGAAAAAGCCTGTCTGTTTCAGTAATACCCTTTCGGGGAAAGTAAACTGCCATCCTTACTTGGTCTGGCCTACATATGTTTGACTCCGAACTGCCCTCTGGGCAATTAGGGATGAACAATAAATGCTGCCTGATCAACAATACCCTCATCCTGTGAAAGAATTAAAACAAACACTTGTACTGCTCATCCCTCTTTGCTGAGGGATGGATACACTCTCTAACAGTGTGAAGGGGTGTCTGAACAGAGGGTCTCAACTGGACCAGAGGCTCAGCTTCAGTACCAAGCTAGCACTTTCAAAAATGATTTTTTTTATTTCAAAAATATCCTTTATTCATAAAACAAGTTAAGTTTATATTATATATTTACACATATATGTAGACATTGCTACAAATGCAGCTTAGTTCCATACAGTAGCATGTCAAGGAATCAAAAATATTGGAGTTTAACTCTATTCAACAAACCAAAGATATCTGTTCCATACAGGAGTATATTTACATGCATTTGAGGCACCAAAGGTTCCAATAACTGAATGGACCCCATTTAACTTAAGCCAAAAGACCTCAAATAGTGGTCTTTCCCCACTGGTCCTCGGCAGCAGCTGTCCTAAACTTTAGTGCATCCCTCACTTGTAGTCCTGGAACTTGAAATGTGCCAGTCTGCAACACTCAACAATGACAGTCAAAGGTTCCACAGTGCTCTGTTGCTTCTATATCGACATCCCTCCAGGTTCCCGTTCGAGCAAGTTGCAAGTGACAGTGTAGCTGTGAGCACAAACATGTACTAGATTACCGTGTACAACAGTTCACAAGAATAGTGCACAACATGCACGATTCTGGTGGCTGAAAACACGACCTAATCAGGATATCATTGCAGAAACATAACAGAGTTAAATTACATCCTTTTGCAAGCTATGTGAATGCGGCTGACAAAATGGGTTAATGACAGCATTAGATATAGGCGGACAGAGGAATTAAATATACCATTGACTTTCCAATGTCGCTGTTGTAGACACGTAACTTTAGTTTCCAATTTCCCATCTCAATTTATTCATTATTATAATGTAAAGTTCTCACACCATCCCCAATCAGAGAACATCTCAAATCCAGTCAGAATTGAAGGAAAAGTGCGTATGAAAGATTAATGCTCTGTGCCACGCAGATAAGCTTGACAGAGAGGCTTTTATTGCCTGCGTTGCATTTGTCCTTTCAGGAAAACAACCTTCTTGCTTTTGAATGTCATACTTCAAACACTCTATATGATAGGATGTTGTGTGTAGCCTGTAGAAAAGTAATGCATGCTGTTATCGAGGGATAATTCCAACATACGTAATGTGCATTGGTTTGAGTGGACGTGCCTTCAAGATCAGAGCCCCAGCCAATGAAGACAGTAATATCTCTGTTCTTTTCCAGGCCGCATGCTGACAATCTTCAATACGCAGGCTATGATTACAATTGGGGGGAAGAATAGGAGCCGCCCATTCCAGGGACAAATGTCTGGTCTTTACTACAATGGCTTAAAGGTCCTTAACATGGCAGCAGAGAGCCATCCCAACGTCAAGGTCAACGGAACCGTGAGGCTGGTGGGAGAGGTGGCCCCTGTGATTGTCAACCAGCCAATGGCGACCACCTTACCGGCCGAGATGTCCACCACCATCATGGCAACGACCACAACGATGGCAACCACCACAGCCAGGAAGGTCCGAGGAACAATGAAGGTCAACCCGGTAATTCTTCTTCTCCATTGGGAATGCCATGTCTTTCTGTTTTGATTATTAAGCTTCTTCTTTCATTTGACAATGTGGCATCCCTATAGGCGCAGGAGGAGACCATTCCCCTTGTAAAGGAACATTAAGCTATAGGATTGCGGCAAATATGCAAAAGAAGCAAAGGTGATGTGAGAAAACACTTTCACAAAGTCTAAAAGAATGAGGGGAGATCTCACTGAAATTCTTAAGAGGGTGGTTGCCGGTCTGGGGAGCCCAGAACTGAAGGCTCAAAATAAGGAGTCAGCCTTTTCAGAGTGAGATGAGAACTTTCTTCACTGAGGAAGTTGAGAATATCTAGAATTTGCTTCCTCAGAGAACAGAGGATGTTCAATTGTTGAGATTATTCGAGGGGAGGATCAATAAAGTTTTAGGGTTTGAGGGAACCAGGGAATATGGAGACAGAGATAGGAAACGGAGTTGAGGTAGATGATCAAACATCACCTTATGGACTGGCAGAGTGGACTCAAGGAACCAAATGGTCTACTCCTGCTCCTGTTCCTTTAATTTCTTATATTCCTATTTGTTCATGAGTATAGAGATTATGAATTGTCGTGACTGAGGCATTTGGTAATGATTGGGTTTAGAAGGCTTGCTTAGGGGCTCTTGTGGTGCAGTGGTATTGTCTCTATCTCTGAGCCAGGAGACCTGGGTTCAAACCCACCTGCTCCATAGGTGTGTCAGAGCATCGCTGAATAGGTTGGTTAGAAAATATCTATCAGGTTTGTTTGCCCATCCATTTTGAATCCAGTTCTATAACATCAAAATGTAACCACTCCCTTCGCTATCACCTCAACAAACCATAACTTCTGGATTGCTGAAAGGATGTACTTGAATTGAAAGTAACTAAATTAATAATCTTTCTCGTATCTATTGAGTGTTGCTCTTCATGGAGCAGAGAAAGCTTGGAGGAGATTTATTACAAGTGTTCAAGATCGTAGAGGGCTTTGATGGAATGGGGAAGGGGAGCCTCGTTTGACCAGTACAAGGAGGAGTAATCAATTGACACAGATTTAAGTTCATTGGCTAAAAAATATGAGCAAATAAGAAAAATTGTTTTTGTAAAAACTGAAAAAACTGCAGACACTATAAATCAGAAATAAAAACAGAAATTGGTGGAAAAGCTCAACAGGTCTGGCAGCCTCTGTGGAGAGCGACCAGAGTTAACGTTTTCAGTTGAGGAACCCTGCCTCAGAACTCTATCCAAAATGTTAACTCTGCTTTCTCCCCACATGTGATGCCAGACCTGCTGAGCTTTTCCAAAAATTTCTGTTTTTGTTTCCAGAATTGTTCTTTTTGTGTTAGTATGGGCAGCAATATGCTGACAGAAAGAAGGTAGAACCAGATTCTGTGGTAAAGCTCAAAACGGTAGGTGAATAAAAATTGGAAAGGGAATCATTTGGAGGGCAACAGGGAAAGAGCAGAAGGGGCTAGTTTTATAGCTCTACCAGAGAACCAACATTGGAAGATTGGGCTGACTGGCCTCCATATTCTCACAGAATCACTGAACTGTATGATGCAGTGATAGGCCTTTCAGCCCATCGTGCTAGCACTGGTTCCAATACCAAGAGCCAATCTCCTGCATTTTTCCCATATTCCTGCACACCATCTCTATCCAAGTTGTCATCCAGTGCTCTATGAATGCCTCAGTTGATTCTGAACGTGTTGAGTGAGAGCAAGGGAAGTGGAAAGAGAGAACAAACACAAGAGGATTGACAAAGGGGAATTGTGTGAATCAGCTCCAATGTCAACAAAGCAGTGGGGTGAATGATATCAGGACTGATAGTTTGTTGCTTCCACAAAAGAATGAACATGTCTGGGACCCTTTCTCCAGAAACAAGAAGGCAAGACTTGATAGAGGTTTTTCCAATTACAATATGGTGAAGTTTGACGGGGTAATTGTCGAGGTGTTGTTTTCACTCATGGAGGAGACCAAACCTAGGGGACCATAAATATAAGATTGTCATAAATACATTCAGGAGGGAATTTGGGGCAAATGTATTTCCCAGAGGGGAGTTAGGATGTGGAGCTTGCTGTCATACAGAGCATTTGGAACGAGTAGCAGAGATACATTGAAAGTATAGCAAACATATAAGACCATAAGATATTGGAGCAGAAGTAGACCATTCAGCCCATCGACTCTGTTGTGAGATCATGGCTGATCTGATAATCTTCAACTTTACTTTTCACCATAACACAGAAGGGAGGAGATGCTGATTGGGTGAAAGGAGTTTCGTAGGAGATGCATTAACACCTACATAGACCAATTGGATAATGGCCTGTTTTTATAAATTCAATGTAATTTTGCATTAGCATCAATTTTGAAGCTGACAGTTTCTGAACGGTCAATTTATCTCAGACAAAAGCAAATTTGCCAACTCAGAAAGTTGCACCTCATAACATAGTTTGAAGAAGGTTTAGTGACATCATTGCTAGATTATCAATCTAGACAGCGAGGAAATGATCTGGGGATGAGTTCAAATCCTGCCATGACAGATGATGGAATTCAAATTTGATAGAAATCTGCAATTAAGAGTCTAATGATGACCATGTAATCTTTGTCAATTGTCAGAAAAGCCTGTATGGTTCACTAATGCCTTTTAGAGAAGGAAATCTGCCATCCTTACCTGGTCTGGCCTACATGTGACTCCAGACCCACAGCAATGTGGTTGACTCTTAACTGCCCGCTGGGCAATTAGGGATGGGCAATAAATGCTGGCCCAGCGGACGATGCCCGCATGCCACAATTGGACTGAGTGGAAATGGCACCGCTTTGAGCTTTAGTCTGTTGCAATACTTGATTTGGCCAAAAAGTTCTCCACTCTTCCAGACTCCTGAGGGGATTTGTGGTCAAGGTCATGCAGAGGTCAGGATATTAAATCCAATCACTATGGCAGTTTCCGCCACGCAAGGAACAGAACTGATGAACCGCTCAGTGCAGTTGGTGGGATCTTGCTGTGCTCCAAAGTGTTCCTGAATTTACTGCAGCCACCACTTAAGCACTGGCTGCAAAAAGTCATCACAAAAAGTTCTTCCTTTCATTTGTGGGATTGTGTGGAGCTTTTGTTTATTGAGAAAGGGTAAACGTTGGAATTCCAGGCAGGTCAGTAAAAGGATGCGGATTCAACAGAATCGCATTAGAAGTATCTAATTTACCGTAAAATGATACTCTTTGATCAGGCATTCTGCATTGTAAAATGGGAAAATGTACATCAATGCCCTATGCTGAGATCAAGCCTGTGATTTTGCAGATCACAGTGAAGCAAGGAGAATTAGTGATATGAAACGAGCTCAGGGGGCACCGGGAGACAGAAGTATTCTGTCTGCTGCCTTGAAATGCTTGTACGTATGTTCTTTTTCTGAAAACGGAGAAATTCAAGGCAGCAATGGCAAAAATCAGGTACACGTGTGTACAGTGGAGGTAAATTGGACCCAGCTTGTCAAGTTGAAGTTCCAAGAGTTCAAGTGGGACTCAGTGCACAGAGAAATCGGACAAACATTAACAAGAATAGAATAGAATAGACTAGAATAGAATTTTATTGACACGCGTACTCAGGTGCAGGAGTACAGTGGAAAGTTTTACAATGTCACCTCTTATAGTGCCATCTTAGGTACAAGTACCTAAGCACACGTTAGATACAAGAGGAATATAAAGGAAAAGTAGTTGCATTACTTCACAGTGTTTAAAGAATAAGTTAGAAATAAGACATAGTTAAAGGATTGACATTCCAGTCAGATTTTAAAAAAATCCAAACAAACATTATATTGCATAGCAAAGATGAACAGCATCTATATAGAGCTTTAGTTCGGCTACTCTCGGAATTTCGTGTAGAGCTCTGTTCGCCACACTACCAGAAGGATGTCGATGTTGTGCAGAAAAGATTTATCAGGACATTGCCTGGTTTGGAGGGTATTCGCTATGAAGAGAGATCGAACAAACCTGGTCTGTTTTCACTTGAACATCGAAGGATGAGGGGGAGAACTGGTCGAAGTTCACAAAATTATGAAAGGCCCCTGAATAGAATGGATAGTCAGAGTTTTTTTTTCCCCAGGGTAAAAAATGTCAATTACTGGGGGACATAGGTTTAAGGTAAAAGGGGGAAAGATTAAAGGAGACGTGGAAGGATACAGAGGGTGGTTCATGAAGGGTGACCTTATAGAGGTGTACAAAATCATCAGGGGTATAGATAAGGTGAATGGCAGGTGCCTTTTCCCTAAGGTAGGGGGATTTCATGATTAGGGGGCATATTTTTAAGGTGAGAGCAGAAAGATTTAAACTGCCAGAGGAAGTGGTGGATGTGGCTACAGTTACAATGTTTAAAAGACATTTGGATAAATACATGAATAAGAAATGTTTGGAGGGATATGGGCCAAGTGCAGGCAAGTGGGACTAGTTTAGTTTGGGATTATGGTCGGCATAGACTAGTTGGACTCAAGGGCTTGTTTTTGTGCTGTATGACTCTATGACTTAATGACTCTGCTTTTTATTCCAAATGCTCGATATGATAGCAAGCTCTACATCCTAAGATTAGAATGGGTAGGTGGCTGTTGTTGACAGGGATAGACTCAATGAACTGAGGGGCCTTTTTCCGTGCTCTCGATCTTAATGACTCCATGACTCTCATTTTATTTTTGCACTTCCTTCAGTGTCTTGGCCACTGTCAGCTCGTCTCTCAAGGACGAGGTTTAGTGATATCGTTTCTTGAGCAATTTCCACGTCGTGGAGCTCTGTTATTGTAACAGTGTCATAAACACTCTTTTACTGCAAGACAATAAACGTCAGGGGATTTGACAAACATTCTCGGCATGACTACAACCGTTGCAGAAAGACATTCAGCAATTCATTCCACTTCCCTCGGAATATTAAAGCAATAACTCTCGGCAGGCAGCCTGTTGTCTTTGGAAGTTCCGAAGCGCTTTGGTTGATGGTGGAATTTCTGACATCACTGGGCCCTTTTTTTTCTCCTCTTCTGACAACAGAAACTTTACAAGGATCTGACAGAGTGTCAGTGCTCCAATGCAGCACTGAATGGTGTTTGTAAAAGATGGGCTTTTAGTATGCTTTTCATAAGTCTTTCTCCAATAATTGTTGCATTAATTACGAGGCAATCCTTGTGAAACAGGCTTTTCTCGTTGCCCTACGTTTTATTTGGTGCATTTCAGGATACTCTCTCAGACTCGACAATAAACTCAGTATGTTGCACAAGTCAGACTTTTCTGTATCTTGGCCTCTGCAACAGCAAAGGCAGCTCAGAGTAAAGGTTAGTTCATCACTGACAAGGAAAAATCAAATGAAATTTCAGCTTATCTTTCACCCGGGACATAAAAACAAGGATTCCAAGCAGCGTGAATGCGCTGCAGCTCTTTGGAGTTGCCTTCATTATGTTAGCTCTTTCACTGCAAATATTAAAGGCTAACAGATTCCAAATCACCTCGAGGCACAGGCTAAAGCCCACATCACCATGTTTGTGTTCTAGGCATGTGTGTGTGTGTGCAGATGTGCCTTTTTCTGTGCTTGTCACTGCCTCAGCATGTTTCCCAGTACATGTGCATGTAGCCTGCATATCCCTGTGAATATGTGTATGTCCCTGTCTGCATATCCCTG
>JAHRHZ010000283.1:74557682-74577326 GCA_024137785.1 Ginglymostoma cirratum
ATGATGCTGCTTGACCTGCTGTGTTCATCCAGCCCCATGCTTGTTATCAAAGGATGGCAGTTTCCTTCCCTAAAGGACATTATTGAACCAGATGGTTTTTTCCTCAACAATTGACAATGGTTTCAGGGTCATCATTAGGCTTTTAATTCCATATTTTTATTAAATTCATCTGCCATCATCTGCTGTGGAGGGGTTTGAACCTGGGTCTTCAGAACATTACCTGGGTCTCTCGATTAAAAGTCTAGTGATAACACTACTAGACCATTGCCTCCCAAGGTCATTATGAACTGGACGGATTTTCATGACAACTGATGATCGTTTCATGATGCTCACCACTGAGTTTAACTTGTCTGCTGACATTGTTATGAGGCCACCATTCCCACAACCACTTGACTGCAAATCAGTGCCAGGGAATTTTTTACATTCAACTGAGAGGGCAGACAGAATCTCAAATTAATGGCTCATGCACAAAAATTACAGCATCACTGACAGTGCAACATTTTACCAGTACTGCACTGGAGTGCCAGCTTTGATAGTCTGTTAAAAATTGTAGAGTTGGACTTAAACCTTGGACTCAGCGCGCTGGTCTAGGCCCGAAACATCAAGCTTTCCTGCTCCTGTGATGCTGCTTGACCTGCTGTGTTCATCCAGCCCCACGCCTTGTTATCTCGGATTCTCCAGCATCTGCAGTACCTTTTATCTCTAACTGAACCACTGACTGAATTCAGAGAGAAACAGTTCCTCCTCATTGCTTTAGGTCAAAGCATCATGATTTCCTGTCTAGCTTTGCGCCCAGTGTAATGGTCCTATGGATTAAGGATGCAGAAGAGGTTTACCAGGATGTTGCCTAAATTGGAGTGTTTTAGCTATAAGGAGAGGTTGGACAAACTTGGATTGTTTTCGCTAGAGTGCCAGAGGCTGAGGGGCAACCTGATAAAAGTATATAAAAACATAAGAGACGTGGAAATGGTAGATAGTTGGAGTCTTTTTCCGGAGTGGAAATATCAAATACTAGGGGTTGCAGGTTTAAGATGAGAGGGGGCAAGTTTAAAGCAGATGCGCGAGGAAAAGTTTTTTTACGCGGAGAGTGATAGGTGCATGGAATGTGCTGTCAGAGGAAGAGGTAGAATCAGATACAATTGCAACATAGCGAGAAAGGACTTGCATATATACAGCAAGCTCAGGAACCAGCAAAGCGCTCTACCTTGTTGCAATGTAGGAGATATAACAATCAATTTGCACAAATTCCCAACAAACCACAGTGATTGGATCACCTCTTTGGGTCATGTTGGTTGAATCATGACAGTTAATCTTGTTTTGGTGAAATATCCTCATGTCATCAAATTGTATGTGTTGACCTTTGGGGGCAGAGGTGCTAACATGTTAACTGAAAGCTCACCCTGCAGTGAGACATACTCGGTGTTTTACACTGGGAGCATTGGGTTCAGTCACGCCTTGAACCTTAAGACTTCTGTCCCTGAAGTAAGGAGCACTAACCAGGGAGCCACATTTTATGTGGGGAGAATGCCAGGAAAGGTGAAAGGTTGACATATTCTGTCCCTGGCCAAAGTAAAAAGTATAATCATCAGACCATAGGGCTGCTGTCAGATGAGAGGGATATGACTGGTAGTGATTTAACCTGAGGGTCATCATGCCTCAGGTGAGGGGTGATGGAGAAGGAGAGTCCTTCATTGGCAATTTCAGCTGGTGCAGGAATTGAACCCAATCTGTTATCATCATTGAATCCAAGCTAACCAACCAGCATCCAGCAGACAATGATGGAGACATGTCTGAATTAAGGAGATCTTAAGAGATAGAAACAGGGTAGGCCATTTGGCCCATCAAGTGGGGCTCTATATTTAATAAAATTAAATAATCCTGCACCTTACCTGAGTTTTTCTTGTCTACCTCCATATCGCTTGGTTTCCTTAATGTCCATCAGTCTCCATCTTGAATAAACTCAACAACAGTTCTCTTGAGTTGAACAATTCCAAATGTGTGCATGTATCACAAACCCCTGCCTTCCACTTCAAAACTTATTCTAGAATGGCTAATAAACTGCAAAGGTTTAATGCTTGGGGGGAAAGACCACTCAAGATTCTGAAAATTCCAACTCTCAGCGAAGAACCCTCACACAGTCTTAGCTGAATCCAGTATCCTCTGGAATTTTTCCGCAGTGTAGCAGGGGAGCTCAGCTGAGAGAGAAAGCCCAGGAAATTCCCAGTATTCCTTCTGTTAAAGATAGAGCCCTAGCCCTGTGAAGTGACATCATCACCATACAACTCAGTGGAGATCCAATTAGGAGAGGGTGGGGAGGAGGTTCATTGGCTGAAACGGCATGTTCAAAACTTGATCCCGATTTTGAAAAATGATCCAAATTGTGCAGCAAACATATTTTTGATTCTTACACATGCAGTCTATATATTGCAGACTGAGAATTCTACCCGGTGAGTCTCAATCACTCATGTCCCTAAGAGCACCAAGAGTTTAAGTCCTGTTCGTGTTGACGATCGATGAACATCTCAGACAGTCTCCTGGCCTTCAGCAAAGGGAAGGAACCCACTTGAATTTGAATAGGGTCCTTCGCATCCTTCATTTGGTTGCCTCCAGAGAGAAGCCTTTGAGCCTTTGCTATGTTGACAGGCACAAAGTCAATTTGAGCTCCCAAATTAAATCTTTTTGGTCCGTTTTCATGCTATTTAGTCAGCTAATAATGAAGAGGAACACACTCACATAAGAAGCTAATCTGACACCCATTCAAATGCCCATTCAAGATTAGGTGGTAATAATGACAGGAAGTGCTGGAGAAACTCAGCAGATCTGGAGGCCGTTGTGGAGAGAGAGGAAAGGTCCAAAGGTTTTTGAGCCTGATGTGACTCTTCTCTGGAATACCAGATCCAGTGGTGCTGTTTTGAAGAACAGTCAAGTTAGTCCCAGTGTGCTGGCCAACATTCAACCCTCAATCCTCATTGCTTCAAATAAAAAATTGACGGGCGATCTGGTTATTACAACATTGCTGTTTCTGGGAGCTGTCTGTGTGCAAAATTAGCTGCTGCTGCTCCAGTGTGAAACTTGAGAAGGTACAGAAAAGATTTACAAGGATGTTGCCAGGGTTGGAGGGCTTGAGCTACAGGGAGAGGCTGAATGGACTGGGGCTACTTTCCCTGGAGCGTCGGAGGCCGAGGGGTTGACCTTATAGAGGTTTATAAAATCATGAGGGGCGTGGATGGGGTAAATAGCCAAGGACTTTTCCCAGGATAGGGGAGTCCAAAACTAGAGGGCATAGGTTGAAGGTGAGTGGAGAAAGGTTTAAAAGGGACCTGAGGAGCAACTTTTTCACACAGAGGGTGGTGTGTGTATGGAATGAGCTGCCAGAGGAAGTGGTGGAGTCTGGTACAATTTAAAAGGCATCTGGATGGCTATATGAATGGGAAGGGTTTTGAGGGATATGGGCCAAATGCTGGCAAAAGGGATTAGATTTATTTAGGATATAGCATGGACGAGTTGGACCGAAGATTCTGTTTCCATGCTGCACAGCTCTATGACTTACAACAGTGACTACATCGGAGCCCATTCACTGGTAAGCACTTGGCGGTTGTAATACAAATTTTGCTCCTTTTGGGCATGCCCCTCATCCGATTATCGGCAGCTCTGATTTCCAGAAATGCGAGGGTTAAGACTGGGGGTTTGATTTGGCGTGGGTGGGAGGAGGACGGGGTGGTGAACACAGACACA
This sequence comes from Ginglymostoma cirratum, assembly GCA_024137785.1. Classification (NCBI taxonomy): domain Eukaryota; kingdom Metazoa; phylum Chordata; class Chondrichthyes; order Orectolobiformes; family Ginglymostomatidae; genus Ginglymostoma; species Ginglymostoma cirratum. The sequence goes on from JAHRHZ010000283.1 coordinate 74,561,418, forward strand.
TAAATCGTGAGATAACAAGGTGTAGAGCTGGGTGAACACAGCAGGCCAAGCAGCATCAGAGGGGCAGGAAGGCTGACATTTCAGGCCTAGACCCTTCTTCTAGGCCCGAAACGTCAGCCTTCCTGTTCCTCTGATGCTGCTTGGCCTGCTGTGTTCATCCAGCTCTATACCTTGTTATCTCAGATTCTCCAGCATCTGCAGTTCCTGCTATCACATACATTGTGAGTTGGTTGGCCCTGGATTTTTTGCAGCAGTCAGCCGGGGCTTTAGGTCTTTCTGTTTCAACAAGAAGGCAATCGTAAAAAAAAGAGAAATTGCTGAGAATTCTTTGGCTAATTTGCATGTTAATGACACACCGAGCAGCGAGCTGATCCATGTTGCTGAAAGGAATGGTTGCAGAGGGGTGTAGCTAAAGGCAATGCTTTAGCAGCTTGTAAACAATGCAGGGCAATAATAGAGATGAGAAGGAAAGCCACAGTCTAAAATTCCTGTAAGATTTCACAACAATGTAACTTCACCAGTTAATTAAAAAGGCAATGTTTAGCACTTGAATGGTTTAATTATTTTCTTATCAATCTTCCATTGCAGTATTAAAATTCTAATGCAGATAATTATTTTTGCAGCTTGCTGCTGGCTCCAGAATTAGTCAGCTTTGCTGAAGTATTGGGAAGGTGAATACCATGCTTATTCACATCGTCCTGCCTCATTCCGTTTGCTGCTGTCAGTTCAGAGGCACCTGAAGACACTATCAACCCCTCACATTAAATGCTTTCATGAAGTTTTAGGTATAGTTCTTTGGGTTTGGGGAGAAAGCAGGGACAAAGTACTCAAGGGATAACAAGGTTATCATCATTTTCTGATGAAGGGTCTAGGCCCGAAATGTCAAGCTTTCCTGCTCCTATGATGCTGCTTGGCCTCCTGTGTTCATCCAGCTCCACACCTTGTTATCTCAGATTCTCCAGCATCTGCAGTACCTATTATCTCTGATACAAAGTACTCAAGTTGGATGATCAATTCATAGAATTCCTACAGTGTGGTATGAGGCCATTCAGCCCACCCAGTCTGCACCAACCCTCTGAAGAGCAGACCCTCAACGCTATCCTGCATTTAGCATGGTCAACCCACCTAACCTGCACATCCTTGGACTGTGGGAGGAGACCAGAGCACCCGGAGGAAACCCACACAGACACAGGGACAGCGTGCAAGCCCCACACAGGCAATCACCCAAGGGTGGAATCGAACCGGGGTCCCTGGCACCGTGAGGCAGCAGTGCTAACCACTGTGCTAATATCATCACGTTGAAAGATGGAGCAGGCTCGAAGGGCTGAATGGCCTGCCTCCCTTCCTAATTTTTAAGTTCCTATGTTTCACTTGGGATTCAACATAGAACAACTTTGAACGGTAAAGCACAGAAACCGGCCACTCAGCCCAGCTGGGCGAGGCCAACACCGAGGCTCTGCCCAAGCCTTCCATCTACCCCACCTGCTTCCATCCTTTCAAGAATGCTGCCTTTCATTCCTTTCTCACGCACGTAGCTGACCCTGAAAAGGGAAGTAGATTCGCCTGAACTGCTCTCGGTGCTTGTGAAACCAAAGCCTCCCCCCAACACAGCCCCAGCCAACTCCGACTTCTATTCAGTCAGGATCCCGCAGCAGAATGCCCCTCCTGCTCGAAACAAGAGACATTGGAGATCGCCGCTGTGTCCAAGCCAGCGTTACCTCCATCAAACAAAAAGAAATAACATACTTACACTTGCCACTCCACTGATGGTTATTGGTGGGATCTTGCTGTGCACAGCAACGGCTGGAGCTTCTACAGCTTCCCTCGATGGTAACATGTTCCTCTTGCAGCTGACTCCGTGAGCCTGGTCACTATGATTGAACATAGGCCAGGATTTTCCCCTTTTCCTCTATGAATTTAGATAGCAGTTGCTTCCTTGTTGGGCAGCGAGAGGGACCAGCAATGGCCCTCGTGGTATTATTACTAGATTATTAATCCAGAGACCTAGATAATGTTCCTCAGGACTTGGGTTCAAATCTCTCCATGGAAGATGGTTGATCTCGTTGAATGGTGAAGTAGACTAAAAGGGGCCAAATGGCCTCTTTCTGTTCCCTGTTTGTATCTTTTCCTTTATTCGTTCACGGGATAAGGGCATGTCTGTCTCGGCCAGCATTTATTGCCCATCTCTAATTGCCCAGAGGGCAGTTCAGGGTCAACCACATTGCTGTGGGTCTGGAGTCACATGTAGGCCAGACCAGGTAAGGATGGCAATTTCCTTCCCTAAAGGACATTAATGAGCCCAGATGGGTCTTTCCCCACAACTGACAATCATTAAACTTTAAATTCCAGACTATTATGGAATTCAAATTCCACCAGCAGCTATGGTGAGATTCGAACCCACATCCTTAGAGTTACCAGATTAATAGTCTGGGGTTAATATCATTAGGCCATCATCTATCCCAGTACACATGTGTCAATTGGCCTTTATCTCACTTGTACCTGTGCCAACAATATGTATTTCTAAAGTGCCTTTAATGTGCCTTTAAAAAGTCCCAGTTGGGCAATTCACAGGAGAGATTATGAAACAAATTTGAAATTTAAGGACAGCAAGAAAATATCCAGGGTAAATAATCAAAATCTTGGTCAAATGAGAAAGATTTTAAGATCCCTCCTTGAGGGAAAAGCGAGGAGGAGAGATAGAAAGAGTGTGTGAATAGAATCCCTGAGACAAGTGGCCAAGCCAGCTGAATTAGTGGCACTGTGATAAACACCAGACAGCCTGAAAGGACAGAATTAAAAGAGCTCTGCTATCTCAGAGGCTGCAGGAGCTTACAGATATAGGGAGAGTGAGGCCAGGGGTCTATATTGAAAACAAAGTTTAAGATTCAGGCATTGCCTGACTGTGAACCGGTGTTGTTCAGGGGGCACAGGGCTGGCAGGTGTAAGTGGAAAATCCGTCAGTTACAAAAGTCCAAAGTCCAGTTCCTTGCCCAATGTCCAATATTCCTAAACGCTTGAAAAGCTTTGACGTCAAGCGAACGATCCCGTTCTTGACTGTCCTTGTGTGTAAAATAGGGCCAATCCCTTAAACAAACCACAGCCCAGATTTTAACTTTAAATCAATGAAGTGTCATCACTGGAAGACACTGCAGGAGCTGCACAATGAAGCCATCAAAGTGAGTCACTCTGGAAGGACTCAATGATGTCATCAAAATGAGCCACAGGAAAGCCACTCGAGAGGAGCTAATCAGACAGATTCAGAACCAAATAAATTCCATTTTATGGTTTACTGAATTGGGGAGTTCAAGCTTTCATCTGCAAACATGAAAACGATTAGAGGCCAGAAGACACATAAAGCTGCAGTGTGCCGCGTTTTTCGCACAACCACCATAAGAACGCAACACACGGTGCTCAATCTTGTGTTCCAGAAGGTCCTGGAGTGGTAGGTGAGAGTTGGGTGGAGGAATCAAGCCTATTCTCACTGTTTCATTGTGTGTAAAGGCCTGGTGCCAGGGGCTCCTGAGCCTGGCCCCTTGTCCAAGCAAACACCACGGCAGCCATTTACCAGCTTTGCCAGCATCTCCACGCTGAAGGAGCAGACACTGTTTCGCTCAATGAAAGACAGAGTCACTCGGGATAGAGTTGTTCCGGAGACATCCAGAATTAAACAACTTGACCCACCCAGCTAAAAAAAGTGGCAGGATATGGAGGTTATTTTTTTTTTAGAAATCATTCTTTCTTGTCCTTGATCACTTCTGGTTATTGGTTATAAAAACTGTAGAAATGGGGGGAACAGTGTCTGTGTTTTCCTGTTGGTCAGGTTCGAATTATGAAAACCTCAAGGATTATGAGCCAACTGGAATTGGTAACCCTGGTCGGAAACCATCTGTTCTATTCATATTAATATTACAGGTGACTTCACATTGTCTCATAGACATTGACCGGACATCATACTAATGCAAGCGGATGAACAATGATTAACTAATTAGCACTAGATACAGGTACAGCATCGCACCAGACCCTCCTTTTGTTAGGTCCGTGTCCCAGGAGATTTAACATTACAATGAAAAACGAAAGAACTGCGGATGCTGTGAATCTGGGACAAAAAAATCAGGAAAAGATCAGCAGGTCTGGCAGCATCTGTTAAGGAAAGAACAGAGTTAACATAACAAAAACCAAAAGAACTGCGGATGCTGTAAATCAGGAACAAAAACAAAGTTGCTGAAGAAGCTCAGCAGGTCTGGCAGCATCTGTGAAGGAAGAAACAGAGTTAACGTTTCGGGTCCAGTGACCCTTCCTCAGAATCTGAAACATTAACTCTGTTTTTCCCCTTCACAGATGCTGCCAGACGTGCTGAGCGTTTCCAGCAACTTTGTTTCTGTAACAGAGTTAACATTTTGGGTCCTATGACCCTCCCTCAGAACTGATGGTGCCTGGGAAAACGACAGTTTATACGCAGAAAAGAGTGAAGGGGATGTGTTAGGGAGTAAACAATAGGATAGAGCCTAAAGAGAGAGAAGAGCAGTTGGATAGACAAAGAGGTGATAACAATCAGGCTGGGAGGATGAGTAGTTGTTAACGGGGACTGTTAGTGACTAATAACAGGGGTTGTGTATGGCAGACTAAGTGGTAACAAGGCCTGGTGTGTGGGGTGGGGGAGCTAGGACATGGGAGAGTTTAGGCCCTAAAATTATTGAACTCGATATTGAGTCCGGAGGGTCGTAGGGTCCCCAAGTGGAAAATGAGGTGCTGTTCCTCCAGCTTGTGTTGAGCTTCGCTGAAACACTGCAGCGAGCCAGAGACGGAGATGTTGGCCAGGGAACAGGGTGGTGTATTGAAGTGGCAGGCAACAGGTAGTTCAGGGTCATCATCACCCTCACGGTGCGGTCTAGCTGGAAGTGTACATCTGCTGATCCCACATGCTATCCTCGTGACATCTATCACGCTATCTTTTACATTCACCTGAAAATTGGGACAATGGGAAACATACCAAAGAGACATTTAGTTAAACACATCGGGCCTAAACCCTTCATCAGAAGGGTTTAGGCCCGAAACGTCAAGTTTTCCTGCTCCTATGATGCTGCTTGACCTGCTGTGTTCATCCAGCCCCATGCTTGTTATCTCGGATTCTCCAGCATCTGCAGTACCTTTTATCTCTAGTTAAAGACATTCCTGCTTTTCTTTTTCCCTTATTTGTCATTCTTACACCCAATGGGTTGCATGAGCTTTTTAATATGGAGAGTTTACTGAACTCATGAAAAGACTTAGAATATTTCCTTTCCTGAAATCTGTAGAAAAATTTTATGCAGATATTGGAATGTTTTAATGAGAGGCGCCCAGTCTTTAAAGAATCTTAAAAATCTCACTTCAATGCCCAGCCCTTTCGTCCGTGAAAATGTCAGTCAGAAAAATTTAGCAAATACTGAGCGAGACCGCTTATGTTTCATTTGAAATATTAACTTTTAGTTACATAAAAGGAGGATGCACTAAATTCCAGTTTCTAATCCAATTATTTTTCTAGTCTGACCTGGTCTGTGAGAGAGAAAATAATCATGCAGAAAGTGATATATTTCATTTGTGCTGACTTAAAAGGGAAGATAAGGCATATTACACTTGAACCTACCAAATTGTAGGCAATAGGCTATTAGAAAGCTTGTCAGTGAATCTGAAATTGAGAGTATATTCAGTGACTTGTTCATTAAAATGCCCATCTCCCCCTGACACTGGAGCACTGGGCGACATTACATAATGTACTACATTCTCAGTCTGTGAAATATGAGTTGACAGCATATTTCTGCATGAGGGATCATATCTGAACATGATCCTGAGCTGACTCACCCCTCATCATTTCCCCTTCCGTCTCCTTTTCAGGAAGGTTGTCGAGGGAAACGTAGAGAAGGTGGAGTTGTGGAGCTCAGCAATGGTGGTAATGGCACTGCATTGCTAGTTCTAGAGGATTAGACCAGTATTCCAGGGTTGGAAGTTCAAATCCTAATGTAATGGGTTATGGGATTTAAATGATTAAAATCTGGACTTGAAGTCTACTTCCAAGATAGGGAAGTTGTAAAAGCCCATCTGGTTCACCAATTCCTCACAAGCAGCAAATCTGCTATCGCTATCCAAGGCCCCAGACACACCTTTACTCAGTCTAGTATCGTGTATTCACTGATCACACTGCGGTCTCTGCTACTCTGGAGATGCAAAGTGCAGACTGGGTGACCGCTTTGCAGACACCCCTGTTCTGTGCGCTAAAATGACCCTGAGCTTCCAGTTGTCTGCCACTTCAACGCATCCCCATGTTCCCTGGCCAACATCTCTCTCGGGTTTGCTGCAGCAAAGCTCAGTGCAATCTGGAAGAACAGAAACTCACTTTCCACTTGAGAACCCTGCTGCCTTTAGGACTCAATATTGAGCCCAATAATTTTAAGGCCTGAGCACCTCCTCCCATGCCTTTTCCTAAAGTATACACACCAGGTCTTGCCATCGCTTGGGCTGCGACCACACCCAACCCATTTCCACCCACTAATGATCCTCACTAGCAGCTACTCATTCCCCCAGGCATGATCTTTACACACTCCTTTGTCTGCCCAACTGTTTTTCTCTCTTTCTGGGCTCCATCCCCACCTATTGTTAACACCTTTCCCCTCCCCGTCCCCTTTCCTTAGCCTATATACCAACCTTTTCCTAGCTACCATCAATTCTCCAGAAGGGTCATTGGACCCGAAACGTTAACCCTGCTTTCTCTCCACAGATGCTGCCAGACCTGCTGAGTTCTCCCAGCAATTTCTGATTTTATTTATGATTTCCAGCATCCATGGTTCTTCTGATGGGCAGGTGAGGGGGGTGAGGATTGTCACCATTACCTGTTGGAGGAGGTTACTGAGCTAGGGAGTATTGGAGCGTGAATTTTTATAACTGACAGTTTGCTGATATATACGAGTATCTCAAAACCAACAGGGGATGGGGGGGGGGGTGCGTGAAATTGGGACTTGAGTTCAAATAATCGTGAATATTGAACAGAATTTAGTGCTCAGAAAATTTATTGTGTTTCTACAAGTTGGATCTGGAATGAAATCTGTTTGACGTGAATGATTTTAATTTCTGGAACAGAGGGACCTGCAGACTCGGGCTTTGTGTGATAGAGTCATATATACAAAATGACAGATTATTTCACTAATCCTTTCATAATGCTAGGCAATAAAAAATTCCAATTCAACTTTATCTTCACACTGCCCTTCAGTGATGGATGTGGCTGGCTTCTAACTGCAATAGTGCAATGGCATTAGAGAAACGTAGATTAGGGGAGGAATAAATTTTTTTGACATTTTTTATTTCAGCCAGTTCTCCGGAAAACATCTATCGGCACGACAGAAAGGCTGCTGTGATGGAAGGGCGGGAGGGATCGGTGAATATTGACTCAGAGCAGGGTCTGCGAAAGTGAATATCATTCACCGCAGCCTGTGAACTGACAGGGTTATGTACAAGGATGCGGAACAGAGACAGAACAGGCGAACGAGGGAAACAAAAAGCTCTAAAGGACTTTTATCCCTTCCAGCTAAATCACTGTGGCTTCCGGCCAACTTTTATTTTTAATTGCCTTTTCTCCGAATCAGCTTTCTTAACCTGAAGGTCACTTTAACACAGGATGGCACATTTTTCCCCTGATCCGGAAACTTGCGAATGTTGAATCCATTGGGAAAAAGATTGCTCCTCAGTTACGTATCTTCAGTCAGTGGGAATTGGGAGAAGGATTGCCAAAACTTGATCCAATCAGGACAAAGGCAAGAATGCCAAATTTCAAACAGTCACAACAATTTACACAGATGGTAGGAACTGCAGACGCTGGAGAATCTGAGATAACAAGGTGTAGAGCTGGATGAACACAGCAGGCCAAGCAGCATCAGAGGAGCAGGAAAGCTGACGTTGGGAGAAAAGGTTGCTGATTGGTTGGGAAGCTGACTGTGATTGGCTGAAGCATGGGTGTTGAGGATTGGTTGGGAAGCTGACTGTGATTGGCTGAAGCATGGGTGTTGAGGATTGGTTGGGAAGCTGACCCAGATTGGCTGAGGCATGGGCATTGAGTAAGTAATGGGGAGTTATATGTTCACCCTGCTACTGGGCAAAAGGCTTTTTCTGGCTGAAATTGGATTTCTGATTTCCGTTCTAGGTAAATGGTGTTCTCCTCTCTGAGCTGAAAGGTCGCTTTATTTGTTATTAATCTGGCCTTCGAGCTAGGGTTAGGGGTTAGGTTTATGTTGCACTCCTGAGTTTTCAGTGCAAAAACCCATGGTTTCTTGCATGGAAAGTACTTGCATTGCTTTCAGAGCCCAAGTGTCTTCATGGTTGTAAAGGAGGAACTTCAGCAACCCACTGGGCACAGCAGATCATGTGTTTTCCTGTTGCCAGTTGTTCAGCATGCCCAGGATAACTGGCCACTTCCATTCTTCAAAATAGCCCTGGGAATCTTTGGCATCTCCCGGGAGAGGAGAGGCAGGACCTTAGACTGATAACTCTTCTGAAGGGCAGCACCTCTAACAATATAGACTTCCCTCAGTATCACATTGGCGTGTCATAGAAACATAGAGTATAGGAGCAGGAGTAGGCCCCTCAAGCCTGCTCCAATTTCAATATGATCATGGCCAATCATCCAACTCAGTCCCGTGTTCCTGCTTTCTCTCCATTCCCTTTGATCCTTTCAGTCCTTAGAACTATATATGTAACTCATAGAATCATAGAGTCATCGAGTTATACAGCACGGAAACAGACCGTCTGGTCTATGCTGACCAGATATCCTTAGTAAATCTAGTCCCATTTGTCAGCTTTTGGCCCATATCCCTCTAAAGTCTTCCTATCGATGTAACCATCCAGGTGCCTTTTAAATGTTGTAATTGTACCAGCCTCCACCCCCTCCTCTGGCAGCACATTCCATACACACACCATCCTCTGGTTGAAAACAATTGCCCCTTAGGTCCCTTTTAAATCTTTCCTCTCTCAACTTAAACCTATGCCCTCTAGTTTTGGACTGCCCCACAGTGAGGAAAAGACCCATCTATTCACCCTACCCATGCCCCTCATGATTTTATAAGCCTCTATAAGGTCAACCCCTCAGCCTCCGACACTCCAGGGAAAATAGCCCCAGCCTATTCAGCCTCTCCCTATAGCTTAAACCCTTGCAACACCCTTGTAAATCTTGTGAATCCTTTCAAGGTTCACAACATCCATCCTAGAGCAGGGGGACTATAATTACACGCAGTATTCCAAAAGCATAGCCTGTAAAGCCACAATGTGACCTCCTAACTCCTACACTCAATGCACTGACCAATAAAGGCAAGCGTACCAAATGCCTTCTTTACTATCCTATCTACCTGCAACTCCACTTTCAAGGATCAATGAGCCTGCACTCCCTTTGTTCAGCAACACACCCCAGGACCTTACCATTAAGGGTTTACATCTTTCTTGAAAATATTCAATGCTTGGCCTTAACTACTTTCTGTGGCAGAGAATTCCACAGGCTCACCACTCTCTGGGTGAAGAAACTTCTCCCCATCTCAGCCCTAAATGGCCCACCCCGTATCCTTAGACTGTGACCCCTGGTTCTGGACTCTCCGGCCATTGGGAACATCCTTCCTAGGCGTCAAACCTAGATATTCATGCTCAAGTCCGGACTGGGACTTGACGTGAATATCAGTTTTGTTTCAGGTGAGAGTGCTACCCACTGAGTCATTCATAAGACACAAATCATTTTCACAGTGCAGAAAATATGGAAAATTAATTACAAGATCAGAAGTTACGTGAAATATATAACCCCAAGTGACCCATTGAGCAAAGACATTAAACTGAGTACCCTCTGCTGTTCCTTTACTGTGACAGCCAATAGCTCTTCATATGTAAACAAAACAAAACCCAGAGAAATGTGGATGCTGGAAATTAGAAACAAAAACAGAAATTTCTGGAAAAACTCAGCAAGTCTGGCAGCATCTGTGGAGAGAAATCAGAGTTTTAGGTCTGGTGACTCTTCTTCGGAACACTCTTCAAATATTTCCGTCTTCGTATCATTATGTACATTTCTGTGATAATGTTACATTCCATAAGATATAAGAGAATAATTAGGCCATTCAGCCCATCAGGTCTGCTCAAGAACAAAAACAAAGTTGCTGGTAAAGCTCAGCAGGTCAGGCAGCATCTGTGAATTTATAAACAGAGTTAACGTTTCTGGTCCGGTGACCCTTCCTCAGAACAGATCACGTCTGCTCTGCCATTTAATGAATTCTAATCTCATTCTGTCACCCAATGTGCAGTACCTTCCTTCTGTCAGTTTTAAATTCTGTTTGCTATTTACTGATGCAATTGAATGATTGAATTAAATTGTTCTGCCACTGTTGAGTAGTGTTTTTTGATGTCTGTTTCTATAATTGAGTTTGTAAACAGACATCCAAATCAGTAGCTCAGTGATTAGCACTGCTGTCTCACGGTGCCAGGGACCTGGCTTCAGTTCCAGCCTTGGGTGACTGTCTGTGTGAAGTTTGTACATTCTCCCTGTGTTTGTGTGAGTTTCCTCTGGGTGCTCCGGTTTCCTCCCACAGTCCAAAGATGTGCAGGCTATGTGGATTTGCCATGCTTAATTGCCCACAGTGTCTGGGGATGAGTAGATTAGCGGGGTTATAGGGTGGTGGGTCTGGTTGGGATGCTCTGAGTGTTGGTGTGGGCTTGTTGGGCCAAAGGGCCTGTTTCCACACTGTAGGGATTCTATGAATAAATATATAGATTAAAAACACACAAGCTGTCAGTTATGGATTATACTGGTCCATAAGCATTGACCCTACACCTCTTGTGGGCATTTTCTACATGGCATTTAATTTTGTTATGACATATTGACAACCTCTCCTAGCCCTCTGGTCAGCTCTATGTTATCTCGTAGACTGTGGATTTATTGACAGACTTCATTATTTCCTCGTGCTCTAACATCCGCGGAGGAAAGCGTGGCAGCGAATCCCGACTGCTCATTTTCTTTGCAGGCTTCTCAAAGAGGTTTGGGAGGGTAGGACCACCCCAAACTCTGCCACCCTCCCCCAACTCCAGCCAGCTTCAAATTTCACTGTCAAAGGTATCGTCCTTCTCTTTGTGACACTGTCTTAAACAGGGAGTAACCCCGTGGTGATGCCTTGGACGGGAACATGGGGATGTTGCCCTTTCGTGACCTGCCCAAACTGTGAACCTCGACTCAATGTCACCAAACCAGACTGTCGAGCCAGCATCACATTGTTGCCTGCGGAATCTTGCTGTGCGCAAATTGGCTGCCACGCTTCCTATATTATGACGGTACTTCAAGTGTGCGCTCTCTCCCTGGACAGCGTTTTGGGAGGCCCAAGGTTCATGACGGACATGGTGCAAATGGAGTTTGTTTTGCTATTCTTCATCTAGATGGCAACCTTTTCATTAATCCGCTGTGGTATCGTGATGGCTCTGTGGTTGGCACTGCTGCCTCATAGCACAAGGGTTCTGGGTTCAATTCTATCCTTGGGCGACTGTCTGTGTGGAATTTGCATGTTCTACCCGTGTCTGTGTGGGTTTCCTCCCACTGTCAAAACATGTGCAGGTTGGCTGGATTGGTCCATGCTAAATTGCCCATAATGTCTGGGGATGTGCAGGCTAGATGGATTAGCCAGAGGATATGCAGGGTGACAGGGTTAGGGTGGGGTGTGGATCTGTGAGATATTCTTTGGAGGGAAGGTGTGGACTTGATGGACCGAATGACCTGCTTCCATGCTGTAGGGATTCTATGATTCATGGCCATTGGAGTGAAGAAATTTCTCCTTATCTCAGGCCTAAGTGGTCAAACGCTAATCCTGAATCTAAACCCTTGACCCTGAACCTACTCATCTCCCTTTCCCTAATTCTAGGCTCTCCAGGCAGGGGAATGGAGCCTTTGAGTACCTCCATTTGTTTTACCAGTCTGCTAACCTGCTCGCTGCGCACTGGCTGTTATATAAAGCTACGCTGGATACGAGAGAAAAAAACCTTCTCAAATGATTTCCAAATGCTGCAGGACTTTGAGGGATTGCAAACATAATTTGATTATGCCGAGTATTCTGTGACCTCTGTTTTATTGCCCAGGGTCCGTAAACATCTCTTAATTCTTGTGTCAGGTAGACTATGAGGCAGCAGATGAGGGAAAAGATGTCATTAAATGATATAAGCCATTCATTTAACCAAAATACATACTGCGGGTCTAATTCTCATCACTGAGAATGGTTGCTGCTATCAATGCTTGTTTGTCATTGGTATTCGCTGTGACCTTGTGCATAGTGGCAGGGCAATGATTAAAGATTGAGCTGATAAAGACCCTTTCTCTCTTTCTGAACAACAAGAAAGATGACTTGCTCTGAATAAAAACAAGAAAACAGAAAATGCTATAAAAATGCAGTGGGCCTGGCAGCTTTTGCAGAGAGAGAAAAACGTTTTGAGTGGGTGAGCTGGAAAGAATGAGCCCTTTAGCTATTGAGAGCCAGAGATAGGCCAGGAGGGGCTCCAGATGGATGACCCTGAAACATAATTCCTCTGGCTGGGGATTCTGGAATGGAGTTGAGAGGTGCTTGGGGTGCAGAGCCTCAGGGGCGGTGGTCGAGTGTTTTCTTTTTAGAATTAGGTTTTATTGCCACATACTCAAGTACGGGGACACGGGAGTACAGTGAAGAGTGTACAATGTCACCACACATGGCACCATCTTAGGTACAAAGTGCCTGGGCACAAAATCTTAGTTACAGAAATAGAAAAATAAAGAGCTAAGTTGAAAAGTTCAGCGCGACAAGTCTTTTCAGCATAAAAGTGGAAAAAAATTGTTAAAAAGTTAAATATCAGAGTCCCTTCTTAAGCCGTGGGCCTACAGATGCTCCAAACTGGGCTTTCCCCAAGAGGGCTCGCTCTCCCCCTGCGCTGGGCTAACCAGCTGTCTTCACCGCTGACCTCCATTGGGCATGCAAGGTCTCGCCAGGCTTCAGGCCCCGAATGCCGCATCACCACTGACCGCCAACATCCCTCTCGGAGTGTTTGCAACTGAGACGAGGAAAGGGCGGTGTATCCCTGGGGTTTTCCACCGCAGAGGAATACTGAATCACGGAGAATATTTAAGGATGAGACGGACATACCTTTGATGACTCAGGGGCTTCAGAGTAACTGGGGTAGTACAGGGCAATGGAGCTGAGGCACGGGATGGGTTGTGATCGGATTGAATGGCAGAGCAGGCTCGAGGGGCTGAATGGCCTACTCCAGATCCTGTTTCTCATGTTGTTAAATTTCTCGTGGCAGATGGGGTCAGTGAGACGCAGAACTGAAAGGCAGGACTAAAACAGAAGTTGCTGCAGAAGTTCAGCAGGTCTGGCAGCATCTATGAAGGGGAAAACAGAGTTAACGTTTCGGGTCCGGTGACCGTTCCTCAGAACTGTGTATGAAGGCCAGGACTGTCAGAGGGAAAGATTAAATGATAAAAAAAGGATAGGAGAAAAGGAGGATGGTAATGGGGGTAGGTAAAGAAAGGAAAGATGAGTCTTGAGGATTTGTAAATTGTAATTGTAACAGAATCAACCCCACAGGCTGAAATCAAATCGGAAAACATTGGAAACGCTTAGCAAGATGGGGAGCATCTGGGGAGAGAGAAAACAGAGTGAAGTTTTCATCAGAACTGGCCTAACAACCAGCTGGGGTTAACAAGATTCATCCAAATGTGAGGCTGCAATTAGAATTTCTTTTGGATTTTCAGTGGTTGTTAACAGAAAAGGAATAGAGCTGTAGGGAGCATGATATTTTCTGCACTGAAATCAAAAGCATGGGTCTGGAAAGGACTGTCTAAGGAATCTTGGTGAGTTGTTTCAGTCCATCAAGTAGCCACTGATGGCACTATGTGATGCTGAGAGTGAAAGTTAGAGGTATTACGTGTAGTACCAATCAAGCGGAGCTGCTTTGTCCTGGATGGTGTCAAGCTTCTTGAATGTTGTTGGAGCTGCACCCATCCAGGCTGGTGGGGAGTATTCCAACACATTCTTGATTTGTGCCTTGTAGGCTTTGGGAAGTCAGGAGGTGAGTTCCTTGCCACATGAATCCCATCTTCTGACCTGCTGTTGAAACTAGTATTTATACGACAATTGCAGTTCAGTTCTAGTTCAATAATAACCCCTCAGTGTATTGATTGTGCGGAGACCAGTGATGACAATGCAATTGAATTGAATCGTAGGATAATGATTGGATTCTGTCTCGTTGGAGACGGTCACTGGTGCAGTGTGAATGCTGTTTGCCACTTTGTCAGCCCAAGTTTGAATGTGACCAGGCCTTGTTGCATTTGACCATGAACTGCTTCAGTACCTGAGGAGTCATGAAAGGTGCTGAACATTGTGCAATCATCGGCGAACATCCCCACATCTGACCTTATGATGGGGGGAAGATCATGGATGAAGCAGCTGAAGATGGTTGGGCCTAGGACACTACCCTGAGGAACTCCTGCAGAGATGTCCTGGAGCTCAGCTGACTGATTTCCAATAACCATAACAACCTTCCTATGTGTCAGGTATGACTCCAACCAGTGGAGAATTTGTCCTCTGATACCTATCATTTGACTCAAGTTTTGCTAGGGCTTTAAAATGTCATGCCTGATCAAATGCTGCTTTGATGTCAAAGGTAGTCACACTCACTCTCCCTTTTGTCCATGTTTGAACTCAGGCTGTAATGAGATCAGGAGCTAAATGACCCTGGCAAACTCAAACTGAGCACCAGTGATGAGTGAGTGCTGCCTGATAGCACTGTTGATAAATCGAGAGTAGACTGATGGAGAAGTAATTGGCCAGATTGGACATGGCCTGCTTTATTGTGGACAAAATTCCTGAGCAACTTTAAATATTGCCAGGTGGATGCCAGTGTTGTATCTGTACTGGAATGGCTTGGCTGGGACTGTGGTTAGTTCTGGAGCTCAAGTCAGCAGTCCTGTTGCTGGAAAACTGTCAAGGCCCATAGCTTTTGCAATATGCAACATTTTCACCTGCTTTCTTAATTTAACGGGGAACAAATGAAGTTAGCCGAAGACAGACTTCTGTGATGCTGGGGACCTCAGAGGAAGACCTGAGATGGTTCATCCACTCAGCACTTCTGGCTAAAGATGTTTGTAGCTCTTTGAACTGACGTACTTGGCTCCCCCATCATTGAGGAAATGGGAATAACTGATGTAACGAGCGATAAATATGCTGCATTAATGCTATTACGGATTGGTGAACACTATATCTTGCTGCATTAGTTCTCTAGCTGCTGCAGTGAGCATCATGTCTTGCTGCAAGGGTGCTTTGACTGATGTAGTGAACACTATATTGTGCTGCATCTGTGCTGCGACTGATGTAGTGAGCACTGCATTTGCTGCGTTGGTTCTCTGAATGCTGTACTGGCCGCAATATCTTGCTGCAGTGATGCTCTCAGTGTAGTGAGAACAAGATATGTTACAATGGTCCAATAACTGCTGGGATCATTCCCTGTAAGAGGGTAGACTTGCAGAAAGTCAAACCCATTGAGATCAGGCGTAACTCTATAACGCACCCTAGCTGCAGGCTGAAGTGCTGAACCGGGAGAGATAGATTCTCTCACAAATGTTGCAGATTGGGTAGTTATCACAGTATTGTTGTGGATACTGCATTCAGGTCCTAGCTGCTGTACTGCAGCAGTGAACTCTAGCTGCTGCATTGGTCCTATTCCTGCTGCAGTTGTACCATTCCTGTTGCATTGCTGCTGCACCAGCTACAGTGGTCCTACACCTGTTGCACCATGTGGTCATTGTTCAAGAAACCAAATCTTTCAAATGCCAACAAGGCCCAAGATAATAATGAGACAGTTAGAAACAGGTAAAGAAGTCAAGTGGTAGTAGGAACTGCTGATGCT
>JAHRHZ010000283.1:74577726-74614480 GCA_024137785.1 Ginglymostoma cirratum
AACACAGCAGGCTAAGCAGCATCAGAGAAGCAGGAAAGCTGACGTTTTGGGCCTAGGCCCTTCTTCAGAAAAGACCCTTCTTCATTTTTCTGAAGAAGAGTCTAGGCCCGAAACGTCAGCTTTCCTGCTCCTCTGATGCTGCTTGGCCTGCTGTGTTCATCCAGCTCTACAGCTTCTTATTTAAGAAGTCAAGTGGAATTCTTTTTAAAGCAAGTAATAATGGAATTGCAGCTAACTTGGTACAGGGAAGGTACTGAAGCAGACAATGCAAATAATTCAAATAGACAATTTCACACGTTTCTAGAGAGACAAGGTATTGAACGACATAGCACGAGGGCAAATTAGATTAGGCTTGACCTATCACAAGGTGATTGGTTCCTTGCAGTGCAAGCCTGCTCCTCTCTGTCAAACAAAAGTGAAGTACCTCAGATGCTGGAAATCTGAAAGAAGCTCAGAGAGTGTTGAAGAAATTCAGCATGTCTGTCAGCATCTGAAAAGAGAGAAACAGAGTTAATGTCTGTGTCTGGTACAACTTCTTCAGGACTTCAGAGAGTTTTGAAGACGAGTCACACCAGACTCTGTTTCTCTCTTGGCAGATATTGCCAGACCTGTTGACTTTCTCCAGAACTTGATTCCTTTAGTTTTCTAGTTTATATTAAGAAGGACTTTAATGTTAACTATTACCTTATTTCTGTACTTATTCCATGAAGGTAATTGAACTTTTTGAACTTTGTTTCTTTCAGGACTTTGTACCTCAGTTTTTTGTACATAGTTACCTTTGTACTTAAGATGGTGCCATGTATGGTGACATTAGACACTTTTCACTGTACTCCCGTACTTGAGTACATGTGACAATAAAATCCAAATTTAAATCTATTCTTTGTACATGCTCCTGTCTCTGAGCATTTGTAACTTGAAGTCATTTTCTTTACTTTTCTCTGGCCCCAAGGCTTTTTGTAAAATTATTTCATGTTAATCGGTCCTAAGTTTGTGGAGATTGTGGACTTGCTTTGGCAATGGTTCTATGCCTAGTTTTAAAACGGAGGCAATTACAGTGTTTTCAGTGTCGAATGCAGAGGGATAATTGACCCAAGTGATACTGGAGAATGCTGATCCATTTGTGGCTCAATTTGAAATTGGCCCATTTGAAAGAATTTTCAGATGCCACAGAAAATTAAAGTCATTTTGGGCTCACACCTCTGCTAATGCCTTCAGGCAGCTCTGATGTGGTGATCCATGAATGTTAATGTTCATTTGTGAGTGAATTAATATGGAATGACAGCAAGTCATATCATGTGGCTTCCTACAGGACGTCTTTCACTTAATTTCCCTTACACCTGTGCAACATAGTCAGGTAACTGGCGGTCAGTGAGGAGCAGTGGATGCATACCGGAGAGTCAGGAGAAGAAATGCAAGGAACATCTGCAAAATAACCTCTTAGCTTGCAGAATTAGAGAAAAATGGCAATACAGACCCAGCAGGTGAGGCAGTATCCACTGTATAGAAAGGGCATGTTTGTGCCAGTATAATTTGATAGGTGTACATGATGACCAGTGAGAAAAGAAAAGTTTTGCATTTATATAGCACCTTTAATGACCTCAGGTCATCCCGAGGTGCTTTATACGAGCGGGTATGGGTACTGATGCATTCAGTTAGTAATGATACATTTTGGAAGCCTGGTTACTGTGGCAACTGAGCGAGATACCAACTCGCCTGCAGCAAAGGCCCATAAAAGAGCAATGTGATGATAACCAGTATTCTTCCTGTGCAGTTGATTGAGTGATCAATGTGTCCACAACACAAGCAATAATTCCCCTGATCCTCACCAAAATAGCTGGCAGCAGGTGATCACAGTAGACCGTGACCTGAGCAGTCCCAGGTTTTTGTGTTTGAAACGCAGGTCAGGTTTTTACAATCCTGCCCGTAGGTTTGCAGGTGGGAGATTCAGGGTGAGGATATGTCATTATATTCCTCCCCGCCCTGACTTGTCTGAACTTTCACTGTGGGACAGGCAAGGCTTAGGCTGGCTTCAGCTGATATCCTGAAATGGTCGATTAATGATCTTAAAACCACAGGCCCATTTCACTGAGCATCTGTCAGAGGGAAGAGGTTGTAGGGACAACATGGTGTAGTGAAAGGGAGATGATATTAAACCAATTGAATGGAGTTGTTTGAAGGGGAACTGGTGATGCACTGAACTTATCTTGCAGAAAGCAAGCATGGTGGCTCCCTGTCTAGCACTGCTGCCTCACAGCACCAGGAACCTGGGTTCGATTCCCCCCTCAGTGTGTGGAGTTTGCACATTCTCCCCGTGTCTGCGTGGGTTTCCTCCGGGTGCTCCGGTTTCCTCCTACAATCCAAAGATGTGCAGGCTAGGTGGACTGGCCACGCTAAATTGCCCATAGTGTTCAGGGATGCGTAGATTAGGGGGGGCTGGGTCTGAGTGGGATGCTCTGAGTGTCATTGTGGACTTGTTGGGCTGAAGGGCCTGTTTCCACACTGTAAGGATTCTATGAATGTATTTGATAAGTGCCACATCAAAGATTAGTGTGAGGAAATTCAGGTTCATTGTGTAGGGGTGGCACATTTGCATGGATAGAAGATTAGCTAGCTAGTAGGAAACAGAGAAGAGGCATAAATGGGGGACTTTCAGGGTAGCAAGATGTAATGAGTAGTGTGCCACAGGGATAGGGGCTGGGACCTCATCCTTTTATAAATTCAATCAGTGATTTGGAGGAAGGGACTTAATGACACTTTACTGATGTCAACTGATGACACAAAGGTAGGAAGGAAATGGACATAGAGTGTTTGCAGAGGGATACAGATGTGGGCAGAGGCTGAGTTTCCTGGAGCATCATAGGCTGAGGGGTGACCGTACACACATTTATAGAATTGTTAGGGGCGTAGATAGGGGGAATAGTCAAAGTCTCTTTCCCAGGGTTGGGGAATCCAAATCTAGAGGGCATAGGTTTAAGGTAAGGGGAAAAAGATACGAAAAGGACCTAAGGGGCAGCTTTTACATGCAGAAGGTGGTGCATGTATGGAATGAACTGCCAGAGGAAGTGGTGGAGGCTGGTACAATTGCAACATTTAAAAGGAATCTGGATGGGTAGATGAATAAGAAGGGGTTAGAGGGATATGGGCCAAAAGCTGGCAAATGAGACTAGATTAACTTAGAATAACTGTTTGGCATGGACAAGTTGGACTGAAGGGTCTGTTCCTGTGCCATACATCTCTATGACTCTAAGTGATTTTGGCATTAGGCATAGCAAATGGAGTATAACGTATTGTTCATTTTGGAAGGAATTGTAAAACAAAAGAAGCCAAGTACCCAAATGGTGAGAGATGACAGAGCTCTGTGGTGCAGAGGGATCTGAATATCCTGGTTCGTGAATCCCAAAAAAAATTAATATACAGGTACAGCAAATGGTTTGAGAAGTGAATGGAAAGGACTTTTATACAGAGGGCGGTGCATGTATGAAATGAGCTGCCAGAGGAAGTGGTGGAGGCTGGTACAATTACACCATTTAAAAGGCATCTGGATGGGTTTATAATTAGAAACAGTTTAGAGGATGTGGGCCAAATGCTGGCAAATGGGACTAAATGTGTTTAGGATATCTGGTCAGCATGAACGAGTTGGACTGAAGAGTCTGTTTTTGTGCTGTATGACTCTATGACTGCTTTCAACATTGGACACCAACCCCAAAGCACTTTTATTGCGAGGAGAATTGAAAATAGAAGCTGGAGGAGAATGAAATGAGGAGAAACGTCTTTACTCAGAGAGTTGTTGGGATTTGGAATGTGCTGCCTGTGAGAGTGGTGGAGGTAGATTCCAGAGGAGGTTTCAAGGAGGATATATCTTTGACGGTGATAAGTTTAGAATTTAGAGGAGTGTGGAGATAGGGTTGGAGAATAGGAATTAGCTGGATAGGCCTTTCTGGAGATTGTGCAGACACGATGGTCTGAATGGCCTCGTTCTGTACTGTAAGATTCCATGATTTTATGATTCCAGGTTATGCTTCAGTTGTACAGTGCATTGGTGAGACCATACCTGGAGTACTGTGTACAGCTTGATCTCCTTATTTAAGGTAAGATGAAAATGCAATGGAAACAGTTCAGGGAAGAGTTACCAGACTAATCCCTGGTATAGGCATGTTGTCCCATAAAGAAAGGTTGGACAGGCTAAACCACCATTGGAGTTCAGAAAGGATCTTTCCTTCTTTTGAGAGAAGGGTTCACTGTATCAAAATAAGGCGTGACCCATTTAGATAGGGGTGAAGAGAATTTTTTTTCTCTCAGCGGGTAGTGAGTTTTTGGACTCTGTTCCTGGTGGAGGCAGAGTGTCTGAATGTTTTTAAGGCAGAGGTAGGTAGATTTGGGATAAGCAAGGGGGTGAAAGATTATTCAGAGTACATAAGAATCTGGTATAATCAGATTGGCCATGATTTTATTGAATGGCGGAGCAGGCTAGAGGAGCTCAGTGGCTTGCTCCTAATTCATGGCTGTTCATATGACTTAAGGCTATTACCTGCACAGTGTCAAGGCTAAAGCCGATGGGAGGAGATCAGGAGCTTTTGAGGAGGAGAAAGGAAGCCCAGCAGATCATTCTGCTCAGTTCTCAGGCCTCCTTTCCGCATTGGGCACCAACTCCAATCCATGAAGGCCTGTTCCCTTCCATGGGTACTCCTTCCCTACCTGACCTCTCCAACAAGGATTCCACCCCTTGCTCATTGAATTTTACAGTACAGAAGGAGGCCATTTGATCCATCATGACTGTACTGGCTCCTGAAAGAGCTACCCAGCTAGTCCCACTCTCCAGCCCCATATCCTTAGCCCTCTAAATGCATGACTGTCAAAGATGCATGAATAAGAAATGTTTGGAGGGATAGGGGCCAAGCACGGGTAGGTAGGACTAGTTTAATTTGGGATTATGGTCGGCGTGGACTGGTTGGACAAAAGGGTCTGTTTCCGTGCTGCATGACTCTATGTGTCTACATATCCAGCTCTCTTTTGACACCTCATGAGGAATCCACCTTCACCACTCTCCCGGGCAGCACATTCCAAATCCCAACAAATGTCTGAGTAAAGACGTTTCTCCTTATCTTACTCTCCTCCACACTCTTGTTTTCAATTCTCCTTGCAATAAACATGAACACTCCACGAGTTTTCAGAATTACATCTTCACTAAGGAATGAAGGGTTTCCTGAAGAAGAGTCTTACTGGACTCAAAGTGTTAATTCTGTTTCCCTGGCCTGACAGACCAGCTCCATCGTTTTCTCTGTGCATTATTGAATTATATACCAACCCCAATGTTCAGTGTCTTTATCTGTAAATTGAACTCCAATGGTTAACACTCAGTATCAAGGAGTTGAAACTCAACTTTAAACTGTGCTAGTTCCACATGTTCTTTCAGCTTAAAGCGTCCCACCGACACAAAGCAGTTGATGCTCACAACAATGTGGACAAAGCTGTAGGTCGGCGGCACCCTAAAGGCATTTTTTTGAAGCCTTTGTGAAGATTTATGTTGGTGAAGAGGACGGGAGTTGCTCAGCGAAGAGTAGTGGACCATATGGCAACTAAAATTTGCTTAACAGTGGTTGATTAAGCAGAACGTCCTTTGTCCTCCAGTCACTGTGCTTGGTGCTTCACTTCCTTTATTCCAACAGCCAACTTAACCTTCAAGCTCAAGGGTGCAAGTTGTCCCATCTAATTTGGGTCAATGTCACTTCTTTTGCATCAAAAACTCAACTGTAGCCTAACCAAGGCATTCAAAAATAAAGGTTGTTTCTTTGGAGGATGGCAAAGTGGGAAAGCTTGCTGTCAATTGTGGTGTGTGACTTGATCATGACTGATATATTTCTCAATCACAATTCCTGCCTTTTCCCCACAATTCTTCATCCCCTGACTAATCAAGAACCTATCTATCTCTGTTTTAAATATACTCAATGACTTGGCCTCCACAGTCCATCTGTGGCAATGAGTTTCACAGACTAACCACCCTCTAGCTGAAGAAATTCCTCCTCATCTCAGTTCTGAAGGGTCAGCCCTTCACTCTGAGGCTGTGCACTCTGGTCCTAGTCTCTCCCGCTAGTGGAAACATCTCCATATCCAATCTATCCAGGCCTCTCAGGAAGTTTCAACCAGATTCCCCCTCATCCTTCTAAACTCCATCGAGAGTCAAAGTCCTATACCTATACTCAAATTGAACCTTCCAAGCATTCTTCTTGGTTTACAAAAGCCAAATTCACATCAAATGTGACAATTGAAAGCAAAAAAAAGGTACACGGCTCCATTTGCAACATCAGAAAGTGCGAGTGTGGTTTACACCCAATGACGTACTTTTAGAAGCAGGGTCAATATTGGAACATTTGGAAGTGATCACAGATTCCTCCAACAGCAACAAGGTCACCAGATTATTAACGATGTTGGTTGAGGCATAGGACACGAGGGGAAATTCCTCTTTCTTCTGAATAGTGCTATGGGATCTTCGACATCCACATGACGAAGCAGATTGACTCTCAATGTGATTTCCTTTCCTCATGGCAGCAGCTCCAGGCTCCCTTGTAACTGTACTCGGAGTGTGAGATTAAGCTATGTGCTCTGGGATGGGACTTAAACCTTCTTTACTTAACAGAATCGGTTAGAGAGGCCATGGCGAAATTTGGCGTGAAATGCAGTGAACATGTACAGAGGAAGAGGAGCCTGCTTTAGGTGGCTCCTCAGAGGAACAGGGAAAGAAATATTAAGCAGAGAACTAGCCACTAATAGGATGAACTAAATGAATTGGTCACCATAAGTCCATAAAATAAAGGAGCAGAATTAGGCCATTCAACTCATCGAGTGCGCTGTACCATTTGAACATTGCTGATATGTTTCTCAGTCACATTTCCTGCCTTTTTCCCATAACCCTTCATTCCCTGACTAATCAAGAACCTATCTATTTCCGTCTTAAATACACTCAATGGCTTGGCCTCCACAGCCCTCTGCGACAATGAGTTCCACAGATTAACCACCCTCTGGCTGAAGAAATTCCTCCTCATCTCAGTTCTAAAGGGTTGTCCCTTCACTCTGAGGCAGTGTCCTCAGGTCCTTGTATCCCCTACTAGTGCAAACACCTTCTCCGTGTCCACTTTATCCAGGCCACTCAGTATTCCGTAAATTCCAATCAAATCCCATCTCATCCTTCTAAACTCCATCAAGTACAGACCCAGAGTCCTCAACTGCACCTCATATGACAAGCCCTCTGTCCCCGTGATCATTCTTGTAAACCTCCTATGCTCCCCGCAATGCCAGTACATCCTTCATTAGACACTGAGTCCAAAACTGCTTGCAATGTTCCAAATGCTGTCTGACAGAGCCTTGTACAGCCTCAGCAGTACTTCTCTGCTCTTGTATTCTAGCTCTCTCAAAACGGATGCTAACACTGCATTTGTCTTCCTAACTGCCAATTGAACATACATGTTAATATTAAGAGAATCCTGAACTAGGCCTCTTAAGTCCCTTTGTGCATCAGATTTCCAAAGCTTTTCCACAATTCGAAAATAATCGATATCTCTATTCTTCCTCACAGCTTTGCCCAGTCTCCTACTCCATTCAATTCCTTCTGCAGCCTTCCCATTTCCTCAACACTCCACCTATCTTTGTGTCACGGCAAACTTAACAACAATGCCCTCAGTTCCTTCGTCCACATTGTTAACGTATGACGTGAATAGCTGTGGTCCCAATACTGATCCCTGTGGAGCACCGGCTGCCATCCTGAAAAAGACCCCTTAATCCCCACTCTTTGCCTTCTGCCAGTTAGCCAATCCTCTATCCATGCCAATATCTTGCGCTAACGCTATGGGCTGTTATCATCTTTAGCAGCTTCCTGTGCAGCACCTTGTCAAATGCCTTCTGAAAATCCAAATAGATCACGTCATCTGGCTCTCCTTTGTCTAACTTGCTTGTTACCTCATCAAATAATTCATACAGATTTGACAGGCATGACCTCCCCTTGATGAAGCCCCACTGACTCAGCACTATTTTACTGTGAACTTCCAAGTACTCCGCAATCTCATCCTTAATAATTGACTGTAAAATTTTACCAATGACCGAGATCAGGCTAACTAGCTTATAATTTTATGTCTTCTGACTCACTCCCCTCTGAAAGAGGAGTGTTATGTTGCCGTTTCCAGTCTCCTGAGGTCCTCCTTGACTCCAGTGATCCTGGAAGATTACCACCAATACCTCCACAATCTTCTCAGCTCTCTCCGTCACTTCTCTGGAATGCAGTCCATCTGGTCCAGGTGATTTATCTGCCTTCAGACCTTACACCTTCTCCAGTTCCTTCTCCTTAGTGATGGCCACTATACTCACCTCTGCCCCTGACTTTCTTGAAGTTTTTGTATGCTGCTGGTGTCTTCCACTGTGAAGACTGAGACAAAGTATCTGTTCAGTTCCTCCGCTGTTTCTTTATTCCCCATTAGTCCTTCTCATTTTCCAGTGCTCCAATGTTCACTCTTGCCTCTCTCAGTTTTTATATATTGAGAAAAACACTCATACAGTTTTCTTTTATACCATTAGCTAGCTTATGCACATATTCCATCTTCTCCCCCTTACTGCCAATTCAGTTATCCTCTGCTGGTTTTTAAAGGCTTTCTAATCCTCAGGCTTCCCATTAATCTTCGTCACATGGTATGCTTTTTATTTTGCTTTTATGCTGTCCCTGACTTCCCTTGTCAGCCATGGTGGCCTTAACCAATGCTCAGAATGTTTCTTCTTCCTTGGGATGAATTTTTGCTCTGCCTCCCGAATTAGTCCCAGAAACTCCTGCCATTGCTGCTCTGCCATCTTCCCTGCTAGGCTCCCCTTCGAATCAACTCTGACCAATTCCTCCCTCGTGTCTTTGTCGTTATCTTTGCTCAATTCTAATACCTTTTACATGTGATTCTGACTTCCCCCTCCCAAACTGCAGGGTTAATTCTCTCATATTATGATCACTGCCCCCTAGGGGTTCCTTCACCTTAAGCTCCCCAATCCAGTCTGCCTCATTACACATCACCAAATCCAGACTCACGTAGACATTCCATGAATTCTTTTTCTTCAGATCCACTCGTGATTTAATTTTCCCAGTCCACCTGCATATTGAAGTCCACCATAGTTTTTGTAATAGTGCCCTTCCTATCTCCAGATTTATGTTCTGCCCGACATCCTGACTACTGCTAGGGGGCCTGGACATAATCCCCCTTTAGGGTTCCTCAACTCTATCCACACTGATTCTCTGCCTTCCATCTCTGTGTCATTTCTTGTTATCAATGTATTTTCATTTCTTACCAACAAGGCAACCTCACCCCCTCTGCCCATCTCCATGTCCTTACGATAGGGTCTTTTAAATTCATTCACGGGATTGCTGTGGGCCTGGAGTCACACGTAGGCCAGACCAGTGAGGATGGAAGCTTCCTTCCCTGAAGGGCATTAGTGAACCAAAGGGGTTTTTCCTTACAATTGGCAATGGATTCGTGACCATTGTTAGACTTTTAATTCCAATTTTTTAAAAATTGAATTCAAATTCCACCCAGATCCCCAGAACGTTAACTGGGTCTGTAGTTTAATAGTCCAGTGATAACACCACTAGGCCATTGTCACCACCCACCACTCCCCCCGCCCCCCACCAATGGATGCATATCCTTGTATATTTAGTTCCCAGCCCTGATTCCCTTGCAGCCATGCCTCCGTGGATAAAGAGGTCATAGACGAGACGTCAAAGGTGACTTGTGTTTCTTTCAAGGATCTCCACTCGTTAAGGGTTAGCGAAGTAATAGGCTGTGCTAACCAAAAGGAATAAGATCTTTTAAATTGTCAATGATTGGCATTGGCAAAGCTTTGTGGTTTTGGAAGAAAACCTCTGTGAAATTTTGTCAGTGTGCGTTGGAAGGAAGTCTTGAGATGTGCGCGTCCTCTGAAACAAATTTGGGCTGAAGCCTAAGTAAGAGGTAGGTATGTAATATACAGTTGCCAGTATTAAACCAGTGCCACAGCTGGCTTAGGTACCCATGCAGTCAAGGCTGAGTGTCTGACTTATTTCCTGTTTCCTGGCTTTATTTATAGTCCCTTCTCTCGCAGTTAATAAATTAGTAGCGCTGCTCGTCCCTTTCTCAAGAAACGCTTTGTCGGAATTCCCAAGGCACTCGTTTAGACTCAACCTTCACAGAGCAGAGGCACAAGACAAGCTGAGCCATCTGTTTGAGAGAGAGAGTCTTTGTTTTTAGCATACAGATCAGCTGCCGACTTTTACCTGTACTGGTCCATTGCCGAGTATTGCTGGATGTTTCAGGGAAAGATGGAGCTAGGAATATACAGCCACCCTAAGAAGAAAGAGAGGAAAGCGGCTGAGCGTCTTTAAGTATCGGATGAAGGTTTCTATGGTAACCAGTGCTGAGGGAATTGGCACGAAAGTGGTAGAAATTGTTCCAGTGGGAAAAGAGGAAGCGGTCATGAGGATTTACTACTTAAGCAGCCAGATTGTAAACTCGACATTTTTTTTTAGAAAAACAAGCTGATATCACTCACAAATTGGTTGTATTTTGTGGCACTATTTTCCAAAAGACCATGTAGATCGCAAGAAATAGGAACAGGAGTGGGCCATTCGGCCCCTTGAGTCAGCCATTTGATAGGATCGTGGCTGATCTGACATGTCCGCCTTTCCTCCCCTTTCCCCGTAACTCTTCATTCCCCTGCTGATCAAGAATCTAGCTATCTCAGCCTTAAATATACTCAAGGACTCTACCCCCACAGCTCTCTGTGGCAAGGCATTCAGAAAATTCACAATACTCTGAGAGAAAATATTCTTCCTCATCTCAGTCTTAACTGGGACATACCTTTATTCTGAGGCTTTGCCCTCTGGTCCTAGACTCTCCCATGAGGGGAAATATCCTATCAGCATTTACCCTGTCAAGCCCCTTAAGAACCCCAGATGTTTCTTTAGAATCCCTACAGTGTAGAAACAGGTCCTTCAGCCCAACAAGTCCACACCGACCCTTGGAGCATCCCACCCAGACCCATCCCCCTATAACCCACACACCCCTGAACACTATGGGCAATTTAGCATGGCCAATCCACCTAGCCTGCACATCTTTGGATTGTGGGAGGAAACCAGAGCACCCAGAGGAAACCCACACAGACACGGGGAGAATGTGCAAACTCCTCACAGACAGTCACCTGGGGCTAGAATCGAACCCGGCTCTCTGGCACTGTGAGGCTGCAGTGCTAACCACTGTGCCACCCAATGTGATCACTTCCCATTCTTGTCAGCTCCAGTGAGTAGAATCCCAACCTGTTCAACCTTTGGTCATAAGACAGTCCCTCCATACTGGTCATCATCTTGGAAAACCTTCACCAAACTGCCTCCAATGAAATAATATCTTTCCATAAATACAGAGACCAAAATTATCGAGTCATAGAGGTTTTCCAGCAGGGAAACAGACTCTTCAGCCCATCATGTTTCCACCCGCCATCAAACAGCCATCTGTTCTGGTCAAAAAAGTAAAAACCCATGGACTACAGGGTAATGTGTCAAATTGGATCCAAAGTTGGCCCAGTAATTGGAAACAAAATGTAATGTTCGATGGCTGCCCTTGTGAATGGAAAGCTGTTTCAAGTGGAGTTCAGAGATAGTAGGAACTGCAGATGCTGGAGAATCTGAGATAACAAGGTGTAGAGCTGGATGAACACAGTCGGCCAAGCAGCATCAGAGGAGCAGGAAGGCTGATGTTTTGGGCCTAGAAGAAGGGTCTAGGCCCGAAACAGCAGCCTTGCTGCTCCTCTGATGCTGCTTGGCCTGCTGAGTTCATCCAGCTCTACACCTCGTTACCTCAAGTGGAGTTCCATAGGCTCAGTGTTGGGACCCCTGCTGTTTGCTTGATACATTAACAATTTGGACTTGAACGTAGGGGCCACAATTGGGAAGATTGCAGACAACATTAAAAGTGGCCGTGTAGTTGAGGATAGCTGTACACTACAAAATGATATAGATGGGTTGGTGGAGTGGGCAGGAAAGTACCAGATGGAGTTTTGATAAGTTCGTAGTAATGCATTTAGGGAGGTCAAACAGTAAAAGGGAATACACAATAAACAGAAATATACTGAGAGGGGTGGATGAAGTGAGAGATCTTGGTGTGTAAGACGGACAGATCCCTAAAGGTGTCAGTACAGGTAGATAATGTTATTAAGAAGAAATATGGAATGCTCACCCTCATTGGCAGTGCACAAAATGCAAAATTAGGGATATAATGATGAAACTGTATAAGACACCGATGAAGCCACAACTAGAGTATTGTGTGCATTTCTGGCCATCTTATTGTGGGAAGGGCATAATTGCTGTGGAGAGAGTGCAGAGAAGATTCGCCAGAGTGTTGCCAGGGCTGGAGAATTGTAGCTACAAGGAGAGATCGGAGACGTTGGGATTGTTTTCTTTGGAACAGAGGAGGTTGAGGGGAGACATGGTTGAGATATACAAAATTGTGAGGGGTAGAGATACAGTAGACATGATGGGCTATTTCCCTTCGCAGAGAGTTCAAAACCCCAGGGATCATAGATTCACGCTAAGTAGCAGGGGGCGTGAGGAAAATCCTTTTTATGCAGAGGGTGGTGGGTGTCTGGAATTCGCTGCCTGAGTTGATGGTAGAGGCAGAGACCCTAAACTCTTTTAAAAAGTACAAGAATCTGCACCTTATGTGCTGTGAGCTGCAGGGCAATGGGCCATGTGAAGGAAGATGGGATTAGAAAGGGCATTTGGGTGTCTTTGGGTCAGCATGGATAAAATGGGCCGAATGGCTCCTTTCTGTGCTGTACCATTTCTGTGGTTCTAATAGGATGAACTTCCCAGTGTTAGAAATGGAGTGAAGATTGACTTGCACGTATCCCTGATCCAATGCTCAGACTGTAAAGGAGGAGCTTGATGTGGGATATTTTTACCTCTACCATTGCAGAGCGAAAGGAGCTGAGGCTCTGAGAGACAGACTCCGTTCGCCCTAATGCCCTGTCCACGCTCATAAAGAGAACCTTGTGAAAGGAGAGACAAAGACTCGCAGACTCCTCTCCACAGCCTCAGCAAGTCCCAATGAGAGACATGCCAATTTAACACCAGTGAGGCTATTGCGAGGTGTCATCACAATCGTAAGGTGGGAATCTTAGCGACCAACTCAGGGCAGCGAGCTCCCAGACGTACAGTGCGGTGACAAGCAAGTGATCGATTGCAGTGATGTTATCTGAGCAATAAGTATTGTTCCAAGGTGTTGAGGTTAGAATGCAGCCATGATTTAATTGACTATTAGCAACGTGAATTTGAACTGTGGAGAGAGGGGCTGCAAATGGGTTACCCTGCCCCTTTAAGATCATCGCTCCTTCTGTTACGAGCGGAGAACTGGGTAAAACCGAAACATACTGGGGGTCACTTGGAGGCTAATTGCTGGTGGAACATGACTGTATGTTGGCAGCTGTTTATAAATCCCCAGCTGCTGGCTTCGAGCAGATGCACTAGTTATCAAGGTGAAGAGAAACTGTGAGAACAACAGCCACGGCCTCATTCTCGTTCTCCCTGCCTTAACTTTCAACTTTGGAAATGTTCAAACCGTGATGTTGGGTGTGAAATGAAGCCAAGGTTTATGTCAAAGGGTGCAGCCTGCATTTTAAAGTCTAGAATATCAAAATAGGAAAACCTTTTCCAAATTACCGAGGCCACAAGCCACTTAGAGTAAACGCTGCAAGGGCCGATAAGATGTAGGAGCAGATGCAGGCCATTCGGCCCATCAAGCCTGTTCTGCCATTCAACAAAATCATAGCCGAGCTGATAGTCTTCAACTCCACTCTCCTGCCTTTTCACCATCACTCTTGATTCCCCTTATTGATTAAAATCTCAGTCTTGAATATAATGACCCAACTTTGATGGCCCTCTGGTAAATAAAAGTGTTCACAAATTCACTATTCACTGCGAGAAGCAATTTGTCTGAAATGTGCGGCCCCTTACTCTGAGATGATGTCCTCTGGCCCTAATCTGTCCCGCAAGGAGAAACAACCTTTCCTGCCAGTACCTCACATGTTTCACTTGCGGTATCATGCTGAGACAGAAGTTTGTAGATTCCTCTCCCACATCGTGACCAGGAAAAATCCAACCTGCCAGTGCCAATGCAGCACTGGAAGAGTGCCACAATGCCAAAGATGCCATCCATTAGATGGAAAATTTAATCAAGGCCCTCTCAGGTTGCCATAAGAAAGTTCCGTGGCACTATATCGAAGAAGAGCAAATAATTAGGGTGGTACAATGGCTCAGTGGTTAGCATTACTGCCTCAAAGCACCAGGGACCTGGGTTTAATTCCACCCTCAGACAACTGTCTGTGTGAAGTTAGCACATTCTCCTTGTGTCTGCGTGGCTTTGCTCAGGTTTCCTCCCACAATCTACAGTTCTTCAGCTTAGGTGGATTGGTCATCCTAAATTGCCCCTGGTGTCCACGGATGTGCAGGCTAGGTGGGTTGGCCGTGGGGGATGGGGTGGGTCTGGGTGGGATGCTCTTTGGAGAACACAGACTCAGTTTCTGTATTGTAGATATTCTATGATTCTGCCCAGTATGAATATTACTAAAAGCAAGTTATCAGGCCTCCATCCTCATTGCTGTTTGTGGGAGCTTGCTGCGTGCAAATTGATACCTGTACAATAAAAGTGAGTGCAATTCATCGACTGTAGAGCATGATGCGATGCCTCGAGATGGTTAAAGGTGCTACAGAAATGTACATCTCCTTTTTCTTTAAAGAGCTCTAAAAGGTTATTTGGCCGAGAAAGACAATCCCATATCTTTTTCTTTTTCTGTCTGAGAAAGGAAATCTGACTTATGAAACAGCTCTAACTGCCCCACTACAGGAAGTTGTGGTTTAAGCAGACAGTGAGTGTAGTCTTACTGAGCATGAGAAGAGAGATGGCATTTACAAATGATACTTGATAGTTGGGGATGCATCGTCATGACAAATTCTGAGCTCAGAGTCCAGGTTGGTCAGATTCAGGAGAGCGAATATGGACAACCGCTTTTTATACCTTTCTAACCTGTGTGCCTTATCAATACCTCAATGTTCACACATTTAGCTTGACAGCATTAATGTGTGGCGTTTCTCAATGCTGCATTCCAAGAGCAACAACCACAGCCTGCATTTTTATGGCACCTTTGAGTTCGTTGAGGGTGGTACAGTGGATCAGTGGTTAGCGCTGCTGCCTCACAGTGCCAGGCGCCCAGGTTCGACTCCACCCTCGGGCAACTGGCTATGTGGAGTTTGCACATTCTCCCCATATCTGTGCGGGTTCTCTCCGGGTGCTCCGGCTTCCTCCCACAGTCCAAAGATGTGCAGGCTAGGGTGGATTGGCCATGCTAAATTACCCGGGATGTGCAGGAGTGTGCAGAAAAACAAAGTGGACTCAGGCACCTAGTCAACAAATCAGCCCACTCCATCCACTCAGCCCAAGAATTTCTCAACTCCATCAAAGACATAAAGATAGAGGACGAAGAGACCATGATATCGGTTGATGTCACCGCCCTATTCACATCAATAGACATACCACGAGCAAGGGACACAATGACAACACTACTTGAACAAGAACACGACCCCAGTGAAACCATCTCCAAGGACAACATGCTTAAACTACTGGACCTGTGCCTGACCACCCACCTCACCTTCAACGGCCAAACATACGAGCAAATCAACGGGACACCCATGGGATCGCCTATCTCCTGACTCATAGCAGAAGCAGTGATGCAAAGACTGGAAAGGACTGCCCTTCCGCAAATCCAACCTAAACTATGGATACGCTATGTAGACAACACCTTTGTCATCATTAAACGGACCAAATTAGAAGAGACACACAAACTCATAAACAACACCCTCACCAGAGTAAAATTCACCAGAGAGGAGGAGAAGAACGAACAGCTCCCATTCCTGGACGTCATGGTGGAGTGCAAGACAAATGGGGAACTGCAAACGAAAATACACTGAAAAGCCACACACACAGACCAGGTACTGAACTTCAAAAGTAACCATCCCAGCACACGCAAACGAAGCTGCGTGCGAACACTACTTAAAAGGGCAACAACACACTGCAGCAACATGGAACTACGCCAAGAGGAGGAGGAATACCTCTTCCAGGTTTTCAAGGATAATGGATATCCAAAGAACTGGGTCAGGAGATGCCTACAGGAACAGTATCAGAAAGATTCTACATGCCCCGACACACTCATCACACTACCCTACATCAGGAACACGTCAGAACTCACCACAAGACTCCTACGACCGCTGGGCATCGGAGTGGCACACAAACCCAAGTCAACCCGACGACAAGTGCTCACCCGAACTAAAGATCCACTCCCCACCATGGACAGGACCAATGTCATCTACGAGATCCCCTGCAGTGACTGCGAGAAACACTACATCGGACAAACAGGAAGGAAACTAACAACAAGAGTACATGAACACCAACTGGCTACAAAAAGACACGCCCACTACTCACTCATCTCAATCCACATGGACAAGGAGAACCACGACTTCGACTGGGACAACACCAAGATCCTGGGACGGGCTAGGCAGAGACAAGCACGAGAATTCCTGGAAGCATGGCACTCCATGAAGCATGCTATTAATAAACACATTGAACTCGACCCCATATACAATCCACTATGGAGTAAACCCGGAAGTGAGGCAATCCATCGCAATGGACCCCAGAGTTTAAAAACCAGGGGGGAAAACACACCGACGCTTCATCAGAGGCTGCACTGAGGATGCTACCCAGCATGGTAACGAAACGTCTGCGGAACAACAAACCAGCTCGGCGAGCCAACCAACCTCAACACCCGCAACCCGAGCTACAGATCTACTCCAAAACCTTAGGTGGGTTAGCTACAGGAGATGCAGAGTTACAAGCATAAGGTGGGGGGTTGAGGATCTGGGTGGGACGGTCTTCAGATGGTCAGTATAAACCCAGTGGGCCAAATGGCCTGCTTCCGCACTGTAGATGTTCTATGAATTAGGTAAAATCCTCTGGGGATATGTATCCTCACAGTGAAACTGACACAGAGCCATGTGGAAGCTATCAGGACGGGTGGTCAGTGAAGCAGGTTTTGAGGAATCTCCTGAAGGACAAAAAACGGAGAGGTTTATGGGCAGGAAGTTCCAGAGCTTAGGATGAAAGCAGCTGAGGGCACAGCAGTCAACAGCAAGTAAAATCGAGGATGCTCAGGAGTCCAGAATTGAGAAATGTGGTGATCCTTAGATGGGTTCTGTGGCTAATGTTGGTTATAGCATAAAGATACGGAGGTGAGGCACCAAGAGGAATTTGAAGAGGATGGGGATTTTAAATTTAAAAAAAAGCTCAGTTATTACGTGTATATTGAGAAAACAAACAGTATAGCTCCTTATTTTGTTATCTCACTCCTCCTCAGATACAGTTAATTGCAGTTTTGTCATGCAACGCTATCAGGTTGAAGTCTATATTTGTAATTATGAATCATTCAACATCGGTTTACCTCTGGGCTTTAATTAAAGAGATAGGGTTCCACGTTCTGTCCTTGCAGCTGCAAATCCATGTTACAATGACTGTGAGATGTGCGCAAATCACTTAATCTTTACCGCATCTCTGTTACTAAGCCTCTTAACTTGATTGCAAGAAAAAACCTCAACAATTCCAGACTGTCAGAGGGAAAAATGTAGGGACTTATCTTCACTCAAGCTGCAAGACCACCCTTTGAACTTATGGAATCTTTCTCACTCCAGGCACCGGAGCATAAAGTTAGGGTTGATGTTTCTAATGAGGTGCAAAGGAAATGCTGCACTGTCAGGGTGTCAGCTTGCAGGTGAAACCTTAACACAACTGAAGCCAAGGAGCATTAAAATCCTGTCTGAAAGAGCAGGCTAATTTTTGACTGACGATCCAGCCAACATTGATCCCTCAACCAATTTCCATGAAACGAATTTAACGTTATTTGTGGAGCTTGCTGTTTGCATATTGGCTTTTTATTTATTGTTACAGTGCGGAAGGAGGCCATTCAGCCATCCTGTCCGTGCCAGCTCTTCAAATGACCGTCATTACATGGTGCCAATTTCCTGCTTTTTGCCCCCTTGCACCTTATTTCTAGCTAAATAATTATCCAATGCCCTCTTCAACGACTTGCCTCAATTGAACGTGCCTCCATCACATTTCCAAATAGTGCATTCCACACCCTAATGATTCACTGAGTGAAAGGAGTTTCTCTTTCATCAAATTCACTGCATTTGCGACTCTCTTTAAATCTGTGCCCTCTGGTTTTAGAATCACAGAGTTAAACAGCATGGAAACAGACCCTTTGGTCGAACTCGTCCATGCTGACCAGATATCCCAAATTAATCTAGCCCCATTTGCCTGCGTTTGGCCCATATCCCTCTAAACCCTTCCTATTCATATACCCATCCAGATGCCTTTTAAATATTGTAATTGTACCAGCCTCCACCACCTCCTCTGGCAGCTCATTCCATACACGCACCACCTTCTGCGTGAAAAGGTTGCCTCTTAGGTTCTTTTTATATCTTTCCCCTCTCACCTTAAGCCTATGCCCTCTAGTTTGAGATTCCCCTACCCTGGGGAAAGGACCTTGGCTATTCATGTTATCCATGCCCCTCATGATTTTTTAATCCTCCCAAAGGTCACCCCTCAGTCTCCGACACTCCAGGGAAAATAGCCCCAGCCTATTCAGCCTCTCCCTATAACCCAAACCCTCCAGTCCCGGCCATGTCCTCGTAAATCTTTCCTGCACCCTTTCTAGTTTAACAACACCTTTCCTATGGCAGCCAGTTTCTCCCTAGCTACTCTATCAAGTCCTGCTCATGATTTCGGAAGCATCTATCAGATCTTCTCTTGGTGTTCTTCTCTCACAGGAGAACTGTCCCACTCCTTCAGACTAACCTCATAACTGAGGATGGTGGTACAGTGATGATGTCTAGAGACAGGTCAGGGTAAAATTTTGACAGTGCCAACCTAATTGGCTTAATGTTTAAACAAAGTTTAGCAGGTACCTATCAGTCATCTTCTTAAATTACATGGAACGTGGCATTGCAGGCTGGGACCAGCATTTATTGTCTATTCCCAGTTGCCCTTGAGAAGGTGCTGGTGAGCTGCTTTCTTGAACCACTGAATTTGGTGTAGGTACACAGACAATGCTGTTAGGCAGCGAATTTCAGAATGATGCAGCAGCACTGAATGAATAGTGATTTATTTCCAAGTCAGAATGGTGAGTGGCCTTGAGGGGTAGGGGGGATGTCTTGCAGGTGAATGATGTTCCCACGTATCAGCTGCCCTTGTCCTTCTACACGGAAGGGTTGGGTTTGTAAGGCGCTGCCTAAGGAGCCTTGGTGAATCACTGAGAATTTTGTAAGTGTTACGCACTGCTGCTACTGAGTGTCGGTGGTGGAGGGACTGGATGTTTGTGGATGCGGTGTTAATCAAGTGGGCTGCTTTGTCCTGGATGGTGCCATGCTTCTTGTTGGAGGTACACTTATTCAGGTAGGTGAGCAGTATTCCTTCTCAGTCCTGACTTGTGCCTTGGAGACAGTGGACAGGCTTTGGGGAGTCAGGAGGAGAGTTATTCACTGCAAGATTCCTGACCTGCTGATGGAGCCACGTTATTTATGTAGCTAGTCCAGTTCAGTGTCTGGTCTGTTGTATGTGAATGAAGAACCTCAGCTACCACGGTGCCCAAGGAGAAATACAGCCAGATTTCTTGTTCTCCTTAGTCATGGATTGAGTTCATAGATCTTTTTGAAACCATGACTTTGAACAGGACATTCTAGAAACAGCCAAAGATCAGGCTATTCTTGACTTTAATAATCCCCTGACAAAGGAAGCACCTCTGTGCTCATAATATGATAGAATTTTGCATTCAGTTTCAGGGAGAGAATCATGGACCTAACCATTAATGTTTTATACCTAAATAAGGGCAATTATGAAGGATGGAACACTCAGCTGGCTGAAGTAAAGTTAGACTGATTGGTAAAAACCGAAAGAACTGCGGATGCTGTAAATCAGAAACAACAACAAATTTGCTGGAAAAACTCAACAGGTCTGGCAGCATCAGTGAAGGAAAAAACAGAGTTAACGTTTCGGGTCTAGTGACCCTTCCTCAGACCTTGAACTTAGAGATGCAGTGACCAAGTTTAAGGAGATGTTTCATCGGCTCAGGAGTAGACCATTCGGCCCCTTGAGCCTGCTTATCCATTTGATGAGATTGTCGCTGATCTGTGGCCTAGCTCCTTATCTCTGCCTTCGGCTCATTTCCCTTAATATCTTGGCTTAACAAAAACGTATCTATTTCAGCTTCATAACACTCAACAAAGATGCACCCAATGAGAAAAGAAGGAAACGCACCGACTAAGAAATTGAAAGATAGTGTCAAATTGAAAAGAAAGCGTACAATGCGCTGAAGGTTTAAATGAATATAAAAAGCAGAAAGAAATCATTGTAAGAATAATAAGGAAGGTGAAATTAGAGTGCTAGAGGAAACCAATAAAAAATATGAAAACAGACAGTAAGAGTTTCTATTGTATTTGAAAAGAAAAACAGTCAAGTGAGTGACCAGATGCTGAAGGACAATCGATCTCCCTGTTTTTAAGACCTCTCGGTCTCTCGCAACAAATTTTTTTTTTCAGCATTCAGCAATCCCACTTCAATTAAAAAATGTACATAATGAGATCAAAATGAAGGCGCTAATTCATTGGTTTTGTTGAGCGAAAGGAAGAGGAATTTTAGTCCCGATTAACTCCGTTTCAAAAATGAGAAATGGGTAACATCAATCCCACACGTAAACTTAAGTTGAAAAGGAGAAAATTTCCGGGACAGACAAGAAAAGGAAAGGCCGTGCAGTTTATAAATTGTGACCATACTTGAAGTTTTTAACCTGAGACTACAATTGTTTAGTTGTTGACCGGTACCATTGAAGATCTCTGATGAATTAGTCAAATACAATTTTGCTTTCACAAATAAAAGCAAAATACTGCGGAACTGAAATAAAACAAAGGGAAATGTTGCAACAACTCAGCATCTGTAATGTGCAAACACGGATATAGGGGAATCTGTGTATATGGCCCACTTAAAATTTCTAAACGGTATTTGACAAGTTCAAAAAGGCTACTACGCAGAATAAGAACTTGACTTAGGGACTTGATTTAGGTATTGGTATGGATAGAGAACTGGTTAGTTAACAGAGCAGAGAGATTGTGCTGTGAAGAAAGATTAAGTAGACTGGCTGTTTATTCCCTGGAGTCATAGAGTCACAGAGGTCTAATAGAACTGTACAGTACAGTACAGGCCCTTCAGCCCACGATGTTGTGCCGAACTTTTACCCTAAACCTAAGGTCTATCTAACCTCCACCCCTACCTTATACTATCATCCATATGCCTATCTAATAATCGCTTAAATGCCCCTAATGAGGCCGACTCCACTACCCTCTCCGGCAATGCATTCCACGCCCCTACCACTCTCTGAGTAAAGAACCTACATCTGATGTCTCCCCTACATATGTGTAGTAGAGGAATGTTGGGAGGGAATCTAAAACCAGGAGACACAGTGTCAGAATAAGGCCCCGACCATTTATGGCT
The DNA here is from genome assembly GCA_024137785.1 of Ginglymostoma cirratum. NCBI lineage: Eukaryota > Metazoa > Chordata > Chondrichthyes > Orectolobiformes > Ginglymostomatidae > Ginglymostoma > Ginglymostoma cirratum. Next base: position 74,599,362 of record JAHRHZ010000283.1, read on the forward strand.
GAGATGGGAGAATATTTTTCACCTAGAGGTTGATGAATCCGCGTAGTTCTCTGCCCCAGAGAACTGTGGAGGCTCAGTTATAGAGTATGTTTAAGATTGAGCTCGTTCGATCTCTAGATAGAGTCATAGAGTCATAGAGTCATCCAGCATGGAAACACACCCTTCAGACCAACTCATCCATGCCAACCACATTTCCCAAATCAAACTAGTTCCATTTGCCTGTGTTTGGCCAATATCGTCTAAACCTTTCCTATTCATGTACTTATCCAAATGTATTTAAAATGTTGTAACTGTACCTGTGTCCACCGCTTTTTCTGGCAGTTCATTCTACACACAAACCCAGCCTCTGTGTGAAAAAGTTGCCCCTCAGGTCACTTTTAGATCTTTCTCCCCTCACACTTTAAAAATATGCTCAGAAACAAAAACATAAGTTGCTGGAAAAGCTCAGCAGTCTGGCAGCATCTATGAAGAGAAATCAGAGTTAACATTTCATGTCTGGTGACCATTCCTCAGAACATGCATAAACATATGGCCCCTTGTTTCGAACTCCCCCACCTGAGGAAAATGATCCTTGCCCTTCAACTTATCTGTGCCCCTCATGATTTGATAAACTTCTGTAAGGTCACCCCTCAACCTGCCTCAACCTGGAAAAACATCCCAGCCTTTCTAGCCTCGCTTTATAACTCAAACCTTCCAGTCCCGGCGACATACTGGTAGATCTTTTCTGAACCTTCTCCAATTTAATAATATCCTTCCCATAGCAGGGTGATGAGACCTGTACACTGTATTCCAAAAGTGGCTCATCAAGGAATACTGGAATAGTTCAGGAAAATGATATGGAAGATCAGGCATGATCTCATAAATGGCAGAGTGGGTTTAAGGGGCTGAATGGCCTACTTCAACTATTTTTTGTTCTTTATTCATGTGATGAGGGCATTGTTGGCTAGGTCAGCATTCATTGCCCATCCCTAATTGCCCAGAGGGCAGTTTGGACTCAACCACATTGCTGTGGAGCTGGAGTCACCTGTAGGCCAGGCAAGGACGGCAGTTTCCTTCCCTCAAGGGCATGAGCGAACAAGATGGGTTTTTCCAACAATTGGCAATGAATTCATGGTCATTGACTTTTAATTCCAGATATTTTATTGAATTCAAATTTCACCATCAGCTGTGGCAGGATTTGAGCCCAGGTCCCCAGAACATTATCTGGGTCTCTGTATTAACAGTCCAGCAATAATACCACTAGGCCATTGCCTCCCCATTTCTTTGAATCAAATGCTGTTAGAATCAGCTCATTCTCAGGAGTGTAGCAATCTCAGTGAAACGTATAAAATTCTTCTAGGGCTCGGATGCCGAGAGGCTGATTCCCCTGAATCGATGACTGAGAGTCACCGTTTCCGGATAAGGGATTAGTGGTTTTGGACTGAGATGAACGGGAGAGATTGAGGCAGTTGTAAATTGTTGAAGCGCCTGTGTCCCAGAGAGCTGTGGATGTTCAGTCACACCATCACGGCTGAGATGGATGGATTGCTGGGCGCTCGAGAGAATTTGAAGAGAGGCAGGACTGGGGGTGGGGTTGGCAAGGGAGAGCGATCCTTGCCAGCGAGAGCATTGAGGCAGCTTTCTTGCGCGTGTGTCTGCATTTTGACATGCTTTGCCCAGCTTGCCTGAGTAATTAATGAGCTGGGAAGACTTCAGAGGCAATATATATGGCTGGAGTGACACCAAGTGTTTTCGGGGGCCTGCTCCAGGTGTGCTGTGTGTAATGCAATGAGGCAGTGCATGGCTCGCAGTGCCATCAGGAATGATCCCAACTGTGTAACAGCCAAAAGCATGCTGTTATGTTAATTGAAAGATCTCTAATTTGCACTGGGGACTTCCCTGATTGACTTAATTTCGTGGAACATTCTTCATGATTATGCAAATGATTCACTGTCAGCAAGGAGTTCTGTGGCACACACTATGAATTGTTTCATTACTCTGGAAGTTTGAGATGAAAATCCTGTCACCGTGTGGTCCAACGAGGCAGCTCGCTGCTGCTTGCCCCTGTTTTGAAATTGCCCCTCGACCGCATCTCGTTCTTTCTGTGGGTTTTGTGAGCCACGTCTTGCTGAATTCTGGGGTCCGCACAAGAGAGGCCAAAGAGGGTCACTGGTTCTGAATCATTGACTCTGTTTTATCTTTGAAGTTGCCGTCAGACCTGCTGAGTTTTTCTGCTCTGTTTCTCATTTCCAGTATTTGCAGTTCTTTGGTGTTTTTTTTTCGAGATGTCACAGGGTGTGAGCGAACCCATCGCCCACCCCACTTCACCCAGACACCAGAATCTTCCCCAAGGAGATGTTCTTCAGGGAATGGGACCACCCCCTACAAAGTCATATCAGTGACCATGCAGTGATAAGTTGCTTGCTGTCCTCTGGCAACATCCACAGAATCATAGAACCCCTACAGGGCAGAAAAATGCCACACCATCCGGCCCTGACCATCCGGAGAGCATGCCATCCAGACCCAGACCCACCTCCCCCCGACCCTGTTTCCATCTTTTTCCCATGGCCAATCCACCCAACCTGCACATCTTTGTTCTATGAGAGGAAACTGGACACTCCAAGACATGGGGAGAATGTGCAAACTGCACAGAGACAGTCGTCCAAGGCTGGGTTCAAACCTGGGTCCCTGGTGCTGTGAGGCAGCAGTGCTAACCACTGAGCCACCGTGCAGCCCCAAAATTTGAACTTTGCCGTGGCCAGGAGTTGAGCTGGGATTTACTATTTGTAAAGCGGTTATGCTCACGATTCTACTGCCATCCACGATCCTGTGGAATACCAATGCAGAACACACTGGAAAAACTCAGCAGGCCTGGCAACATCTTGGGGGGACCAAGAGCCTCACTGATTGGAAGTTAATGGCCCTCACCTGGGGTGGGTTTGATGGCCACTGTGGAAGGAGTGGGGAATGGAGTATGGGGTGGAGGTGGGGGAAGACTGGGGAGGGATGGAGGGTGGGTGTGGGTGGGTTAGCATTCATTCAGACCAGAGGATGATGGTGGCTAAGGAACCCTGCTGCCATCCTGCCACCATCCTCATTGGCAGGCAAACCCCACCTGCCAGCGCTCACCTGTGGCTAGGATCCAGTGATGAACCTGTGCCCCAGGGGAATGTTATGCCAGATGCAGCCACCATCTCCCTAGTGTATTCGACAGCACTCCCATCTACAAAAATGTTTTTTTGTTCAGAGACAGAATTGCTGGGTGTGCCATCCAGGCCCCAATAATCCATGGGTAGCACTCACTGTTTGTAGGAGGTTGTCTTTGCCAATAATAAATCCTTCATTTCCAATTAAGGAGTATTCGAAGACTTGAAACACTGACTGATGCTGCCAGACCGACTGAGTTTCTCCAGCATTCTCTGTGTTTTCTGCAGATTTCCAGCCTCCACAGTATATTGCTTTGCATTCAAGGCAATTTAATATTGGATGTTAGATCAAATAATGCTGGCATTTCTGCGATTCTCCCTTCCCACAAGATCATAAGAACAGAAGATAGCCATTCAGCCCTTTGAGTCTGCTCCTGTCTGCCCTTTATCCATAACCCTTGACTCCATTGTAGCTTAAACATCTGTCTAACTCAGCTTTGAACGTATTCAATGTCCCAGCCTCTACGCCTCTCTGGGGAAGAGAATTCCAAAGGTTAATGACACTGTAAAAGATGAGACTCCTCATTATCTCCTTTTGAAATCGGAGGTCCCTTGACTTAACACCGTACACTCTAGTTTTGGATATCTCATGACAGGAAGTGTCCTCTCAGCACCTAACCTGTAAGGCCCCTCAGAATCTGACATGTTTCAAGAAAATTCACATTCTCTAAACATGAATGGGTGTCAGACCATCCTGCTCAACCTTTCCTCATACAACAACCATTTCATCCCGGGAACTATCTGATAGGACCTTCTCAGGACTGCTTTCATAGATCCTGCCTTCGATGCTCGAGGTCTTTTTATTTCTCTATATTCTAATTTATTCCTACATTCTGTAATGCAGGGCAGCAAGAAATTTTCTTTTTTATTCATTCTGAGATGTGGACATCATTGGTTGGGCCTACATTTATTGCTCCTAGCTCGTAGATCTTAGACGTGGTGAGCTGCCCTCTTGAACCATTGCAATCCACCCTCTGTGGGTTGACCCACCACGCCCTTAGGGAGGGAATTCCAGGATTTTGACCCAGCGACAGAGAAGGAAGAGCAATTAATTTCTGAGTCAGGATGGTGAGCAACTTGGAGGAGAACTTGCAGATGATGACGTTCCCAAGTATCTGCTGCCCTTGTCCTTCTAGTTGGAAGCAATCATGGGTTTAGAAGGTGCTGTTCAAGTAACTTTGGTGAACTGATGCAGTGCATGTTGTAGTTGGTGCACACAGCTGTTCATATGCATGAGTGGTAGCGGGAGTGGATGTTTATGGATGTGGTGCCAATTTAGCTTTTTCCTGAATGGTGTCAAGCTTCTTGAGTGTTTTTGGAGCAGCACAGATCCAGGCAAGTGGGCAGTATTCCATCACACTCCTGAATTGTGCATTGCTGATGGTAGACAGGTGTTGAGGAGTCAGGAGGTGAGTAACCTGCTACAGGATTCCAACCTCTGACCAGCATTTACATTGGCTCCTCCAGTTTAATTACTGGTCAGTGGTAATCCCCAAGATGTTGCTAGGTGAGGGTTTTAACTATGGTAATACCATTGAATGTGAAGGGACAATGGTTAGATTCTCTTTTATTGGGCTTCCTACTTCTACATTCTAACATTTTGCAATAAAATGAATTAATAATTAAAAGAAAAAGGGGTAAGGCTGTGAAATCAGATAGACTAGTGTCCATAGCTGCTGGCAACATCTTCGGATCAGCTAAGGAAATCTCTTACTCTTCAGAGACGTTGCTACATGATTCTAAAAATTAACAGAAGACTAGTGTTGTATGGTACAATTAAATAGTTGAGTGATCTAACTGCAGGCAGCAATGTAGCAAGAAGTGAAAATGGAAAGTTAAAAAACCCCAGAGATATATGCATCATTTATACCATTGACTATACCTCTGCTCTAACATAATTCACTGCCCAATACCGCTGGAATTTTAATTACCTGCAATCGTTTCTCTTCGATCAGTTCGTTTTTACAAGTGTTAGAAAGAAAAAGGTCCTTTATGTCAGAGTGAAAGAGAATGTAGGTGTCACTTTGCTGTTGCTGGCATGACAGTTTAATTTAGGAGCACAGGATTCTGACTGCAAAGATGCAGAGCAACAGAGATACAAGTGGGGCAATCTGATGGATCGGGTTAACCTACTGGGAGTAGGCGTAGACTTGATGGGCTGAGTGGCCTCCATCAGGTCTCTTGTGAACTATCGACAATTTTGATGAAGTCACAGAAAATCTAGAGAGATGAGTTCACGTTTGTGTCTTTCCTGAACCTGAGATGTCCCAAAGCACTTTCCAGTCAGCAAGGTGCATTATTTTTGGAAGTTGCTGTGTTGGAAATGGAGCAGTCAATTCATAAAACTCCCACAAAATGTGAGAATGACTGCATAATTTGTCCGAGCATCAGCGGGGAGGACTTCCTCAGACTTCTTTGAATTGGGATGATGGGACCTTTGATATTCACCTGAGAGGGTAGCATGGGAGTGATACCAACTGAGGCACAGGGATGACATTGATCGGGGCTTGAAGGGGTGGGATGTGCGTGGGGTGGTGGGGTGGGTGGGCTGTGGATTGGTGCTGCAGCGTTAGACGAAAGCAGAGGCACTAGTAATCCTGAGTCCCAGGATTATGCTCCGGGGACCTAGCTTCTAATCCCACCGTTACAGATCGTGAAACTTAAATTCTATATAAAAGCTGGAATCCTTACAAAAGGGCCAGCCTAACACTGTCGATTATATAAAAACCCACCTGGTTGGCTAATGTCCTGTAGAGTCTGTCTGACATGTGACTCCAGACCCACAGCAATGCAGTTGGCTCTTAACTGCCCTCTCGGCAAGTAGGGATGGGCACCAAATGCTGACCTAGCCTGCGACACATGAGACCATCCCATGAGAGGAAAAAGGAAAAAGTGTGAAATCTTCAATCAGTAAAATCCTTCTGCTCGCTTCCCCCGACTCCATCATGAATAACAATGGGATTGCCAATGCCAGATTATGGATGGTAGGAGAAATTATTTCAGGAACCTTGGACAGTGTGACATTCAGGCATGGCAGTGGGAGCTTTGATGAGTTGGACATCATGTAAGGATCTGTGAAGTTCCAACAGTGACTTTCCATGTCAACGCTGTTCCGAAGCAGCGGACTGTCAGGAAATAAAAAGGGAATCACAGAATTCCCACAGTGTGGAAGCAGGCCATTGGCCCAAGGAGTCCACACACTGGCCCTCCGAAAAGCGACCCACCCCACCCCCCCCATCCTATCCCTGTAACCCTGCATTCACTAACCTACATATTCCTGGACATGAGCGAAAACATGGCCAATCCACCTAATCTGCACACTTTTGGCCTGTGGCAGGGAACCCATGCAGACACAGGGAGAACGTGCTAACTCCACATAGACAGCTGGCCAAAGGTGGAATCAAACCCACTTCCCTGGCACTGTGTGGCAACAGTGCTAACAACTTGAGCCACCTTGCCACCCGAAATGAAGATGCTCAGCATCAGTCCTGGCAGCTGGGGAGAATGGCATTCTTAAACTGGTTGGGGTCAAATACATAAACTCTCGCACTATCCCATGAACCATGGAAATAAAAAAAAAGCACATCATAAATTCCTGCATTTCCATTGATGTAGCCGACAGAAATTCTGACATAAAGATCCGGAGGTCAGGGAGCCTTGGGATTTAGTTTCTGTTAATGCCAAGGTCTGAAAGGGTTGTGGAGGTGGGTTGAACAGCAACTTTGAAATAGGCAAGTGAACAAATGCTTGAGGAGGACAAACGTGTGTGGCCAGGTGGGAGATGGATGAATTGGTTGGATCTTTCAAAGGGCTGGCACGAGCAGGAAGGGCTCAATGGCTTCTTTCTGTGCCACATCACCCATCCTTCATCCACTGCTAGTGTTTTGGAGATGATTTTCCTTGCTGTCTGCTGCTGACTGTCATTTTCTTTTCGGGAATCCAATTACAGATACAGAGAAACTACCGCTTTGAAGTGAGCTTACAGTAGGATTTTCCATTACACGCAGAGAGATAATGCCGAGATGCAGTTAATGTTCTAGTGATGTAACTAATAAACGGATTACATTGCTATGAATTTTCTGATAGAAGATTAGCAGCTTTCAGCTTATTAAATGTAAAATTAAATTCTTATTTCTTTCCCCCAGGGGACAGGTGTGGATTGAACTGTAAGGGACATCCTATATTAAAGTTGCAAGAGAGAATGTCCTCTCATCCAAACTAAGATCCAAACATTTGAATGCGATTCACTTAGGCTGTTGCAAGCCATGCCTCAGGGATGACTCTGTCGGGGGAGGCTGGGACTGTTTTCCCTGGAGCGTCGGAGGCTGAGGGGTGACCTTATAGAGGTTTATAAAATCATGAGGGGCATGGATAGTGTGAATAGTCAAGGTCTTTTCCCAAGGATAGGGGAGTCCAAAACCAGAGGGCATAAGTTTAAGATGAGACGGGGTAAGATTTAAAAGGGAGCTAAGGGTCAGCTTTTTCAAGCAGAGGGTGGTGCATGTAAGGAACAAGCTGCCAGAGGAGGTGGCATCTAGATGGGTGTATGAATAGGAAGGGTTGAGAGGAATAAGGGCCAAATGCTGGCAAATGGGACTGGATTAATTTAGGATATCTTGCCAGCATGGATGAGTTGGACCGAAGGGTCTGTTTCCGTACTGTACAGCTCTATGACTCTAAAACCAGAGGGCACAGATATAAAGAGATTTGCAGGTGCAGCGAATTTGATGTATTCAAATCCCACAGCAGATATCTGGGTTGCCCTATTGTGCGGTACTGAGGGAGTGCTGTACTGTCTGAGGCCACATTTGTCAGATGAAATATTAAAGTGAGACCCTTTCAGATAGACTTAAAAGATCCTGTGGAGTTAGTTCAACAAAAAGTAGGGGTGTTATCCCCATTGTTCTGGTCAATATTTGCACCTACATTTTGAAAGACTTTAATTGGTTGCAAAGCACTTTAAGATGCCCTGAGGTTATGAAAGGTGCTAGCGAAATGCAACTTTGTTGTCTTTTGACAAGAGTGCACGATGCAGGTGTTGTGATCTAAGCAATTTCCACAGAGGCAGTTTCTCGAAACTCTACGTGAGAGAAAATGTTCCTTTTTTTACCTTCACAATCTCAAGACGCCCAAAGTGCTTCAGAGCAATGAAGCACTGTTGAAGTGTCATCTGTGTTGCAGTGCAGTGCAGCATCGTGTCGACACTTGAATGAGCTATTAGCTGGAGTTGTGATCTGGGCAGATAATGCGATGGTGTTCTATGTATTTAATTATACGAAGACACCATTAGTTAGAGATGGAGAAAGAAGAGTGCAGACATTAATCAGAAACTGTACATATCATTCATTCCGATCTATTCAATGCAGGAGCTGACTATTAACTTTTATTGACTAGTTGCAGTGATTAATGTATGGTCATTTGTCAACTGTTGGCTGGTGATTGTAAGCATTCATATTATTCATTGCTTTTTTTTGAATCATTGTGTTTTTGTTGGGGGTGTTGTTTGTTCGGGGTGGCGGGGTTACCTGTGGCACTACACCTTTCTCCCTCTACATGGCCATTACTTCAGAGGCAGCAGTTGGTGATTGCAATAACAGAATCTGCAGGAATTAATCTCCTGAACCTTGCTGTAACCAACGTCAGTATCACCATCATCAGACTCATGCCAACTAATTCATTGCTGTTGCTCGAAAGTGCACGCATGTCGGAATAGGGTCCAATCTAGATCAACTATGATGTTACTCCGAGTTAGGAACATAAGGTCCCTACAGTGTGGTCGTCGGCCATTTGGCCCATTGAGTCCACACTCGCTCTCCAGCGAGCATCCCACGCAGACTCACCCCCACTACCCTAACCCCGTGACCCTGCATTTCCCATGGCTAGAGACAAATAAAAACCTGCAGATGCTGGAATCCAAGGCAGACAAACAGGAGGCTGGAAGGACAAAGCAAGCCAGGCAACATTTGGAGGAAAGGAGCAGTCAATGTATCGGGCATTGCCCTCCGTCAGGACTGGATATGGGGGTAGAGGGAGTTGACGATAAAGGGGGAGGAGGGGAGGAGGCGGAATAGTGGTGATTGGTGGTCACCAGTAGGACGTAAGACCTGGTTGGTTGATGGGAGGATGAATCCGGTTGGTAGCTGGAAGGGAGGGTCAGTAGGTGGAATGGAAGGGAGGAGGTGGGGCTGGAGAGGGAGGCGGGGATGGTGGGAAGGTTATTTGAAACTCAGTGTTGAGTCTCCCAGGCTGTAGGGTGCCCAGGCGGAAGATGATGTGTTGTTCTTCAAATTTGCATTCCGAGTCGCTGCGACACTGGAGGTGGCCGAGGACGGACACGTCGGAGGGAGGGTGGAGGTGGGGTGGGGCAGGTTGGTGGGGGTAGTGGGTGGTGACCAGGAGGTTAGGCTGGCCATTACGGGCCAGGTGGAGACGCTCAGCGAAATGACCACCTGGTCTACATTTGGTCCCACCAATGTAGAGAAGACTGTTGAGGGCCCTGGATGGGGGTGAGGGACGTGGTGTTTTGCATCTCTAAAGGTTACAGATGAAGGTACCGGGCGAGTTGGAGTGTCTGATGAGGAGTGTGGCACGAGCTAAGTAGTGGTGAAGGGAATGGTCCTTGCAGAAGGCAGAGAGTGGTGGGAAACGGAAGATGTTCCAGGTGATGGGGTCTAATTGGAGTTGGCAGAAGTGTTTGAGGATGATACGTTGGATGCGGAGGCTGGTGGGGTGGAAAGCGAGGACAAGGGGGACCCTGTCTTTGTTATGTTTGGGGGTGGGTGGTTAGGATTTGTGGAACAGGGAATGGAGGAGGCTGGGTGGAGGGCTGCCTGGATGACAGAGGGCGGAAAGAACATTGTTTGAAAAAGAAGGACTTGGGATTGGAATGTCTCCTCGGCAGAGCAGATGCAACAGAGATGGAAGAATTGGGAAAACAGGATGGAGGTTATGCAGGATACAGGCTGGGAGGAGGTGTTTTCTAGGTAGCTATTGGAGTCTGTGGGTTTATAGTAAATGTTGATATGTAAACTGTTGCCAGAAATGGAAATGGAGAGGTCAATAAAGGGGAAGGAGGTGCCTGAGATAGACCAAGTGAATTTGAGGGTGGGGTGGAAGTTGTTAGTGAAGTCGATGAAACTGCTCCAGTTCAGCCTGGGTGCAGGATGGGAGAATGGAGTTGAAATTGGAAGAGATTTGTTCAGTGGGGCAGGAGCATGCAGAGACGATGTGCTGGCCAGGATAGTTGGGCTTATGGATCTTGGGGAGCAGGTAGAACCAGGCGGTGTGGGGCTGGGGGACTATAAGACTGGAGGCGGTGGAGGGGAGATCAGCAGAAATGTTGAGGTCATGGTCAATATGGGAGACGTGGCTTAATGGGCCATGGTAGGGTCGTGGTCAACGGGGAGGTAGGATGTGATGTTGGAAAGTTGGCCTCTGCAACATAGAGGTCCGTCCTCCAGACTACCACCACCCTGCCTTTGTCAGTGGGTTTGATATTCCACAGCTAACCTGTAGCTCACCCACTAAGGTCAATTAGGGATGGACAATAAATGCTTCCTCAATAATGCTCATATCCCCGTTCAAAGAAATTAAAAGAAAAAAAAAGAAAGCCTTCAAAACCTGTTGCCACCCAGGTTGATAGGGTTGTTAAGATGGCGTACGGTGTTAGGTTTTATTGGGAGAGGGATTGAGTTTCGGAGCCGTGAGGTCATGTTGCAGCTGTACAAAACTCTGGTGCGGCCGCACTTGGAGTATTGTGTACAGTGCTGGTCACCGCATTATAGGAAGGATGTGGAAGCATTGGAAAGGGTGCAGAGATTTGCCACGATGTTGCCTGGTATGGAGGGAAGGTCTTCTGAGGAAAGGCTGAGGGATTTGAGGCTGTTTTCGTTAGAGAGAAGAAGGTTAAGAGGTGACTTAATAGAGACATACAAAATGATCAGGGGATTGGATAGGGTGGACTGTGAGAGCCTTTTTCCTCGGATGGTGACGGCTAGCACGAGGGGACATAGCTTTAAATTGAGGGGTGATAGATATCGGACAGATGTCAGAGGTAGATTCTTTACTCAGAGAGTAGTAAGGGCATGGAATGCCTTGCCTGCAGCAGTTGTAGACTCGCCGACTTTAAGGGCATTTAAATGGTCGTTGGATAAACATATGGATGATAATGGAATAGTGTAGGTTAGATGGGCTTCAGATTGGTTTCACAGGTCGGCGCAACATCGAGGCCCAAAGGGCCTGCACTGCACTGTAATGTTCTATGTTCTATGTTCTAAAATTACTTAAGGTTTGGATGAGAGAATTGTTTTTTTCATGAGGAAGAGCAAATCAACAGGACATTGATAAAAAGAATTCACCAAGACATGCAATAAAGAATTCAAAACAAAGCTATTTATCCAATTTGGTGAGAATGTGGACCTCATTCCACAGGACATGAATGAAGTGAATAATATTCAATGCATTTATGGAGTATCCAATCCAGCACAAAAGGGACAAGGGATAGTAGATTTCGATGAGAATGGTCAGGAAGAGATAAAGTGCGCCGTAAACACCATCATGAACTGGTTGGGCTGAATGGCCTGTCTCTGTGCTGCAATGGTTAACACAGCTGTAAACCATCACACTTTACCAATCTTATTGGATTATTTGAACCGAAGGGTCTGTTTCATGCTGTACAATTCTATGACTCTATGATTCTAAGTGGTAGAATGATTAGGCATTAGGTAATTAGGTAGATGGAATACATTTAGACTTTCAGAAGGTGTTCAGTGAGAAAACTCAGGACCAAAGTCAGAGTGTATACAGCCAGGGGAATGGTGGCAGAATGGGTAGCAATGGGTAAACAGAGCGTGGGGACATGAGGAGAGATGCAGAGGGCTAGTTAAAAGCAACAAGACAGACTAGTAAATGGTAGAAAGTTGCTGGGGCCACTGTTGTTGACAATTTAGATAAGAATTTGGACTCAGAATAGATACATTTATATATATTTTATACATTTACATGCTTACTCAGTGGTTAGCACTGCTGGCTCACAACACCAAGGACCCAGGTTTGATTCCACCCTTGGGGTGACTGTCTGCGTGGAGTTTGCACATTCTTCCTGTGTCTATGTGGGTTTCCTCCAGGTGCTACTGTATCCTCCCTCAACCTAAAGATGTGCAGGTTAGCTTCCTCTTTAAGTCCATCCATACTCTGTGCCTGAATACCCCAGAATCACAGAATTGTGACGGCACAGAAGGAGGCCATTTGGTCCATCGTGCCTGCAATAAGTGTAATCACCCAATGCCAATCTCCTGCCTTTTGCCCACGTCCCTGCAAACCATCGCTATCCAAATAATCATTCTAAAAGTAAAGACTTACTAGTCCCAGTGAGCCGTAAGGTTGCTCTTGCGTTGGAGAGGGATGCCCGGGAGTGAGTTTAACCTGAGGGTCACCATGCAGCGAGTGAGGGGAGAGAGTGAAAAGGAGAAGGCCATGTTGAATGCTTCCGTTGAACCTGGCTCCCCCCAGCAGTTCCAGGCAGTGCATTCCATCCCCCAATTACCTGCTGTGTGGAAAAGATCTTTCTCGCTTCACCCTTGCTTTGTTTGCCCATCGTTTTAGCCAGTAAGTCTGGAAGCCAGTCTCCAGCGGGAAGAACTGGGGAGAGTTGGCAGCAAGAAAGAATTGGCTGTAAAATTAACCTGCCAATTCCAAGAGATGACTGTTGATGTGAGGGAGATTAATCAGCATCATATAGTCACATAACCTGGGCAAAATTCAAAAGAGAAACCAAATGAACTTCAGGATATTTGTTGCTCTTGTGCGGTAACACAATCAAGATGTTAACAAAACAGCCTTTTTGTCTTCCCGACCCCCCCCACCAATCGCAGAACATGTTGTTAATATGCTATTTGTCATATGGCATGACTGCCTTTCAGTGAATTTCTACACCATTAATCCTAATCTGGTGAGTGAAAGCAGACAATGGTTTAGGTCCCTGTCCAACTGGGGAGCATCTGCAGATTGGATCTTCTGTCACCATGGCATTACTTTCCTGTGACTCCTGACCCCCACCTTCTGGATGATAATTAGACTGTTCATTTGAAGTGTCGTCAACCTTGTAAGCACACCAGCGTAGAAAATAGGGAAGAGGCCATTTGGCTCTTCAAGCCTATTCTGTCGTTCAATATGATCCTGGCTGATTATCTAATTAGTTCGGTGATCCCGCTTTCTCCCTAGACCCTTCTGTCCCTTTAGCCCCAAGAACTAAGGCTCAACACAGGTTCACCACTCTCTGGGGGAAGAAATTCCTCCTCATCTCAATCCTAAATAGATTATCCTGTATCTTTAGATGGTGATGCCTGGTTCTAGACTCCCCCGTTATTGGGAACATCCTGACATAGGGAAACGTAGCTGATCAGCTCCCGTCAGAAAAAAAACAATGACATCATCTCATTTCTTCCTGATCAATTCTGGTGAATATTTATCCCTCAACCCTTGGGGCGGTGCAGTAGCTCAGTGGTTAGCGCTACTGCCTGACAATGCCAGGGACCCCGGTTTGAATCCATCTTCAGGGAACCGTGTGAAGTTTGCACATTAACCCTGCTCCTGTGTGGGCTTTCTCCCACAGTCCAAAGATGTGCAGGTTAGGTGGATTAGCCATAAGAAATGCAAGGTTACAGATCTGGGTGGGATGCTCTTTGGAGTGTCAGTGTAACCTCAATGGGCCAAATGGCTTGCTTCCACACTGTAAAAATCCTGTGAATCTAACCGACATCACCAGAGGGGATGAGCTGCTTATGGTCTCATTTTTGTCTGTGGGATCTTGCTGTGCAAGATTGCTTCCCTACTCAGCAGTGGTGACTCATGCATGTGCAAAGCTGACATTGTGAACGTTGCTGTGGAAACGGATTGCTTTATCTTTTACCCCTGACGGCCTGTTTGTATCAGGTCAGGGCTTGATTCTACACCAACACAACATAAGGTGAACTGCTGCCTAAAACCAGACCCCAGCCAGAGGTATCGGGCGACGTGTGCTCCCTCTGTGAAACAGTACATCTGATTGAAATAACCAATTCCCATTCGGCAGTAGTGGTCCCCATAAATGGGGTGTACTCAGGGTAACGAGTACAATGAAATGAATAAGAGTAATATCGTATTGCGGTCAAGGCAGGTGTCTGGAGCTATAAGTTACAATGGCTCTGAGTTCAGAATCAATTGGAGCTCACACGGTGATGGATTGTGTTGTATGCTGACGGGGCATTGATAACGGGAAAATTAGACAGTAAACTGTAGCCTTTGCTTTATCCATCCCTTTATAGCACCCTAAGCTGCTTCCTAATATGACCACACAATTACTGTACTGCACACAAGCTTTTACTTTATCACACACAGGATGGGGGCATCGCTAGCTGGATCAACATTTAATGCCCTTGAGATGATGCAATCCAGATGTAGTGCACTGAATGACGAGTGAAGGAATTCCAGGATTTTGACCCAGTGACAGAGAAGGAACGGTGATCTATTTCCAAGTCAGAGTGCTTGGAGAGAAACTTGCAGGTAGCGGTGTTCCTACGTATCAGCAGCCCTTGTCCTTATAGATGGTAGTGAGCATGGGTTTGGGAGGAGGAAGCTCGGTGAGTCGGTGCAATGCATCTTGTAGACAGTGCTCACTGCTACCAGTGATTGGTGGTGTAGGGATGAATGCTTAAATCGATGGGTGGGCTAGTGATCAAAGCAGCTTCTTTTTTGAATTGTGGTCGCCACTTTACAGGAAGGATATGAAGAGGGTGCAGAAGAGGTTTACCAGGATGCTTCCTGGATTAGAGTGTATGAGCTTTAAGGAGAGGCTGGAAAAACATGGGTTGTTTTCTTTGGAGCAGAGAAGGCTGGGAGCAGACTTGACAGAAGTCTATAAAATAATGAGATGCATAGATAGGGTTGACGGTCAGA
>JAHRHZ010000283.1:74614880-74651710 GCA_024137785.1 Ginglymostoma cirratum
GGGGGGGGGGCATGAATTGAAGGTGAGAGGGGGAAAGTTCAAAGGAGATGTGAGGGGCATGTTTTTTACACAGAGAGTGGTAGGAGTCTGAAGCACACTGCCAGGGGTGGTAGTGGAGGCAGATACAATAGGGGCATTTAAGAGACCTTTAGATAAGCACATGAATATGCAAGGAATGGAGGGATATGGACCAATGGCAGGCAGAAAGGATTAGTTTCATTTGGTATTGTGTTTGGCACAACATCGTGGGCCGAAGGGCCTGTTCCTGTGCTATGTTCTATGCTTGTTTTGTTTACGCAAGGCCAGGAGAGTGAAACTTTGACTGCCAAAGTACATAAGTGACTGCTTTGGAGTGAAAGCAAGACAGCCTTACACATCATTCAGTATTTCTGCAGCATGCAGGCTGCTGGTGTAATGGCTAGATGCTCTAAATGTGGAGATTAGTTGGAAAAGGAGATTTCTGGCCATGATTACATTACTGAATGCCAGGAAACTGCTAAGAAGAGCAAACTTCAAAGATGAACGCCAATGTTTTGTTGCCTAGCTACAGGTGCCATAGTTGGGAGACGTTCATCTGATTATAGTAAAGTGAGGGCCACACATCATCCACCCAAGACATTCATTCAGGATCGACACTGGGGTCTCCGGCTATCAAAGATTAATACCCAGGATACTGTGAGTGAACCCAGAGTAACAGTCACACGTGGGCTCCAGATGGAGCGATGCTTCCTGTTTTACTTGCTTTCAGCAATCTTATTTATCAGTTTCATAGGAGAAAGGAAGTTCACTGTACAGATGGTTAAGAATCTGACAAATGAATACAATATTATATATGTATACAGTGCATACAGTGACTGGGTAATATAGTGGCATGGATTGGGGATGGATGGATGGAAAGCAGATAGTAGGAATAAATGCAAAATATCTGGGGAATTTCCAGAAATTTGGGCGGAACAGTGACACAGTGGCTAGCTTTGCTGCCTCACAGCACCAGGGACCCGGGTTCAATTCCACCCTCGGGCAACTGTCTGTGTGGAGTTTGCACATTCTCCCCGTGTCTGCGTGGGTTTCCTCCGGGTGCTCCAGTTTCCTCCCACAGTCCAAAGTTGTTAGGTGGATTGGCCATGCTAAATTGCCCATAGTGTTCAGGGACGTGTAGATTAGGTGGGTTAGCCATGGGAAATGCAGGGTAGGGGGGTGGATCTGGGGGCATGGGAGGGATGCTCTTCGGTGTGTTGGTGTGGACTCGATGGGCCAAATGGCCTGCTTCCATACTGTAGGGATCCTATGAAACGCAGCAGATCTGTGGCGAGTGAAACAGAGTTAATATTTCAAATCGGGTATGACTCTTCAGAACTTTAAAAGAATGTGAAGACATTCCTCAGGCAAGTTCTTGCCAAAAGCAGGTATGATCCTTGTTCTGACATCCAATCTCTCATCTACCATATCACTTCACCCATCTATATTCCCTTTCAGAGCTCTTTCTACCCCCACACAGCCTGTTTTCCGACCTATCTTTGTATTATCAAGTAAATTTGGGCAATATACACACAGTCCCTTCATCAAGCCATTGATATAAATGCACATGGATATAGTTCACGTCAGAGGGTAAACTGAGCAGTGGTTTAATGTGTGATCCAAATGGCAGCACTGACACTGTCACGGTCTCTCTGCCCAGATTTTGTGTGCTATTCACTGGATTCAGTAAGACCTGAATCCACACTTTTCCAGCCTGAAGTCTAACCTAAAGAATAAACCAAATACTGCAGATTCTGGAGACCTGAAATGAAAACAGGAAGAGCTGGAGAAACTCAACGGGTCTGGCAGTATCTGTGGAGAGAGAAACAGAGCTACTGAGGGTCACTGGACTGGAAATGCTGACTCTGCTTTACTTGCTACAGATGCCGCCCAAGACCAAAAGAATATTAGCAATGAACTACACCACTGCTCTCAGGTTAAAACATTACATGGACATTAACAAATTGGCAGCTAGTAACACCAATGGGAAAGGAAGGTGGAGGAAGGCGATATGGTGTCAAATGAGGGCTGCTGTTTCTTAATTGCACACAAAATCAATTCTGGTCACCCCAATGACTGCAAAATCAAATTAAAGTCACACTTGCAGACCCTTGTGAAACGATACGTGAGAGTGATGATACATAACAGGGCACTGAGACCAGGAGTGATTGGAGATTGAACAGGCTAGAATTCCTGTCTTAAATCTGATCATTGCGTTCAGATATTGGAGCTCCTTGCTACCTTGCTGTTGTTCGCTTGGTTAGTGCTAAGTGAATATGACATTCATTACAAAATACTCCTTCAAACAGTTTGTTATTGAAAGCTTAGGATGTATATATATATATTTAGAGGTAGATAATAATATTGCCTTGCTGCAGTTGAATATTAAATTTGAGATGTCTGATTGTAGAGATTACAACAGCAAAATAGTTTGGGTTATAGTCAGCGCAGAAAGGCCCAGTCATTGACAGCATTAGAAACCACAACAATCTCCACACTACTTTTTAAAAAAATTATTGTAAAACCTAACTGGTACATTAATGTAAATTCTGGATGACTATCCCACATGGGAAGGGGAAGGAGTTACAGGGGTGGATTGATGGTCAAGCAGAATGCTTGGAGCATTAACCTATGAATCACCGGATAGAGGTCTCTATAGAACTTCACAGAATGGCACAGTGTGCAGGGAAGGGGAGAGTGGCAGCAGATTCTATGGACAGAGAAACAGAGCCACTGGGTTCTACTGAAGGGTCACTGTACTCGAAATGTCAATTCTGTTTATCCTGGTACAGATGCCTCCTAACCAAAAGAATGTTAGCACTGAGCTACGCTACTGCTCTCAGATTGATCTAGAATTAAATTGTAAGTGGGCATTACCAAATTGACGGCTGCCCCCAGTAACAGCAATGGGAAAGGAAGCCTTTGAGAGGCTCCGGTCTGAAACCTCATCCTGTTACTGCTCTCTACCATCAACTCTCAACCACGCCCATATATTCAAGGGGTGTCCGCATCTCTGGCGAGACCAGCATTTTGTATAAATTGCAGATTTTCTCAGTGTGACTTCTGAAAAGTTAAGCATGTATTATCCATTTTAATGCTGATAACCTGTTAGGGTATGTACTGACTGTTAATATTCACAAATGATGCGGAGGTGCTGGTGTTGAACTGGGGTGGACAAAGTCAGAAATCACAAGACAAGGTTATAGTCCAACAGGTTTATTTAAAATCACAAGCTTTTGGAGCTTTTCGAGACGAAAGCACTTCACCTGACGAAGGAGCAGTGCTCTGAAAGCTTCTGATTTCAAATAAACCTGTTGGTCTATAAAATAGAAATCGCTGGAAAAGCTCTGCAGGTCTGGCAGCATCTGTGAAGGAAAAGAACCCGTGTCGTGTGACTTCTGACAATATTCACAAAGTCCCAGGATTCTATCAATGTTCATGAAAGTAATGATCGATTGAAATTCTGAAGATGACAATTAGTGCCTGCTGTCAATATAAATATTACAGACTATCTATGACAACAAAGGTTGCATATTATGTAGATTATGAAGAAAGCACTTTATATATGGTCTCACAAATGGTCAACAGGATAGACAGGTATCTTATTTAATTCATTCATGTGATGTGAGCTTCACCATTTAGACCAGCATTTATTTCCCATCCCTAATTATTCACAGGGCAGATAAGAGTCAACCACATTGCTGTGGGTCTGGAATAACACATTATGGATAACTTAAGGGGTAACTTTTCCATACAGAGGGTGGTACGTGGATGGAATAGAGCTGCCAGAGGATGTGGTGGAGGCTGGTACAATTACAACATTTAAAAAGGCGCCTGGATGGGTGTATGAATAGGAAGGGGCTAGAGGGACATGGGCTAAATGCTGGCAAATGGGACTAGGTCAGATTGAGATGTCTGGCCTATATGGGCAAGTCGGACCAAGGGTTTGTTTCCATGCTGTATGACTGTCTACCTCTATATACTCACGATTTTTTTCTTTATTCATTCACGGGGTGAGGGCGTCACTGGCCAGGCAGCATTTATTGCCCATCCCTAAATGCCCAGAGGGCAATTATGAGTCAACCATCTTGCTGTGGGTGTGGAGTCACATGTAGACCAGACCAGATAAGAGCAGCAGTTTCCTTCCCGAAAGGACATCAGTGAACCAGATGGGTTTTTCCAATAATCGACAATGGTTTCATGATCATCTTAATGCCAGACTTTCTTTTATTGAATTCAAATTCCACCATCTGCTGTGGTGGGACTCTTGCTCACATTCTCTTGTTCTCTATCTTATTCTCCCTACCTCATCATGTAGGTACATTGACGTCTTGTTCACTCCCTCTCACACTCTCTCTCACTCACCATTTTGTTTTTTGGTCTCTCTTGCTTCTCTCGCCCAGGTGATAGCTTGCCTCTCCTACACTGGATGGGATTTGCCAGCTCAGCCTAGGGCAGTGTTTGAGCTGACACTGTCCTAAGCAGCAGGCTCAGTACGACACTGTACAGCTCATTCATGCACTAAACCCAGCTCAGATGGTATATCAAAAGCGTTTACAGTCCAGGCTGCTGTTCTTTCATGGAATGTTGCCTCTCACAGTCACAGCAGGGCAAATTAATATTCATAAGCTATGCACAGAGCTTTGAAATTCTGCAAATGGATCTCAGAGAGATTCTTCCATGTAGAAGGCGAAATCTGTACAAATATCTCACGCTGTTAACAGTATGTTGCAGTGTAGTGTGCCAGTGACCGGAGAACAGGATATCATTATTCCTTCACTTAGCCCACAGCTCACTCTTCAACTTGAGGATTTCCTTGTAACAATCACCCAGACATTTCTCTCCGCTTGTCGTGTATGTTAAAGGTAAAATTTGCCATCATCCTACCAGATCATAGGACTCTTCTCTGATTAGAGAGAGATAACTGGTAGTGGTTTAGCCCGAGTGTCACTGCACCACAAGCAAGGGGAGATGTTTTTGTAAATTCATTCACAGGATATGGACATTGATGGCCAGGGCAGCATTTATGGCCTATCTCACTGAACAGTTAAGAATCAATTACATTGCTGTGGGTCTGGAGTTGCATTTAGGCCAGACAGTTTCCTTCCCTAAAGGGTATTCATGAACTAGATGGGTTTTTCCTGACAATTGACAATGGCTTTATGGTCATCATTAGACTCTTAATTCTAGATTTGCTTTGACATCAAATTACACCATCTGCTATGGCAGGATTTGAACCTGGGTCCCCAGAGTAGTACCTGTCTCTCTGGATTAACAGCCCAGTCATAATACCATTCAGCCATTGCCTCCTTCAAAGAGCAGTTGAGAAGGAGAGTCCTTCACAGTAACCTGAGCCAGTGTGGGAATTCATCCCATGCCTTTGGCTTCACTTTATAAAATAGCCATCCAGCCAACTGAGCTAATCAACTTCCGATCGCTTGGTCAAAGGCAGAAGGTTTAGGACTCCTTTACATTATTCATGAACAGGATGAGGGCATTGCTGGCTAGACAGCATTTATTGCCCATTCCTAGTTGCCCAGAGGGGTGTCTGCAGTCAACCATATTGCTGTGGATCTGGAGTCACATGTAGGCCAGACCAGGAAGGATGGCTGTTTCCTTCCGTAAAGGACGTTAGTGAACCACATGGGGTTTTCCTGACAATCGATTTATGGTCATCATTAGATTCTTCATTCTAGATATTTGATTGAATTAAATTCCACCACCTGCTGTGGCAGGACTTTGAACCTGGGTCCCCAGAATGTTATCCGAATGCTCTGGATTAACAGTCCAGCGATAATACCACTAGGGCCACAGGATGCTGTCAACCTGCTCAAAGGTTATCAGCAGCACTGGCGTTCATTTCAATGAATCATGGAGTCACATCTTATGGAAGAGGCCGTTATAGACACAGGAGGACAGTTACACTCATTTAGGTCAGTAAGGAGCATTCTATCATGCTCCTGTCTTGGCTTGGACATGACAAAGTTGTCTGAGATGATGAAAGTCAAAATAAGCTAATCACTAATAAACCCAATGAGAAACTTAGAGAAACCTCTTTTCCCAAAGTGTGGTTGGGGATTGAACTTGCTACCACAAGCAAATAGTTAAAGAAAATATCAGAGATGCATTTAAGGGGAAGTTATGTCAAGACATGAAGCAGGAAGTAACAGAAATATCTGCTGAAGGGGATGGCTAGACATTCAGGTCTATGTAGGCCTAGAATACTGTGGCAGACCAGAGCGAGCGGGCACTGTCCCACAGTGGGCCGAGTCCGGTGGCAGACAGGAACAGACATGGGCTGAGGCTCGCAGACGACCGGAGCGAGCACAGGCCAAGTCCCACGGAGGATAGGAGAGAGCATGGGCCAGGTGCTCTGGCAGAACCAGCAGAGGCAGCGTGGCCTTGTGCTCTGGGGCCTGCAGGCACGCACTGGTGATCCCCAGAACACTGCGAGAAATGAGTCCTGAGGCAGCACGTGATCTGGGAGCCGGGAGCAGCACATGGGAAGTAGCCCCGGGCGCAGCACATGGAAAATAGCCCCACAGCAGCACATGGGAAGTAGCCCCAGAACAGCACATGGGAAGTAGCCCCAGAACAGCACATGGGAGGTAGCCCCGGAACAGCATATGGGAAGTAGCCCCAGAACAGCACATGGGAAGTAGCCCCGGAACAGCACATAGGAAGTAGCCCCGGAACAGCACATGGGAAGTAGCCCCAGAACAGCACATGGGAGGTAGCCCCAGAACAGCACATGGGAAGTCGCCCCGGAACAGCACAGGGAAGTAGCCCCGGGAGCAGCACATGGGAAGTAGCCCCGGAACATCACATGGGAAGTAGCCCCAGAACATCACATGGGAAGTAGCCCCGGGAGCAACACATGGGAAGTAGCCCCGGGAGCAGCACATGGGAAGTAGCCCTGGACCAGCACATGGGAAGTAGCCCCAGAACAGCACATGGGAGGTAGCCCCAGAACAGCACATGGGAAGTAGCCCCGGGAGCAGCACATGGGAAATAGCCCCGGAACAGCACATGGGAAGTAGCCCCGGGAGCAGCACATGGGAAGTAGCCCCGGAACAGCACATGGGAAGTAGCCCCGGGAGCAACACATGGGAAATAGCCCCAGAACAGCACATGGGAAGTAGCCCCAGAACAGCACATGGGAAATAGCCCCGGAACAGCATGCAGTCAGCGAGTCCTGAACAGAGACCAGTGTGATGGGACAATCCTTACCATAGAACTGACCCTAGAACACCGCTTACTGTATTTAAATTATTTTCAACTCTGTAATTAACAACTACGTCTCTTCCTCTACTGTATCCAAGAACGTAGGTATTTGTGGATAAGATGTCGTCATAAGAAGGCAGACTTTGTAAAAGCTTTTCACTGTACTCCTACAATAGAAGTAATTGTAGTAGTAATTGTAATTGTACTGTGTACAGCTTTAGGTTCCTTACTTAAAGAGGGATACATAGTTCAACCCAAGCCCACGTGACCCTAACCATGCTTTGTCCCTGTACTTATCATGGCAACCCCCCCAGATGCAGATCTCAGGATTCCGGATGAGAATGAATAACTTTCAAAAAACTTAACCATCTTTTGCTGAGTTCAGATTGAAAATACAATTTCACTCCTAAGAAAAATATTTACTGGCGTTTGACTCCCTTCGACTGCATGATCCCTTCTAATAGCAAACATTGGGACTCCTGATCCCATTTCAAGCAATCCATAACCGCTTGAAGCCGTTATTCAGCCTGTGAAATGGCAGGATCCCTGCTATGATAATGAAAGATTGTAAAATCAGTCATTCTGATGAAGGGTCCGGGCCCGAAACGTCAAGCTTTCCTGCTCCTATGATGCTGCTTGGCCTGCTGTGTTCATCCAGCTCCACACCTTGTTATCTCATGAAGCCAGACTGCAATATTTGTCACCCCCTCATCGATCTGTGTCAGAGAAGGGCACCATCCTTGTGAAAATCCAGGTGACTGATTCTCCTGAGGGCAGAGTCTGGAATTAGTGCACAATAAGTTCAAAATTAGGCGTCTCCCGGTTAGGATGGTGATGAGGGGAAATTTCTTCTTCCAAAGAGTCATTAGTCTTTGGAATTCGCTTCCCTAAAGTACAGTGGAGGCTGAATGAAACACATTCAGTGTCATTGAACATATTCAAGAATGAGTTAGACAGATTCTGGATAGACAATAAAACCCAGAGTTCTGCAGGACAGACAGGAAAGTAGTGTTGAAGTCATAATCTGATCAGCCATGATCCTATTAAATGCAATGTTAGCTGGTAAAGTGTAAATTCAATTAATAAACATGAAATATAAAGTTAGCCTTTGGAGACCATGGTCATCCAGGAAGGTAGTGGCTTGGTGGTAACATCATTGCAGTAGAAATCCAGTTAACCCCAGGCTAATATTCTAGATTTAAATTCCATTGCAGTAGATGGTGAAATTTGAATTCAGTAGAAAGCTAGAAGTAAAAAGTTAGCAAATGATGACCACATAACCATTGTCAACTTTCATAGAAGCCCATCTGGTTCATTCGTGCCCTTTAGGGAGGGGTATGTGCCATCCTTACCTGGTCTGGAGTATGTGACTCCAGAACCACAACAACGTGGTTGACTCTTAACTGCCCTCTGAAATGGCCAAGCAAGCCACTCAGTTCCGAGGCAATTAGGGATGAGAAATAAATGCTGGTTTTACCAAAGAATAAATTGGATGCTGGCCTTGCCAAAGACTAAACAGGAAAAAGTCAATAAAAGTAAGTTTGTGTGTAGGGGGAGGGCAAGAGCTGGTTGTATATCCAGGGTCAGGAGACCATGAGAAAACAATTGCTTACGAGGTTGATGTAGTGACAGGGATTTAATTTTCAATTGGGCAGCTGGTACAATGCAGACTGTTACTGAAATGTTTTTTCGAACAAGCTTCCCAACATTGCACAGGGAGCTAATCTTCTTGGGTTGAGTGACATTTGTAATCCAAACCATTTGATAGCAGCAACTAGACTCAAGCTGCCTGTGAATGTGCTGCCCACTTTAACAATGAAACCTTGACTCCAATATAGTGCAGTGACAGCTGGAAACAAACTTTGTATTTCCCCAATGTTTTTACTGAATAAGTTTTCTCTTTCATTTTTTAAATCCACTCTTGTTTTATCTTTGTCATTGAACATTCAATTTAATTCTAGATTTATGCTTCCCAAACTTGTTTCCCACCATGACTCTATTTCAAGGTTTGGACACTGCCAGGACCTCTGAGTGAGCTGTGGGAAGACAAGGCAAAGATTTATTAGGGCTAGGGTCCTGGGAGGGGGAAGGGACATTGTCCTTGGAGGTCATGACCCTGAATCTTTAGCTCACAACAACCCCACTTAGATTCCTGATACCCCCTTTGGCAAGGTCTGCTCCAGAAGGTGGCAGTTAGTTGCTGTTCAGAATTTTAAAAAATATATTTGTTGAAGGGAATGTGGGCATTCTCTGCTTATCCTTAGTTGTGCTTTGAGCTGTGATTGGCTAATTAGAGGCCATTCAGAGAGCAGCTCAGGGTATAGCCCATTGTTAATATGGGCGCCATAACCCACTAAGCCTCTCACGGCACATCTACAACAAACTCTGTTTCCTTTTCGGAGTTTATTGGAGAAATTGGAGTGTTCTGCACTTATTCCTTGCCACTGTGGAAAGGCAAAAAGGAATGACTGCTGATGAGTAGCATCTATGGCAACCTCAGGAAAGCTTCAAGCACGTAGAGTCATAGAGACATACAGCAATGTGTCCATGCTGACCAGGTTTCCTAAATTAATCTAATCCCATTTGCCAGCATTTGGCCCATATCCCTCTAAACCCTTCCTATTCATGTACCCATCCAGATGCCTTTTAAATGTTGTAATTGTACCAGGCTCCACCACTTCCTCCGGCAGCTTATTCCATACATGCACCACCCTCTTTGTGAAAAAGTTGCCTTTAAGGTCCCTTTTAAATCTTTCCCCTCTCACCTTAAACCTCTTGTACCCTGTAGTTTTGGAGTTCCCTACCCTAGGAAAAAGATCTTGACTATTCACACTGTCCATGCCTCTCATGATTTTATGAACCTCTATAAGGTCACTCCTCAGCCTGTGACGCTCCAGGGAAAATAACCTCAGCCTATTCAGCCTTTCCCTGTAGTTCAAAGCCTCCAAACCTGGCAACATCCTTGTAAATCTTTTCTGAACCGTTTCAAGTCTAACCTGATTTTTGAAAATGCAGTAGATTATAGGAAACCCAACAGCCAAACTACACATAGCAAGATCCCACTTACCACAATTTGATAATGATCAGCAAATCTATTTTTTTTTTAAGATGTTGGTTGGAGATCAACATTGGCCAGTCCACAAGGAAGA
The DNA here is from genome assembly GCA_024137785.1 of Ginglymostoma cirratum. NCBI lineage: Eukaryota > Metazoa > Chordata > Chondrichthyes > Orectolobiformes > Ginglymostomatidae > Ginglymostoma > Ginglymostoma cirratum. The sequence continues at coordinate 74,625,272 of JAHRHZ010000283.1, forward strand.
ATTTCTCAAATAAAAATAAAATACTGTAGATGCTGGAAATCTGAAACAAACACAGTGAATGTCAAAAGAAACTCAGCAGGTCTGTCAAGTGGAGAGAGAAACGGCGTCAACTCTTCGAGTCCAGTATGATTCTTTGTCACAACACTTCCATCCTGGAGTACTTATACCAGACTTCAAGCATTAATTCTGTTTCTCTCGCTCCACATATACTGCCAGACCTGCTGAATTGCTCTAGTGTTGTTAGGGAGAATTTCTTCCTGTTGTTCTTCCAAATACTGCAATGGGATATTGTACATCCACCTCAGAGGATAGATGGGGAATTTTTTTTAATATCTCATCCAAAAGGCAGCACTTCTAACAGTGCAGCACTCCTTCGGCACTGCATGACACTTGGGTGTCAACCCAACTCAAGCATCTGTATTGGGCACTTTTCTGATGAAGGGTCTAGGCCCGAAACGTCAAGCTTTCCTGCTCCTCTGATGCTGCTTGGCCTGCTGTGTTCATCCAGCCCCACACCTTGTTATCTCGGATTCTCCAGCATCTGCAGTTCCTTTTATCTCTGAATCCATGACCTTCTGATTCAGAAGGTACTGAATCATTCTAACGTGTGATGGGTTATCAGTTGCTCTCTGTTTGACTTGGCAGAGCTAAGACATCCCCTCACTGTGACAAAAACAGAAGTTGCTGGAAAAACTCAGCAGGTGAAGGCAGGTGAAGGCAGCATCTGTGAAGGAAAAAGTCCAGAGTTAACTCTGAGGGTCCGGTGACCCTTCCTCAGAACTCACTGTGAGCCTGAATGGACTGTTCAACTGCCTCAGCATCACAGATGCTGCCCTTGTCTGGTGTCCAAGCATCTTTCGAGAAGGGAATGGAGGGTTCGAGTTCTAAGGAGAGGCTGGATAGGCTGGGACTTCTTTTCACTGGAGCGTAGGAGGTTTATAAAATCATGAAGGGTATAGATAAGATGAATAGCAAAAGTCTTTCCCCGAAGGTGGGGGAGTTCAAAACCAAGGAGCATTTTTTTAAGGTGAGAGGAGAATGATTTAAAATAGACATGAAGATAATTTTTTTACACAGAGAATGGTTCGTGTTTAGAATGAACTTCCAGAGGAAGTGGTAGATGGGGGTGCAGTTACAATGTTTAAGACATTTAGATAAGTACATGACTAAGAAATGTTTGGACGGATATGGACCAAGCGCAGATAGATGGGACTAGTTTAGCTTGGGATTATGGTCAATGTGGACTTGTTGGATGAAGGGTCTGTTTCCATGCTGTATGATTGGATATCATCCTCAAGAAGCAGTAAAAAGTGAGAGGGTTTGTATCAATTTGAGTTTGGGATAACTGGGAGGAGGATGTAGACAAATGGCCAATGGTTTGTCATTTGAAATACAGAAGCACAGAGGTTAGGAGCAGGAGGAGGCCATTCAGCCCTTCAGGCCTGCTCCACCATTCTTCACGATCATGGCTGATCATCTAACTCAATAGCCTAATCCTGCTTTGTCCCCATAGCCTTTGATCCTATTTGCCCCAAGTGCTATATCTAGTCACCCCTTGAATACATTCAATATTTTGGCATCAACTACTTCCTGTGGTAATGAATTCCACAGGTTCACCACTCTTTGGGTGAAGAGATTTCTCCTCAGCTGTGTCCTAAATCAACTACCCCGAATCCTCATACTGTATCATGATGGAGACAATCTCAGATTGGAAAATTTAGAAACGCCATTGTGAAGTTCTTTCAAAGAAACAGTTGAAAAAACTTATGTAGTCGTAAGAATTCAGAATCAGAGCTGTTCATGCCTTTAAAACAATGAATCCATCTCAATTCATCTCAGACTCCCTCTTCTGGTATATAAGTGTGATACATAGATAAAATTCACAAGGCTACATTTGTTGACACCCAGGAGCATGTAGATTAGCAATTAAATCTGGGGATTAAGCTGAAATGAGGAGTGATAAAAACTTAACAAACCCTGAAAAATTGAAAAGGGAAATTTGTATCAGTGAAGAGAAATAAAACTATTAAATAAAGTAGGTTTTTTCTAAGTTATTAAAAATTAACTTGATATTGTGCATGCACATTTTCTGAAAAATCAGAGATAAGCATGCACGGTCAAAGTTTATCACTGGGTGGTTGGTCTCAGCAGATAATTTCAATGCACTTTTCAATACAGTACTTCAAGGCTGATGTATTCAGGGTGATGGTTACAGAAAGTTTCCTGGTTTACTCCAGGATTGAAGTGTATTAGGTATAAGGAGAAGTTGTTCAAACTTGGACTTTTTGTATAGGACTGTATTAGGCTGAGGGGCAACCTGATAGAAGTATATAGAACTACGAGAGGCATGGATAGTCTGAGTCTTCTTTTCCCAGGTGGAAATGTCAAACACTCGGGACATAGGTTTAAGGTGAGAAGGGGAAGTTAGAAGGAAAACATAGAATCAAAAAGGGGCCATTTGCCCCATCAAGTCTGCACTGAACTTCTGAAGAGCAACCCACCCAGAGCCAGCCCCACACCTCATCCCCATAACCTCGGCATTTCCCATGACTTATCCATCTAGCCTGCACATCCTTGGACATTACCGGGCAATTTAGCCAATTCACCTAGCCTGTACATCTTTGGACTGTGGGAGGATAGATTTTTTAGATAGAGGGTAGTAGGTGCTTGGAAAGCAATGCTAGTTGAGGTGGTAAAAGCAGATGCAATAGCAAAGTTTTAAGATGCATTTAGACAGACACATGAACAGGCAGGGAAGAGAGGGATATGGACCATGTGGAGGCAGATGTGATTAGTTTAGAATGGTATCATGGTTGGCATGGACACAGTGGGCCAAAGGATCTGTTCCTGTGCTGTGCTATTCTATATATGTCAGGCTGACAGTAACAGAAACTTTCCTGGTTTGGTCTGTCTCTAGCCCAGGAGCACCGAGACCCATTGGAGACAGTCATTTCTGACTGAAATGCAGCCCAGAGATTGTGGTTCTTTCCCAGCTCCCCCATGTGACTCTGCCTCATGCAGTTCCCAATGGATACAACAGATGAATGAGTGAGGGTTCAATCTGTCCTAACGGCATAATGTTTGAGAGAGATAATAGGTACTGCAAATGCTGGAGAATCCGAGATAACAACGTGTGGAGCTGGATGAACACAGCAGGCCAAGCAGCATCATAGGAGCAGGAAAGCTTGATGTTTCGGGCCTAGACCCTTCATCAGAAAGGATGATTTCTGATGAAGGGTCTAGGCCCGAAAAGTCAAGCTTTCCTGCTCCTATGATGCTGCTTGGCCTGCTGTGTTCATCCAGATCCACACCTTGGCATAATGTTTGTATTTTCCATTAGTCATTGGTCAGCCATGACTCAGTGGATAGCTTCGTGAAGGTTATGACTTCAAATCTTTACTGCGCAAGCTTGAATGTATAAGCTAGAGTAGCCTTTCTTCCAGTGTTGAGGACGATCTGCACTACTGGGGACACATCTTTTCAATGTGCTGTCAAACCAAGCAGGGATCCTACCCTGACTATTGTAAGGGAGCCATGTGGCCTACTCCTGCTCTTACTCCTTGTGTTCCTGTGCCAGTGCAGGTGACTCCTGGCCAATGCAGGTCCTTCAAGAACCATCTCCAAAAGAAATACATTCTGGTCATTGTTGTTTACCAGGCCCTGCTGTAGCCAAATTGGCTTCCGTTCTTCTGGCATTACAATGGCACATAAGACATCCCATAGATCTAGGCTGGGCTTGAAACCAGGATAGTAGCTATGTGTGTTTTTTTCTCTCTCTAAACTGAAAATTTGCAGCATCACGATGCTGGAAGAAAAGTAAAGCTTACATTTGCGTAGTGCTTTTCATGGTGCCATGATATCGCAAAGCCGTCCATAGGTTTAGGGTAAAAGTTTGGCACAACATCATGGGTCGAAGGGCCTGTACTGTGCTGTACTGTTCTATGTTCGATGTTCTATAATTAATCAGCTGCTTTTGAACTGTAAATAAATAAAGGCACCACAGTCCTCCCATACCTTGGGGCTGCTCTCGGATTGGACAGAGGGAGCGGTTGGTTTGCTGAGTTGGCTGGACAGCTAGTTTGCAATACAAATTGGTGCCAACAGCATGGGTTCAGTTCCCACACTCACTGAGGTTACTGTGAGTGTCCCACCTTCTAAGCCTTGCCCCTCACCTGAGGTGTAGTGACCCTTAGGCTAAGCCACCCTTCCCCACCCCCCAGTTATTCCTCTCTAATGAAAGAAAAGTCATTATGACTATGGTCACTTTGGAAGTGTAGGAAATGTAGGAAACACAGCTACACAGCAAACTTGCAACAACGGTGTGGCTATAAAAAGGACATCTGCTTTTGTGGTGATAATTGAGAGATAAATATTGCTTGGGACATTGCGGAGAGATTCTCCTCCCCCACTTTTCAATGAAAGAATGTAAGGGGATGATTTGCACCCGGCCACACAGTGTGATAGGACTCAGTCGAAGGCCTCATGTGAAAGACTGCCTCACCGGGAGTGCCAGGCTGACCCAGAAGTGCCACCTGAACACAGAGCCTCCTGATGAGGATCCGAGATAACAAGCATGGGGCTGGATGAGCACAGCAGGTCAAGCAGCATCATAGGAGCAGGAAAACTCGACGTTTCGGGCCTAAACCCTTCATCAGAAATGGGACACAGGACTGCAGCCCGCTCAGTCACACGTGATAGCAAGCCAACAAAAGAAGAGAAACAAAGCTTGGAAGAGAGAATTGGCAGAAATCAGATCGTAGAATTATGGAATAAAAACCGAACGGATGCCGTAAATCAGGAACAAAAACTGAAGTTGCTGGAAAAGCTCAGCAGGTCTGGCAGCATCGGTGAAGAAGAAATCAGAGTTTACATTTTGGGTCCAGTGACCCTTCCTCAGAACTGATGGTGGCTGGGAAAACATCAGTTTATATGCTGAGAATAGGGAGGGGAGGTCGGGTAGGGAGTAAATGATAGGATAGGTAGAATTGTGGAATTATGAGCTATAACTTTCACTGTTAGTTCCTGCCTACTGCAATCTAGTTCATCTGTCCCCTTCCTATCCCGGTATGTTTTCTCCTTCAGGTATTTATTCAATCAATTGATAATTGCTATTAAATCTACATCCATCACCCAATGTGGACAGGCTATTCAAAATCTAATATTTTGTTGCATGAGAAAGTTTTTTTCTTGTGTCACCTCTGGTTCATTTCCAATTAATCATTTTAACTCTGTGACCTCAGGTTGTTTATTTTTTATTCATTCATGAGAAGTGGGAGTCACTGGCTGGCCTGGATTTATTCCCCATCCCTAGCTTCCACCGAAGTGGTGATGAGCTGTTTCCTTGGACACAAAGCCATAACATATAGGAGCAGAATTAGGCCATTTGGCCCATCAATGCTGCTCCACCATTTAATCGTGGCTGATATTTTTCTCAACCCATTCTCCAGCCTTCTCCCCGTACGCCTCAAGCTCCTTACTAACCAAGATCCTATCGATCTCTGTCATAAATGCACTCAATGACTAGGCCTCTGCAACAATGAATTCCACAGATTAACCACCCTCTGGCTGAAGAAATTCCTCCTCATCTCAGTTCTAAAGGGTTGTCCCTTCACTCTGAGGCTGTGCCTTAGGTCCCAGTCTCTCCTATCAGTGGGAACATCTCCTCCACAGCCACTCTATCCAGGCCTTTCAGTATTCTGTAACTTTCAATCAAAATCCTCCCCTTCTTTTTAAACTCCACCGAGTACAGACTCAGAGTCCTCAACTGCTCCTCATAGGCAAGCCCTTTATCCCCAGGAATATACTTGTAAACTTCCTCTGGACCCTCTTCAAGTCCAGCACATCTTTCTTTAGATAAGGGGCCCAAGTTACTCAACAATATTCTAAATGCGGTCTGACCAGAGCCTTACACAGCCTCAGCAGTACGTCCCTGCTCTTGTATTCCAGCTGTCTTGAAATGATTGCAAAAATAACATTGCCTTCCTAACTGAAAACTAAATCTGCATTTTAATCTTAGGAGAATCCTGAACTAGGACTCACAAATCCCTTTGTATTTCAGATTTCCAAAGCCTTTCTCCATTTAGAAAATAGTTTATGCCTCAATTCTTCCTATCAATGTGTATAACCTCACACTTTCTCACATTGTATTCCAACTGCCACTTCTTTGCTCACTTCCCTAGCCTTTCCAAGCCCTTCTGCAGCCTTCCTGCTTCCTCAACGCTACCCATCCCTCCACCTATCTTTGTGTCATTTACAAACTTAGCAACAATGCCCTCAATTCCTTTGTCCAGATTGTTAATGTATAACGTGAATAGTTGTGGTCCCAACACTGACCCCTGTGGAACTCCACTAGTCACCAGCTGCCATCCTGAAAAGGACCCCTTTCTTCCAAAGCTCTGCTTTCTGCCACTCAGCCAATCCTGTATCCATGCCAGTGCCTTGCCCCTAATACCATCATCGTTAGCAGCCTCCTGTGCGGCACCTTGTCAAAGGCCTTCCGGAAATCCAAATAGATCACATCCACTGGCTCTCCTTTGTCTAACTTGCTTATTGCCTCCTCAGAGAATTCTAACAGATTTTTCAGGTGTGACCTCCCTTGATGAAGCTGTGCTGACTCAGCCCTATTTTACCGAACACTTCCAAGTACTCTGCAATCTCATCCTCTGAATACCTGCCAACAACTGAGGTTAGGCTAAGCACCCTATAGTTTCCTGTCCTCTGCCTCCATATCTTCTTCAATAGAGGTGTTACATTAGCCATTTTCCAACCCTGTGGGACCCTTCCTGACTCCAGTGATTCCTGAAAGATTACCACCAATACCTCCACAATCTCCTTAGCTGTCTCCTTCAGAACACTGAGATGTAGTCCATCCAAACTGGGTGATTTACCCACCTTCAGTTCTTTCCGCTTCCCCAGCACTTTCTCTTTAGTGATAATAAGAACTGCTGATACTGGAGTCTGAGATTACACAGTGTGGATCTGGAGGAATGCAGCAGGCCAAGCAGCATCAGAGGAACAGGAAAGCTGACATTTCGGGTCAGGACCCTTCTTCAGTGATCTTTAGTGATGGCTACTACACACATTGCTGCCCCCTGACTCTCTTGAAGTTCTGGTGTTTTTTTTTTCAATAGAACCCCTACAGTGTGGAAACAGGCCCTTCGGCCCAACAAGTCCACACCGATCCTTGGAACATCCCATCCAGACCCATATAACTCACCTAATCTACACATGCCTGAACACTATGGGCAATTTAGCATGGCCAATCCACCTAACCTGCACATCTTTGGACTGTGGTAGGAAACCGGAGCACCCGGAGGAAACCCACGCAGACACGGGGAGGATGCGCAAACTCCACACAGACAGTTCCCGGAGGTTGGAATCGAACCCAGGTCCCTGGTGCTGTGAGGCAGCAGTGCTAGCCACTGAGCCACCATGCTGCCCTAAGCACCATGGTATGCTGCTGGCATCTTCCAGCACGAAGACTGATATAAAATGCACATTCAGTTTCTCTGTCATTTCTTTGTGAGACTACGCCAGCCTAATTTTCCAAGCAGTGGTGGCTCCTGAGGTTTAGATAAACTCAGGCTGGAATTAAGAAGGGAGTTCCTGGATTTTGACCCAGTGACAATGGAGGGGGCAGAGATCATTTTCATCTTGTGAACAAATTTTAAAATAGTCAATTAACCAGGGCCAAAGATTTCAGGTCACAGGACTGTCATTTTCCCTTTCTTAAATTGAGGCCAGTTCCCTAAGCCGGAGATGAACGATTAGACATTCTATATCAGACAGAAGGTCCTCTCTCCCTGCTAGCTGGCTGCTATTTACTTTTCAACCAACAATACACACCTAATTACCCGAGACCACCTGATTATCAAGGGGATCAAGGGTTACGGGGAGAAAGCAGGAGAAAGGGGTTGAGGAACTTATCAGCCATCATTGAATGGCGGAGCAGACGCGATGAGCCGAATAGCCTAATTTCTGCTCCTGTGTCTTATGGTCTAAGCGTTCAGGTCATTATTGGCGATTTCTAAGGAAGTGTCCCAACCCGAAACGTCAACTTTCCTGCTCCTCTGATGCTGCCTGGCCTGCTGTGTTCCTCCAGCTCCACACTGTGTTACCTCCAGCATCGGCAGTTCTTTCTGAGTCATTATTGTGTTGCCATTTGTCTGAGATTACTGCAAGCCAATTGGCCATTGTGTTTCCCACATTACAACAATGGGAGTACTTTGTTGGCTGTTAAATCTTTTGGGGCATTGTGAAAGGCAATTATATGAATAAAAGCTTGTTCTTTCTTTGTTTCAAATTTTTAGTCTTTCATACACAACTTTCTTTGGCAGCCCAGGGCAGTAGTCACCACCCATTCTGCCTAGTTCGATGGCAAGAAAGGATTTTGTTGCCTCTAAAAGGAAAAAAAAAGGAAGAGTAATATGATATTTTCAGTGACACTTTCTCCCCATTTTTCTCATTACAGGTCACCGATGACCTTATTGTCTCCTCAGCGGAGTGTGCAAGCGACGATGAGGACCTCGATGAGTGTGAGCCCAGCTCAGGTGGGTTAGGTCAGTCCATTTTTGCTTGCTCCTTCTTTCACAAAACATGATTAACTGGTAAAAGTCAAATGATCATTGCCGATGGAATCTGATAGCAGAATCCAAGCTTAAGGCATCAGGTCCCATGGACCAGTGTGGGGAGGGGAATTAAGGAGATCTAAAAGACAACGTTTCCTGAGTGATGGAACTAAAAAAGGGGAACTTTAAAAAAAAAACGGAATAAGTTGTTTGATCCGCTAGTGACAAATTGGAATTGCTGCTCGGATTCCTCTTGGGAGCCTCATCAGAATGAATGAAATATTTATGCTGGGGATAATGAAGATTTCACATTAACCCTGCTAATTGTTCTCCTGTTCTTTAGTGATAACACACAGACCCATGGGACCTCTAGTGTGGTTAACATGGTATCGTTTTACACTAATTTTGCCGCTGCCAGAGCTGAGCCCAGCTACAGATAGCCGAAATTAGTAATGGATCGGGACCGTGTTAATCTGACTGATGCCCCAAAATGTCTGCCGTCAGTCACATGATTGATCGCCTTCCTTGCAATGACGTCCTCCCCTTTCTCTTTTGCTTCCCCACTCCCGGTTACTTTTCCTGTTCACTGACGGAAACATTTTGACTGTCACTGCCAGACAAACTAGTGATATTGAGCTGATTTATTGCAAATACTAGGCTTGTCCTTTTTTCTCATTTCTCTCTATCTCTCTTAAGGCTTGCCATGGGTTAGGCTATTGCAATAGAGAACAGATATCAAAGAATTTCTGTGTATGATTCTTTTTTAACCTAGAATAATTTTTTCAGGCTTACCTATATATTTAAATATGTGTATATGTACACATATGTATGATTGTACATACATTTATATATAAACAATAGCGCAGATATATAAAGAGATATTCAGCAAAAGATTTTTATAGCAAAAATATTTTACTGGGCTCGCATTTGCTTCTTTATTAAAAAAATATAAACATATTTGGTACAGGATGATCAAACTCCTCTAAGACCTAAGATTCCCTAAGTTTTCCACATCTTTTTAATTTAATTTTTGGGGAATTTTTTTTGGAAAAAAGTATTTTTTAAGAAAAAGACAGATATCAGCAGTCCCTCACCATCAAATCATACGTTTACACAGAAATTCACTCCCTCATTTCTAACCCCAGCATCAGCAAACTTGAACAATTGCATGCAGTGTTGCTTTTCACTGTTAATGCATGTCCGGTTTTAGTTCAGTTTATGTTGTCGCTAAGCAACAGTTATAGCTGGCATTATTTGCTCCCATACTTCATCATGCGCCGCATGTAATTTTGGTGGTATGACAAAATTTGTATATATATACATATATATATATGCACATTATACATATATATATCATATCTTCACATATATTTTGTAAAAAGAATCAGAATTTTGAATTTTTTGGAAGCAGTTTCTTTTTCATTTTCAATAATTAAGCTTTTCTTTTTCAATTGAATTTTTTAATGCAAAAAAAGTACACTTTTTTTTCCTTTTAGAGGCAACAAAATCCTTTCTTGCCATCGAACTAGGCAGAATGGGTGGTGACTACTGCCCTGGGCTGCCAAAGAAAGTTGTGTATGAAAGACTAAAAATCGAATTAAGGAAAAGGCTGATAAACAATCACTCTCCGCCCCCGTCTCTTCCCCTTCCCACTCTTTACCTCTTCCTCGCTGTCACTGCTCTGTCCAGCCTCTATGTTTACCTCTATTCCCTCCAAATATCTTTATTTGTGCGGAATAACAACTTACTTTCTGTTAAAGAGAATGCAGATGGCATAAAAAGAATTTTATTGTCAGGACGCATTGTTACTTGCCAAACAATTACAAATTCATGTTTAATCTCGTGAAAAAGAAAATTCATCGTTGGCACATCGTAGCAGTAGTTCCTTTGCCAAAACCAAAACCCCACCCTCTTCATAACTCTGCAATCAGTGCATGGACTGTGATAGGGGCCATTGCTGTAACTCATAGCGAGCTGTTGGGTGTCAGTCATACAGCCTGCCGTGTTTGCTCAGAAAATGGTTTGTTTTTGTTTGGTGTCTGTGTGGTCACGGCCCTGTAGCTGCCGCCTATCCACCTGCTCCTGTTTATTTTAAATTCCCAATCGGGAAAATAGTGATGTCCCTGGTTTGTTTCCGTGGTTTTTACCGTTCTCGATGTCGTGACGTCATGTGATTCTGTTCTCTGTTTTTGTAGAAATTTGTTAAAACTTGCCCCCTCTTCTTGCCCCAGACCCTCCCTTGTCCCCTTTCCCAAGTCTTTCTTCCAGAGAAAAGTAAATTCCCAAAAGAGCAACAGGCAAAGAAAAAGCTTTGTTTTTGGAAAGTGGCTGCACTTGTTCAGTGACTACTTTTCCAATCTTTCAATTCTTCCCAATTGGAAACAGCTCTAGATGTCAATGCTACCAGATGCTGTACTGTGATAATTTGGCACATGTATGACAATGGAAATCGAAAATTGGCAGGCTAATGCCCTTACTCTCTGCGCGCTACTAGGTTTTGGGAATGCTGGGAACTTGTAGCTGCATTTATGTGAAGTTGTATCTCTGTTTCAGCTCTGTAACTTCACACTGTAATGTTCTTGAGTGGCAGACAGAATAATGTCACTCCTATTTGTTAGTATGCCTGTAAGCAGAGTATCTCAAAATCTAATGGATGTATTTCAATAAAAGTTGGCACGTAGATAGGATATGGCTCAGGGAAAGATCAATTAGTCTCTGCAGAACATGCAGATCTAGAAGCTGGAACTTTTTAAAGAATTCTTTACTGTAAGGAGATAGCACAATCTGACGTTTTCTTTGGATATTTTGTTTTGTTTAAAACGTGCTTGTTTTAGAATTTTGTGGGTTGCGTCAGCTGTTAATGTGGAATTTTCAAAATGTGAGCAGAGTTTTCAGAGGAGGTTGTTGGACATAAGCCTCATAGAAGCCTCCTCGGTGAGATGGAAGTTCTTCGTAAAATGACATTTTTTCTCCCAGATGTTTAGTTGCAAAACACTAAACCAGGCAGGGCACCTTGAGGGAAGAGTTGGAAGAGTTGTATAATTGTAATAGTGTTAACAAATGTTAATATTGTGTTAGCATGTTATGGTGATGGCATGAGATCTACATAGTGCACTCTCACTTGTTACGTTTTGCAATAGGGAGTTTGTGGGGAGTGGGTGGGAGGTTGAGGGTAATGTAATTACGACTGATTTGATTTGAGACCAGTAAAACTGTATTTTTACTTCCTTCACTCATGTCTGTGGTCATCGCCAGCTAGACCAGTATTTACTGGCCATCCCTAATGGCCCAGAGGCTGTTGCTATGAGTCTGGAGTCACATGTAGGCCAGACTGGATAAGGACACTCGTGAACCAGATGGGATTTCATGATAATTGACAGGGGTCATCTCATCATCATTAGACTTTTAATTCCCGTTTTGTTTCTTAATTTTTAAAAAATTATTGTGGCTTGAACTATTGAATTCAAATTTCACTGTCTGCCATGGTAGGATTCGAACCCAGATCTCCAGAACATTACTGAGTCTCTGAATCTCCTAACAATATCACTTAGGTTATTGGTCCCCTCTTGGGAGGATGCAGGAAAGAGTGCTTATGTGATGATTAGTTTCAATTGGTTGTGGCACATTGAGTATAGCCTGGTGAAAAAAATAGAAAATCTGCAGCCCCTTTCACAAACTGAGGATGCTTTAAAACAAACGGAGCATCTTTGATGCATGGTTATTGTTGTAATGTGGGAAACAGACATAGCTGTTGGGACTGAGATAAGTTTAAAAGGAGCTTGACCTATTCCATTTTCGTTGGGATGAGCTGAGTGCCCTACATCTGACTGCATATTCCATGTGTTTTTGTGTATCAGACTGGCTCTGATCCAAGAGCCCCCAGCCATGACAATGGAAGCTCAGACTGTACCTTTCCCAGAGTAAAGATCGTGAGCAAACACCTCCTCAAAATGATAGTGGCCTTAATTGAACACCTAGGGCTCACCATTACCTTGAATGGAAAATATAAATGGAAGACAGATAACAGTCTTTTTCTCTGGAGGCAGCCACATACAAGTGGGAGAAAGAAATCCAATGATACAGAAACAGGCCATTCAGCCCATTATGTTTATGCCAGTTTTATGCTCCACATGAACCTCCTTCTTCATTTCTCCTAATCAATATATTCTCCCTATTCCTTTCTCTCCCGTATGTTTAATTAGCTTCGTCTTGAGTACTAAATGCATCAACCAGTGCCGTGCAGTAGGTTCCACATTCTAACCACTCTGTCAGAATATGAGGTTCTCTTGCACTCCCTGCTATGATTTATTTGAGTCTCTGGTATTTACGATCCTCAGTTCTAGTCATGGAGTCATACAGCATGGAAACAGACCCTTCGGTCCAACCAGTCCTTGCCAACCATAATCCCAAACTAAACCAGTCCCACCTGCCTGCGCTTGGCCCATATCCCTCCAAACATTTCTCGTTCATGTACCTATCTAAATGTCTTTTAAACATTATAACTGTACACACATTCACCACTTCCTCCAAAAGTTCATTCCACATACGAATCACTCTCTGTGTAAAAAAAATTGCCTTTCATGTCTTGTTTAAATCGTTCTCCTCTCACCTTAAAAATATGCCCCCTAGTCTTAAAATCCCCAACCCTAGGGAAAAGACACCTGCCATTCCCCTTGTCTATACTCCTCATTATTTTATAAACCTCTATAAGGTCACCTCTCAAACCCCTCGGCTCCAGAAAAAAAAAGTCCCAGCCTATTCAGCCTTTCTTTATAATTCAAACTCTATATCAAGCATGCAAAAAGTAAGAAATAAGAAAAAAATCAAACGTATAAACCCATTGCAATCGGAAATACCATCTCATGCTAGTCTGATGGAGTGAGAGGCAGAGGAGTGGGAGCATGAAGCCATTCTGAAGCCATTTGCTAAAGGAAGAAGGCACTAACATAAGATATAATGATAGAATGCAACATTACAGGTGTCTGTCTCTATGCTAACCAGTGCTGAGTATCCCTGAAGTCTCTTCTTATGTTTGCTCAAGATTCTCAATCAATGAGTTCCCTCCAGCGTGTATATCCTTATACTTAATAATTCAATTGACATGACATTAACAGGCAGGAGACTCATATGGAGAATAAATACAGGCTGAATGGGCTGTTTCTGTAGTGTACGTTCTGTGCTGACTAAAGTATGTCCTCTAGCCTCTCTGTCATGCTGTGGTTTTACAGAATCAGACGAGAATGAATTGGGTCACTGAATGTTGCTCGTTAACTGATCTGTATATCAACAGACAATTTGGATGCTGGAGTTAATTTGTGTTGGAGAAGTAAGTGCGAAACTACATGGTATTCCAGTTGAAAAGACGACTGATGTCCCTCGTCTTTACTTGTTAAATATATAACTGTTCACTCCCCTTCTCTCCTGGGGAAGACAACACAGCCACCAGCTCATTGTTGCAGCCAGATAACAGGGAGAGAGCGATTGGCTGATTGATACACCCTCTTATTTGTGTTGAGAGCTCTGCTGCGCTGGGGTGTTCTTCTGACATGCTCTCACTTATTTTCCTTTAACTTTGTGTTTCATTCTGATTCATTCTCCCCTTCCCCAGACTTGATGACTGCCTCTTGCAATTTGATTATTGTGAACAGTTTTTCAGTCGGTAATTAGGACAAATCTCACTCCCAAAAGCACCAGAAAACAACATAAATAAGCTCCTTTGTACTTTCATTAAGCATAGAACCACAGAAAATAGAGACAGCAGCAGGCCATTCAGTCCGCACCACCACTCAATATGATCATAGATGATCATCCAACTCAGTCCCCTGCCCCTGCTTTCTCCCCGTACCCCTTGATCCCTTCAGCCCAAGGAGCTATCTCTAACTCCATCTTGAAAACATTCAACGTTTTGGCCTCAAACACTTTCTGTGACAGAGAATTCCACAGGCTCACCACTCTCTGGCTGAAGAAGTTTCTCCTTATCTCAGTCCTAAATGACCCACCCGTATCCTTAGACTGTGACCCCTGGTTCTGGATTCTCTGGTCATTGGGAACATGCTTCCTGCATTTACCCTGTCTAGCCCTGTCAGAATGTTAATGATTTCTATCAGATCATTGAAACACTACAGGCCCATCAGGTCTACACCAACCCTCTGAAAAGCGTCCCTCCCAGACCCTGCAACCCACCTATCCCTGTAATCTAGTGTTTCCCATAGCTGACCCACCTAACATGCACATCTTTGGACTATGGGAGGAAACCCACACAGACACGGGGAGAACGTGCACATTCTACTCATACAGTGACTCAAGGCTGGAGTTGAACCTGGGTCCCTGGCGTTGTCAGGCAGCTGCGCTGACAACTGAGCCACCGTGCCACCCTTATTTCCCCTCATTCTTCTAAATTCCAATGAACATAGTCCTAACTGATTCAGTCCTTCCCATAAGTCAATCTGCCATTCCAATATGGCTCAAATCCCATATTAAATCAAAATCTAGTCTTGCTATACCCAACTCCCATTGGACAAAGTTATCAAGAGAGTCAGCTGAATGATGGAAGTGGATGAATACAGCAGATTTTTGCTTGCTAATCTTTGGGGATCAGTGAATGTTTTGTAATGGAGATTTTGCTCCATTGTTTCAATCGAAGTGGAGGTTTTTACTTCTTTATTTATGGGCCTGTGCATATTGCTGGTTAGGCCAGCATTGATTCCCAATACTTAATAGCAGTTACCAGTCAACATATAAGGCAAACCAGTACGGAAGGCCGATTTCCTGTCCTGAAGGACAGTGGTGAACCAAATAGAGGTTTTGCTTTTAAAATGACATCCAGCAGTGGTTACTTGGTCACCATTAGGCTAGCATTTTTTTTGGAATTCAAATTTCACCATCTGATATCCCCAGAACATTAGCCTAAAGTTCTGGATTGTGAGTTCAGTTACATTACCACCACCTCCTTCTCTTCCCGTATAAATAAGGGTACTTCGGAGAACTGACTTCTGAAAATTGGCTGATTCCTAGAATGAAAGGGTTGTCTCATGAGGAAAGGTTGAGCAGATTGGGCCTGTACACATTTGGAACTTAAAATCTTGCATGTTTCGATAAATTTCTAAGGCACCCCAATGGAGTGAATGCTGAGATGGTGTTCCCCTTGTGGGGAAACCTAAAATCTAGAACCGAAGGCATGTTTTCAAGATAAACGAGGAAGGTGGGGAGGTATTTCTTCTCTCAGAGTGTCAACAGGTCTTTGGAATTCTCTATCCCACTTATCCCATTCCAACATCTATCCCATTTACCAGCAGAGTCCGTTCAGTGCTTCAAGTCTTCTACTATCATCCTAACAAAGATGGCTGCCACCTGGTTATGGGCCTAAAATCCCTCAGATCAGAAATTCAGGATGAGATGTGCAATGCCCACCAGTTTGCAGGTTATTCCACACATTTGCCCTGCTGAACACGCTTCTGTTTGCTTCTGTTTTAGATAACTCAGAAATAACTGAGCTGTCCTGTTCATCATGTCCACAGAAAGTCCCCAATGGACCATTCAGTCAAAACCCTCAATGACAAAATGTATCCTACCTCTCAACATGCCTCAGTCCACTCAACTTCCTTTTAATTCACTTGCTGCTCCTGAAAGAGAAATTCAATAGCAATGAATGTCCCTGAGCTAATATTAATCGTATTTATATTCATTTCATATTCAGATGTGATTCCTGTAATGCTGAACACATTTCTCTGATAGATTCTTGAAATTTTAAGTGTGCCCAGATGCAAAACTTGCTGAATTTTCAATCTTTTTAGAATGATTGGGAAAATTGACATTTTTTTACTTTTCAAGTTGATTAATTCAAGGTTCCTATCTTTTTCGGTTGAAATCAAATCAGTCCGTTGAAATAATGGTCATTAAAGACAGGGAGATTGAGTACATGAATAAGTGTGAGCTGATTAGGGAACACCGGCCCGACAGAACATCCAGCATCTTGTTGGATTTTCTGAGGACGTCATTCATCAGGAGTATCCATGTATGCTATCTATATGGAGTTATCAATGAGGTTCCATACAGAAGAATGTTGGCAGAGTGCATTATAATGGAGATAGCATTTTAATGGAGATTGGAAGTTGGTGGAAGTTCAAAGAAACCATGTAGGATTTATGGGCAAGCACTCTGACTGTATCAATGTGACAATTGGCATTCCCTAGGGATGTGAAAAGGCCTCAATCATTCACAATTTAATCCCATGATTTCGGTGAAGGAATATAGTTCATACGACTTACAGACAAGATAAATTGTAAATCTAATGCAGATCACATTAAATGAGAAGAGGCAGTCGGTAATAAAGATTAAAGTAGTCCTAATTTTTAAATAGGCTTTCATCGGGTCTGAGCATCACTGACAGAGACAGCACTTGTGGTACATCCCTTTCACCTGGTTGGCTTCCTGAGCTATTTCAGTGCAGTCAAGAGTGAAACTGGGTCTGGAATCACATGTGGGCATGACCAGGTAAGGGCAACAGATTCCCAAAGGGCATCAGATAAGTCCTTACAACAACTGATGCAAGTTGTTGTGATCATCATTACTGAGAAGAGTCTTTAATTCCAAATATATTCATTGAATTTATGTAGTGCCATCTGCTATGATTTGATTTGCCCCATTCTAGTCTGCTTCATTTCAGATCGGCAGGCGCGTGTTTGCGGAGATCTGACTGCTTCCTGACCTGAACACCCTCCTCCTCAGTTCAAGGTTCAGGTCCGTGGCCTGAGAGGACCCCTAGCACCCCACTCTGAGGCTAATCATCAACACCATAACCCCCTAGCAACCCTCAGGACAAATATCCTCTCCCAGAGCATTGTCAGGCTTCGGAATTCTTTTCCGTCGTTAGGTTGTCGAATGCATTCAAGGCTGAGTTAGATAGATTTTTGATCAAAAGGGAAGGGATGGTAAGGGCTATGGAAGAGGGGAGTACAGGCAGGACAATGGAGTTAAGGCTAAATTCAGATCAACCATGATCTTACTGAATAATAGATTAGTTTACTATGAGCTTATGAAAGTGACCTAGTAAACCGCTCAGCTGTCAGGGCAACAGTGCTGACCAGACTGCGAGAAAAAATGTGAATGGAAAAAGATGGTGAGAATTGTTGGGGAGTTTTATTTGAATACAGCTTTGTGTTGCCTTAGATGTTCCATCATGAAGGATAATGAAATGAGGAGGTGCTTAAGTTGCGAGGAGCTTGGGTCAGACAACATAGCATTCGGCCTTGAGGGCAGTACGGTGGCTCAGTGGTTAGCACTGCTGCCTCACAGCGCCAGGGACCTGGATTTGATTCCACCCTTGAGCGTCTGTGTGTGTGGAGTTTGCGTATTCTCCCTGTGTCTGCGTGGGTTTCCTCCGGGTGCTCCGGTTTCCTCCCACAGTCCAAAGATGTGCAGGTTAGGTGGATTGGCCGTGCTAAATTGCCCGTAGTGTTCAGGGATATATATATTAGGTGGATGGGTCTGGGTGGGCTGCTCTGAGGGTCCGTGTGGACTTGTTGGGCCAAAGGGCCTGTTCCCACACTGTAGGGATTCTATGAGTTCTTGGGGCTGAATCACACGACCAATAGTTTGACCTTTGAAGGGGTACAATGCAGATTCACTGGAATTATATGAGGACTGGTTAGCTCAGTTGGCTGGACAGCTTGTTTGCAATGCAGAGTTACACTGCTGCCTTGTAGGACCAGAGACCCGGGTTCAATTCCAGCCTCAGGTGACTGTGTGGAATTTGTGTGTTCTCTCCATGTCTGAGTGGGTTTCTTCTGGATGCTCTAGTTTCCTCCCACAGTCATAAAGATGTACAGGTTAGGTGGATTGGCCATGCTAAATTGCCCATAGTCTCCAGGGATGTGCAGGCCACGTGGATTAGCCATGGGAGATACAGTTTTATAGGGTGGGTCTGGGTGGAATGCTGTTCAGAGGGTCAGTGCAGACTGGATGGGCCAAATAGCCTGCTTCCACACTGTAGGGGTTCTATGATTCTATGAACAATGTGTGTTTGTTTCCCTTACAGGCTGAGGTTACCATGAAGGACCCTCCTTCCCAAACTCTCCCCTCACCTAAGGCGTGATGACCCTCAGGTTAAACTCACCACCACTTGGCTGTCTGTAAAGATAGAGTAGCCCCAGGAGATAGTAGGAACTGCCAGTGCTGGAGCCTGAGATAACAAGGTGTGGAGCTGGATGAACACAGCAGGCCAGGCAACATCAGAGGAGCAGGAAAGCTGACGTTTCGGGTCTGGACCCTTCTTCAATAGCCCAAGGTCTGGCAGGGTGATGGTGACTTTAACTTTAAACGGGCTTAGAGGGTGTGTGGATTGAATTCCATTGTGCCCCTTATGAACTTTGAAGGCTGATTTAATTGATATCTTCAAAAGGCTTCAACAGAGCAGCTGCAGTTAGGTGACATCCTTTGGTAGCAGAACAAAGGGGAAATCATGGATAACAAGGTGTGGAGCTGGATGATCCGAAGGGGAAATCATGTTGACATTCAGGTTGAGCAACGTAGAAATGAAATTGTCTCACTGATATTAGCAGGAAAAGTCAGGGTAGATAAAGATAAACTGTATCCATTGGTTGGGGATTCTAGAACTAGGGGACATAGTCTGAGCATTAGGACCAGACCATTCAGGAGAGATGTTAGCAAGCATTTCGACACACAAAGGGTGGGAAAGGTTTGGAACTCTCTTCCACAAACAGCAGCAGATGGACAATCAGTTGCTCATTTTAAATCTGAGAGCGATTAATTTTTGTTAAACAGAGGTAATAAAGATATGATCCAAAGGCAGTTTAGGCCACAGATCAGCCATGATCTCATTGAATGGTAGAACAGGCTCAACAAGCTGAATGGCGTTCTCCTGTTCCTGTGTTCCTATAAAATGCTGTGGAAACGTGAAACTCCCTCCCACAAAAGAAGTCTGTGCTTTGGTTGAAGTAGCTCAGATGGGAGAGTGTCACATTGAAACCCACATGTCCCTGGGTTAACCCTGGGTATCAGTATTGACCTCATTCAGTTTGGGGGATGGTAGCAGAGATCACTAAAGGAGGCATCTTCAATTGCCACCTCAACCAACAGATGGCATTTCATCAGTCAGAGCACGGAATATAAAAGTTGGCAAGTCATGTTGTGTGGCTGTATTAAACTTTAGTTCGGCCACATTTGGAGTATTCTGTGCAGTTCTGGTCGTCACGCTACAGGAAGGATGTGGTGGCTTAGGAGAGGTGCAAAGGAGATTCACTGGGATGTTGCCTGGATTGGAGTGTATTAGCTAGAAGGAGAGGTTGGTCAAACTTGGATTGTTTTCACAAAAGCATGAGGGGATCAGGGACAAACTGGTAGCAATGTATAAAACCATGAGAGACAAAGATAGGGTGGATAGTTGGAGTCTTATTCCCAGGGTGGAAATGTCAAATCCTAAGGGATGTAGGTTTAAAGGGGAAAAGGAAAATGTGAAGGAGATAGTGGGAACTGCCGATGCTGGAGTTTGAGATAACACAGTGTGGAGCTGGATGAACACAGCAGGCCAGGCAGCATCAGAGGAGCAGGAAAGCTGATGTTTCGGGTCTGGGGTCTTCTTCAGAAAAGAGTCAGAAGAAGGGTCCAGACCCGAAATGTCAGCTTTCCTGCTCCTCTGTTGCTGCCTGGCCTGCTGTGTTCATCCAGCTCCACACAAAGTTCAAAGGAAATGTGTGAGGAAAGTCTTTTACACAGAGGGTGGTGTCTGGAACGTGCTGCTGGGGAAGTTGAAGGAACCGATATGATAGCCAAGTCTGAGAGGCGTTTAGACAGAAACATGAGCAGGCAGAAGGCATTCGTTTGGAATAGCATCGTGGTTAGCACAGACATGATGGGCCAAAGGTCCTGCTCTTGTGCTGCACTGTTCTATGTTCTACGTTTTCAGGGGACACTTTTTCAGGATTAAGATAAAACAAAGAACTGCGGATTCTGGAGATCTGAAGCAGAAGCAGAAATTGCTGGAGAAACTCAACAGATGCTATTTTCTCCTGGAATGTCAGAGGGGGTGACCTTATAGAGGTTTATAAAATCATGAGGGGCATGGATAGGCTGAAAAGTCAAGGTCTTTTCCCCAGGGTAGGGGAGTCCAAAACTAGAGGGCATAGGTTTAAGGTGAGAAGGGAAAGATTTAAAAGGGACCTAACGGGTAACTTTTTCACACAGAGGCTGGTGCGTGTATGGAATGTGCTGCCAGAGGAAGTGGTTAAGCCTGGGATGATTAAATGGGATGAAAAGGTATCTGGATGAGTACATGAATAGGAAGGTTTTAGAGAGATATGAGCCAAATGCTGGCAAATGGGACTAGATTTATTTAGGATATCTGTTTGGCATGGCCACGTTGGATGGAAGCATCTTTCTCTGTGCTGTACAGCTCTATGACTCTGAAGAGTCTGACAGTATCTTTGGAGAGAGAAACAGTTCGGGTCTGGAACTGTTCTGATGAAGGCTTGAAGGCCATTCAGCCCTTTTAGCCAGCTGTGCCTGACAAACAGATCATGGCTGTCCATCCCACTATCACATTCAGAACCGTGGCTTGATAAATAGAAACAGAGTTTACAAAAGCAAGGGAGGTGCACTAAGCCTTTGTAAAACTCTGGTTTCACCTCAGACGGAGTATTAAATCCAATTGTGAGCGGCTTCCTTTAGGAAAGACATCAAGACCTTAAAATGGTTTCAGGGATGAGAGAAGTGTAAGTTCTGTGGAGAGACTGGATTGTTTTCCTTACAATAATGAGTATTCAACCCCACATTGACACTTACATCCAAAACTTAACAACTGTGCACAAAATTTGTATATCCGCGATTTTTAACATATTTTTAAATGATCTCCACACTGTTGGATTTCATCTTTTGCAAGGTTTCTGAGGAATGGAACCCTCATGGATACAGAGGAATAACTGTAATCACATGGTGGAGAGAATGTGGAAATGCTGTCTCTCCAGGAAGGAGGGTCCTTAGCCAGAAGAGACAGATCTAAGCGAATTTGTGAAAGATCTAGCGAGGGAGACAAAGAAAAATGCCCTTGAGGCACCCAGTTGTTATGAGGGAACGCACTGTCTGAGAAGATGGTGGGAACAGATTCGATTGTAATTCATGAGAGGGGATGAAATGAAATATTGAGGGGGCAAATTTGCAGTGACCAAGAGAAAGGTGGGACAATGAGTCTGATCCAATGGCTCTTCCAAAGAGTCACCTTCTGTGCTGTATAATTCTTGATATCATCAAGCTGAAGAGGATTCAAAAGAGATTTACCAGGATGTTGCCAGGTATGGAAGGTTTGAGTCACAAAGGAAGGCTGGATAGGCTGGGACTTTTTTCACTGGAGTGTAGGAGGTTGAGATGTGACTTTGTGGAGGTCTATAAAAGTATGGGAGGTATAGATACAGTGAATGGTAGCTGTCTTTTCCCGAGTATGGGGAATTTCAAGACGAGGGGGCACATATTTGAAGTGACAAGAGAGAGATTTAAATAAAACATGAGGGGCAAATTTTTTACACAGAGGGTGGTTTTTGTGTGTGGAATAACCTTCCTGAGGAAGTGGTGGATGGGGGCACAATTACAACATTTAAAAGGCATCTGAATAAATACATGAATAGGAAAGTATATGGGCCAGGAGCAGGCAGGTGGGGCTAGTTTAGTTTGGAATTGCGGTCAGCATGGACTGGTTGGACCGAAGGGTCTGTTTCCATGCTGTATGACTCTATGACTTCCAGTTACTGTGTGGCTTAGTGTAGGAAGAGATTGCAGTGATACGCCAGCTCAAAGTCTAGAGTGTGGAGGCTAGCCATCATGTTTATCACATGCACTCTGCCTCCCAAGCTTCAAGTTGGAAAGGATTCCTCTGAAACTGGCCAACTCTATGTCGTTCCAATGACAGCTTTTTTAACAACTTTACAGAACCTTTCAGAAAGAAAAGTGTGGCAATTATGGTCTTTGCTTTGCTGTGACTTCTCTGCATTGGCCTCTGCGCAAACGAGATGTCATAAATCTCCAGCACTCCTATGCAATGTCTGAATGTGGAGACAGATTTAATCCATTTCCTTTGAACAGGCCATTGAGTTTGGAAGATCACTAGCTTATTAATAGTGCCCTGATTTACAAGGTAAAAAGATGCCTTACCAAAGTAATAACTTTTCATTTGTCCACTGCATTTGAGTTCGTAAATAACTGCTTCAGTAATTAAAGTGGAGCTATCTTGACAAAGAGAAGGGATGGACAAACGATTCATCATTCATCATTTCTTACTAGAGGCACAGCAGGATGATGTGATTGGTTTCGAAAAGTTATTGATCATGAAAGATTAGCCTGCCTCCCCTTTCTCTGTCTGCTTACCTGGCACAGAGAAGGAGCCATTCCACATACAGCAACAATAATATACGATCTCAAAGATTGTTTGTTAAGGCAATGATCTCTCGATGGTAAAATTCTGTTGGCCGGGAGATATTGAGATAGATCGCAGGTTCAGAATGCAGATGGCATCAACTGTGCAGAAGTGTGAGGTGGCACATTTTTGTACAAAGAACATGAACAGACAGTACAGAATAAAGGGTACAATTCTAAAGGATGTGCAGGGTCACAGAGAACTGGGAGTCATTTCAATTTCAATAAGTCACTAAAGGTGGATTCATAGAGCTGTACAGCCCAGAAACAGATCCTTCAGTTCAATTCATCTATGCCGACCAGACATCCTAAAATAAGCTAGGTGTAGAGCTGGATGAACACAGCAGGCCAAGCAGCATCAGAGGAGCAGGAAGGCTGATGTTTCGGGGCTAGACCCTTCTTCAGAAATGGAAGAAGGGTCTTGGCCTGAAATGTCAGCCTTCCTGCTCCTCTGATGTTTCGGGGCTAGACCCTTCTTCAGAAATGGAAGAAGGGTCTTGGCCTGAAATGTCAGCCTTCCTGCTCCTCTGATGCTGCTTGGCTTGCTGTGTTCATCCAGCTCTACACCTTGTTATCTCAGATTCTCCAGCATCTGCAGTTCCTACTATCTCTAAAATAATCTAGTCCCATTTACTAGCATTTGGCCCATATTGCTGTAAACCCTTCCTATTCATACACCCATCTTGATGCTTCTTAGAATCCCTTTGGTGTGGATTCAGCCATTTGGCCCATCGAGTCCACACTGACTCTCCAAAGACCATCACACCCATACCCACACCCTACCCACTCCCTGTAACCCTGCATTTCCCATGGCTAATCCACCTCGCTTGCATGTCCTTGGATACTATGGACAATTTAGCTTGGCCAATTCACCCTAACCTGCACATCTTTGGTCCGTGGGAGGAAACCCAAACAGACTGAGGCTGGAATTGAACCTAGATCCCTGGTGCTGTGATGCAGCAGTGCTGACTACTGTGAAACTGTGCCACCCAATTAAATGTTGTAATTGTACCAGTCCCCACCACCTTCTCTGACAGCTCAGTCCACAATGCACTATCCCCTGTGTGAAAAAGTTGCTCCTTAGGTCCCTTTTAAATCTTTCCCCTCTAGTTTTGAACTCCCCTACCCTGGGGAAAAGACCCTGACCATTCACTCTACCCAAGTTTCTCATGATTTCATAGACCTCTATAAGATCACCCCTCAGCGTCCGATGCTCCAGGGAAAATAGCCCCAGCCTATTCAGTCTCTCCCTATAGCTCAAACCCACCAAACCTGGCAACATCCTTGTAAATATTTTCTGAATGCTTTCAAGTTTCACAACATCTTTCCTACAGCAGGGAGACCAGAGACAATTGTTATCCAATTTTTTTAATGTAGAATCCCTACAACGTGGAAACAAGTCCACACCGACCCTCAGAACGTCCTACCCAGACTCAACCCTCTATAACCCACCTAATCTAGGCATCTCTGGACATGATGGGGCAATTTAGTATGGCCAGTCCACCTAACCTGCATGTTTTTGGACCATGGGAGGAAATTGGAGCACCTGGAGGAAACCCACACAGACACGGGCAGGATGTGCAAACTCCGCGCAGACAGTCGCCCAAGGGTTGGATTGAGCCCAGGTCCCTGGTGCTGTGAGGCGGCAGTGCTAAACATTGAGCCATCGTGCCACCTTATTGAGGCACTGTGCCACTCTGAATCATTATTAATAGGGGGATAGAGGACAACTGCAAGGAGGTGATGCTGAATTTAGAAAGGACACTTGTTAGACCTCAGCTGGACCATTGCACACCGTTCTCAGCATGACACTATAGAAAGGATGTGAATACGTTGGAGAGCGTGAAGGAGGTTCGTGAGAATGGTTCCAGGGATGAGGAACTTAAAGTATGAGGATAGGTTGGAGAGATTAACACTGTTCTCCTCAGAGAGGAGGAAGCTCAGAGGAAATCAGAGATAGTTTTTCAAGGCAATGACATGTCTGTGCAAGGTAGATAGGGAGACTGCTCTCGCTTGTGAGAGGGTCGAGAAACAGAGAGCATTGTATTTTGCAGAAGAAACAGGTGCGGGATGAGAAGTAATGATTTCACACAACGGATTCGCTCGGATCTGGAATGCACTGCCTGGAGATGTGGTGAAGACAGGTTCAATTGAGGTATTCAGGAGGCCATGAGATGATAACTCCAATGGGAACAACATGCATGGTTATGGGGAAAAGGCAGGAAATCAGTACAAAGGCAAAACACTCAGCGTGCCAGAGAGATACCATGGGTCAAATGGCCTTCTTTGGTCATGTAACAATTTTGTGCAGTTCTGTGTAGTCCATCGACTGAAATACCAATCCTATCTCATCATATTGTCTCATGAAAGATCCAATGGGGAGCCACTGCTTGGGTTCAGATGTAGAATTCTTAGTTGCACTAAACATCAAATTTTCTTCACATTATAAATCTACAACCTTTACTTGTAACGCAAAAGCTAACTCAGGTGTGGTTAGACTACAGAACTCACAGCTACAAGTGTGTCGTTGTGGTGAACAGCATTAGAGGTCCTGAAGAAGGGTAACACCTGAAACATTGACTGCTCCTTTCCTCCAGATGCTGCCTGGTTTGCTGCGTTCCTTTAGCCTCCTGTTTTTCTACCTGGATTCCAGCATCTGCAGTTTCTTTTGTCTTTAGCGTTGGTGGGGAACCTAGATAAGGAATCAGATGGTTAGGGTCAGATCTAGAAGAAGTAGGAGGAAGCATCTGCAAAGCACAGATTGCCAGCATGGACCATTTGGACTGAATGGCCTGCTTCTATGATGTACACTCCATTTAATTCTGTATCAAATTTGGAATAAAATTAAAGAGAGATTGGGGCTTCAGGTAGGAACATAGGAACAGGAGTAGGCCATTCAGCTCCCCCCGAGTCTGATTCACCATTCAATGAAATCAAAGCTGATCTGTGGCCTAACTCCATATGCCTGCCTTTGGCCTATGTCCCTTAATACTTTTGCTTAACAAAAATTAATTGATCTCAGATTTAAAATGAACAACTGATCCTCCAGCCACTGCCATTTGTGGAAGACAGTTCCAAACATCTACCACCCTTTGTGTGCAGAATTACTTCCTTACATCTCTCCTGAACATTCTGGCCCTAATACTCAGACTATGCTGCTAGTTCTAGAATCTCCAACCTGTGGAAATAGTTCATATTTATTTGCCCTTTTTCAGTTAAGATCTTGAAGTCTTCAGTCAGATCACCCGTTAATCTTTTAAAGTTTAGAGAAAACAGGCTCCATTTGTATGATCTCACTCATAACTGAACTCCTGAAACCCAGATATCATTGTTGTGAACTGACCTTGTACTCCCTCCAAGGCCAATGTATCTCTCCTAAGGTGTGGTGCCCAGATTACCCTCAGTACTCCAAATAGGGTCCATCCAGGGTTTTGTATAACTGCAGCATACCGTC
>JAHRHZ010000283.1:74656405-74673804 GCA_024137785.1 Ginglymostoma cirratum
TGTGTGTGTGTGTGTGTGTGTGTCTGTCCATCTATGTGTATTTGTGTGGGTGTGTCTGTATCTGAGTATTTGTGTGTGTGTGTGTTGGTGCGTGTGTAGGGATGTGTGTGTCTGTATCTGCATGTGTGTGTGTATCTGTGTCTATGTGCATCTGTGTCTGTGTTTGTGTGTCAATGTCACTGTGTGCATGTGTATGTATTTTTGTGTGCATGTTGGTGTGTGTACCTGTATCTGTGTATTTGTGTGTCTGTCTGTATCTATATCTTTGTGTGTGTATGTGTCTGTCAGTATCTGTGTTGTGACTGTGTCTGTGTATCTGTGTTTGTGTGTCAATCTGTGTGTGTGTGTCTCTGTGTGTAAGTGTGCGTGCGTGGGTGTGTGTGTGTTTGTGTGTCTGTATCTGTGTTGTGTCTGTGTCTGTTTATCTGTGTTTGTGTGTCAATCTGTGTGTGTGCCTGTGCGTGTGTCTGTATGTGGTGTGTGTGTATGTGTACCATGTCTGTGTGTAGGTGCGTGAGTGTGTGTGTGTGCCTGTGTGCATCTGTGTGTTCGTGTGTGTGTGTTTTTGTGGGCTTGTGAGTCTATATCTATGTATCTCTATGTGTGTCTGTCTGAGTCTGTGTTTGTGTGTCATGGTCACTGCATGTATGTGTATGTGTGTCGGTGTATCTGTATGTGTGTGTGTCTATGTTTGAGTGCGACTGTGTGTCTGTCTATGTGTGTTTGTATGTGTGTCTATGTGTGTTAGTGTGTGTGTGTGGGTGTATGTGTGTTGATGTGTTTGTGTGTGCCTGTGTCTGTCTATGTATGTTTGTGTGTGTGTCTCTGTGTATTTGAATGTGGGTGGGTGGGTGTTTCTGTATCTGTGTATCTGTCTGTATCTGAGTTGTGTGTGTGTCTGTGTATCTGTGTTTGTGTGTCTCTGTGCATGTGTCTGTGTGTGTCATGTCTGCGTGTGTGTGTGTGTGTGTATGTGTGTGTGTATGTAAGTCATTTCTGGGTTTTATGAGGATATAGGAAATAGCAGGCCAAGTGAAAGATGCTTGAGGAGTTAAAGTAGGCAGGCAGCTCACTGTTTGATCTGTGTACACTATCTTCGCATTGAAAATGGAGCACATGCTCCACACCGAGAAATAGCAGTATGATCTCTCAACTACAGAAAGAATTTCAGGGTCTCAGCTACTCAAGAGCACTATTTGGTTAAATAATGAATCTTGCTGATCCACTCGATGCTGTTTCAATGGTCACCAGCTTGAGCCATCCTTTGTGCCTTACTCACTGAAAGCCAGACAGTGATGGCACACATAGCCATTTCTGGAACCTTGTGGCTGTGGGTGCCATGCCAGGCCATTTGGCAGTCTAAGGTTAGGCACGGGGGTTGGGGGTGGGGAAGATTCCTTCCCAAGTTTGTGAGAAACATTGGTTTTCACATGAAACCAGTCAGTTTTCCTGATGTCAGAATTCTACTTCCAAACAAGGAAACTCACTGCCCGCTAGATTATGAGTTGA
Source organism: Ginglymostoma cirratum (assembly GCA_024137785.1). Classification (NCBI taxonomy): domain Eukaryota; kingdom Metazoa; phylum Chordata; class Chondrichthyes; order Orectolobiformes; family Ginglymostomatidae; genus Ginglymostoma; species Ginglymostoma cirratum. The sequence goes on from JAHRHZ010000283.1 coordinate 74,657,915, forward strand.
CACCTGCGAAGCACAAGTTCATGAGATAGCCACAACACTACCCAACCTGTGGGCACAGGATCAGACGTTGTCACAGTGCCAGGCAGGTCAATAACCAGGTCCACCTTGTATAGAACCGTACCAGCCTGGGATGTTGAAGGCTGCATGTCTCACCCACAGGTAATACTGGCTGTGCTAACCAGTCTGAGGGCTGGTAAACAAGGAGGGAAACAATGTCAGGGTATCCCACCTGACCATGTCATTACCCCACCCCCACCCCATCCCAGTCCTGCCATCTGCTTGTTCCACCCCATCCTGTCCTGTGCTGTGGTTGTCAAATGCGGAACTTGTTGGGATGGGTTGGCAGGTTGCTAATTAATGCAGAAGTTCGCTCCATATTCACCGTCGCAATTCCCAGCTCGAATGTTACTGGGATACAAACTGCGTGGGGAGTGGGAGTAGATTCAGTTTTATGGAAAATGTTAAAGGGGGCAGGGCTCAGCAATGGTTATTAAAGTTTCCAGAGTAGATAACAAGAGAGACAGTATGGAAAGGGTCAGGAATCTAACTTCGGGCACAACGGATAAGGGGGCAACTGTAAGAAGGAGGGAGTCAACACAAGACTGAGGGTTTTTTTACTTAAATGCATGCTTCATATGAAACAAGGTACATGAGCTTGTAGTGCAGATTGAAATTGGCTGGCGCTATGGTGCGGGTATCATAGAGACGTGGTTGCAAGGCGATCAGGGCTGGGAACTAAATATCCAAGGAGACACATCCCATTGAAAGGACAGACAGACAGGCAGAGGGGCTGGAGTCACCTTGATAGTAAGAAATGAAATCAAATCGATGGCAAGACGTGACATAGAGTCCAAAGGTGGAGAATCTGTGTGGTTAGATTTGAGGAACGTCAAAGGCAAAAAGACCATGATAGGAGTTATGCACAGGCAGGATGTAGGGAAGAAAATAAATCAAGAAATAATAAAGACACTATAATAATAATCATGGGCACTTCAATATGCGGATGAACTGGGAAAATCAGGCCAGTAGCGGGTCTCAAGAAAAAGAATTCACGGAATGTCCACAAGATGGTTTTTTGGAGCAGTTTGTGGTGGAGCCCATTAAGGAACAGGCAGTCTTGGATTTGGAGATGTCTAATGAGGCAGAGTTGATTAGGGAACTTAAGGAGAAGGAACCTCTAAGGGGCAGTAACCATAATATGATAGAATTCACCCTGCAGTGTGACAGGGAGAAGCTGGAATCAGATGTAACGGCATTTCAATTGAGTAAAGGTAACTACAAAGACATGAGGGAAGAGGTGGACGGAGTTGGTTGTTAGGGAAGCCTAGCAGGGAGGATGGTGGAGCAGCAATGGCAGGGGTTTCTGGGGGTAATTCGGGAGGCACAGAGGAAATTCATCCTAAGGAAGAAGAAACATACTAAGGCGAGGATGGGGTAACCATGACTGACAAGGAAGTCATTGATAGAGTAAGAGAAAAGAAAAAAGCATACACTGCGGTGAAGATTAATGGGAAGCCAGAGGAACCAGCAGAGCATAAATAGAAAAAAGCAATAAGGGGGAAGATGAAATATGAGCATAAGCTAGCTCATAACATAAAACAGCATTGCAAGAGGTCTTTTAGATATATATAAGATAATAGAAAGGCAAGAGTAGATATTGGACCACTGGAAAATGATGCTGGAGAAGTAGTAATGGGGAACAAAGAAATGGCAGAGGAACCAAGTAAGTACTTTATATTAATCTTCACAATAGACAATGTCGCTAGCATACCAAAATTTCAAGAGAGACAGGGGCAGTGACGAGTGTAGTGGGCAGCACTAAGAGGAAGGTGCTGGAAAAGCTGAAAGGTCTGAAGGTGGATGAATCACCTGGACCAGATGGACTACTCCCCAGGGATCTGAAGTAGAAGCAATTATGGAGTCGTTAGTGGTGATCTTTCAGGAATCATTGGAGCCAGGGAGGATCCTAAAGGACTGGAAATGGACTTTTTAAGAAGGAAGGGAGGCAGAAGATGGAAATTATTAATTGATTAGCCTGACCTTGGTCGTGAGTAAGATTTTAGAGTCCACTATTAAGGATGAGATTGCGGAGTGTTTAGAAATCCATGGTAAAATAGGGTTGAATCAGCACAGCTTCGTCAAGGGGAGGTCATGCCTGATAAAAATCTGTTATAATTCTTTGATGAGGTAATGAGCAAGTTAGACAAAGGAGAGCCAGTGGACATGATCTATTGGGAATTCCACAAGACCTTTGACAAGGTGCCACATAGGATGCTGCTAAATATGATGAGCCCATGGTATTAGGGGGCAAGGTACTGGCATGGATAGAGGATTGGCTGACTGGCAGTAGGCACAGAGTGGGGAGAAAGGGGTCCTTTTCAGGATGGCAGTTGGTGACTAGTGGAGTTCCACAGGGGTCAGTGTTGGGACCACAACTATTCACGACATACATTAATAACCTGGACAAAAAAAAAACTGAAGGCATTGTTGCTAAGTTTGCAGATGACACAAAGGTAGGTGGAGAGGCAGGTAGTGTTGAGGAAGCAGAAAGGCTGCAGAAGGACTTGGACAGGCTGGGAGAGTGAGAAAAGAAGTGGCAGATGGAATACAATGTAGGAAAGTGTGAGGTCATGCAGCTTGGTAGGAAGAATTGAGGTGTAGGCTATTTTCTAAACAGAGAAAGACTTCAGAAATCTGAAGCACAAAGGAACAAGGATCCTCATTTAGGATTCTCTTAAGGTTAACATGCAGGCTCGGTTTCAAGAGGGATAGAATACAGGAAGTACTGCTGAAGCTGTATAAGGCTCTGGTCAGACAGCATTTGGAATATTGTGAGTGGTTTTGGGCCCCGTATCTAAGGAAGGATGTGCTGGCATTGGAGGGGATCCAGAGAATGATCCCAGGGATCAAGGGCTTGTCATATGAGGAGCAGTTGAGGTCTCTGGGTCTATGCTTGATGGATTTTAGAAGGATTGGATGGGGTAGCATCGAACTGAATATTACAGAACACTGAGAGATGTAGATAGAGAAGACCTGGAGAAGATGTTTCCACTAGTAGCAGATACTAGGACTCGAAGGCACAGCCCTTTAGAACTGAGATGAAGAGGAATTCCTCCAGCCAGAGGGTGGTGAATCTGTGGAACTCATTGCCACAGAGGCCTATGGAGGCCAAGTCATTGAGTGAATTTAAGATAGAGATAGATAGTTTCTTGATTGGTAAGGGGATGAAGGGTTGCAGGGAGAAGGCAGGAGAAAAGACGTATCAGCCATGATCAAATGGAGGAGCAAACTTGATGGGCCAAATGGCCTAATTCTGCTCCTATATCTTGTGGAATATCTTACGGTTTCCTACCTTTAGTCTAGAGAGTACTGCTGCCACAGTCAGGAGGACTGTTCCTGGATGCAAATGCCAAGAGCCAATAGGAAAGTGCCATCTGTCCCAAGCCATTTGTGTCCAATTTTCACTTTTTTAAAATTCATTCATGGGATGTGGGTATCGTTGGCTCAGCTAGCATTTATTGCCCATCCCTGATTGCCCAGTGGGCAGCTAGTGCTGTGGGTCTGCAGTCGTATGTCAGCCTAACCAGGGAAGGCTGTTAATTTTGCGACCAAAGTAGAAGTTGCTGGAAAACCTCAGCATCTATAGAGAGAAATCAGAGTTAACATTTCGGGTCGAGTAACCCTTCGTCAGAACTCTTGGTAATTTGGTTCCCTAAGAGACATCAGTGAACCAGCTGGGATTTACCAACTATTCAGATTTTTATTGAATTCATATTCCACCAGCCACTGTGTTGGAATTCAAAGTCGCTCCCCAGAACATGACCTGGGTCTCTGGAGTTAACAGTCTAGCGATAATATCAATGTGCCATCGAACGTTCCCCTATGCTGCCACGTTGAGTGAGATGGTGTTAAAATCTTGCTGGAGGGTTGGCTGGGCCAGCAACGGGTTAAGCAAGTTCAGCACTCTGAATCGGATGCAGAGAATGTTTGGTGAAATTAAGATTTTGTGGTAAATTTGATACTGTATAATATCTCAGCTATGCAACCAGTCATTTAGGGTGAAATATTGAAAGTCATCCTGACAGCTGCTTTATGAAGAGTCAGTACAGCCTATGTTTTGGCAAGATAAAAGATAAACAGCGAAATTAGCTCGAATCGGTGAGGAATTTTGAAAGGATTGCTCAAGGACCTAAAGAGGATTCATTCCTGAGCAAATTCTAATCAGCATTTTTCTCAATCACCATGACATTTGATTGCTTGACTTTAACCAAATGCATTCAAACTTCCAGGAGATGTATGAGGCGAATAATAAAAGATTGACTGCAGCGGGCTCATTGAAGAGGAGAATGCAAGTATGAACGACTGGTGCCTGGGGATTAATAAATTATCATGGCCAACATGATGGTGATCAGTTTAACGGGCATCAGATAAAATAGCAGTGACTCTGAGTGAAGGGAGTCATGAATTGGAATTCTCAGGGATCAGTGTTGGGACTGCAATTGTTTACAATTTACATAGATGATTTGGAGTTGGGGACTAAGTGTGGTGTGTCAAGATTTGCAGATGACGCTAAGATGAGTGGTAGAGCAAAGTGTGCAGAAGACACTGAAAGTCTGCAGAGGGATATAGATAGTCTAAGTGAGTGGGCAAAGGTCTGGCAGATGAAGTACAGTGTTGATAAGTGTGAGGTCATCCAGTTTGGTAGGAATAACAGGAAAATGGACTATGTTTTAAATGGTAAAAAATTGCAGCACGCTGCTGTGCAAAGGGACTTGGGTGTCCTTGTGCATGAATCGCAGGATTGCAGATATAGCAGGTAATTAAAAAGGCAAATGGGATTCTGTCTGTCATTGCTCGAGGGATGCAGTTTAAAAACAGGGAGGCTATGCTGCAGCTGTATAGGGTCCTGGTGAGGCCACACCTGGAGTACTGTGTGCAGTTTTGGTCTCCTTACGTGGGAAGGGATATACGAGCACTGGAGGGGGTGCAGAGGAGATTCACTCAATTAATTCCAGAGTTGAGAGGGTTGGATTATGAGGAGAGACTGAGTAGGCTGGGATTATACTCATTGGAATTCAGAAGAATGAGGGGAGATCTTATAGAAACATATAAGATTATGAAGGGAATAGATAAGGTGGAGGCAGGGAGGTTGTTTCCGCTAGCAGGTGAAACTAGGACTAGAGGGCATTGCCTCGAAATAAAGGGAAGCAGATGTAGGACTGAGGTCAGGAGGAACTTCTTCACCCAAAGGGTTGTGAATCTGTGGAATTCCCTGCCTAATGAAACGGTTGAATCTACCTCGCTGAATGTTTTTAAGGCAAGGCTAGATACATTTTTGAACAGTAAAGGAATTAAGGGTTATGGTGAGTGGGCCGGTAAGTGCAGCTGAGTCTCAAAAAGATCAGCCATGATCTTATTGAATGGTGGGGCAGGCTCGAGGGGCCGGATGGCCTACTCCTGCTCCTAATTCTTATGTTCTTATGTTCTCATGTATTAACACAAGCAGAGGCACAGGTGAAGGCCATTCAGCCCTTAAACCTGCTTTCTCAGATCTGATGGGTGGCTCAGTGGTTAGCACTGCTACCTTGTAGCATTAGGGGTGCTGGGTTCAATTCCAGCCTTGGGTGACTGTCTGTTTGGAGTTTATATGTTCTCCCAATGTCTGTGTGGGTTTCCTCCCACAATCCAAAGATGTGTGGGTTGGCCATGTTAAATTGCCCTCTTCAGAGGGTCAGTGCAAACTCAATGGGACATATGACCTTTTTCTATACTGTAATGTTATGATTTGGACCACTAATTCCATTTGCTCACCTTGGCTCCATATCACTCAACATTCTTTCCTGTCAATCTCAACCTGAAAGCTCCTGCTGAGGGAGAATGTGCAGTATTTCCACCACATTTTAAGCACTATCCCCTTGCACCCATAAAGGACTCAGTTCTAATCTGAAGCTTGGGATTCATTCCTGAATTTTGCTTTCACTGCCCCCTCCCCCAACCCAACCTCACCAGAAGATCTAGTTTCTCTATAGCTGGCCATTCTATCTAACTCTAACCCTCATCCTTTGTAACATTTTCGGCATATTGACCTATTGACCCCATTCAATTGCCCAGAGATCACCAAAACAGTGCTAAATCTGGCAGCTCTGGTTTCTCTCTGGTGTAACTGTGCTGGAATATTGTTGCCAAGAGCATACCATCCAAAACTGAGCACTGTACTCCCAACCGAGTCTAAGTGAATCTGTATAGTCCAATATATAGTGGGCATGGATCGACACTGTGTCAGTGCAGGAGATTCAGGAAAGATGCCAAATGAAAATTATGGAATCATAAAGCACCAAGTGAGGCTATTCAGTCCATCACATGTGTGCTACCTGGTTAAAGCAGCTAGCCAATTAGCCTCACTCCACTGAAGAAGACTTATTGTTCTGAAGAAGTCATCTTGGACTCGAAACATTAACTTCCCTCCACTCTCCATGGATGAGGCCAGACTTGCTGAGTTTTTCCAGAACTTTCTGTTTGTATTTCCAACATGCACCTTCCATTTCAGTCACCCCACTCGCCCCCAACCCATTCCCAATCTGAATCGACCTGTTTATTGAAAGTGATGATATACACATCCGAGACAGGTGAGGCTTGAACCTGGGCCTTCTGACCTCGAGGCAGGGAAACTACCACAAAAGCCTCCAATTGCCTTTTGTAACATTATTATGGAATATGTTTCTGGGCATGCTCACAGAAAGCGCATCCCAGATCACAACAATTCACACCGTGTTAAATAATAATACCAACGGGAAGAGTTTCTCTTTAGTTTGCTCTATTGGGGTTGAACAGAGTTGGTGTTTTGGAGTTGCAAGTTAGTGTTGCCAACTTCCTTACTAAATTCTATTGAAGTCATTGGGCGATAGGCCATGCACAATATGAAATCTGTTACAAAGATCCCGTAAAGGATATGCAGGGACTGCGAAGGAACAAAGAGAAGTATTTTCTGGAATGCCAGGCTAAAACCATCATGAAAGATTGAACAAGCCTCAAAAGAGAGATGGTTTCTCACTGTATGAAGGGTCTGGTAGTGGAAAATTGTTGCCACTTGTTGAGGAAGAGGTGAGGCCTCTCAGAACACCTTCCAAGAGCTGCCGGCCTAATTCGAGGGCAGTAGCCTTGGTAGCTCCACTGCAAGTGATTGTTGTCACTGGGTATGCACTTGGAAGAGGAAAAGACATTAATGGATGGGCACCTTCACAACCAGCTTTGGTGAGGCGGGTGGGGCAGTGGCTCCTTTATTCTTTATTCATTCAGAGGGTGAGGGCATCACTGCTAGGCAGCATTTATTGCCCAGAGGGCAGTTAAGAGTCAACGACATTGCTGTGGGTCTGGAGTCACATGTAGGCCAGATCAGGTAAGGATGGCAGTTTCCTTCCCTAAAGGGCATTGGTGAACCAGATGGGTTTTCCCAACAATCAACAACGGATTCACAGTCATCATTAGATTCTTAATTCCAGATATTTACTGTATTCAAATTCCACCATCTGCCATGGTGGGATTCGAACCTGGGTCCCCAGAACGTTATCTATGTCTCTGGATTAACAGTCCAGCGATAATATCTCAAGGCCATCATCTCCCCTATGTGTTGGTGGTGTTGGGGAGGGAGAGTGAGAGTGGTGCTGGTCTAGGTCAGAAGGGGCAGGGTTTTTGCTGCAGGCAGGTGGACCCAGGGTGGTAAACCAAAGTGTTCCCAGAAAGAATCACCCATTAATCCACCCAGAATGCCACCAGAGTTTGGTATGCCAGATTTCCCATGGGTCACAGGAGACAGCCAAGGTGTGGGGTCGATGGCCGGGGGTGGGGTTTGTGGGGTGGGGCGCGGTGGTTTGGGTTAAGGTGTGTGGCATTGGGGCGAGCTGGAGCAATGGGCCACACTTTGGACCATTAGCAAGGTGGCATGGCATTAGGAAGGCATCAGGCACACTGTCCAACATCTCCCCATGCCCGTTTCCCAGTCTTCCTACTTCCAAACCCATTCCCAAGGGCCCTGTAGAATTGCAGTCCCTGGGTAATCGGGGTAAGATATGGGTCAGTAAATCCAACGAGGAATTCAGGAGAAAGTATTTACTCAGAGAGTAGTAAGAATGTGGAACAATTGTACCACATGATGTTGCTGAGGCTAATACCTCCGTTGTATTGGGGAGAGCCAGATGGATACATGAGGAAGAAAGGAACAGAAGGATATGTTGATAGTGTGAATTGGAGGAAGGTGGGAAGAAGCTCTTATTTTTAATTCAATCACTGGATGTGGGCATCGCTGTCCAGGCCAGTGCTTGGTGCCTATTCCTAATTTGTCCAGAGGGCATTTAGCTGTATTGCTGTGGGTCTGGAGTCACCTGTATGTCAGACCAGGTAAGGACGGCAGTTTTCCTTCCCTGAAGGACGTTAGTGAACCAGATGGGTTTTTCTGACAATTAGCAACAATCATCATTAGACTGTTGATCCCAGATTTTTAATAAATTCAAACTCCACCATCTGCCGTGGTGGGAGTCAAACCCAGGTCCCGAGAATGTTGTCTGGATTTCAGGATTAGTGATCGGTGATAGTTCCACTGGAGCATAAACAGTATCATTGAGCAGAGCGACAGAATGGCCTGTTATACAAATGAAGCAAGGGTTAATGTGAGAAAAAAGTATTTCACACAGCAAGCCGTTAGGGTGTGGAATGCACTGCCTAGAAATATGGGGTGTCAGGGTCAACTGAGGTATTCAGGAGGGGCATTGGGTGGTTATTTGGATAGAAATGATGTGCATGGATATGAAGAATTGGAGACTGGCTCTAGGGAACAGAACAGGAGCACGCACGATGGGTGTAATGGCCTCTTTCTGTGCCGTAACAATTTTGTGCTGGGCATTCTGCAGCTAGAGTTGCGTTCTCTCAACAGCGCAATGGGTAAAACCACCATTTATGTGCCATTGCTTCAGAAAAGATCTTAGGCCCAGTTTCTTGTCTCAGCCAGACTTCTGAAGGTAGGGCAGTCTCGCTACACATGTAGCGGGATTAATGTGACCACACCTAGATGACTGTATACAGTTTTAGTCTCCTCATTTAAGAGGAGATATGCTTACATTTGAAGCAGTTCAGAGCAGGTTCATTGGGCTGATTCCTGGGATGAAGTGGCTGTCTTTTAGGAAAGGTTGTGTTGCATACAGAGGCCAGATAAATGAGCCTACATTCATTGGAATATTGAAGAATGAGAAGTGTCCTTATTGAAACCGTACAACATACTGAGGGGGCTTGTTGGGGCAGATGCTCAGGGGCTGCTTCTCCAATTGAACATATCTTAAACTGAGGAGGCAAGTTTCAGAAAGAACCAACCATTTAAAATGAAGATGAGGAGGAATTTCTACACCCAGAGAATCCTTAACCTTTAGAATTTTCTATCCCAGTGATGGGCTGGCTCATTGAATATATTCAAGGTTGAGATTGATAGATCGATTTTTAAAATTTTTGGAAGTCAACAATTACAGGAAACAGGCAGAAAAGCTGAGTCAAGATTAAGATCAGATCCGGTATGTTCTTACTGAATGACAAAGCAGGCTTGAGGGGCCGAATGGCCTACATTTGTTCCAGTTGCTTGTGTTCTACCATCCTGTCACAGTCAGCTCCACTGGACAAGAAAGGAGGGAAATAGAATCAACCAGACCACCACTCATCAAGCATCCTGAAGGTCACAAACGAACATAGGAACTAGGAGCAGGAGTAGGCAATTCAGCCCTTCAAGCCTGTTACCCCATTCAGTACAATCATGGCTGGCCTGCTCTTGGCCTCAACACCAATTTGTGAATCCCCTTTAGCATCTTACCTGCATCAATTAAATCTCCAATGTTAAAACAGGGACAGCACTGCAAAAGTGCTTCATTCATTGTAAAGCATTTTGTGGTATACAGAGGTCATGACAGGAGCTACATAAATGCGAGTTCTTTCTTTTGGAGAAGACTCTTTTGTCCTTAATTGGCTGGCATGTCAGCTGTAATTGTATTTGCTGAGGTGTTGCCATGGCGAAAGCAAAACTGAAACACTCCCCGGCTCCTTGGGGAATTGCAAAAAGGTGCAGACATGAAGATGTTGGATTTGCTTGTTTGAAGGTGTGTTGCTCCAAGCAAGTGTACATGAGTCACACTATGAACTTGATTAATTGTCTTAAATTGGTTATTAGTGTTGCCGTCAGCACATTTAGGATTGTTCAGCAAGCTCTTCCCGATCACATCTAACAATGAACTGTTTGCTTTGGGTTTGCAAACACAGGCTGGTTGAGTACAGTCTGTACTCTGCTTATTATGAACAGCCAGACAAACATGTTTTCAAGAGTCATACCAGACACAAAACATTAGGCGAGATGATGGCCCAGTGGTACTATCGCTGGACTGTTAATCCAGAGACACAGATAATGTTCTGGGGACCTGGGTTTGAATCCTGCCATGGTAGATGGTGGCATTTGAATTCAATAAAATATCTGGAATTAAGAAACTGTGAATTGATTGTCGGAAAAACCCATCTGGTTCACTAATGTCCTTTAGGGAAGGAAACTGCCGTCCTTACCTGGTCTGGCCTACATATGACTCCAAAATCCACAGCAAAAGTGATTTACTCTTAACTGCCCTCTGGACAATAAATGCTGCCGAGCCAGCAATGCCCTCGTCCTGTGAATGAATTAAAAAAAAACTTTGATTCTGTCTCCCTTCCGGTCCTGGTGAGCTTCTCCAGCGCTTTCTGTTTCATTTCAGTGGAACTTGCTGTTTGATCCAATCACTGGTTCACTAATGCCCTTTAGGGACAGAAATTTGTCATCCTCACCCAGTCTGGCCTATATATGACTCCAGATTCACAGCAATGTGTTTGGCATTTAACTGTCCTCTGGGCAATTAGGGATGGGCAATAAATGATGGCCTAGCCAGGGATGCTCACATCCTGTGAGTGAATAAGTCAGCACATCCCTGGGATATATAGCCTTTGTACTTGGCATCACAGCAGTGCTGAAATTAATTCATAACTCATCAGTATTTGCCAGGATCAGCAGTAAGAATTACCCAGCCATCTTTCTTGGACATACAATGACTAAATCAGCCAGAATTCTCACTGTTAATGCTCCCACATGATGTACAGCCATTTCTTTATTTGTTCACCAGATGCGCGTATCAAGCTCTTGAGAAGATTTGTAGCTCAGGTTGCGGATGAGGTTGTAAACTTGCTTGCCGAGCTGGTGTGTTTGGTTGCAGACGTTTCTGCACTGATGGAGGCGCACTGAAGATGTTACCAAGCAGGGTGACGAAACCAAACCTACCGGCTCAGTGATGCGGGTATCACTGACTAAACAATTGGCCTTAGGAATGAGGTGGAACCGTTGGTGCAGGTTGACTCACAATGCTGCTAATCGGGGAGGTCTAGGATTTTGACCCAGCGACACTGAAGCAATGCTGATATAGTTCCAAGTCGGAGAGGTCTTAGTCTTGATGCTTAGGAAAGGCGGGAGAGGGGGAGAGATGATCTAGTAAATGAGCAGACCAATAGCTGGATTATCACAAAAGGAAGCAAGTAATAATTACAGCACAGCAGCAGGCCATTCAGCCCAACGATACCTTGCATGATGGTATGTTCCAGTTCCTGTTGCTCTTCACTTGGTCCCATCAATATGTTGACCAATGTTCCTCTCAACTGGAACTATGCTACTTCCCTCAGGTGTTCCCTGTTGTAGTGGGTTCCACATTCTCACTGCCCCAAGATTAACGACTTTTCTCCTGAGTTCCCCGTTGGGTTTATTCGTGATTATCTTGTATTCATGGGGTGTAACTTTGGTCTTGCCTGCAATTAGAAACAGCTTCTTTATGTCAACCTTTTTATAATCTCAAAGACCTCTATCCGAGTCATCCCTCATTCTCTTCTCATTGAGAGAACAGAGTTCCAGCCTGCTTCACCGTTTCGGTTGCAAATAGAATTCCCTGATCAACCTCACCGTGGTAAGCAAGGAAGGTTGAGGACTCAGCATTGCAAATTCTGGTTGGACGAGGTCCTGGAAATTTCATACAACGATTTCCTCCAACCTGAGCCCCCTCGAAGACGGTGCACCTTGCTACAATGGGCACGCGCACATGCACTCGCTCACTCACTCACTCACTCACTGTCCTGCTGCTGGTCCCCCAGCAGATGCATCTGCCCATCACAGTATCAGCAGGAGTGACCACCACAAAATCCTTGTCGAAATAGAGTCCCATCTTCACAGTGACAATAACTTCCATCATGCTGTGTGGCACTGTCACCGTGCTAAATGGGACAGACTTTGAACAGATCTAGCAACTCAAACCTAGGCATCCATGAAGCGCTGTGGGCCATCAACAGCAGCAGAATTGTATTCAACACAACCTGTTTCCTTATGGCCCGGTATATTCCACACTCAATAATTACCATCCAACAAGGGGATTTTTTTTTCATTCACGGGATGAGGGCCTCACTGGCCAGGCAGCATTTATTGCCCATCCTTAATTGCCCAGAGGGCAGTTAAGAGTCAACTGCATTGCTGTGGGTCTGGAGTCACATGTAGGCCAGACCAGGTAAGGATGGCAGTTTCCTTTCCCAAACGACATTAGTGAACCAGATGGGTTTTTCCTGACAATCGACAATGGATTCATGATCATCGTTAGATTCTTAATTCCAGATATTTATTGACTTCAAATTCCACCATCTGCCATGACAGGATTCCAACCCAGGTCCCTAGAATGTTATCGGGGTGTCTGGATTAACAGTCCAGCGATAATACCACGAGGCCATCACCTCCCCTCAACCTTGGTTCAATGACGAGTTCCTAAAAATGAGGTGTCAACCCTGTGAACCTATCGCATAGGACTACCTGTGTACCAAACAACAGGAGCTTTATGCAGTAGAGGGGGCTAAGCGATTCCACAGTCAATGGATCAGATCTAAGCTCCATTGTCCTGCCGTACAGATGGTTGACTGGATTGATCCCAGAGATGGAAGGCTTGAAATATCAGGAAAGGTTGAGCAGTTTAGACTTATACTCTGAGATAGTAGGAACTGCCGATGCTCGAATCTGAGAATAACAAGGTGTGGAGCTGGATGAACACAGCAGGCCTGGCAGCATCAGAGAAGCAGCTCCTCTGATGCTGCCTGGACCTATACTCTCTTGCGATTAGAAGCATGAGAGTTGATCCAATTGAGGTATATAAGATGTTAAAGGGCATTAACAAAGTAGACGTAGAGAGAATGTTTCTTTATATGCGGCAATCTCGTACAAGAGATCATAGTTTTAGAATAAGGGATAGCAGGTTTAAAATTGAAATGAGGAGGAATTATTTCTCTCAAAGGATTGCGAATCTGTGGCATTTGCACCTCAGGGTGCGATTAATGCAGGTGCATTGAGTCAATTTAAGGAGGGGATAGATGTATTTTTAATCAGTAATGGGTTGCAACATTATGGAGAATAAGCAGGAAAGTGGAGTTGAGGCCAAGATGAGATTAGGCATGATTGTATTAAATGGTCGAGCAGGCTCGAGGGGCTGATGTGCTCCTGCTCCCAGTTCTTATGTTTTTATCTAGGCATGAATGGTGACAAACTGTCACGTAACCAAGGAGAGATGGGGTCTCCACAAATATTCCTTTCCTCAGCAATGGGGCAGCCCAAAACATCAGTGGAAAAGATAAGGCTGAAGCAAATTTGCAATATTCTTCAGCAAGAAGTGCTGAGTGGATGATCCATCTCGGCCTCCTCCAGTGGTCCCCAGCAATCCAGATACCAGTCTTCAGCCAATTTGATTCACTCCATGTGATAGCAAGAAATGCTTGGAGACACTGGATACTGCAAAGGCTACGGGCCCTGACAACATTCCAGCAATAGTACTGAAGACTTGTCCTCCAGAACTTGCCTCTCCCCTAGTCAAGCTGTTCTGGTACAGTTACAACACTGGCATCTACCCGATAATGTGGGAAACTGCCCAGGTATGTTCTGTACACAAAGAGCAGGACAAATTCAACCCAGGCAATTACCACCAAATCAGTCTACTCTCAATTATCAGTAAAGTGGTGGAAGGTGTCATCAACAGTGCTATCAAGCAGCATCTGCTCAGCAATAACCTGCTCAGTGACGGCCTGTTTGCGTTCCGCCAGGGCCACTCAGCTCCTGACCTCATGACAGCCTCGGTTCAAACATGGACAAAAGAGATGAATTCCAGAGGTGAAGTGAGAGTGACAGCCCTCGACATCAAGGCTGCATTTGACCAAGTGTGGCATCAAGGAGCCCTAGCTAAACTGGAATCAATGGGTATGAGGGGGCAAACTCTCTGGTGGCTGGAATCATATCTGACACATAGGAAGATGGTCGTGATTGTTGCATGTCAGTCATCTCAGCTCCAGGACATCTCTGCAGGAGTTCCTCAGGGTAGTGTCCTAGGCCCAACCATCTTCAGATGCTTCATCAATGACCTTCCCCCCATCATATGGTCAGAAGTGGGAATATTCAGTGATGACTGCACAATGATCAGCACCATTCCTGACTCCTCAGATACTGTTGGTGGCTAAATGCAGAAAGATCTGGACAATATTTAGGTTTGGGTTGAAAAGTGGCAAGTTACACACATGCCACATAAAAGTTCCAGGCAATGACCATCTCCAACAGGAGACAATCTAACCACCGCTTCTTGGCATTCATTGGCGTTACCATCACTGAACCCTTCCACCCCCCTCAACTTTCAGTAAATACTCAGATCTCATTAATGAATAAAGTTATTCTTTAACAAAACATATTCAAGTTACACCAATTAGAAATTGAAAAGACTCATGATCCAGTTTGATGATGTCTGACTATAAGCCAAATGGCCTTTTCTTCCATCCTAGCTGAGAGGCAGCACCTTGGATAGTGGTTCACTTCCTCAGTGGTGCACTGCAGTGACCAGGTCTCCAGGTTGAGAGAGTGGTCTCATAAACAAGACAGGTTGCCAGAGGCTACAATGAGGAGTGTGGAGCAGATACTCTAAAGCACTAAAGAAAAACCTGTTATAAACATAGAGACTAGTATCAGCTCTGCATAAAGCTGAGATCTAAAATATGTAACACTGACTGCTGAGATAATGGCTGCAGGTTCATGTGACCAACAGGCTTTTTGCTACTTGTTGTCAATCATGAATGAACAATGGGTGGTACGGTGGCTTAGTGGTTAGCACTGCTGCCTCACAGTGCCAGAGAGTTGGGTTCAATTCCACCCTCGGGCGACTGTCTGTGTGGAGTTTGCACATTCTCCCCATGTCTGCGTGAGTTTCCTCTGGGTGCTCCAGTTTCCTCCCACAGTCCAAAGATGTGCAGGCTAGGTGGATTGGCCATGGGAAATTGTTCAGGGATGTGTAGACTCGGTGGGTCTGGGTGGGATGCTCTGAGGGTCAGTGTGGATTTGTTGGGCTGAAGGATCTGTTTCCACACTGTAGGGATTCTACAAATAACCTTGCCTGATTAAGAGTTCCTGGTAGGCCATGTTTCAGATTCTCTGATATGACCATTGAGACGGGGAGGGGATGACAATTGTATGTTTTGCCAGGCCTACAGTCACAAGGCTAATTAATGGCTGTCAGACAGGGACATGGGGCTGGAGCAGTCATCACCTACTCAGTTATGGTATTTGAATACTCACTGCCAATTCAGGAACTGTTGTGGTCGGACTTTATTTGACAAATGTATTAAAGGATATGGAGTCAAGGCTGAAAAATGGAGTTAAGATACAGATCACAAGGCGTGGGGCTGGATGAACACAGCAGGCCAAGCAGCATCATAGGAGCAGGAAAACTTGACGTTTCGGGCCTAGACCCTTCATCAGAAATGGGGGAGGGGAAGAGGGTTCTGAAATAAAT
>JAHRHZ010000283.1:74673814-74684967 GCA_024137785.1 Ginglymostoma cirratum
GGAAGAGGGTTCTGAAATAAATAGGGAGAGAGGGGGAGGCGGATAGAAGATGGATCAGCCAGATTTGATTGAATGGTAAATATAACTCGTTGCCGCTGTTGTTTTTGTAAGCTATTCCCAATGATCGTAGAGCAAGCTCAAGAGGTTGAATGGCTTTCCCTGTCCCTATCTTTTTTGGAAGGTCTCTGATTGGGAATAGCTTACAAAAGCAACAGCAGCAACAAGTTATATTTAAATAGCCCCTTTAAGATAATGAAACAGTCCGAAATGCTTCACAGGGACATTACAATATAAGGTGTGATACTGAGCCAGGTAAGGAGTTATCAGCAATGTTCCCTCTAAGCAGCATAGCCCCATCAGACATTCCGCACACGCCAATCCGAGTGCCCATATTTGAATCCTGGCTTCCGAAGCCACTCCTACCTCAGAGGTCCACACAAGAAGACAATATCATTCCTGGGAATGTTGCTTATTTGGTAAAATTGCCAAATGTTTGGTCAAAGGTGCTGAGTTCTGAGGAAGGGTCACTCAACCTGAAACGTTAACTCTGTGGAATCTCCACAGATGTTGCCAGACCTGCTGAGCTTTTCCAGCAGTTTCTGTCTTTGTTTTGGCCCAAGGTGCAGGTTTTGCAAAGGTGCACAGTCTCCATAATCTTTGAACCTATTGCTAATTAAAAGCGTATCTCTCTCCTCCTTAAATATATTCAGTGCCCTGTCATTCACCAGACTCTGAGGGAGTAATTCTACAGACCCTCTGAGAGAAGTAATTCATCCTCATCTCTGTTTTAAATCTGTTTTAACCCCCTTATCCTAAAACTATGACCTCCCATTCTAGATTGCCCCAACATTCGCAAACATCTGCTCTATGACTGCTTTGTCAATCCCCTTAGCGTCATAAGTAACTCATGTAGACCTCCTCTCATTCCTCTAAAATCCAGAGAGTACAGGCCTAAACTATCAATCTCTCTTCATAACACAAACTCCCCATCTCTGGAATCAATCTAGTGAAGGTCCTCTGAACTGCCACTGATGCAACTGCATCCCTCGTCAAGTATGGCATAGAAGCATGAGTGAGGTCTTCAACAATCGATGAGTTGAGACAGCTGTGAATTGGGGTGATGGTGGAAATAGGTGGTGTTGCTGATGGCACAAGTGTCAGATCAGAAGTTCATCTTGGAAAATACTTGTGAGGCACAAAAGGTGTCTAGGTTTTGAAATCTCATTTACTTTGTGTTGTGGAATTGAGGTGTGCACAGCGGGAAGTGAGTCTCGATTCCCAGAGCAAGTCGAGAGTTTGGGCAAAAAATGGTCTTTAATCCATTTGGCTTCCCAGTGTGTGATAATGTCTGGGAGAAGCCAGGTTTGTCACTGGTACAAACCAGCATCTGGAGATAGAGCAGATTTGTTATGCAAAAAGCATTTGCGACTGCGAAAATGTGCAATTTGACCAAATGTTCAGAAATTAAGCAATTGGAGAGTAAAGAATCTGAAGTCAAATACATTGGTAATGACTTCTGGTGATGTTTTTCATGAGTTTCCAACCTTAGCGCTCTTTTGTGGAATTATCTCAATTCCCCACCAATCTCCCTTTCTCCCCTCCCCAGAATGACTTGTCGAATGACGCTGTTTAATTAATAGAAACTGTGCTCTCCTAACCTTTGACCTTTCTCTCTCCTGCTAACCTTTGCTCTAGCTTGCTGTTCTGTTCTCAAACTTGCCCTAAATGCAACTTACTTTAAGCATGTATTATTAACACTTGCAATAAAGATGACCCCATTTTCAGCCAATGCTTCAACCTCTATATTGACGTACAACCAGACCGCACTCCACTTTTACACACAGAAAATTTTCAGAAGTTTTTTCTCTCTCTCTCTCATTTTAAAACAAAGTAAAATTGAAGGAGAAATTGCAGTAAATGAGAGATAAAGTCATCTCAATTCACCAGTAAATATTTGAGTCCCATTTACTCTCTGTAGCTGTGTACTTGGCTGGTTTTCTATGAAAAGTGTGTCGAGGAGGTGAAGGGGATAAAAGATTTTGCTTTGTTTTAGACTTTCCTCCCAGTCTCTGGGGGAACAAGTCATTGTTTTGTCAATTTTTTTTAATGTTTGGATGCCTTTGCTTTTTTTAAAAAAATTGTGAATTTTTTTTGGATTCTGATCAACATTTTAAGAGGGAAAAAACAACAAAATATTCGTGCTGATAATCTTTTTTTTTGTGAAGCACAAACCACTTCAATGCGTGATAGCAGATTCTGTATGGTGGGTGGGAGGGGTGGCTGGGAGATTCTTTTTTATTAAATGCCCACTTCTCCCTCTGCCTGTTGATTTAATCCGGATAATTACTGCGACGATCGGCCAATTGGAACAACTCTCTTTCATGACTTGGATGAGGCATTGGATTGGGGAAGACTGGAAATCTCGCCCCTTAGACACCTGCACCCCATCCTGCACCCAACCCTTCCCCAAACCCAGCCTGCCCCTGCCCTCCTCAACTTGGCCACACACTGTAGAACAGGCCTTGATATATATCCATATGTACTGTGTTGGTCCACTGTCTCTGGTGCAAACTAGACCATTTGTTTTTTACTGTTTGAGTACATCCAGAATTCTGGCTTTAAACATCACCCTCTCAATGTGTGGATGGCAATAATTTCTCATCAATCTGTTCAGAGGTGTTCTTACATGCCAATGGAATCTCACGATAGACATTTTCTTATCATACAAACAACGGACAGACATAGTGCACTCGGCCTTTTGAGGCTGTTTCACCATTTAATAAGATAGACTCATAGTCATAAGAGACAGACGTACAGCATGGAAACAGACCCTTTGGTCCGACTCGTCCAGACATCCTAAATTGCTCTAGTCCCATTTGCCAACATTTGGCTCATATCCCTCTAACCCCTTCCTATTCATACACCCATTCAGGTGCCTTTTAAATGTTGTAGGACACAGACTCCCTACAGTGTGGAAACAGGCCCTTCGGCCCAACAAGTCCACACCAACCCTGAGAGCATCCCACAAAGACCTATCCCCCTACAACCCACCAATGCTACACATCCTGAACACTACTGGCAATTTAGCATAGCCAATCTACCTAGTCTGCACATCTTTGGACTATGGGAGGAGACCGGAGCGCCCGGAGGAAACCCCCACAGACACGGGAGAATGTGCAAACACCACACAGACAGTCACCCGAGGGTGAAATTGAACCCGGGTCCCTGGACCTGTGAGGCAGCCGTGCCGACCACAGCTACCGTGCCACCCCAAAATGTAATTGTATCCGCCTCCAACACTTCCCTTGGCAGCTCATTCCATACACACAGCCAATCTCTCCATGAAACAGTTGCCCTTTAGATCCCTTTTAAATCTTTCCCTCTCACTTTAAACCGAGACCCTCTAGTTTTGGCCTTCCCCCTACCCTGGGGCAAAGACCTTGGCTATTCACCCTATCCGTGCTCTTCATGATTTTATAAACCTCTATAAGGTCATCTCTCAGTCTCTGATCTGATTTTAAAGTCAACTCTACATTCCTGTATATCACTGATAATCTTTTATTCCCTTGGTCGGCAAGTATCTCTCTCCCTCTGCCTTGAAAATGCCTAAAGATCCTGCATCCACTACCTTTTGAGGAAAGGAATTCCAAAGACTCACAACCCTCTGATAGAAAAAATGGTTCCTTATCTCTGTTTTAAATGGGCACCCCCTCATTTTTAAACTGTTAACCCTGGTTCTAGATTATTCCACGAGGAGAAACATCTTTTCAGCATCCAACCAGTCAAGTCCCCTCAGAATTTTATGTGTTTCAGTTTCCACCTCTTCTAAACTCCAGAGGATACAGGGCCTAATCTTTCTCATATTTCCTAGTAAGGCCATCTGCCCATTCCCGGAATTATTCTAATAAACCTTTTCTGAACTTCTTCTAGTGCTTTAAAGTCCTTCTGTAAGTCTGGTGACCAGTGCTATACACACTACTCCAGATGTGGTCCCATCAATGTCCCGTGTACTGGCATTCTCTTAGTTTTCCTCAATACTTACTGTATCTGCATACTAACTTCCTGTGATTCAACCAGTTCAGGGATGATATAAGATACAGCTCTACAGCAAGTGGACTCAAACTGGGACCTCCTAGCTCAGACGTAGGGGTATTACCATTGCACCATAACTACCCTAGAATTCTGGTTTTATCCTTTTGATAATAA
Source organism: Ginglymostoma cirratum (assembly GCA_024137785.1). Taxonomy (NCBI): domain Eukaryota; kingdom Metazoa; phylum Chordata; class Chondrichthyes; order Orectolobiformes; family Ginglymostomatidae; genus Ginglymostoma; species Ginglymostoma cirratum. The sequence continues at coordinate 74,678,021 of JAHRHZ010000283.1, forward strand.
TTCCTGGAGTCCGAGACATCCACCAGGCAATGCCATGGATTTAAGAACCTCCTTTCCTGGCCAGTCACAGTGCAGTTTGCTCCCTTTCTTCCAGTCAAACTCCAATTTTACTTCCATATGGGATGGCTGTTCTTGCTGTTTTTTTAATGTATTTTAATCAGAGCCTCTTGTCCATATTCCACAATCCCATCCAGCCACTGATTCCTGCCAGAATGGCGAGAAAGAAAAATAAATATGCCCAGGATTCATTGGCACCCAATTGAAATGTTTCCAGCTAAAGGAGCGCTTGGAGATTCTGGGCAAACAAAATTGAAGAGTTGTAGCACACGCGGTTTGAAGTGGTTTCATGTAGAGGGAGCAGTTGGAACAATTTTAATGATAATTTATTTTTTTCGGGAAAAGCTGTTAAAGTTTTTAAAGAAAAGAATATTTATCTCTCTCTCTCTCTCTTGCTCTCTCTATGGACTGCATGATGAAGAAGTTGCAGTTTAGGGTTTGTGAAATGTCAGTGTTAGAGTTATGTTTTTTTTTCCGTAGATGGGCATGTATATGCTCATTTGTTTGTATATCCCCCATCCCTTCCTTACAGCTAAAAGCTCTAACGCTGGCAGAAAGCTTCGTCCCACCTTTACATGGACATGGCAACTTTTATACACTTTCATTCCTGCCATCTTCATCTCCCACATAGTACACTCATAGGGTGGAATCTGAAAAAAACATTTTAAAACAGACCATTTCCCTTCCTTCCCCCCCACCACCCCCACACCCACCCATCCACCCACTCACTCCTTCATCTCCTCTACCCACCTAGCCCCCTCCCCAAACTTTTAGCAGCGTTGACAAAAATGTACAGTATCAGTCGTCCAGTCTTTCAAAGCCAGAATAGGAAAAGACATTTAAAAACAAAGAGGATTTAATTTAAACAGAAAAATATATCCGCGTAAAAGATTTAAAAAAAGGAAAGCGTTAGATTTGTAGATATTTAACAAGCAAAAAGAGATGTCGAGATTAAACAATGTACAGTCTTTTTTTGTAATACCTGAAATATTTTAAAAAAGGACGACAGCAGTAAAGAATAATCTATTAGGACAGAGTTACTTTTCATGTTGTGTGGTGTGGATGTATATGTGATGTTGCCTCCCCTTGTGATCATTTTGTCAACGAGCAACTTTTTTTGCTAATTACGAAAACAACAATATAGAAATCTTGTCCAAAAGCATTTTACACAACTTTCTTTTTTTTATAAATTCTTTCTTCATGCCAAAATCATGCGGGCAATTTGTTGATGTAAGTTGACGAAGAATTACATGGTATATATGCTTGTTTTCTGTATATGTATATATAAAGACATATATATATCTTCTTTCTTGGATGTACTGTAGGCTGTACTGCTTTTTTTAGCATGTGTGTGTTAATTAATTTACAATATATACATCCTGATTGTTTTTCTCTTTATAACTGCGAATGTTAAGTGTGTGTTGGATCTTGATGTTTAAACTGTTAATGTTTGGTGTCAGTTTTTCTTTTGATTTGCCGTGCATTGATGAAGTTAAAGGGCTGCACTTTTCGTTCAACTAATTGCATCTCTGTGTGGGTGGTATGATTTTGGTCTGGTTTGGTTTTACTTTTGCTGGCGAGGAACCCGTGTGTGTGCTGTGTGTTATGGATGAACAAGCAACGCTCTCCCTGTGTCTCTCTAACTTGCTTCTTTTCTCCTTCCACCCTAGGAGATGAATTAGTTTTCCCTGTAGTGACAGAAGAAGCCTTAGCAAACCCTCCTCTCGCCACTCGTGCACCTTTCATCTCCCTCCTCCCTACCTTCCGTCCCCTTCTCACCATTATTGAGGGCACCAAAGATTCTCTGTCCATGATCCCTGAGGTGGGGTTACCTTGCCTGTCGGAGCAGGACCACGATGATTGTGATGCTGGCTTGATGATATCTGGTTATGGCTCAGGGGAGGCACATGACTCTAATCTACCCCCTACTGATGATGAAGATTTTCACACCACCTTGTCCTTGGTAACAGATAAGACCTTGTCCACATCGGCCTTTGAAGGTGGCTACAAAGCGCACGCACCCAAGTGGGATTACAAGGACTTTAGACCTAACAAAGCGTCTGAATCCGGTAGGATTGCTACCACTGCCTCTGTCCCTGAGCTGCTCAGTTCCGTGCCGCCCGGGAAATTGCCCAAGCTGCCCGCGGGCAAGTTGAACACGCGTGAGCAGAAACCCTACCCGGGCTCGGTGTTGGTCCCCCTACCCACCGCGTACGAGGTAGACAGTACCAAGCTGAAGAGTCCCCCCCTAGTCACCTCACCCATGTTCCGTAATGTACCCACAGCCAACCCCACGGATCCGGGAGTGCGCCGGGGTCCTGGGGCCTCGGAGGTGGTGCGGGAATCGAGCAGCACGACCGGGATGGTCGTGGGGATAGTGGCGGCGGCAGCTCTCTGCATCCTGATCCTCCTCTATGCCATGTACAAGTACCGCAACAGGGACGAAGGCTCCTACCGGGTGGACGAGACTCGCAATTATATCAGTAACTCCGCGCAGACCAACGGCACTGTTGTCAAGGAGAAACAACAGAGTGCGAAAGGCAGCAGTAAGAAGCACAAAAACAAGGACAAAGAATACTATGTGTAGAGCGGACAAAAGAAAACATTTAACACAAGAGGGGGAAGGGAGAATTGAACAACAACATGAAACTAAAAGGAGACACAATCAGAAATATATATTATACAGAAATATATATATATGTGAATTCTGACAGCGCACATCTGCCACTCGACTTAGATTTTAAACACACAATAAATGAAAAGAGAAACTCTTTTGGGGAAATGAAAACACAAACTCCATATACAGCTTGGAAATGCACTGTGGCAAAAAAAAAAGACAATGAACTTGCAGAGTGATGATGTACCTGCTTTAAGAGAATACACACACACACACACACACACACACAAACACAGAGCTGTCACAGAGACCAGAGTGTTGTATTCTGGTGAATGAATCTCCAATCGGAGACTAGATCCACGGCCTCCTCGGTTTTTAATCCTGGATGCGACTGTTAAGACTTTGTGACATTTCGCATTTTCTCGAGATTCTTCTTTTGATTTGGTTGTAAAAGCTGTGTACTGAATTTTGTCTTTTTATTTTAAAAAAATAACATTTTCTTGCTCTTTGCCGTGTGGAGCATGTAATTGCGACCTATGTGTAGATAGTGACCAGCTAATAATGTGTGGACCTTGGGAGAGAGGGAGCGTTATGTGTGGGGTGGGTGGGGGAAGGAGGGGAGATATGGGGATTGGTGGCGGTGTGTGTGTGTGTGTATGCGTGTATGCGTGTATGTCTACAGTCAGAGTCTGTCTCCTCCCCCACCCCCTACTGCCTCCTCCTCCCCTTGGAAAACGGGACTTTTGGCCGTTCAACTTTGTATCGTTTCTACATCTCAAATCGTGGTGTCCTCCTTATGATTTGCTGTCCGCAATAAAAAGTTGTATTTAGGTGTATGAACATTGAACAAACAAAAGACGAATGAAGAACAGAGACAAAAGTGGGAGATACACACAGATCGGACAGGTCTGTGCCAATCTTCAACTGAGGTGACCACCTTGCTGTTTAAGAGCTGTTAATTGTACAACATATTACTCTTAGACTGTGGTAGTTAGAAAACAGCTAATTAAAAACTATAGCTGTGGTTCTGAGTTTCAGTAAATGACTGTGGTGCATGCACATTCAAAAGAAAAATAAAATTAACCACATCATATACGATATGGTGTTCAATTTTGATGAGAAAAAAATATATTCGCTGGCCAAACTTAACATGATGAGTTTTAATTTTATCGATTTAATTTAGTTCATGTGTGCTTTATCTGCCTCTCTCTCTCTCTCCTTTCCTCTGTCGTCACCTTTACTGGATTTCAAGGGGAAAAGCTGTTTAAGGTCACTCAAGCATTCACCGTAATTATATATAAATATCTATTTAAAAAATACAAGGCTGAAAGGGATGCATTTTCAAATCGTTCAAATCATCACAACTGTGTCAAGGAATAAAAACACAATTTGTTTACATTATGTTATTATGTTATTATATAGCCTGTGTACTTTGTAGTTAGAACTATTGTACATACATTTTCAGTTGTTTAACCTTTTTGGGTATTTGTATCGGTCCAAACTCTTGCAAAGTTTTTTTTTCAATATCTTTCCCGTGGAGACGTGAGGGTGAAGCTGGTTTAGATGAGAAATCTGGTATAAAGGTGTAATTTTTTTTATTTTGTAAAGAAGCTGACACAATTGTTATCATTTAGGTTTAGAATTTCTGCTCTGTCTCACTCTTCCTCCACATCCACCCCCCCCCCCCCTCCCTCTCGCTAGTGTTTGTAAGCCGCATGAACATATTCTCTTTAAAAACATTGGTCATCATTAAATACATAGTTGTCATCCTCGATCCACCTGGGGTTCCTTTTGCGATACATTGTTTATTGAGTGCGACTCTAACACAAAGTGCGGGTGAGTTCTGTAGGTATCCAAGTGCTTGTTGGTCAACTTAATAAATATACGAAAGAAACACAGAAATATTTATACCTCAATGTCTATTGCTAACGATTGTGCTGTGGATTTGCTCTTGGTATTTTAAATTTTTTTTACTGTGAACACCTGGACTTGGAAAGTCTGTATGTGGGCTTTATATCATATTTTATATTATTTTTGTTCCACATCAATGTGAAAATTTTGATTTTTTTTGAGTTAATGTGATGTTTCTTCATACATCTCTCCATCTTTGCTTTTGTTGTATTTCTGTCGTGTAAACAATATGCTTAGCAATAAAATGTTCTTCCCAAAGCTGATGAATGTTGATCTACCTTTTCATCTGGTGTCAGAAGCTGTTTTTCAACATTCAGAACATATTCTGGCAAAACATGACCATTCTTCATTCTCATCCTCCCCTCCAATTATTGGTGATCTCTACACTGGCAACACAAGCTGGACATCAGTGGATACTTAGCTACTAAAATGTTGGCCGTAAATGGTAGATGACAGCGACTGGAGACAGAACCAAAGAGTCATACAGCACAGAAACATTCTTCTGTCCAACCAGTCCATGCTGACCAAGTTTCTGAAACTAAATTCGCCCCACCTGCCTTAAATCCCTCCAAATACTTCCTGTTCATGAACATATCTAAATGTCTTTTAAATGTTGTAACTTTCTCCTCTCGAGTTGAAAATATCGCCACCTCTTTTTCAACTCCCCCAGTCCAGGGAAAAGACCCTTGCCATTCATCTTACCTATACCCCTCATGATTTTACAAATCTCAAAAAGGTCACCCCTCAACCTCTATGCTGCAGTGAAAAAAGTCTCAGTCTTCCCAGCCTGGTTTTATATCTCATCATCATCATAGATTCCCTACAGTCTGGAAACAGGCCCTTCGGCCCATCAAGTCCACGTCGTTCCACAGAGCATCCCACCCAGACCCATCCTCCTATAACCCATGTTAACCTACATGTCCCTGAACACTATGGGCAATTTAGCATGGCCAATACACCTATCCTGCACATCTTTGGACTGTGGGAGGAAACCCACACAGACACAGGGAGAATGTGCAAACTCCACACAGACAGTGACCCAAGGTTGGAATTAAACCCGGGCCCCTGGTGCTGTGAGGCAGCAGTGCTAACCACTGAGCCAATCTCAAACCCTCCATACCTGGTACTATCCTGGTAAACCTTTTCTAAACCCTCTCCAGTTTAATAATATCCTTCCTATAGCAGGGCTCCCAGAACTAGAGGCTCAGATACTGGAAAGATCATACAGTGTTGCTAGTCTGGCCAAGCTGAAGTGGGTTTCATACTATCCGCTCTTTTGATACGAGGTGCTAACCCCAATTAAAAGAAACGAGAGGCAGAGGGATCGACTACAAAGTAAAACATTAAATGTTATTGATCAGTTTGCTAAAAGAAGGGTTACCTTTTGTGAGCATAAGATGTCCCAGCACACTTTATGGTTATAATGTAGGAAATGCAGCAACCCAACCTGCGCACAGCAATCTTCCCTAAACATCCAAGCGATAATGACTGGATAATCTGCTTCTAAGGATCTAAAAAAAATAGAAAATATTGGAGAAACTCATTAGGTCTGGCAGCATCTGTAGAGAGAGAAACAGAGTTAACATTTTGGGTCCAGTATTTTTGAATACTTTAATAACTCAGAAAGCCTGAGTGGAAAGGAACATCATTTATTGTTGAACACCAAAATAGGATGACTACTCGCGGTGTACATAGGCTAGATCCAGCCTGGAAGAGACAGACCCATCCCTGATTCTGGTCTTCTTTTTATCCAGAAGTGCTCTTATACACAGCTTAATTTTTTTTTTCCTGCTCACCAAATCTCCATGGTTTTTCTTTCTGCTTTAACCACCACCAGTGCTTTCCATGTTTCCAAATGGATAATTTATGTGCAATGCCTATTACGCGGAATATAAACCATCGAAGGCGAGGGAACTGCATCTGCTTTGTACGATTTGCTAATCAACCTGTTCAGAGATATTATTACACATCACTGGAGCAGGTGGGACACCTTGTCCAGAGCTATGGACATTGCCACTGAACGACAAGGACTCTCTAGGCCTGCTTTGTCTTTTTCTTTTCTTTTTTTATATTCGTAAGTGATCTGACACAGCTTTTTTCCATCACCAAATCACAGTGACTTTTGTTTGTTGCTTTTAATTACCAACCACTACCAGAAAAACGCCCGCACAACCAATTAGATCTTTACTTTCAAAGCCTGTTTCAAGCATTGCAAACCATCTAACTTGAGGGAGGAATAGGGGAGGGCAGGGAGGGGCTAAATCAAAATGGAGTTGGAAGGGATAAAAGGTACTGCAGATGCTGGAGAATCCGAGATAACAAGCATGGGGCTGGATGAACACAGCAGGTCAAGCAGCATCAT
>JAHRHZ010000283.1:74685367-74780773 GCA_024137785.1 Ginglymostoma cirratum
CTTCATCAGAAAATGATTTTCTGATGAAGGGTTTAGGCCCGAAACGTCAAGTTTTCCTGCTCCTATGATGCTGCTTGACCTGCTGTGTTCATCCAGCCCCATGCTTGTTATCTTGGAGTTGGAAGGGGCTGGGTCTGGTGTATTTTCAATAGCTGGAAGTACTCTTACACACAACCAAATGGCTTCCAATGCCAAATCACCATGACTTTTTCTTCTATTTTAACTATTAACCATCACCAGTAAAATACCCATGTCGCCATTTGAAGTCTGCTTTAACACAATACCTCTTTTTTCCAAAAAAAAAATCTGTTCAGAGATGCTATGATGCACCACTGAAGCAGGTAGGACTTGAACCCTGGATGTGAGGTAGGGACATTGCCACTGCACCACAAGAGCTCTTAAAGGCCTGATTTTTCCTTTTATTATATCCAGAAACGTTGTCACACAAAACTGAATGACTTTCCCACCACCATGGCTTTGTTTTTTAAACCATGAACTGCCACCAGTAAAACACCCGTGTAACCAATTAAATATAGGCCACGCGAACCATCGAAAGTGAGCAGGAGGTAGGGAGAGCCAGAAGGAGCTAAATTAAAATGGAGCTGGAGGGGGAAATAAAGCACTGTTTTCCACACGGTACTCATGTCTCTCTGTAAAAGGCATTGAGAGCACTGGTGGACACCATGTGCTCCATCTCCAAGGACATCTGTGTAACCACAGAAGAGGGACAGACCATTGACAGAAATGAGCCCATCCATTTAGACTTAGAGGGGATCTGCTTCACAAAGACCTCAGGTGATGAGTTCCAGCCAGTTAGGTCATTGCCTGTTACCAAGGGAAATCCTCCTCAATGCACCCCTCAGGAATGGAATGATTCTGCATGGACTTTGGAGGGTTTATCACAAGCACTTTTGGTCTTTCATTGTAAAATGAATCAGGCTTGGTAATCAAAGACTGCTCAGTGAGCAGCAAGAATAATCTGGCAGCATCTGTGAGGAGAGACACAGAGTTAGCATTTGAGCCCATGCATCAAAACTGAGTTCTGAACAGATCTGAAGGAGGGTCACTGGACCCAAAACATTAACTCTGTTTCCCTCCCTGCACGTGCCACCAGATCTGCCCAGTTTCTCCGGCACTTTGTATGACTGTTTCAGATTTCCAGGTTCTGCAGGATTTTGCTTTGATCTGGGTTTTAACAATGTGGGAAGAGGGACCAATAGGAAACCAGGAAACCCAGGGTAAACTCTCGTCTTCTTTGAAATCAGGCACCAGCTGAGAGGAATGTTTACACTTTTTACCTGGAGGACACCTAGCACTGGGAACTATAACACCATATGGCCATGAGATATGAGGCAGAATTAGGCCATTCAGCCCATCAAGTTTGCTCCACCATTCGACCATGACTGATATGTTCCTCAACCCCATTCTCCAACCTTCTCCCTGTAACCCTTCATCCCACTAACTAGTAAAGAACCCATCTATCCATGTCTTAAAAACATTCAATGGCTTGGCCTCCAGAACCCCCTATGGCAATGAGTCCTCTTCATCGCAGGCCTGAAGGATCGTCGCTTCACTCTGAGGCTGCGATCCCAGGTCTTAGTCTTGAACATCAGCCTTGAGCTTTGCCTTGAGTAGAATTTGAGCCGTCAACCGTCAGAATGGGGCAAAAGCACCATGGATTGAGTTACAGCTCAATCTGTATCTGAAGGTACGATTGCATGGCGCCCAGTCTCGGATTATCTCATCTTCATGCTTCTGCCACTAATCCCCACATCCAGTCACCTTCCCACAGCCAATCAGGAAGCAAAAAGCACTCTTCATTTCTTCTGTTGGATGGTTCTTGGCTGGTCACTAACCAGTCTTTGAATTTGAAAGTCTGATAGCTTTTACAACAAAAGACAAAAGTACGCAAAAATTATTGTCAAATTATTGCCCCAGAGATTTTCCTGCAGGGTTACTCAAAGCAGAGTCGCTGAAGATAATTAGTCCTAATCGCTGGACAATGCAGGAGGGTTGGCAGCTTCAGGGCAACATCATTTCAAGGAATATGAGATTGCGAATGAAGCTCCTGGACTAGAACCTCTCACATTCACGCTGTGGCCTACACTGTCTGCAGAACCATGACTTCACTTCAAAAGTAATCGGACTGAAGCATTTCGGGAAAAATTTTTGAAAGGAAGGAGAAATTGCAAATCTTCCAGTGAAAGAAGTCACCTGATATCGTCTATCTTCCTGTGATTTGGATTTTGGCCAATCTCCGACATCACCATCACCACTCAGCATTAAAATAAAACAATTTAGAACGAGAATAAGTTTTTATTGTCACAACAGTACAGGAGTACAGCGAAAGTGTACAATGTTGCCACACACATTGCCATTTTAGGTACAAAGTACCTAGCCACAAATGTTGGGTACTAAAATAGATGAGGTACAAAAATAAAGAAAAAAGCCAGAAGTTCATCGTAGTATAAATTAGGAGTACATGGGACAATGCAACCTTAATTCTAACTCTAATTTTTAAAATCACAATGCAGCAGGGTAATAAAGGATCTTAAGCCAAATAGCTCTTTCCTTTTCGATTGTTCTCAAACTGTTTCTTCATCACAAGACAGGAGGAACCCATGGAAGCCTCTTAGGATATCACGTTAAATCAGCACTGATCAGTAACCTCACTCTGTCTGGGCACTTTGCTTCTGTAATCTTTGATACCCATGACTGGTTAAAATCTAATAATCTTACTTTTGAAACTGTGAAACACTTTTTTTTTTTAATTTGTTCATAGAATGTGGGCTGGATCAGCATTTATTGCCCATTCCTGGTCGCCCTGGAAGTGGTGATGGTGAGCTGCTTTCTTGAACCACTGCAGTTTTCTGACATTATCCTGGAGCAGTCTAATTTTTATCCAAATGCCTCTCTGGTCTTGAGTCCCCTCAACAGAGATAGTAGTTCTTCCTGATCGAATCCTTTCATTATGTTCAGCACCTCAATTAGATGATCATTCATCTTCATACTCCAGCAAATATCAGTCAATTCTATGTAACCTACCCTCACAACCTAAATGTTTCAGTCTTACTCTCATTCTGGTAGACAGTCAGAAGCCACAAGTCACCAGGTTATAGTCCAGATTCAGGAGCACCGCTCCTTCATCAGGTCCTTTGTGTCATTATGGTGAACCAGTATTACTCAACATTGCCATCAAACCCTTAACCTTTCTCAAGAGGTATGATGGCTTCCCATCCTGATATTACTCACCTCAGTCAACCATTTTCCTTTGTATGAAAGAGTAGGTTCCACCCAAAGGATCAGAGGCAGCAATTACAGACAAGAGACAGACAAGGGTCACTATGCCTCAGCTGGAGGGTGAGGCTGAGAAAGTAGGACCTTCAAAAAAAAACCCCTAACAGTACAGGTGTAGAACCTGTGCTGTTGGTACCAACTCTGCATTCTAAACCAACTACCCAGCCAACTGAGCTAACTGACCCGCCTCCTGACCCAGTCTTTTCATCTCCCAGTATTCAGGCAAAGTGGGGTTCTGTCAAGCGAAAATGCCAGAAATGCACAGCATGGGTGAGTCAGTGTTTGAAAAGATGTTTGTATCTTGAGAAGGAATTGCCCCTCAGTAAAGGGAATTCAGGAGCTCAAGCATTTCAAATTTGCAAAACGCTAGTGGATACATACAAAAATCTAATAGACTGTTGGCTCTTCTGCCAGCATCCGCTGACATTTGCGGAGAAGAGTTCCAAAGCTCTCCCACCTTTTGTCTGTACAAGTGCTTCCCAACATATTCTCCTACGTGTTCTGGCCCTAATTCTCAGACTATGGCCCGAGTTCTAAAATCTCCAACCAGTTGAAATAGTTTATCTTTATTTACCCTGTCAATATTTTGAAGATTTCAGTAAGATCTCCCTTAAACCTAACTTTTATTTTCTGACTCTCCTTCATTTTTAACTTAATTACCTCCAGCTGCCTGCTGAGATTTGAACTCAAGCCCCCTGACGATTAAGCTGGGCGTTAGATTACTAGCCAATGACATGATCACTACACTACCATTTACTATCCTTAGTTATGGATCAGACCAGACCCCCTCAAAATAATTTAAGAGGTAGCCTAGACCCATTTTTGCCCTTATTTTGAAAGCAACTGTAAAGTGCTATGTTTCAGATGCAATGCACCTGGTCAAACTACTCAACTTCAAGCAAAAACACAATTTATTTAAACAAGTATCAGAGATAAAAGGTACTGCAGATGCTGGAGAATCCGAGATAACAAGCATGGGGCTGGATGAACACAGCAGGTCAAGAATTCAATAAAAATCTGGAATTGAAAGCTTAATGATGACCATGAATCCATTGTTGATTGTCAGAAAAACCCATCTGATTCACTAATGTCCTTTAGGGAAGGAAATCTTCCATCCTTACCTGGTCTGGCCTACATGTGACTCCAGACCCACATGTGATTGACTCTTAATTGCCCTCTGGGCAATCAGGGATGGACAATAACTGCTGGCCTAGCTAGCGATGCCCACATACCTTGAATGAATAAAAAACAAACTTAAATGGGCCTATATGTGATGATACAGCCTGATGACTACATCTCTCAGGCTGGCTGAGCAAGTTATTCAATTGTATCAGGGCCACTATGATGGGCAATAAATGGTGATCTTGCCAGCAGTGCCTGCATTAGGAAAGGAAATTTTGTTTCCAAAACTGTCATCAAAACATATGGCCCTCAGCTAGAATTTTCTGCTTAATTCAGGGCATAACACTTTAAAAATCATATCACAGCTTTGCAAATAGCCTTTTTGGGGACCAATGTCACTGAATGATCCACACCCTCAGGCTTATGTTCTGAGGATCATAGCATAAATCCCAGCATTGTCGAGGGTGGAATTTGAATTAATACAAAGCTGGAATTAGGAAAATATCACTTCCACATCATTTGTGGTTTTAAAATAAAACATCGGGTTCACTAATGTTCTTCAGGGAAGGGAATCTGCCATCCTTACCTGGTCCAACCTATATGTGACTCCAGACCCAAAGCAATGTGGTTGATAATGAACTCCCTCTGAGTACTTAGGGATGAGCAATAAATGCTGACCTGGTTAGTGAAGCCCACTGTAGTGATTGTAACATCAGCCAGGTGGACCTCATAGAAGCCCTACAGTGTGGCCATTCAGCCCACTGAGAACACACAAATCCTCCAAAGTTTGTCCTACCCAGACCCACCTCCCTACTCTATCTCTGTAATCCTGCATTTCCCATGGTTAATCGATCTAACCTGCACATTCCTGGAGACCATGGGCAATTTAGCATGGCTAATACACCTAACCTGCACATCTTTGGACTGTGGGAGGAAACCCACGCAGACACAGGGAGAATGCTCACACTGTATACATACAGTCACCAGAGAGCTGAATTGAACCCAGCTCCCTGGAGATGTGCGGCAGCAGTGCTAACCACTGAGCCACCATGCCGCCCCATACTGGGGCACCTCACAGAATCTGAGTTCTCTGATTGGGGCTGTTAACCTGGTCCCATGAGGGGCTGAAAGATATAAACAGGAGTGTGAAAGCTTCTGGTCACTCTGAGAGCTGGCTCTGAGGAAGCTGGACCCATGACAAGTACTTTGTACATGTAAATAAAAGGTCACAGGATATCATAATGTTATTTCACCCATATCCTGTGAATGAATGTTTTAAAAATTAGAATTGCCCTGTGGAGAAGGAAATCTGCTGTCTTTACCCGGTCTAACCTACACGTGACTACAGATCCACATCAATAAGGTTGTCTATAACTGCCCTCTGTGTAATTAAGGTCGGCAATATACCCCTTGAAAGAATAAAGGGGGAAAAATGATGTGCCAATGAAATTTACAAGTTTGGTGTCAAAAATGAGGGACTTCAATCACATGAAATGACCAGAGAAGCAGAGAAAGTGAAATAGAAATTTAATAAAGATGTGAAATACAATGATTGGTCTAAAAATGGGAAGGCTGTTACCACTGGCAGAAGCATCAGCGTGAGAGTTGAGATAATTTGTTTTTAAAAATCCACTAAAGGGACTAGAAGAATAATTCCGATGTGAACAGTTAAAGTGATCTGATATGTACTCCCCAAGGGGACAGTTGAAGCCTTGGGTCAGAAAGGCTTGAAAAGAAGAAATGTCCCATGGAGCCACGGAGCATGAATAGGTCAAATAGAATGGGTCTACAAAAGAGCCAGCATGGGCATGATAGCGTGAATGGCCTGATTTTGATGACTCAGAATTTGCAATACTGTGAACGGTGACCACTAGTTCACACTAGTTTTGACCAGGGGAACAATGTAAGTACTGAATTGTAAGCAAGGAAGTTGGGGCCGAGAAGGGACCTCGAGCCACTGCTCCCAAAGGCTGACAAAACTGTCGGGTAATTTAACATAACATAACAAGCGGAGGCTTGGGGACCGCTTTGTGGAACACCTACGCTCAGTTCGCAACAAACAACTACACCTCCCAGTCGTGAACCATTTCAACTCGTACCCCCAACTCCTCGGACGACATGTCCATCCTGGGCCTCCTGCAATGCCACAATGATGCCACCCGAAAGCTGCAGGAACAGCATCTCATATTTCGCTTGGGAACCCTGCAGCCCAATGGTATCAACATGGACTTCACAAGCTTCAAAATCTCCCCTCCCCCGATGACATCCCAAAACCAGCCCAGCTAGCCCCCACCTCCCTAACCATTCCTCCCACCTCAAGCCCCACTCCCATCTCCTACACACTAACCTCATCCCGCCTCCTTGTCCTGTCCGTCCTCCCTGGACTGACCTATACCCCACCTAAATCCCCACCTACATTCACCTTCACTGGTTCTAACCCTGCCTTTTTGACCTGTCTGTCTCCTCTCAAGCTATCTTCTCCTTTATCCATCTTCTATCCGCTTCCCCCTCGCTCCCTATTTATTTCAGAATCCCCTTCCCCTCCCCCATTTCTGAAGAAGGGTCTCGACCCGAAACGTCAACTTTCCTGCTCCTCTGATGCTGCTCGGCCTGCTGTGTTCATCCAGCTCCATAACGTTTTATCTCAGATTCTCCAGCATCGGCAGTTCCTACTATCCCCAGGTAATTTAACATGAAGTCATTGAGAGCCATTGGACAATATCGGTGCAAATCACAGGCAGCTGAGTACCTGGCAAACATGGTCCACCATTAGGGTTAGTTGGACCTGAAGGGAAATACCAACATTTAACTCATCCCCCGAGGATGGGATTGACCAGAAAACTAAACTAGCCAACCCTTCAAACGAAATGAAGAACAAAAACAAAGTTGATGGAAAAGATCAGCAGGTCTGGCAGCATCTGTGAAGGAGAAAACAGAGGTCACGTTTCTGGTCCGGTGACCCTTAGAACTTTTTCCTTCAAAATAAACCATCGCACCCCCACCAGTGTTTCTCTCTTTATCCCACTTGAGGTAGATGGACAGCCAACTAAGCTGATGGTAGAATTCCTTGCCAGAAGCTCTGAAAGGATCAAAGAATATGTGTGTTTCTCTATTTGAAACTCTATTTGTAGGGTCCACTCCAGTCCTACCACATTCCAGGGTCTAAACTATACAGTGAGTGAGTGAGTGACCACGTTCATTGGTCCAATATTTTACCTTAATACAGGAAACATCAGATGTGTCTTTCCAATGCGGTGTTGTCTGGGTGAGAGCATGACCACTTGTTCCTTGGTGGGTTTTTGTGAAGTAAGGTTATTAGAGAACTAAGGCAGAAACATAAAGTTAAGAAGAAGACGAGGCATAATCTATTTGGAGTGATAGAGAAGGGCCAAATGGCTGAATGAACTCCTCCTGTTCTGGTGATCGTAGCCAATCCTCTGAAAAATGGTGTCTCTAGCTCAGATGTAAGAAGCAATCAGGAAAAGATCAAATCACCGCAATAAGGTATCGCACTGAGGAGACATCACAGATGATCAAAGCTGGCTTCAAACTGCTGACTGAGAGCGTTGTGCTCATTTGAGAAATGACTGGGACATTGAAAGGTCTCATTAGAAACTTTGCACACAACGAGAAGCAGGCAAAGGTGAGTGAATTTGTAGCAAATTACAGATGTTGCAGAGAAAGGCTTGCATCTTGCTTCATGTTTTACCATGAATTGTGAAAATCAGACACGCTATCATAGGGAAAGGGAGCAGACAAAAGGAAAATAATGCAAGCACTCAAGAAAATTGTATATTGTTTCAAACTGAAGAAGACGGAAGTAGGTGAGAGTAGAGGGTGTTAATTGATCACATATTTAAAGAAGGAAAGCAGTGCAGGAGCACTATGGCAATGTCACTGGTCTAGAACTCCAGGACCTCATATTTATCTGAATTCTTTAACATATAAAAACACACCAAGATGCTTCAGAAGAAATTAAAATATAAATGACTGCTGAGACTGGGAGTTATTAGAAGGAATGACAAAAATACATGGTCAACTGTGGGCTTAAATAAATGTCTTAAAGGAGACAATCAAAGTCTAAAGGGGAGCAGTTTCTTGATTAGTAAAGGGATCAAGGGTTATGGGGAGAAGGCAGAAGAATGAGGTTGTGAAACATAGCAGCCATGATTGAACGGTGGAGCAGACTTGATGGGCCAAGTGGCCTAGTTCTGCTCAGAAATGTTACAGTCTAATGAGATTTTCAAGGAAAAAGACTTCTCTCAAATGATTGAATCATAGAATCCCTACAGTGTGGAAACAGGCCCTTCACCCCAACAAGTCCACACCAACCCTTGGAGCATCCCACCTGGGCCCATCCCCCTATAACCCACCTAAACTACATATCCCTGAACACTACAGCCAATCCACTCAGCCTGCACATCTTTGGACTGTAGGAGGAACCTGAAGCACCCAGAGGAAACCCATGCAGATACGGGGAAAATGCACAAACTCCACACAGACAGTCACCCAAGGATGGAATTGAGCCTGGGTCCCTGGCGCTGAGAGGCAGCAGTGCTAACCACTGAGCCACTGTGCTGCCCTTTTGGTTGACAGTTGTGAGTAGTGGGGCAGAGAGGGAGCAGCTGATGCAGTGAAATTGAAGATCAGGAAATCTGAGAATACCAGAATGATTGTGGGGCTGGTGGAGGTTTCAAAAAGAGGAACGGTTGGGAAATCAGGACACCTATAGGCCAGTAAACGCCTGGGTGATGGATCGGATTTCTTTCAGTTGTTGGTATCACTGATTGGATCATCATTTATTGCCCATCCCTAATTACCCAAAGGACTGCTAAGCGTCAATCATGTTGTTGTGGGGTCTGGAGTCATGTCGAGACCAGACCAAGTAAGGATGGCAAATTTCCCACCCTAAATGGCATTAATGAAGCAGGTTAGATTTTAACACATGTTACATGTTCACTGTTAGGCTGGGTTTTCATTCCAGCTTTTTTCAATTGAATTCAGATTTGACCATCTGCCATGGTGAGATTGGAACATGTCCCCAAAGCAATAAACTGAGGGTCCTGGAGTATTAGACCCGTGACATCGCCACGATGCCACTACACCACTGCCTGTCCATAAACAAGATGGAGTTTTGGTTGAATTCTAATTCTGAAAGGGTACGGAGGGAAAGTCAACCAGGAGAGCATTGGGAATGTCAAGTCTGTAGGTGACAAACAAGTGCACGAGGGTTTCAGTGTCAAAGTATCAAAGTAGGCAATCCTTGTGACAAATTATATGCGAGATGAGGATCCATGTGGGATTAGTAAGATGCTAAAGCTGTCAATAGGCTGGTTCAAGCCGGAGGCAATGTAGTGAGGAACAAGAATGACAGTCTCAGTCTGGAGGAAGTTAATCCTGGCGGTACGCCAAACAGAAGCAAGTAAGCATTCACAGGAGATTTAGAACTGCGTGCGTTTTTTAAAATTCATTCACAGGATTTGAGCATCATTGGCACTGCATTTAGAGTCAATCACCTTGCTATGGGTTTGGAGTCACAAATAGGCCATGCCAGATAACTACGGCAGCTTCCTTACCCAAAATGAATGAGATGGGTGCTTCCCCAACAATAGTTAGCATGAGACTCTTAACTCCAGTCTTCCTTTCACTCAATTCAAATTCCACCATCTGCCGCACTGGGATTTGAACCCAGCTCCTGAGAAAGTTTACCAGGGTTATAGGAGAACAGGAGCACAGTGAAAAGTGGACAATATCACCAACACATGGCGCCATCTCAGGTACAAATTACCCAGGTACAAATCTTGGGTGCAAAAAATGGAGAAAATAAAGAAAAGGTTGCAGTACATGACAGATATACACGGTATAAATTAGGAAATTAGGAAATAAAAAGCTAAAAATATAGACATTAAAGTCTTTCAAATAAGAGCTCCACCGGTTCCCAGCCAGCAGCCATCTTTGCTCTGGGTCCACTGATCATCCCCACTTCGCTCCTGACCCACTGGCCACCCCCATTCTGGCCCACTGACAGCTTTCTCCACCCTGCTCCGGACCACTGACAGAAGAGGGAAAAGACAGAGACAATTTTTAAAAATGAGGGAAAAAAAGCAAAGGAAGAAAAGGAGCAGACAGATCGGATGATCTCCGGCTGGAGCATTGTGGTCTGCCACCATCTTGGATCATTTGAAGTGCATTTTAATCTTAGTGCATTCAGTAGTGCATTGATCATGCCACTAGGCCTTTGCATATGGCAAGACGGGATGGTGTTTGCATCTTTGGTTGGAGTGAATTTAGTGCTGTGACAGCGACAGAAACCTGATTGGAAGGATTTGAGCAGATAATGGAGGGGAGGAGTGACAAACGTTTAAGAATTTCAGAAACATAAGAATTAGGAGCAAGGACAGACCATTCAAATCCTCAAGCCTGCTGTGTCACTCAATATGACCATGAGTCATAGAGATGTTCAGCACGGAAAATGATCCAACTTGTCCGTGCCGACCAGATATCCTAAATTAATCTTGTCCCATTTGCCAGCATTTTCCATCATCATTAACATATAGAGTTATAGAGTCATAGAGCTGGACAGCATAGAAACAGGCCCTTCGGGCCATCTTGTCTATGCCAACCGGATGTCCTAAATTGATCTCGTCCCATTTGCCAGCATTTGCCCTATATCCATCAAACCCTTCCTATTCATGTACGCATCCAGATGCCTTTTAAATGGTGTAATTGTACCAGCCTCTACCACTTCCTCTGGCAGCTCATTTCATACACATTGTGCGAAAAGGTTGCCCCTCAGGTCCCTTTAATATATTGCCTCTCTCACCTTAAACCTATGTCCGCTAATTTTGGACTCCCCTACCCTGGGAAAAAAGACCTTGGCTATTCATCTTATCTATCCCCCTCATGATTTTATAAACCTCTATATGGTTAGCCCTCAACCTCTGACACTCTAGGGAAAATAGCCCTGGACTATTCATACTCTCCCTATAGCTCAAAACCTCCAAACCCAACAACATTCATCTTTCCTGATTGAATAGTATGTCTCTTCATTCTCGAAAAGTCCAGACATTCAGTTCTGGTTGAGGATGAGGTTATAGATTAACAGGAAGTTGAAGGTGCTTTATTTTAGAAGAGAAGACAGATGGTTTTGAATGCCCTGAGTTTAGGGAATCAGTGTGTAGACCAGGTGGGGCAGTTGAATGGTCAGCAGTTTGGTGAATTTGAGGCCAAGGAGAGCACAGATGCGGGGGTGGGGTGTGGGATACAGGGAGAATATCAGTTGAAAGGCAGAGGAGAGTGAGTTGGGTTCAGGCCTAAATCCAGGCTAAGGGGTGTCTTTGAGAAGGTTTAGATGCCCAGCAGAAACCAGGAGAGAGAACTGAATGGAGGACTTCAATCATAGTGAGCATGCAGTCCCAGTGTTCCTCCCGTTTGTTGGCAGTGACTGTGAATAGGGTATGGAGCACAAGCATGAGTAGGCCATTTGGCTCCTCAGACCTGTTGTGTCTTTCGATATGACTATCAGTAATCTGGTTGCCACGCAAGTCCACATTTTTTCAAGGCCCCCATAATCCTTCAGTCCCTTGTTAATCAGAATCCTGTGTAACTCAGTCTTGAAAATGTACAGTCACTCATTCGTCACTCTGGAGAGAGAACTTCACCAAGGCTCCTCAGACAGCACCTTCCAAACCTGTGACCGCTTCCATGTAGAAGGACAAGGGCAGCACAAACATGGGAACGCCACCACCTTCAAGTTGCCCTTCTAAGCCACTCACCACTCTGACTTAAGACCATAAGATATAGGAGCAGAATTAGACCATTCCGCCCATTGGATCTGCTACACCATTCGATCATGGTTGATGTGTTTCTCAACCTTAGATAGATATTTCACAGTGTACTGCGTTCCAACTTGCACCCAGATTGACTTATGAATGTAGTCAGTAAGAAAACGCATTGTAACCTGGGGACTGGCTGGAACCACTTTGTGAATACTCCCCATTAGAGAAGCATCATTATTAAGACCTAGGGTGACATTCTCCAACTTGTTGCAATTACAAATGGGATAAGCTCCCTGAAGGGGAAGGATGAGCTGGCTCCCCTTCTTCATTCGTACACCCCCTTAGCTGGGCACATCATTTGAAAATGGCTGCCTTTCCTTTCTCCCAGACCCAAAAGAATTTATGTTTCAAAAGGAGCCCATTTAACCAGACCTTCTTGAGTTAACAAAGAGTGAGTTTATTAATAAATAAGCCCGGGGATGACTAGTAACGTAACACATATTGACACAGACTAGAAGTAAAAAGTGAGTCCAAAATGATAAAAATTAGAAAACCAATACAGGGATCAGCCTCTGAATTGTTCATAAAGACTAGACAGATAAGCATCGTGATCATTACAGTAACATTAACTTTGTAGTTGTGTAGGGAATTTCAAGATGCTTAGCTTTGCAAATTGGTTGAGATTCTGTTGTCCTGATTCCTTTTTGCCATGTCTGACTTCCAGCATTCATGGTGAAAAACAATCCTTTTTATGGCCCTTTCTCTCTTTGTCTGGCTTGCGAGCTAAATAGCCGCTAGCACTCAGAGTGAGAGTCCCTTGCCCTGCGATATGCAATGACTAAAGGTTAGCTCTTCACCTGCGTCCTTTACAGAAGGCTAATGCACAAATCCAGACTACTTTACACAGGTATGCCAGCCTGCTAACACACATGAGAACCTCAGTCTACTACAGTAGATTTGGAAATGACTTTTTAACCTCTGTCCTTGTATATTTTTTAAAGGGAGAAACAGTCTGCCCATTGTAGCTCAGGATGTAATCCGCAGTGAGCAGTTTGTTTAGAGCAAGGTATTATCACCCCTGAATTTCTTATTTCAAAAATGTACTTCATTCATAAAAACATCTTTGTATGTATACATAATGAGAAATGAAGTTCTGTACTGTACAGTAGGACAATGAGGAAATTAACATTGGAGTTTGATTCTATCCAAACAAATCAAACACATCTCTCACTCGTGCAAAACTCTATTATCAGCCCTTTGTTATGTTTTTTAACCGAAAGTGCTCATAACTCAGTCTATTTTGACTTGTCTCTTCCCTTGAAAGGGATGTTGTTTGAAGTTCTCTTCACACCTTTAAGTGTGATATTCTGTAGGTCTCTTTCTTTCTCTCTCTCTCTCTCACACACACACACGCGCGCTGTCTCTCTCTCTTTCTTGCTCTCTCTCTCGCTCTCTCCAGGCAGCCACTTAATTTATATTCAGAGCCATCTTTGGACAGGTCAGACCAACCCACTCAAAATATATCAAGCAAATAGCCCAGATCGTAACTTTTTATTTTATTTAATGGCAAGTGTAAGGCGCTGCATTCCAGATATGATTCGATTAATCAAACTACTAGGCTTTAAGCAGAACAGACTTTACACTTACAACACTCTTAAAATACAAGCAAAAAGAAGAACTGGCATAACTATAACTCTATTGAAATATTTAACAAAATAATATATTATTTAACTACGACTTGTCAGCTGTTGCAATATAGCAGTATCCCATAAACACACCCTTGGCAAAGGCAAATTCAGCAAGACAGGTTTTCCTCACGTACTATCTCCTCTAGTCCAGGGAAAAGGAACACTGAAGAGAACTGGAACTTTTTGCTGCAGCTGAGAGCGAGCTGTATCTAGTAGCTTTAACAATGAACCCCAAACCCAAACTGACAGCAAAACTAAAACCCTGGGTCTGTGTGAACCTGACTCCACCCACCCATGCTTCTTTTGACTAATTTTAAAAAAAGCACTCAGAGCTTAAAGCTGTTTAACCACTGCTTCTGAAGTAGACATTCTGGACTACTATGGCCTCACCTCTCTGCAAGAGGAACAGCACAGAACATATCCCTCCTAAAGCTAGAGTACCATCACACAGCCCCTTTTAAAAACCTACATTTTAAAATTCCAAGTTAAATAAATCCACAGTACATTGAAGTCCTGATTCCTGAACATGACACCAGTTAATAATTTTAAGTACTATTCAATCCCATTATAAAGTAGTTGGGGGCTGGGTGCCAACTCTTTTTTTGATCGAAGAGCCAGAGAGGCATCAAGTCATAGTGATCTACAGCCCAAAAAAAAAACCCTTCGGCCCATCATGTCTGTGCTGGTCAAAAACAAACACCTAACTGTTCTAATCCCAGTTTTCAGCATTTGGCCTATAGCCTTGTGCCTTGGCACTACAAGTGCACATCTAAATAATTCTAAAATGTTATGAGGGTTTCTGGTTCTACCATCCTTACAGGCAGTTCCACATTCCCACCATTCTCTGGGTGAAAAAGATTTTCCTCATATCTCGTCTAAACCTTCTGCCCCTTCCCTTAAATCTATTCCCCTGGTCGTTGATCCTTCCACCAAGAGGAAAAGTTCTTCCTGTCTACCCTATCAATGCCCATGTTTATACATATCAATCATGTCCCCTCTCAATCTCCTCTATTCTAAGGAAAACAACCCCAGTCTATCCAACTTCTTTTCATAACTGAAGCTCTCCAGGCCAGGCAGCCTCCTGGTAAATCTCCTCTGTGCCCTCTCCAGGGCTATCACATTTTAATGTAGATTCCAGAACTGCACACAATACTGTAGCTGTGGCCCAACCAACATTTATCCAGTTGAAACTATCAGAGTAGTTAATGTCTGGGTGATCCAATGACGGTGCTGCTTCCCCATTCTATAGAGCTTACACCTTAGGTTTTGATTGCTTTATGCTCTCTGACAACATCTCTATCAATCAGAGTCCCCTTGCCAATCAATCTGTATCCTCCTTCCATCTAAAATACATGCTCTTTTGGCTTTACTTTGATATTCTTCTGAGTTGTCCTGATGATTACAAGAGAGTTTTGACAAATGTGACTTTCTTTTCCTGTACACCTTACGGTTCAAATTTAATTTCCAAGACACGTGAAATATACAATTAAACATTCTTTTGCTGTTGTTGGGAGTTTGCAATGTGCAAATTAGCTGCTGCATTTTCCAGTGTTAATGGCCCAACCACTGTGGTGGTTCTTTCTGTGCAATAGAGGGCTGTTTTCCTCCTGGAATGAGCGAGAGGTAGATATTCAAGTGAATGACATGGTTGTTCCTGTTGATGCAGATGGGAAAATATTCCAAGTGAGAGAGTTGGCAGCGCATGGGGCATACAGTTTTCGTGGTGTTGGGGTAAGCAAGACCGAATGAGGGGAGATGTTGCATGCAACAGAGAGATGGGGTAGAGCATGAACCTTGATGAGAGTAGGGACAGGAGCAAGAGATAGAGTGTGAGGTATCAGAGAGAAGATGGTGGCACTTGGCTAGAGAAGGTCAGTGACTTCCTTCCAGCAGAGCTGGGCATTCCTCCACACAGCTGAGACTGCACTCACCCGTGTAGTAACCATGGACTAGGTTGGAATGGCCTGGTATTGGACCAGCACTTCTCGGTCTGAAGGAAGAGGATGTTCCGCCTCTGCACCGGTCCACCCACCAGGACCTCCGGGTACCGAACACCCCTCTGTCTGCCACGCCCAGGGTAAATGTCAGGAACTGTGCAAGGCAGCTCTGAACTGACAGCACTTGCCCAGTTCTGCAGCAGCCTTTCACAGAGGACAAGGGGGCAAGGGATGCTGGTGAATTCTGGGATATCCACTCACTGGCAAGTTGTTCTGGGATTGGCGCGTGGATGAATGGGGTTGGAAAGGGATGTGAGGGACGCCAAGGTGAGAAGTGGGTAATTAATGTGGCGAGTTTGGCCTGATAGGATGAGGGAACGCATTAGGCCTTATAGTGACGAATTTTCCCAAAGATTCAACGCAACTTGGATTTAGTAAAAAAAAACTAATGTTCAGTCCTTTTATATTGTATAACTTTTCCAAAGGAGAAAAGCCAGGAGAGATGATGAGGACCATGCTGCTTGAGCCAGCAGACTGGTACCTCCCTACCACTTCTCTTACACTACAACTGCGCCATTTGTGAACAAAGCTTTCACTGTATTTCGGGACACGTGACAATAAACCAATCAAACAATCAACTATTGTTTTTGTTCATCTCCCCGTTAAGGAGCAGCCTGCCTTTTAGAAACATTGGGTTGCCTGCAGCCTATGGTCAGTCACCAATGTTGCTAGGCTGGCCTGCTTTGAGAAGAAGCGTCCGACAATGTTCAGAGGCAGAGACCGTGCCAAAGTTTGGAGCACCGCAATCATTTAGATGAGGTGCGTCTGTCAATTTTGCATCCTGCATCCTTCTCAGTGTGGCCAGGCACTAAGCAAATCGCAATGCCTCATGCTTAGACATCAGGGTGAACAAATTTCTAACCCCTTACCGTTCTATAGCATCTTCAGCACATCTAAAGGCAATTCACAGCAATGAAATGTGTTATAAGGTAGGAAAAACAGCAGCCAATTTTCGCACAGCAATTTTCCAAAGATGGAATTTTGATAACGGCTACATCACATTTCAGCAATGTTGGTTGAGGGGGAAGTATTGGCCAGGAATTCTTGGAAATAGAGCCATAGACACTTGTACAGTGCAGGGCTCCCTCAGTTCGACACTGGCAGTACTCATCTGTGTAATGTGCTCAAGTTTCTGAAGTTGGGTCTGAGACCAGCTCTTTCTAACTCAGAGGTGTTATAACTACCCTCTGTAATAGTCTGACATTAAAGCTCTTTTCAAGGAAACCTTTATCAGATTTAGACCTTCAATGAAGACCTGAGAATTGTATTCTTCAAAATATCATTGAGAATAAATTAATTTCTAATATCAGTCACTGTAAAATTAATTAAAAGATTCCAGCAAGTTTAATAAAACCAAAGTCATTTGAGAGATTAACTTCTTCATGTACTTTGAAAATGAGGGAAATATTAATGAAAATAGACTCAGTCATCAGGCACCTAGAGATCATCATGTAGTTTAAAGAAAAATCATTTTCAGAATATGGGTTTCATGCTAAGCTCTTCAGTGATTGTGTACTGTTAATTCTTTTGGAAAGGTAATTCTCTTCTTGAGACACTTCATCGTAATTTGTGTGGCTTTGCTAAAGTCAGCCCAGAGAGGAAATCACTCTGGTCACCCTTGGTCCTGGGGTTTGGACTCTGAAATAATTGCACAGATGCCAGTGTCCCGTCACTAAGTCATCCTTTATTTACATGCACACTGTACATGGTGTCTGGCCACGCAGCTCACAGCCAGTCCTTAGGCAGAGGAGACTCTCTGGATCTTCTGTTCATTGTTCTTTTCTCTTCTTTTCGGCATATTTTTAAGGTGAGAGGAGAAAGATTTAAAAAGGTCATGGGTCAAAGTTTTTACACAGAGAGTGGTTCATATGTGGAATGAATTGCCAGAGGAAGTGGTAGATGCAGGTACAGTTACAACACTTTAAATGACATTTGGATAGGTACACAAATAGGAAAGGCTTAGAGGGATATGGGCCAAATGCAGGCACATGGGATTAGTTTGGTTTGGGAACATGGTCGGCGTGGACCAGTTGGACCAAATGGTCTGTCAAATACCTGCACAGGGGCTGATATGCTGTCACCAAGTCACCCTTTATTTACATGTGCACGGTATATGGGCTCTGACTAGCTAGCTCAGAGCCAGTACCTAGACTGAGTAGAGTCTCTGAACCTTCTGTTTATCACTGTCAGCCAGAGCTCCCTGCTCAGCCCAGGTTGACAGCCCCAATCAAGGATTTCATAGTCAATGAGATCCATCCGGAACAACCTTACTCCCATCACTACAGACTCGCTCTGCCAATGTTGATGAACCAGTTGGGTTGTTATTGACATAACCCCCAAGAAATTGCTGGAGGAGCTCAGCAGGTCTGGCAGCATCTGCAAGCAAGTTCATACTGGAATCGAAGCATTAACTCTGTTTCTCTCTCTACAGATGCCACCTGACCTGCCAACTCGCTGCAGTAGCACCTGTGTTTGTTTTAGATCTCCAGCCTCCACAGTATTTGGCTTTTCTCTGGATTGCTGATGACAACCTGACAACAGCTTTGTGGTCAATTTTGCCGAGTTAATTTCTGATTGTTTTAAGAACCGAATTCAAAACACCCAAATTGTAGAGTTGGGAAGAAGTGAACTTCCATCCTGTCTGATTATTAGCCCAGTTAATGAGATCATGGCTGATTTGGTTATTTTCCAAGCTCTATTTTCCTGTCTGCTTTCCATAGGCCTTGACTCCATGGTCTATCAAAAAATCTCTCTCACTCAGTCTTGAATAATTTTAAAGAAACCTTTACTTCCTAAACTCCAACAAGCCTCTAAGGGAAAATAAAATTTCTCTACCTCTGTCTCAAAAAAGTTGACCTCTTTTTCCTAGAACTATGTCTCCTGGCTTTCATCCAGGTGACCACTTTATCCAGTCCCCTCAGATATAATGATTTTCAATAATATCATCTCTCTTTCTTCCAAAATCCAATGGATTCAGCTTAACCTATTCAAACTTTCCTCAGAAGATAAGACCTTCATCAAAGGTTCAAGAGATTATCAATTCCATTTCTGCAGAGGGGATGTAGGGAGCTGGTAGATTTGAGTCTGTGAGGGATGGACAGTCTGGTTGGAGTTATTCAGAATTCCATTAGGCAGATCTCCATTTGCTGCCAGTCCTCTTTGTGATTGCCTCCCTAATTGTATCAAGGTTCAGTGCCCCAACCTGTAGAAATGGAGAACATAGTGAGATGTTCTCCCTAAAATCCTCTGCATATGCCATCCTCCATTGCTAGCTGACCAATTGGGCCACCACAAAAATTGCACCCTTTGACCTTTTAAAAGACCTCATGCAGCAGCAGAGTCTTGAGTCAGTACCACTGTGGCTCCCTGGAGCGTGACTGATCCTAGAGCCAGGGAAATGATTACAGAGTAAATCTGCCAGACCCAAAGCCCACATCACCTCGCTCTCAGGAAGCGCTGGACAACTCATGCAACCGTCTCATACTGCTCCTGTTTCATTTTGGTAGAAGCAAGTTGGAACAAGTGTACCCAAACCAACGCTCCTCAGTGATCCTGTCTGCTGGGATTCAGAGTAGGTTCAACATTGAAAGGGAGTGTTTTTAACCTTTTGATCTTGTAAAAACAAAACAAAACTTAGTTTTCTTTGTCTAAATGATTTTTTCATTCATGCATGGGATATGTACCCATCAATGATAACACACTATTCTCCGACCTGTTACAAAACTATGATTTTATACCACTTTTATAAATAACAGTTCTCCAACAAAAAGGTTACACATTTACACATTCTTACCTCTATCCCACAGTAATCATTCTACCTTACAGTCCAAGTTCATACGCATGGTATCTTATCCAGTTTTATTCAAATTTGTACATGTGATTATACTCAGCAAGTCATAGCGATCTACAGCACAGAAAAAGGCCCTTCAGCCCATTGAGTCTGCACTGGTCAAAAACAACCGGCTGACCATCCTAACTTCATTTCCCGGCACTTGACCCAAAGCCTTGCATGCCTTGGCATTACAAGTTTATACGTATATGCTTCTTTAATGTCATGAGTGTTTCCGCCTCTATCACCCTCTGGTTAAAAACATTTTTCCTCACATCTCCTCTAAACGTCTGGCCCCTGGCCATTTATCCTTCGACCAAGGGGAAAGGCTTCTTCCTGAA
The DNA here is from genome assembly GCA_024137785.1 of Ginglymostoma cirratum. Taxonomy (NCBI): domain Eukaryota; kingdom Metazoa; phylum Chordata; class Chondrichthyes; order Orectolobiformes; family Ginglymostomatidae; genus Ginglymostoma; species Ginglymostoma cirratum. The sequence continues at coordinate 74,705,420 of JAHRHZ010000283.1, forward strand.
TACCATGTTCTTGCCCCTCAAAATTTTATACATCTTGTTACGGACCAGATCAAACCCCCACAAAATATATTAAGAAGATAGGCAAAAGTTTTTAATCCCATTTCAATACTCGTGGCCAGAGGTGGTTTGGGGCCACTAACTGAGACATAGTACCAGAACTGTGTCATAATAATGTACCTAGAACCGAATGCTTTATCCCTGCTTCATGGTAGATATTCCTTTCTTAAGTTGATGAGAGAAATTCCAGCCTTTGTGTGCTATTGACATTGGATTTTGATGGACAGGTACCATAAGGTGCAATTTGCACTGGAACCTAATTCCAGGGTGAGGGCAAGGGGTGAGGGAAATTTCCTCTTTCTGCTCACAGCCACAGAAATCTTTTTGTTCATGCAGCAGATTTCTTGCAGAACGTACTCTTGCCTCATAAATGGAGAAGCCATTAATTATTCCATTGATAATGGTAATCATTTCAGCAGCCCACAGAAAATGATCGCAGCTCACCACAGTGAATTATCTGTGCACGGTCCAATCTACAAGATGTCTTTCAGAATGCACTTGAAGTGCAAAATGAACTCCCTGTCGAATAAATATCTCATCATTGATGGCACATCACTGACAGAGCTTCATTCATCTGAAAGCTTGTCATAAATCACTTGTGAATGTGGTGGCTATGAGTTATGGGGGTCCTTTCACAGTTGTACATAATGCAACATTGACGCTCTAACTCTGCTTCCCGTTCTATATTAAATCGGGTGCAAAGGGGCTTAATCTGCAAATAAAAGATTGTTTTTATGAACACTTCTAAGGGGGAAATGGAAACTGGAGGAGGCCCTTCAGCCCCTCAAGCCTGGTCTTATATTCAGTTAGATCATGGTTGCCCTGTGCCTCTATTTTATCCACACACCTTGGTTCTGTAACCCTTCATAAAAGCAGACAGTGTCGGAGAAACTCGACAGCCATCATCAACCATGATTATAGCAAATGGTGGAGTCAGCTCCTACTCCTCTTTTGTTGTGTAGATCTGGCAGCGTCTTCGGGCGGAGAAAGACAGAAGTAGAGTTATCATTTTCCAGTCCTATATGACTCTTGTTCAGAATGGAATCATTCCTAACTAGCAAAAATCTCATAGTCTCATTTTCAAAATCAAACCACCCCCATCGTATCTGATTTTATAAAATTCATTCACAGAATCAGGGCATCACTAGCTGGCCCAGCATGTATTGCCCATCCCTAATTGCCCAGAGGGCAGTTAAAAGTCAACCACATTGCTGTGTGTCTGGAGTCACATGTAGGCCAGACCAGGTAAGGATGGCAGATTTCCTTCCCCAAAGGGCATGTGTGAACCAGATATGTTTTTCCAGACAATCGATTCATTGTCATCATTAGACTTTTAATTCCAAATTTTTGTTGGATTCAAATTCATAGCATCCCTACAGAGTAGAAACAGGCCTTTCGGCATAGCAAGTCCATACCGACCCAGACGCATCCCTCCATAACCCACATAATCTACACATCCCCGAACACTGTGGGGCAATTTAGCATGGCCAATACACCCAGTTTACACATCTTTGGACTGCAGGAGGAAACCAGAGCACCCGGAGGAAACCCACGCAGAATGGGAGAATGTGCAAACTTCACACACTCCCGAAGGTGGTATTAAACCCAGGTCCCTGGTGCTGTGAGGCAGCAGTGCTAACCGCTGAGCCACCATGCTCCCATTATGTGCTGTGGCAGAATTTAAACGCAGGTCACCAGAACATTACCCGGGACTCTGGATTAACAGTCTCGTGATAATGCTGGACATGACACAATGTGGAGCTGGAGGAATACAGCAGGCGAGGCAGCAACAGAGGAGCAGGAATGTTGATGTCTTGGGTCTGGACCCTTCTTCAGAAATGGGGGAGGGGGAAGGAAGCTCCAAAATGAATAGAGAGAGGAGGGGTGGGGCTGGGGAAGATAGGTGGGATGGTGATAGGTGAGTCCAGGAAGGGAGTGGTGGGGATTGGTCAGTGAGGTGGGAGGAGCAAAGGCACGTACTGAGAAAGGAGATGTGGTTGCATTACCTAGTTTGTTTGAGTATGTGTTCGAAGAATTTCAGGGCCGAAGAGATTATCAGAGGGTCACAGTGGGACAGAGATCCACTGAGGTCTTTCAGGAGGGAGGAGGATAACTCCTTCAAGGCGGGCATCCTTAGAACAGGCTTTGCACTGGGGTTATAATTCACTTAGAGATAGTAAGAACTGCAGATATCGTGGATATTACGATGTGGAGCTGGATGAACACAGCAGGCCAAGCAGCATCAGAGGAGCAGATCAGGTCCCTTCTTCAGAAATGGGGAGGGGGAAGGGAGCTCAGAATTATTTCTGTCTCCCTTGTGTTGCATTTTATTTGATATTTATTGACGGGACGTGAGTGTCAGTGAGTGTCACTGGCGTGGCCCGCATTTGTTGCCCATCTTATAGCACGGAAACAGCTCGTGTCCAGCTAGTCCATGCCAACCAGACATCCCAATCTGATCTAGTCCCATTTGCCAACATTTGGGTCATATGTCTCTCAAACCTTTCTGTTCATATACCCATCCAAAAGCCTTTTAAATGTAATTGTACCAACCCTAACTGCTTCCTCTGGCAGCTCGTTCTATACATGCACCACCCTCTGCATGAAAAAGTTACCCCTCAGGTGCTTTTTAAATCTTTACCCTCTCGAGTTAAACCAATGCCCTCTAGTTTTGGATTCCCCCACCCCAGGAAAAAGATCTTGGCTGTTCACTCTATGCATGCCCCTCATGACTTATTAACTTCTATAAGGTAACCCCCCATCCTCTGAAGGTCAAGGCAAGAAAACCCCAGCCTATTCAGCCTCTCCCTATATCTCAAACCCTCCAGTCCTGGAAACATCCTTTTAAATCTTTGCTAAACCCTTTCAAATTTAACAACATCCTTCGTATATAAGGGCGACCAAAATTGAATGCAGTATTCTAAAAGTAGCCTCACCAATGTCTTGTACAGCCACCCCACAACATCCCAACTCCTGTACTCAATGTTCTGACCAATGAAGGCAAACATACCTTCAGATACCTTCTTCATCACTCTGTCCGCCTGCAACTCCACTTTCAAGGAACAATGCAGCTATATCCCTAGGTCTCTTTGTTTGGCAGCACTCCCCAGGGCCCTATCATTAACTGTATAAGTCCTGCCCTGGTTTGCCTTACCAAAATGCAACATTTCACATTTATCTCATTTAAACTCCATCTGCCATTCCTCGGCTCATTGGCCCATCCAATCAAGGTCCCATTGTACTCTGAGATCATCTTCTTCACTATCCCCTACAGAACACATGTTCTGCTCGAGAAGATGGCGACTTTGCCCTTGAATGGGCTTAGGTTTTTCTAGAGGATAGCAGCAGAGGGGACAGTTTCTCTCCATCAATCCTAAACTCCTTCAACCATTCCAGACCCGAACTGCTCACTGTGTGAAAACTTTCCTTTATCACATCACCCTTGTTTGGGTTGCACATCCCTTTAAATCTATGCCCTTCTGTTCTTCTTCATTTTACAAGCATGAGTAGCGTCTCCCTATCTATTCCGTCTGGCCCCTCATGATTTTGAAAACCTCTATCAAAACTCCCTTCATTCTTCTCTCTGAGGAGAAGTGTTCCAACTTCTTCAAACAATCCTAATAGCTAAAGTTTCTTATCCCTGGAACTGTTCTTGTAAATCATTTCTGGACACACTCCAATGCGTTCACATCTTTCTTACAATGTGGTGTCCACAACTGTACACACTACTGTAACTGAGGTCTGACAAGTGTCTGCTACAAATTCAACATCACCTCCTGTGCTCTCAATGCCTCGATTAATAAAGCTGAAGACACTGCATACTTTATTAACTGTTGTCCCCATTTATCCAGTCACCTTCCATGCTGACAAACTCACTTCCAGTTTCTCCAAATATTGCCACGCACAGACCTTGGAAGTCCACACAGTGGCTGGAGAAATTAAAGGGAACGGAGATGGTGGGGTATTCAGAAATCTTCTTTTTCCTGAAGAAAAGACATTTTTTCAAAGCTTTACATCTTGCACTCCTCAGGACAAATTGCAAGAATTCCAATTCAAGGGGGAAACCAGCATTTAAACTGTATGAAAGAGAGTGCTGATTGGTTAGCTGTTGGACTCTAATTGCCCTCATTAATTCCCTGCTCTTCGCAAACAGAAAGGATATGTACATGTTTCAGCTCCACAACATCGGGGACAGCCATTCGCTGGCCTACTTCTCCCACCAGTGTCTTGACAAGACGGATTCAACCTGTATGGGTTCAAAGCATGGCAGTTAACAGTCAATCATAATTAACTGCTACATTCTGCATAGGAGGTGTATTTCCAAGTCAGGATGGTGTGCAGCTTGCAGGGGAACTTGTTCCCACACATCTGCAGCCCTTTTTCTTCTACAGTTGTTGCGATACCTTTCACAAGAGGAATTTTCGTTTACTTTTCATGCATTTGGTTTCAGTTTAAAAAAAACTAACAATGACACAGAAACAATTTGAGTGGGGAGGTGGTTAGAACAGTAAAATAGATTCAGATCCCTAGCTTGCTGAATGGGTAGTGTTCCATGTAATTGGGCACTGGTCATTTAACACTCTGATGGTCCCAGGGTCAATATCTGGTTTGGGTAGAGATGCCTGGGTCACAGTGACTGATGGTAGCAGTGTTAGACAAGGAAGGCATATTATCAAGCATGGTTCCCACACCAGGGTGTTTCCCAGTGACTCTAGCTGGTAAGTAGGCATTGATTTACAATAGGGTCAGACTCAGGGATGCTTCACTAAGCCAATAAGTCTCATTTTACTGTGGATCCAAACATGATTCTTGATGGTTCCTGTTGGCCATTGAACCCAATCCATCTCCTTACCCTCCTGTACTCCACCCATTCCCACAGGATTACCAACTCTACTTGGTCTGTACCCACAGATCTCACAAGAAACATCCCCCAATGACCACCACTGGCCACCTCCCCTCTCCTTCTACCATTGGCCACTTTTGGCCTGTCCATCCTTGCCATTGCATCCAAGCCAATTGGAAAATTGAACAGATTCCTCAGGATGAGGGGATTTGGCGTGTTTGCAGGGTTAGGGTATATGGTTTAACTTTCTTGATCTCCTGGGAGTAGATCAGGGCAATTAGGGATGGGCAAAAAATGCTGGCCTTGCCAGGGAAGCCCACTTCCTGCGAGACAATAAAGAAAAAAGATGGGGAGGGTGAAGGATGTTGGTAAGAGCTAAAGGAATGGCAGACGTGGGAGATCCCTGATCACTGTGGGATTTCAATGCATTGATGGACTGATAAAGGCCCCCACAGAGAAAGCCAACTTAATCTAGACAGATTTGCTTTTCATTCAGTAGGGAACATGCTACAGCAGGCCACAAGGCTAACTAGGCCCCACTGCCCCAGCATGGTAAACGCAAGTAGGAAACACAGCCCACTTATAATATTTAAAATGTCAACCTGTCTCCCTGGAGTGGATTGTCACCAGGCAACTGTACAACTCCACCCTAACCATGAGTGGGAGGTAACCGGGGTGGGGACTGGGGGGCTCACCATTGAGATATTCAGACATCACACACATTAACCTCTCAGTATCTTGTACTTTGTTGGAGTTTAGGAGAGTGAGCGGTGACTTGATTGAAACATACAAGATGCTCAGGGAACTTGACAGGGTAGATGCAGAAAAGTTCTTTCCCTTTGTAGGAGACTCAAGGACCAGTGGGTATAATCTCAGAATAAGGCATTGCACATTTAAAACAGATATGAGGAGAAATTTCTTCTCTCAGAGGGGAGTGAGTCTGTGGAATTCTTCATCACGGAAGGCTGTTGAGCCTGCGTCATTGTGTATTTTCAAGGCTGAGATAAATTTTTAATCAGGAAGGGAATCAAGGGTTATGGTGGAAAGGCTGGAAAATGGAGTTGAGGATTATGAGATCAGCCATGATCTCATTGAACGACAGAGCAGACTGAATGGGCTGAATGGCATATGTCTTATGGTCTTATCTAATTATTTTTGTGACTTGTAAAGCTTTCAAACAAAATGGACAACAAATTCCATCAACTTTTTTTTTAATGATCCTTAAATCCTGTGAAATTCTGCAGGGTTAGCATCCCTTTCCATCATGGCTCCACAGTCCTCCTTTCTGCTGACCTTGATCTCGCTCCTTTCTGCCAATTACAGTTCACTGGACATCGTTTCAGTCTGAAATTCCATCGTCATAACATGAACAAATCACCCTCAAAGCATAAAAAATAGGTACACATTGCAATACCTTGCAGGTCGTAACATTTCTTCCTGGGCAGATAATCATTAACCATCAAGTCTCACATTCTGACACACAATGTCACCTCGACCCTTTAATATTGCAGGCTCCTAATGCTTTCTGAAATCAAGCTTCAGTTTCATGCAGCTCTCCTGAGCAGCTTTCAAACATCTTCTCAGCCTGCCTGTCACACTCCCTCCCCCACGGGCCTGAAAACACTTACTGCTGTGTTTTATTTATTTGATTCCTGGACTGTTGCTGGGTCAGGCCAGCACTTAGTGACCTTGACACACTGAGCTCTGGCCCCCACTGAGTGAGCCATTTCACACAGCAGTTGCAAATCAACCGCCCAAAACTACCAATGTTGGAAATCTGAAACAAAAAAGAAAGTGCTGGAGAAACTCGGCAGGTCTGGCAGCACCTGTGGAGAGAGAAACAGAGATACCATCTTGGATCCAGTTCTTCAATGCATCTTACAGGTAGTACACATTGCTCGTACTGAGCATTGGTGGTGGGAGTGAATGTTTGTGCTTTTTCCTGGATGGTGTCGAATTTTTTTAAGGAAGGTCACTTGTCCCGAAACATTAACTCTGCGTTCTCTCCACAAATGCTGCCAGACCTGCTGAGTTTTTCCAGCAATTTCTGTTTTTGTTTCTGATAATCAACTACGTTTCTCTCATTTTGGAGTCAATTACAGCCCAGAGCAAGTAACGGCAACAGATTTCCATCCCAATAGATGAATGAGCTTTTACAAACATATCAAACATCAACTCTGCTGCCTCCGCGCCTACTTCTTCAATCGTGAGCCTAACCCGTCCTCTACTGACCCCTTCTCCTGCCTCCAACACACGTTTCCCCCCACCCCCCACTCCTGGACACCACCCCAAGACCTCCTACTGTCCCTCAACCTCTTCATCTCCAACTGCCGTCGAGATATCAATCGCCTCAACCTCTCCACCCTTCTCACCCACTCCAACCTCTCCCCCGCAGAACGTGCAGCCCTCCGCTCCCTCCGCTCCAACCCCAACCTCACCATAAAACAAGGGAGGCACAGTTGTAGTATGGCACACTGAACTCTACATCGCCAAGGGCAGACGCCAGCTCTCTGACGCCTCCTCCTACCGCCCCCGTGATCATGACCCCACCCCCGGCCACCAAACCATCATCTTCCAAACCATCCACAACCTCATCACTTCAGGTGACCTCCCACCCACCGCCTCCAACCTCATCGTTCCCCAACCCCGCACCGCCCGCTTCTATCTCCTCCCCAAAATCCACAAACCTGAATGCCCTGGTTGACCCATTGTCTCTGCCTGCTCCTGCCTCACTGAACCTATCTCTAGTTATCTCAACTCCATTTTCTCCCTCTTGGTCCAGGAACTCCCTACCTACGTCCATGACACCACCCACGCCCTCCACCTCCTCCAGAACTTCCAATTCTCCAGTCCTCAACACCTTATCTTCACCATGGACGTCCAGTCCCTATACACCTGCATTCCCCATACAGAGGGCCTAAAGGCCCTCCACTTCTTCCTGTCCCGCAGGCCCAACCAGTCCCCCCCACTGACACCTTCATCCGCTTAACCGAACTCATCCTCACTCAACAACTTCTCTTTCAATTCCTCCTACTTCCTACAGGCAAAGGGGGTGGCCATGGGTACTCGGATGGGTCCAAGCTATGCCTGCCTCTTTGTAGATTACGTGGAACAATCCCTCTTCCAAAGCTACACTGGCCCTAAACACCTCATCTTCCTCCATTGCTTTGATGACTGTATTGGCGCTGTCTCGTGCTCCCAAGAGGAGCTCGAGCAGTTCATCCACTTCACCAACACCTTCCACCCCAACCTTAAGTTCACCTGGAACATCTCTGATACCTCCGTCTTCTTCCTGGACCTCTCTGTTTCCATCTCTGGCAACCACCTGGAAACCAATATCCATTTCAAGCCCACCAACTCCCACAGCTACCTGGAATACACCTCCTCCCACCCACCTTCCTGCAAAAATGCCATCCCCCATTCCCAATTCCTTCGCCTCTGCCGCATCTGCTCCCAGGATGAGACATTCCACTCCCGAACATGTCAGATGTCCTTGTTTTTCCGCAACGTCCCCCCCGCAGTGGTTGATAACGCACTCAACTGTGTCTCTCGCATTTCCCGCAACTCATCCCTCACACCCTGTCCCCGCAATAACAACCAAAAAAGAATCCCCCTCGTCCTCAAGTACCACCCCACCAACCTCCAGATCCAACGCATCATCCTCCAACACTTCTGCCATCTGCAATCCGACCCCACCACCAAAGACATTTTTCCCTCCCCACCCTTATCTGCTTTCTGGAAGGATCACTTTCTCCGTGACTCCCTTGTCCGCTCCACACTCCCCTCCAGCACCACCACACCCGGCACTTTTCCCTGCAACCGCAGGAAGTGCTACACCTGCCCCCACACCTCCTCCCTCACCCCAATCCCAGGCCCCAAGAAGACTTTCCACATCAAGCAGATGTTGACCTGCACATCTGCTAATGCGGTACACTGTATCCGCTGTTCCAGATGTAGCCTCCTCTACATCAGGGAAAGCAAGCCCAAAGTTGCAGGAACAGCACCTCATATTTCACCTGGGAACCCTGCAGCCCAATGGTATCAATGTGGACTTCACAAGCTTCAAAATCTCCCCTCCCGCTACCGCATCCCAAAACCAGCCCAGCTCATCTCCGCCTCCCTAACCTGTCCTTCGTCCCACCTATCCACTCCTCTTACCTCAAGCCCCACCCCCATCTCCTACCTACTAGCCTCATCCCGCCCCCTTGACCTGTCCGTCCTCCCTGGACTGACCTATCCCCTCCCTAACTCCCTAACTCCCCACCTACACTCACCTTTACTGGCTCCACCCCTGCTTCTTTGACCTGTCTGTCTCCTCTCCACCTATCTTCTCCTTTATCCATCTTCTATCTGCCTCCCCCGCTGTCCCTATTTATTTCAGAATCCCCTTCCCGTCCGCCATTTCTGAACAGCATCTGCAGTTCCTACTATCTCTGAAACACCAGCTCCAAGGTGTCTTTATGTAATGTGTCCCCTATCGGTTTGGAATCTGTTATTACTGCGAGGGCACTTTGGGTTTTTGTACCTCAGGGTTTTTAATCACGCACAGGCCGAAGGCAAATCTTGATGTGAGCCAAATGACATTAGTGATGAGGGATTAATTAATCACAGGATTTCCTAACCAGCCCACATTCGAAAATGTGCCAAATGCAGTTACAGCATTACCAAATCCAACTGATACCATATTCATTGCACCCAAACTATCTCTCAAGCCACTGCTTAAATGCACAAAGGCCCTTAAGGATATAGACAAGGCAGGAGTATGAAGGATTACTCCCTACTTGCCTTAATGGATGCAGCTCCAACAACACTGAAGAAGCTTGACCCAAGCCATGGGAAGACAGCCAACATCATCAAAGACCCCTCCCAACCCAGTTATAATCTCTTCTAACCTCTTCCATTGGGCAGAAGACACGAAAGCTTAAACACACATAACAACCACTTCAAGAACGGCTTCTTCCCTGCTGCTGTTAGACTCCCAAATTTTAAATTTAATGGTGATCTCACTCTTTGTGCATCTTCTCTGCAGCTATAGCATTGTATTCTTCGCTCTGTTCTAGTACCCTAATGCACTTTGTAAGGTAAAACTTTTCACTGTACCTAGGATCACGTGTCAATAATAAATCAAATCAAAACAAAAACCATTCGGAAAAAAGCACAAGCATCCACTCTCTCCATCCCCGATGCTCAGTTGCAGCAGTGTGTACGATCTACAAGATGCACTATAGAAATTCACCAAAGTGCCTCAGCTCCTTCCAAACCAATGACCACTTCCATCTAGAAGGACAAGGGCAGTAGATACATTGGAACACCAGCACCTGCACGTTCTCCTTCAAGCCACTCACCATTCTGCCTTGGAAATACAAAACCACTGTTGCTGGGTCAGAATCCTGGAATTACCTCCCTAAGGACATGGTGGGTCAACCTACAGCACATGGACTGCAGCGGTTCAAAAAGACAGCTCACCATCACTTTCTCAATGGCAGCTAGGGACAGGCAAGAAATGCTGGTCCAGGCAGTGAAAAAAAATTCCCTCTGGAGTTTTCTCATTTATTAATGACTAGTCTGTCTTGAGGTGGTCAGGCCTCTTTATTTTTTCTTATATGTTCTCATTCTCCATCCTTGCACTTAGTGAGTTCCAGAGGCAAGCCCTATTGAACTCCAAACATTAATTCTGCTGCTCTGTTCACAGATGCAGAGTGTCTCCGGCACTTCCTGTTTTTATTTCAGATTTCTAGTGTCCTCAGTACATTGTTTTCATTGAAGCTCAGTGAGGAGTCCTCTTCTATCTGAGCGTCATGGGTACAAGCCCTCGTCTTGGATATTCCTGGATATTAAAGACATCGTACACACAGATCAAAGCTCACATGGCACCCACTCAAAGTCTAAACTCTAAAATAAATGTTCTTAATTTATATAAATCACATCCTTATATCACACTATAAAACTGAAAACCAAGTACAGTGCTGGTTATTAGGCAACTATCAGCCTAAAGATTCTCTAGTCTTTTTAAAACCGGGTCTTCTAGTATTTAATGCTTAGCCCCATCTCTTATCTCCTTGAAAGATTTGCTTGCTTTTGCTCCAAAGTCACATGATTTTTCTGCAGCCAACAGAAGCACTGATTAAACTGTTGACTTAATTTCACAGGAAAGCCTCTTTCAGTCCGGAAAATGTTCAAATTATTCCATGTCTACCAATGTTCCACATAGTTCTTAAATATAAATGTGCATTTAGAATAGTACAAATGTGAGTTCGTACCTTGAATTGTGTGTGTGTGTGTGTGTGTGTGTGTGAGTGTGTGTGTGTGTGTGTGAGTGTGTGTGTGTGTGTGTGTGAGTGTGTGTGTGTGTGTTTGTGTGTTTATGTGTGTGTGTTTATGTGTGTGTGCGTGTGTGCGCGTGCGTGTGTGTGTACGTGCGTGTGTGTGTGCGTGTGTTTGTGTGTTTATGTGTGTGTATGTTTATGTGTGTGTGCGTGTGTGTGTGCGCGTGCGTGTGTGTGTACGTGTGTGTGTTTGTGTGTTTATGTGTGTGTATGTTTATGTGTGTGTGTGTTTATGTGTGTGTGCGCGTGCGTGTGTGTGTACGTGCGTGTGTTTGTGTGTTTATGTGTGTGTATGTTTATGTGTGTGTGTTTATGTGTGTGTGCGTGTGTGTGCGCGTGCGTGTGTGAGAGAATGTGCACATATTTGAGTCTGAGAGTGTGTGCATGTTTGAGTGTGTGGTTAAGAGTGCACGAGTGTATGTGTGTTAAGAGTGAGAGTGTGCATATGTTTGAGCGTATGAGCGACTGAATTCGAGAGTCTAAATGAGTATAGACAGATTAACTTTAATGCCTTCGTAGTTTATTGGTGCTGACTGTGAATGCCAACAGAATCATACTGCAGAGAACAATAAGTGAAAAGGAAGACATGATGAGCATTCAAGTCAGGAGTAGAAATGGCCCATTTACCCTTTCAAACTTGCTCAGCAATTCACTAAGATCATGCTTAATGTGTCAGGGTTCCAAATTCCATATTCGCATCTACCCCTAAGAACATTTTATTTCCCTGGCTAACTAGAACCTACTTGCTAAAAATATTTAAAGACCCTACTTCCACTGCCTTGCAAAGTCACACAAACTTCGGACAGGAAAACACTTCTCCTCATCTCTGTTCTAAAAGAGTAATCCCCAATTTTATAACAGTGCTGCTATTTATAGACTCAGCCTTAAGAATGAACTTCCTTTCTACATCAGCCTTTGAAGGCCATTCAGAATCTCATATACTTTAATCAAATCACCCCTCACTCTTCTAAACTCCAGTGGAAACAACCCCAGTCCTGCCGACCAATTCCTATAAGTCAACCCATTCATTCTAGCTTTGAATCTCATAAAACTCTTTGGAACTGTCTCCAGTGCATTTACATCTTTATTTAAATAAGGAGACCAAAACAGCACACAATATTTGTGATGTGGTCTAACCAATGCCTTGTATAACTGAAGCATAATATTCTTATTTTCACAAAGTAAAAACCAAAAGAACTGTGGATGTCGGAAGTTAGAAACAGAAATTGCTGGAAAAGCTCAGCTGGTCTGGAAGTACCTGTGGAGACAAATCAATGTTTACATTTCAGGTGTCACTTAGATCATTAACTTTACATTCAATTCCTCCCATAACAAAGGCTATCATCAGATTAACCTCTCTCATTATTTGCTATACTTGCACAGTAACTTCCTGTGACTGGTGCATCAGAACACCTAGATCCCTCTGCACTTTGGAATTCTACAGTCATTCTCCATTTAAGTAACTCTGCTGCTTTATTCTTCCTGCCAAAGCAAACAACTTCACATTTTACCACATTGTATTCCCATCCACCAGATTTTCGCCCATACATTCGAATTTTACATGTCAATCTGCATACTTGTTATTTCATCTTCACAATTACTTCCATAGGAACAGAGGAACAGGAGGAGGCCATTCAGCCCTCAAGCCTGTTCTGTCATTCAATGAAACCATGGCTGATCATGATCATCCATTCTACCTGTCTTTGTGTCATCTGCAAACGTAGCCCCCATACCTTCAGCCCCCTCATCTTTGTGATCGATATAAACTATAAAAAGACCGAGGGCCTGCCACTGGGTCCTGTGAGACTCCATTTGTCTTATTCAATCAATCAGTAAACAGCCCGTTGTTGTATACTCTCTGTTTTCTGTCAGCCAGCCAATCTTCGATCATTCTGTTATGTTATCCTCCCACCTCGACCCATGCTATGAGCCCCCATTTTTTGCAATAACCCTTTATGTGGCTCTTTGTCAAATGCTTTCTGGAAATCTAAGTACAGCACATCAACAAACGCCATTTAATCCCCACGACATGTCACTCCCTCAAATAATTTCAATAAATTGCTTCAACAGACTTTCCCTTTGACAATCCATGCTGTCTCTTGCTGATCACCTTGAGTTTTTCCAAGTGCCCAGTTTTCACTTCCTTCATGATTAATTCTAGTAGGAGCCTCACAATGGATGTCAAACTGACCGGTTTACAAGTTTCTGTTTTCTGCCTCCCCTCCTTCTTGAGTAGAGGGATTATATTTGTCATTTTCTAGTTCAATGGAACCTTTCCAGAATCTGATGAATTTGTGAAAATTAACATCATTGCATCTACTCCATTAGCCACCTCCATTAAGACAAAAGAATGAATGGATCAGGAGCATAGATTTCTCACCCTTGCAGCTTCATTGATTTACTCAGGACTGCTTCAACAGTGAATATAATTTCACCAAATGTCTCTCTTCTTTCAAACTCCAAATATACTGATAATAATGGGTATGACTTTTAAGGCAAGGATTTTTGATCAGTAAAGGAAGTAAGGGTTATGGTGAGCAGGCGGGTAAGTGGAGCTTAAGTCCACGAAAAGATCAGCCATGATTTTGTTGAATGGTGGAGTAGGCTCGATGGGTCAGTTCGCCTACTCCTGTTCCTGGTTCTTATGTTCTAATGTTCTTATATAGCATTTTCCACATCCTCCGGACACATCAATGTGCTTCGTAGCAAACAAAATACCTTTTGAAATAAAAACAGGTGCTGGAACAAGTCAGTAGGTTTGGCAGCATTTGTGGAGAGAGAAACATAGTTAACGTTCCCAGCCTGGTATGGTGGTACGGTGGCTCAGTAGTTAGCACTGCTGCTTCACAGCGCCAGGGACCTGGGTTTGATTCCACCCTCGGGCAACTGTCTGTGTGGATTTTGCACATTCTCCCAGTGTCTGCATGGGTTTCCTCCCACAGATAAGATGTGCAGGTTAGGTGGATTGGCCATGCTAAATTGCCCATAGTGTTCAGGGGTGGGTAGATTAGGTGGGTTATAGGGGAATGGGCCTGGGTGGGATTCTCCAAGGGTCAGTGTGAACTTGTTGGGCTGAAGGGCCTGTTTCCACACTGTAAGGATTCTATGACTCTTCCTCTGTTCCAAAGAAGTTCTGTCAGACTTGCAGCAATAACTCTGTTCCTCTCCCCACAGGTGCTGCCAGACCTGTTGAGTTTCTCCAGAATTTTCTGTTTTTATTTCAGATTTTTAGCCAGGGAGCCGGGTTCAGTTCCAGCCTTGATCTGTGTGGAGTTTGCACATTCTCCCTGTGTCTGTGTGGGTTTCCTCCAGGCACTCTGGTTTCCTCCCACTGTCTAAAAATGTGCATGCTAGGTGGGTTAGTCATGGAAAATGCAGGGTTACAGGGAGAGGGTAGGGGGTGGTCTGTATGGACTGCTGTCCAAAGGGTTGGTGTGGACTTGATGGGCTGAATGGCCTCTTCCACACTGTAGGGATTGTGTGATTAAGTCAACCTCACCAGGAATGCGAATCGATAACTACTGGAATTATCCCCAACCATACAGCAGCCAATTAAGCCAACCAGCTCCACCGCCCATCCCATTTGATATACATGCGACAACTAATAAGCTCTCGTTAAATGTTAGCTCCTGAAAACAATTACACAATTACCAGCTTTGTGTCGGTTACTGTGAGGGTCTTGTGGCACAGTAGTGGTGTTCCTGCCTCTAGATCAGGAGACCTGGGTTCCAGGTTGACCAGGAAAATATCTCCCCTAGGTTACTAGGACTCATATGGGCCAGTGGTAGTGTCCCCACCTCTGAGACAGGGGATCCAGTTTCTTATTTCACTTGCACAAGTGATGTGTAATACCAATTCTGAACAGGCTAATTAGAAAATATCTATTCAGGTTACTTGACCTAAAAAAAAGAAGTCAGAGGGCATGTGCAAGGACACACATCAAAGGTCTTTGGTCTAGACAGAAAGGACCAAACCGTCTCCTTCTGTGCGGTAATATCCTACAATCCTCAGTCTGGAGTTTGAAATCGTAATCCTTGCCATCAGTAAACTGTCCTTTAGTCAAACAAGAGATGATTTTTTTAAAATAAAAGATATAAACTTCTACTTTGATTCAAACTTTCAGGAATTGCACCAGGCTGTTCAAATCTAATCACTTCTGAGAAATTTCACTCAAGGAATACAATTACCAGCCTCAGTTATCTTGAAGATGAAGCTTGAATTGAATCCAAGATACTCAAGAGGTTACAAGTACAGACATTAGCAGAAAGAAATGATTAAAGCCCTAGGGGCTGAGACACTCAGGGGAAACAGATCAAAAACAACTTGAAATATAAGCAACTGGTCGCAGAGGCAGGAAAGTGAAGGAGTAGTGTTCAGCAGCAGGAGAAGGCCATTCCCCAGTTTGATAGGAGAGATCGGCAATTTACATTTCGGTGCACTCAAATCCATACGCCAGAGGTCTCAATTATTACTCCAGACATGAGTTCAAATCCCACCACGTCAGTTGAGGTAACTTCACACAATTAATTAATAAGTCTGCAAGACGTCCATAAGCAATTGGAACAAAATTAGACCATTGGGCCCATCAAGTCTACTCTACCTTTCAATCATGGTTGATATGTTTTTCAACGCCATTCTCCTACCTTCTCCCCAAAACCCTTGGCCCCCTTACCAATCAAGAGCCTATGTATATCTGTCTTCAGTACATTCAACGGCTTGGCCTCCACAGCCCTGTGTGACAATGAGTTCCACAGATTAAGCACTCTCTGGCTGAAGAAATTCCTCCTCAACTCAGTTCTAAAAGGTCAACCCTGAGGTTGTGCCCCAGAGCCTGATCTCTCCTGCTAGTGGAAACATCTTCTCCGCATCCACTCTTTCCAGGTCTCTCAGCATTCTGTAAGCTTCAATCAGATCTCCCTCCCTCATCCTTCTAAAATAGGTTTTACTCACATGGAACCAACCATAAAATCCCATTTGGCTCACTAACATCCTTCAGGGTAGATAATCCATGTCGTTACCCATTCTGGCCTACATGATGGGTGAGCCAAAGCAATGTGGTTGACTCTTAACTGCTTTCTGGGTTGGTCTAGTGTAAAGCACCCAGCTGTCAGTACCTCAGAATCAGGGAGGTGATGGCCGAGTGGTATTATTGCCAGACTGTTAATCTAGCGATCCAGAGAGTATTCTGGGAATCTGGGGTTCAAAACCTGCCATGGCAGATGGTAGCGTTTGAATTCAATAAAAAGATCTGGAATTAAGAATCTAATGATGACCATGAATCCATTGCCGATTGTCTGTAAAACCCATGTGGTTCCCTAATTATCCTTTAGGGAAAGAAACTGCCCTCCTTACCTGGTCTGGCCTACATGTAACTCCAGACCCACAATGTGGTTGACTCTCAGCTGCCCTCCGGGCAATTAGGGATGGGCAATAAATGCTGCCTGGCCAGCAACATCCTCGTCCTGTTAACAAATAAAGAAAAAGTATCACCTGCTCAAGGGACAGTGCAGTTAGACAATAAATGTTAGCTTTGAGATTGACATCCCACATCCCAAAAATTAATATTAAAAATATCCAGTAAATCAAAAGCAAGATGGTGGAGATTTGGAAATAAAAACAGAACATTCTGGAGAAACTCGGTAGCTTTATTTTTCATTCACAGGGTGTGGGTATTGCTGGATGGGTCAGATTTTTTGCCTGTCTCTAGTTGTCTCCTCATTGAGGAGGGAATAGGTTAATGGAGCTTCACTCAGCACACAACTGCTGCTGGCCCGGGAATGCCTTATACCGTTCACCATGGTGCTGGTGAACTGCTTTATACCGTTCACCATGGTGTTGGTGAGCTGCTTTATACCGTTCGCCATGGTGTTGGTGAGCTGCTTTATTGAACTGCTGCTGTCTGTTTGGTGTAGGCAGATCTGCAATGCAGTTAGGAAGGGAACTCCAGAACTTAAACCCATTGACAGTCAGAATGGTGAGTGACATGGAGGGGTAACTTGTTGGTGCTGCCTCCTTCAATCTGCTGCTCTTGTCCTTCTGAATGGAAGTGGTCGTGGGTTTGGAATCAAGCAGGTTACTTTGTCCTGCATAGTGTCAAGCTTTTGAGTGTTATTGGAGCTGCACTCATCAAGGCAAGTGAGGAGTATTCCATCACACTCCTGACTTTGTGCCTCGTAGCTAATGGATAGGTTTTGGGGCAGTCAGGAGGAGACTTTCTCGCTACAGAGTTCCACATTTTGCAGCATCTGTGGCGAGAGAAAGATACAGAGTTAATGCCATAAGTCTGATATGACTCTCCTTCAGGACATGAAAGGATATTTATTTATTACATATGATCATATCATTGACATATTCATTCTTATTATCTGATGACAATGGTTTGCAAATAATGTGTTGCTAGAAAGAAAGAAGACAGCAAAACTTGCAAAGGACAAGCCGTTCATGCAGCGACTCAGTGGTTAGCAATGCTGCCTCATGGTGCCAGGGACCTGGGTTCAATTCCACCCTCAGGCGACTGTCTGTGTGGAGTTTGCACATTCTCCCTGTGTCTGCATGGGGTTCCTACAAGTGCTCTGGTTTTCTCCAAAGATGTGCAGGTTAGGTGGATTGGCTAAATTTGCTAAATTTCCCATAGTGTCCAGGGATGTGCAGGATGGGTTAGCCATGGGAAATGCAGGGATGGGGTAGGAAAGTGGGTCTGGGTGGGATGCTATTTGGAAGGCCAGTGTGGACTCAATGGGCAGAATGACCTGCTTCCACACTGTCAGGATTCTATGATCCCACTCACATATCTCAAATACAAAAACAATCAGTAAATGTATTTATACATTTCATCACAGGAATGATGAGAATGGTGGAAGGCAAACTCAATGCAATTCTTTGTTTAAATAGAAATATCTTTTGTTGTTAATGCCCTTTTTCTGCTTACGAAAGTGAGCAAAGCTTATTCCAGGGAGTGGGCCCCTCTCTCCGATGGTGAACAGTATAAAGCATTCCCCTTCTAGTGGCAGATGTGTCCTGAGTGAAACTTCAGTAACCTATCCACCCCCCACCACCACTAACCCCCTCCACCCCCACTCACTTAATGAGGCGGAGATTTCCCATTCTCTGCTACATACTTGCCACAAACTATTCCCCACGTCCCTTAGCAGCAGACATTCAGAAGACTGTCTTCCACTCCTCCAATATACATCGATATATTTGCTACTCCCATATTAGCCACTCTGGTCTCTCCCTGAGAGAGTTCTTACCCATTGGCGTGAGGACGGAAAGAACCTGAGCTCTCAGCAGAAAGAAGACAGATTCGTTGCATCCTTCCCCAAACAAATCCAAACCCAGATTTTGGCAGTGAAGATCCAGCTCCTCATGTATTAAGTCACCCAGACTTTGTGTTCTTTTGTACATATAATGTGCCTCAAGATAAACTAAAGAGGGCAACAGTCAAATTCAAGTCACTTCTTGAATAGGCATCTAGCATTGACAATGGTGACTGCAAAGCAATCAAGTGGTTGTAAAACTCATCCATTTCAGTAGGGAAGGAAACTGCCATCCTCACCTGGCCTGGTCTACATGTGACTCCAGACCCTCAGCAATGTGGCTGCCTCTTAATTGTTATTCCAAATGTTGGAGCAAGTCACTCTGGAATATTCATGCTCAAGGGCGGTGAAGCACAGTAGTGAAGCTTCCATAGAGCTATGCAAATACCAAATGGGCACACACTTTTCTGTGCCTCAGTTTACATCTTCTTCACCTTTAATTCACACGGTTGTCAGAGAAAATGTGACACTGAGCCATGCAAAGATGTGTCACGGTGGCTCAGTGGTTAGCATTGCTGCCTCATTGCACCAGGAACCCAGGTTTGATCCCACCTTTGGGTGACTCACTGGGTGGAGTTTGCATGTTCTCCCCATGTCTGTGTGAGGTTCCCCCCAGGTCCTCTGGCTTCCTCCCACAGCTCAAAGATGTCCAGGGTAGGTGGATTGCCCATGGTGCCCAGGGAAGTGCAGGCTAGGTGGATAAGCCATGGGAAATGCAGGGTTATAGGGATTGGTCGGGCTGCTCTTTGGAGGGTTGGTATGGGTTGAATGGCCTGCTTCTATTCTGTAGGAATTCTACATGAGTCTTACAAAGTGACCTAAAGGAGGAGAGAGGGATGCAGAATTCCAAAGGAGGGAATTGTAGAGTTAATAATGTCAGTGCTGTACAGCAGCTGGTCATCATTGCTGAATTCAAACCTCGAGAACAACCAAACCCATTAAATGTCATCGTAAATGTGCATTTTAAAGTCAGGTATTAACGCAAATCTGAGAAAGCTCATGACCATTACATGAATGTAATTTGCATTAATGTTAACCTTTTCACTGGGTGAATTGTCGTGTGATAAGCTTAGTTAGATACAGCGTGTCCCACACTCTGATCTTCACTTTAATCCGTTAATCCCTTAATGCTTGTTTGCCACACTTCTCCGACCCTATCTGTTACATCCACCTGGCAAGTCATTCGTTTCCATTTTGCATAAACACTCTGCAAGATCATAGAGGAGGCTGAACTGAAGAAAGGCCATTCAAGCTATCGAGCCCACACTATCCATGTACGACAAGGAGTAGGGGGGGCGGGGAGAGTGGGCAGTGGCCAGATGACTCAGATTATCGTTAATTGGACTGAAAGCCAGTGATCTAAGCAGGTCCTTTACATTAAAAACTGAGGCTTTCACCAGGTACCACAGCTCTCCCTGTACGTTTCAGGAGTTTGAAGAAGCGGTACAAACCTCCACACACTCTTACTAACCCTGTAACAGTCAGCAGAAAACATACTGTTATCAGATAGTTACAACACAGAGGAGGCCATTCGGGATGATGAGCTTCACTATCTGCTCCTCGACAGCTTTCTCCCCATAGTCCTGCAATTGTTTTCTCTTCAGCTATTGATTCAATTTCTATGCGAAAGGTGTGATTGATCCCACTTCCAACATACTCTCAGGGAGCACATTCCCGACCCCCACCACTCACCTGCTTGGAAAGGTTTCTCTTCATGACTGTAATGCTTCTTTTGCCAATGACCTTAAATTTGGGCCTTCTCATTCTCCATCCTTCCCCCAGTTGGAAACAGTTTCTCTCTAGCTATGCTGCCCAGATCTCCCCTGATTTTGAACGCATCTCACAGATTTGGCCTCCCTACCCCCACCGTCATTTCTCTTTCTGAAGGAGAACAGCTCTTAGCCTCTCCAATTATTCCATAGGTCCATAAGATGTAGGAACAGGAGTAGGCCAATCAACTCTGATCTTCCATTTATCGAGACCATAAGGCAGCAGAGTGGCTGAGTGGTTAGCACTGCTGCATCACAGCATCAGGGACCCAGGTTTGATTCCACCCTCAGGTGATTGTCTGCATGGGGTTTGCACATTCTTCCCATGTTTGCATGGGTTTCCTCAGGACACTCCAGTTTCCTCCCACAATCCAAAAATGTGTAGGTTGGGGTGGGTTGGCCAGGCTAAATTGCCCATAGTGTCCAAGGATGTGTAGGTTAGATGGATTAGCCGTGGGAAATGCAGAGTTATGGGGATAGGGTAGGCAGGGTGATTCTGGGTGTGATATTTTCAGAGAGTCAGTCTGGACTTGTTGGGCCAAATGGCCTGTTGCCTCACTGGAGGGATTCTATGGCTGATCTGATAATCATCAACTCCACTTTCCCCCTAACCCTTGATAATTAGAAATCTTCTTATCTCAGCCTTAATTATACCAAATATCAGGCTTGGCAACCTCAGTAGCAAAGAACTCCACAGCTTCACCCTCCCTGTGAGAAAAAGAAAGTTCCTCCTCATCTCTGTCTTAACTGAGCAACTCCTTATTCTGAAATGATGCCCTCTGGTCCCACAAGCAACATTTCAACATCTATCCTGCCAAGGCCCCTTAGGCTCCACGTCTCTAACGTTCCTCATTTATGGAACCATTCAACCAGGAGCTATTCTGAAATTGATTGATGATGCCTTTAAATAACACTTGCTGTTTCTGGAGGTGAGGGTCATGGGGAATGAGGTGGTGAGTTTCCCTGCTGCTGAACTCATGCATTAGGCCACGAGGTGTAGGGAGGAACATCTCTGCAGGAGTTCCCTAGGGATCCTGTCCCAGGCCCAACCATCTTCAGCTGCTTCATCCATGACCTTCCCACCCTCATAAAGTCAGAAGTGGGGATGTTCGCCGATGATTGCGCAGTGTTCAGCACCATTCACAACTCCTCAGATACTGAAGCAGTCCATGTTCAAATGCAAAAAAGCCTGGTCCACCTTCAGACTTGGGTTGTCTGCATTTAGACCGACAATCAACTAAAGTGTTCTCAGAGCAACTCACACTAATGGCAGGAGCACCATTTTGGATCTGAGACTGTGCAAACAGTGCTGAAAATGCAACAGCAATGCAAGCAAATGTTGTATGGTATGATTCTGTGTTGAATTAGCATTTGCCTTCTTAACTAAATTACTTCCCGGATTTCCCATAATCTCAGAATAAAGGGACTCGAATTTAAGACTGAGATGGGCCAGAGAGTTGTGAGTCCATGAAACTCTTTGCCACAAAGAGCTGAGAGGGTAGAGCCCTTCTGTATAGTTAAGGCAGATATAGATAGATTCTTTGATCAGTCAGGGAATCAAGGGTTCTGGGAAAAGGCAGGAAAGTGAGTGTGAGGAATGTTGCATCAGCCATGATCCTACTGAATGGTGGAGCAGGCCCAAGGGACTGAATGGCCGACTCCTGTTCTTGTTTCTTTTGGTATTGCTCAAAAATAGGCCTTGCAAGCAAAGAACACTAACAGGGAGCCATGGAGAAATGGTCACCAGGTATCGGTTCAGTTTTCTGGAGCAATGGGACCAATTCCACATCCTTTAACACTCTTACCCAACAACAATGCTCCAATCCCAGCCTTGAAAGTTTTAAATGAACCTTATTAGGTAGGGAGAGATAAAAGGTACTGCAGATGCTGGAGAATCCGAGATAACAAGGTGTGGGGCTGGATGAACACAGCAGGCCAAGCAGCATCATAGGAGCAGGAAAGCTGTGTTCATCCAGCCCCACACCTTGTTATCTCTTATTAGGTAGGGAGATCAGATTTCCACTACCCCTTGAGTGAGAAGAGTTTTCCGGTTTCATGGCTAAACAATCATAATTTTAGGATTCTGCCAAAATTGATTTTAATAACCAAACCATTCAGACGTGTTTTGATAAAACTCTAGGATAGGTGGGATTTGAACATTGGTCTTCCAGGCCAGAGGTAGCAATGCATAGCAAATGCATACTTGGGTAAGGTAGAGATATTTTAATCTACCTGTCTGGGCATATTATAACACACTTTTGAAGCAGGCAAGACTTGAACCTAGACCTTCTGGTCTAGAGGTAGGGACACTGACACTACCACAAGATTTTAAAATTACGCCATTATAAACTAATAATTCTTACAGAGTCTTTATTACATAAAAGTCTAAGAACAGAGGTATTGGTTCAAGTCAGTCCAGCCCCAGAGGTATATCATAACATATCCAAACAGGTTGATTAAAATAATTAAAAGTCTAAGAATAGGAATGGTTTGAGCCAGTTGCCAGTTTGAAAGGAAATTTTATGCAGAATGATCTATAAAATGGCAAAGATATTAAATGAGTCCTTGTCATAAATGCACAGCCGTCGTCATGAAAGAGAATGAGCGACTTCAAACACTGAGCCCTTCGTGCATCCTCTTGCTTTTAGCCAATACAATCGTTCAGTGATTCCCAATTTCCAAGTTACTCAGTCCTTACCGCTCAATGCTAGCCCAAGAAAAAGACCTTAATGCAAGTTTCCAGCTGCCCGTGGCCTGGCCTGTTTCCATGGTGACGCAACATCCAAGGACTGTATCAATAAATCCCTTACTGAGCCTCGGACTGTACCTAACCCCAATCACATAGAAAGTAACGCCAGAAGACAGACTGTAGATCCTTCAAGAGTTATCCTTCAAGATCAAATATATGAAATTATTGATTAAAAATCCTAAAAGGATAGTGTTTTGTTTTAAATGGAGTATCCATTTTGTTCCTTTGATTTCTTAAAATATGCATACAGTTAAAAAGCCTTTTTTTCTGGAATTGACATCATTTATCATCAATGTTCATTTCAGGGATGGGTGAAGAGACTGTCAAATGCTGCTGGTATCTAATACTAATGAGTGCAGGCAAGAGATGCAGTTAAAAAGAAGTATGCATTATATGAACTAAAGTCCATCTTAAGTATGTGTTGCTATAGTACAGTAGAAAGTATTAATTTTTCCTTTAACCAATTTGAGTATTGCTGAAAAATAATTTTGTCAAAGTTTTTCATCTTGCACTCATCAGGACATTTCACAAGAATACAAATTCAAGCAAAAACCTATACTAATAATGTTGGTTTTACTCCTTGCGTTTGCGTTCTTGCAGAATGTTCTGATAAGTGCAAGACAAAATAGCTTTAATAAAATGAGTCCTTTTTCAGAAATACTGAAGTTCGAAACTACCTAATAACCATTTATAAAACCTATTTACTAATGCTACCTGTCTTTAGGATGAAATGTTAAGCTAATAGAATGGGTAGCACAGTGGCTCAGTGGTTAGCGCTGTTGCCTCACAGCACTAGGGACCGAGGTTCAATCCCAGCCTCGGGCAACTGTCTGTGTGGGGTTTTCACATTCTCCCTGTGTCTGTGTGGGTTTCCTCCCATGGTCCAAAGACCTGCAGGTTAGGTGGATTGGCCATGCTAAATTGCCCATAGTGTAAATTAGGTGTGTTATTGGGGGATGTTTCTGGGTAGTATGTGCAAGGGTCGGTGTGGACTTGTTGGGCCAAAGGGCCTGTTTCCACACTATAGGGATTCTATGATTCTAATACCTCTTTGATACTCTCAGGGTAAATGTAAGTTGTCTATTGAAGATCTATTGGTGTTATGTGAAGAACAGAGGAGTAATCCTCAGTTGTGTTGGAAGACCATTGACCTGAAATGTGAATTCTGTCTCCACAGATGCTTCTAGACCTGCTGAATGTTTTGTTTTTCAAATTTCTACATTCTGTGGTATTTTACTTTTGAATTAGACTGAATCTGATGTGATCTGGCCAGGTTTTATCCTTCACTTAACATCATTAATTGCCGGATGTCGTCACATTGTAGCTTGTAGAAGCTTGTGAACAAAATGGCTGCTGAGTTTATTAACGTACAATAGAGGCTCAGCTTCAAAAGGTCCTCATTGACTGTAAAACAGTTTCGGACACCTTGAGATGATAGAAATGTAAAATCTTTCTTCCTAGAAAAATAGCGCCACTCAGTGTCATGAGGTTTAAACCAAAATCAGAGTTCATTGTTTCTTTCGCTTTGGGAAAAGGAATTTGTCACTCGCGAAAGAGAGGCACAATGCATGAGATGAGTGAGGTTACACAACAGACTGTTAAAAAAAATCACCAACACAGTCTAAATGGGCTGAAAGGCATATTCCTGAACCTGAAGGGGAGATAAGTGGTGATGCGTCTGAGTTCTTGCCACATAAAAGCTGTAGGATGCTGGAACATCCTTGCAATAATGTCACCCCTCTGGGTGTAAATAACAAAGTGTGGGCGGAGTTAGGAAAAAGAGTGATAAACGCCTCATGAGCTAGGCAGCAGCCTGACATCTAACCCTGTGAATGTTAGAAATACATGCAAGAAAATACGTAGCATAGATTGATTAGTGTGAGGCAGTAGAGTTTATGGAATAATTTTGCAGTCATGTAACAGTAAGATTTGAGGCTGATAAGACCATGGTCTATTCAGTATTAACATATAGTAAACAGTGTTGTAAAGAAACTCAAGCCTCAAGACAGTTCTTGATCTTGCCTTTCCCTCAACCAGTCTGTCATAAAGCCACATGACAAAGGAATTTCAATGCAAGATTAAATTAAACCTGAATAAAGTCATACTTAACATGACAAAAAAAATGAAGCAATGCAATAACTGGGTTTATCTCATGCTGTCCTGACTTTTTCTCATTGATTTAGTGGCTGATTATCTCCTTGGGTAGTAATGCATGCATCCTGCTCTTAATGCAGGATTAGACGGGAATCAGTGCAAATCATAGCCAAAGTATGTTAAGCACTCCAAAACAATTCTCCTCTAATGCCGTAAATCACTGCCGCGTGCAGAGCAAGGCCACACATAATTAGTATTGATACATATGGGTGAGAGATTAATAAATTAGGCCAATTATGCCTAATTTGCCTCAATTAGAAATAAGTTCAATGTAGAATATTAATTTACTCCCCACCCCAGCACAATTCAAACGAAAATAAATGCCAGTGATTTCTATTTTAAATTTTGAAATAGCCTCTTTGATTTTGTGCAGTTCAGACCAGAGTGTAAAAGTAGACAGAGAGGAACAACGGAGCTCGTATCAGCCATGCTGTACAATCAGAGCAGCCAGGGATAGGCTGGCGCTGCATCTTCTCCCCTTAATTCATTCCAGCTGCTCACAGGAGCCTCAAATCGATAGGAAAAAATAATTCTCAAGGATTAGAATTCGAGTTCGGTTTATTGTCAGGTGTGCTCAAGTTACAAAAGAACAGGAGTGCAGTGAAAAGTGGACAATTTTGCCATAACATGGCACCATCTTAAGTACAAACTACATCGGCATAAATCTTAGATATAAAAAAAGGGATAATAAAGAAGTTACATTACATTACAGATATACATAGTATGAGTCAGGAAAATAAGAAATAAAGCTAAAAACATGGACATTACAGTCTTTCTATAAGGACTTCCATGTGGTCTGGCTGAGCTACACCGGTTCCCAACAGGTAGCCATTTTTGTCCTGTGCCACAGACCCCACCCCGCTCTGGGCCTGCTAACTGCCATCCCCAATCCCCTCCAGGACACAGGCTGACCCCACCCCGCTCTGGGCCTGCTAACTGCCATCCCCAATCCCCTCCAGGACACAGGCCAACCCCACCCCACTCTGGGCCTGCTAACTGCCATCCCCAATCATCTCCAGGACACAGGCTGACCCCACCCTGCTCTGGGCCTGCTAACTGCCATCCCCAATCACCTCCAGGCCTCTGGCTGACCCCACCCTACTTGCTTCAGGCATCCACAAACCCCAGTGGGTATGAATCAGGCGTTGCAATCCATGTGTGTGCTTCCCACAAGGGGGTCAGTTAGCCGGAAAGTTGGTTTGCAATGCACAGTGATACTAACAGCAGGAGTTCAATTGTGGCACAAGCTGAGGCTACCACGAAGGACTCTCCTTTGCACCATCTCCCCTCACCTGAGTGTGGTGACCCTCAGGTTAAACTGACCACCCAGCACGTCTCTCTAATGGCAGTGCAGCCCTATGTTCTCGTGTTTCAGTCATGACTGACTCTATGCCTTCTTTTGCTCACCAAGCTGTGATTTGTGTGATACATGAGCTGTGCCTCCCTGTTGATGCTGTTAAGACAAGAGGCTCCTCAAATAGATGGGGTCTGTGCAGATCACACAATGGCATGAACTTTGGAAATAGGTCAGGTTAGGGATCATTGGGTTCTGGGACCACTCCTTTCAGACTCGAGGAGGACTGAGGGTTCGAAATTGTAAGCACCGTTAACAGCTTTTTAAAAGAATGTAATCTTTCAAGTCGGAATTTGTTGCCCCGCCCTAGTTGTCCTTGAACGGAGAGGCTTAGAGTCATCGTGTTGTACAGCATGGAAACAAACCCTTCTGTCCATTTGCCCATGCTGACCAGATATCTTAAATTAATCTAGTCCCATTTGCCAGCATTTGGCCCATATCTTTCTAAACCCTTCCTATTCATGTACCTATCCAGGTGCCTTTGAAATGTTGTAATTGGACCAGCCTCCACCACTTCCTCTGACAGCTCATATCATACACGCACCACCCTCTGCATGAAGAGGTTGCCCCTTTTATATCTCACATTCCTAAGTCATTTCAGAGTCAACCAAGGTCATTGCAGAGTCACATATGGCTAGACCAGGCAAGAGAAATGGAATTCCTACCCTAAAGAACATCAATGAATCAGGTTGGGAATTACAATAGACAAGGATAGATTTATGATCATCAATATTGCAACTGGCTTTGCATTCCCAATGTAGTAATTGAGTTGCAATTCCACCACAGAAACATGAAGGGATTTAGACCCACATTCCCAAAGCACTATAACTAATTTCTAGGCAATGAGACTAGTGCTGTCACCACTACACACCAGCTGCCTCAGTTACAAGGCATTTTGTTTCTCTTGGCTGGGACTACTGCTGTTCACTATTCAGATTAATAACTTGGATCTTGGAATCAAAAAACACCATATCCAAACATGAAGTTGACAACAAATTGGGTGGAGGGGGGTGGTGGTTAGTCAGGATGGAATAGGGCCGTAAGAAATTACAGGAGACATGGTGTGGAGGTGCAGGTGTTGAACTGGGATGGACAAAGTCAGAAGTCACACGACACCAGGTTATAGTCCAGAGATAGTAGGAACTGCAGATGCTGGAGAATCTGAGATAACAAGGTGTAGAGCTGGATGAACACAGCAGGCCAAGCAGCATCAGAGGAGCAGGAAATCTGATGTTTCAGGCCTGGACTCTTCTTCAGAAATGGGCTAAAGGTTTATTTGAAATCACAAGCTTTCCGGCTACTGCAATTTTCGTCATTTCGCCTGACGAAGGAGCAGCACTTCGAAAGCTTACAATTTTAAATAAACCTGTTGGACCATAGCCTAGTGTCATGTGACTTGTGAAATAACATTAGTAAACTGACAGAATGGGCAAATAATTATCACGTGAAGTTCACAGAGATAATGAGGAGGTAGTGTGTCTTGTTAGGATGAATAATACGTCTAAGTGAGGCAGAGGGACAAAGGGGTTTCAAAGTACAAACAGACCAATTGTGTTGTGCCACAGGTTAGCAAGGTCATGAAAGAAAATAGTAAACAAAGCAGTAGGCTTTATTTTTATCGGACTAGCATTGAAAAGTAGAGAAGTTGTGTTTAACATTGATTCGACCCCACTGGGAGTAATGTGTTTACTTCTGGTGACTGTATTATAGATCAGTTGCTGAAGGGTTGGAGAGTCTGCAGGGAAGATTTACAAAAATAATACTCTTTCTTAAGGGTTCTTTTCCCTATCGATTTGAAGCTCCCGTGAGGAGCTGGAATGAATTAAGGGGAGAACATACGTCAGGAAACAATTGACAACCTCAATCCCCGCTCTTTTTTCAAACAGGGCTCAGCGATGACCTAATGGAACTCTTGAAAGTTATGAACTGCTTCAATAAGACAGACACCTCCTACTGTGGGGAGCATTGAGATTAATGACTGGGAGGTTGGTCACCAATTGTTCAAAATGGCAACAACTTCTCCATGACGGTGTACTGTGCCTTGAATCTAAACAATGCAGTAATGAAGCAGGGTGACCGCGGAGGGGAAAGACAAGGAAGCAGATTCTGCTCTCTGGGTTCCACTGCCTCATGGGACATACTGCTGCCCCACATGCCAACATCGAGAATTTGCTTGTTCTGTCATACGAAGGCTAGTATCTTAAACCCACATTGACATGTATAAAACCACAGCTCTTTGAAGACATCATCCTCGAATCGAGGGGCAGCTGAAAATGACAGTCTACCTTGCTGTGACAATTTGAAAATTGGCATTCTTACACTTGTCCTGATGAATGCAATGTGAAAAGCTTCAACAACATGTTTCTCTTTTCAGCAAGATTCAAATTCTATAGAAGCATGTAATTATTAGGAATAGTTTCTCTGTATTTACCCTCTTGAATTCTTTCACATTTATGCACTCCAAGCAGGTCACCCCTCAATCTTCTCATCTCAAGAGAACACAGGTCAAGCTAGCAAAATCTGTTTAATTTAACCCTCCATGCTGCAGTATTATTCCAGTGAGATTATTGAATTCCGTTTGCCTATTTGACTGGATTTAGATAAGCTTTTGAATAGTGGGGTACTACAGAGACCCTTTGAAGAAGACACCGTAATGTTTGTCTTTTTATCTTTGCTTCTTGTTTTTCCTGACTTATGGTTAAACTCTGTATAGCTGTAATGTAATGTTGTTTTTTTCTCTCATTTTTCTATTCTGTAACTAAGAATTGTACCTAGGTACGTTTGAACCTATGATGACACTGTAAGTGGCAATTTATAAACTTTTCGCTGTGATCATTTGAGTACATGTGACAATAAAGCTAACTCATAGAATCCCAGATAACAAGCATGGGGCTGGATGAACACAGCAGGTCAAGCAGCATCATAGGAGCAGGAAAACTTGAAGTTTCGGGCCTAAACCCTCTCATAGAATCCCTATAGCTTGGAAACAGGCCCTTCAGCCCAACAAGTCCACACCAACCCTCAGAGCATCCCACCCAGACCCATCCCCCTGTAACTGCACATCCCTGAACACTATGGACAATTTAGCATGGCCAATCCACCTAACCTGCACATCTTTGAACTGTGGCAGGAAACTGGAGCGCCCGGAGGAAACACAAAGAGAATGTGCAAACTCCACACAGACGCTCGCCTGGGGCTGGAATTGAACCGGGTCTCTGGTGCTGTGAGGCAACAGTGCTAACCACTGAGCCACCGTACTGCCTCAGTTTCAATTCAATGGGTATAGGGTGCCACGCTCTTTGAGCATTTTCTTGCTCATGACCATTTTCTACTTGCCTGTAAGAGTATCCAATAGGGTGGATACTTAAAGTACTCAAATGGAGGGGGGAGGGATTAGTCAACATTAGCCAGCATGCCCTCTAGTTTTGGACACCCCTAGCTGAGGAAGAAGACCTTGGCTATTCATCCAGGGGTGAACATTCACTCCCTTCACCACTGACACATGTGGGCTGCAGTGTACACCGTCTACAACAACTCATTAAAGCTACTTCTAAACCCATGACCTTCACCATCGAAAAGTACATGGGCATGAGCTACATGGAAGCGTTTGTCTTTGGCAGAGACTAAACTGAAAGGTTAGCAGATGAATTGAGGATAGAAATAAAATTGGAACTGGTAAAGTTGAGATGCTTAAAGTGAGTACGCAGTGTTTAGAATTTAAAGGAGGCAACGTTGAACTTGATGTGTCATTACTAGAATTAGCTAATATTCATCTAGAAATGAAAAGACTTGGATCAGAAGTAAAAGTGGGGGACAGCAATGGAAGACGAGAAAAGAGAAAGAGAATTCAAAATAAGAAAGCTTGAATCATGGTATTAGGTGAGATTAAGACAGAAAAAAATGGGAAGGGAGGGGAAAGGAAAAGACAGGGAAATGGAATTAAAGCTTGACTCCAAAAGCCATCAGGATGTCAGCCTAAGTGATTTCCAGTCATAGAGTCATACAGCATGGAAACAGATCCTTCGGGCTAAGTCAATGAGTGTATTTAAGACAGATATAGTTGACCTGCTGTGTTCATCCAGCCCCATGCTTGTTATCTCGGATTCTCCAGCATCTGTAGTACCTTTTATCTCTAATAGTTAGGTTCTTGATTAGTAAAGGGATCATGGTTATGAGGAGAAGACAGGAAAATGACATTGAGAAACATATTAGCCAAGATCGAATGGAGGGACAGACCCGTTGAGCTGAATAGCCTAATTCTGCACCTATATCTTATGGCTTATGATGCATGAGACAATAAATGTGAGAAAATGTATGAGTGTAAGCAGTGAGTGTAGTAGAGAATGTGTAAGAAAAAGTGTGTGTGAGAGACAGTGAGTGTGTCACTGTGGGAGAAAGACATTGAGTGTGAGACAGTATGTATATGTGTGTGTGCGTGTGTGAGAGAGAGAGAGAGAGACAGTGTGTGAGAGTGTATGTGAGGGAGAGACATGAGTGTGAGACAGTGTGTGAAAGTGTGTGTGAGAGAGAGAGTGCGAGACTGTGTGAGAATGTGTGAGAGAGAGAGAGAGGAAGTGTGAGAGTGTATGTGTGAGAGAGAATGAATGTGTGACAGAGAGAGGCAGTGAGCGGGAGACAGTGTGTGTGTGAGAGAGAAAGAAAGAAAAACAGTGAGCGTGAGGCAGAGAGTGTGAGAGACAGTGAGTATGTGAGCATGATAATTTCCTGACCTGCACTGTGATATTGTCAATAATAACAGCTTCTAGCATCTTCCCTTTGACAGTTATTAAGCTCCCTGGCCTGGAGTTTCCCGACTTCTCTCTCCTTCTCTTGCTGAATAAAGGATTTATAATCACTATTTTCAAATCTAATGGAACCTTACCAGAACTGGGGGAGTTTTGGAAAATTAAAACCAACACACAAATTATCTCATTAGTCACTTCTTTTAAGAACCTACAAGGAAATCCATCAGGACGCAGACACTTGTCAGGCACTGCTCCAACTTGTACTCAAAGAGTGAGAGCTGGAGTGTGAGTTTGTGCATGTATTCCATATTCGTGTCTGTATGAGAGAGAGAGTGTGTGAGACAATGTGTCTGCATGTGTATCATGTGAGAGTGTGTTGTATATGCAAGTGTACGTGCCTGTACGTGTGTTTATATTTTTGAGAAATTGTGGGTAACAGTATGTATGTGTGCCAGTACTTGAGAAAGAGTGTGTGTGAGAGTGCGTGCAAGAGTGCGTGTGTGTGACAGAATGTGTGTCTGTGAGAGAATGTGTGTCTGTATGCAAGATACAGAGTGTGTTTGTGAGCGTGCGAGATTATGCCAAGTGTGTGTTTGAGGCACTGAGTGAATGAGAATATGTATGACTTTGAAAATGTGTGTTTGCGCATATGTGTGTGTGTGTGTGTGTGTCTGTCTGCATGTTTGAGTGTGCGTGCGCACATGTGTATTGTGTGTGTGTGTGTGTGTGTGTGTGTGTGTGTGTGTGAGATGCAGAAAGCTACTAGCCCTTGCCTGCTCATGGGTGGCTTTGAGTCTTATAAATGAATGTTACAGCAAGGAATGGAAAAATTAGCATGGTAATAATATTGACACATTTGGCCGGAAAGCATAAGTAAGATTTGATTACTTCCTCGGGATCCTGAGAAAGCAGACAACAATATAAGAAAATCAATTACTTCAATTTATAAATCCAGTCATGGTAAAATTCTCCTGCGTTGTCTGCAAAAGCATTAAGTCATGTATTTCAGAACAATCCCACTTTAAATCAAGCAGGGCCTCCTTTTTAAAAAAAATGTTTAGCCTGAGCTTGGCATAATTTGTCTTGCCTTTAGTACATCTTTGCGGTGAAAGACTGTTATCTCTGCATTTACAGAAATGTGAGTGTGTTACATTAGACAGACTTACAATGGGATAATAGATTTTAATTCCAAGGCAAATATTTGATTTGAGTCTGTGTAAATGATTTCCCAAGACACACACTTCATTTTAATGTTTGGCTGTGATGGTTCATTTTGTCTGGGAGTTTCCGAATTGTGTGGGGCTGCGTCTGGTGAATGTGTATAACCTGGTGTCAGGAACCAGCTGGTGAGGGGAAGACCATTCACTCTCTTGAGATGGGTTCATTCTTCATTTAAAATCTTGGTGATCTCTAACTTAACCCCATTTACCTGCTTAGGTTCTGTAACCCTTGCCGGTAATAAATTAGCCTGTTTTGAAATTTTTAATTGATATTACTTCACAGTGGGAACAAAAGCTTTTCAGAACTTCATATTTCCACTACACTCTGAGTGAAGAAATATTTCCTGATATCACTCCTAACTGAGGAAGGGCCAATTGACCCCGAAACATTAACTCGGATTTCTCTCCACAGATGCTGCCAGACCTGCTGAATTTTCCAGTAATTTCTGTTTGTGTCACCCCTGTCTGACCTAACTAACAGGGGAGCTGGTGGCACAAGTGGTAATGTCCTTGATCCAGTACCCTCCACTTACATAAACAGAAGCTGCTGGTGGAACTCAGTGGGTCTGGCAGCATCCGTGGAAAGAGAAAGCAGAATTAATGTTTCAAGTCCAGCGACCCTTTTTCAAAACTGATAGTAGCTTGGAATCGGTGGAATATATGCTCTCATTCATGGGACGTGGGCATTTCTTGCCTGTTCCCAGTTACCCTTAAGAAGGTGGAGCTATCTTTTGGACTGCTGCAGTCTGTGTCCTGAAGACAGGACTCTGAGGGTTCAAATCCCGCCATGTCTAATGAATTCTGTTTTTAATAAAATCAGTCCATCCACTGACAGCCCTGTAAACAAGGTCAAACATTGAAAGACCCCATGTGATTTATTAATCTTTTAGTAAAGGAAACTTGCCTTGGTTACAAGCTAGTGTTTTATTTGACTCAAAAGCATTAATTCAGTTTCTCTCTCCACAGATGCAGTCATAAATCTGGAATATTTCCACTGTTTCCTGTTTTGTTTCAGATTTGCAGCATTTTATTTCCATTATTAACAATGAACCAAACAGCCCACTTCTGCTCCTATTTCCTAGCTCGCTATGAGCTTGGTCTAATACCTCTTCTGATGGACACACCTCTTACAGTGCAGGTCTCTCTCAGTACCAGATAGAATCAATCTGAAAAGAGGCCTTTCAGGCCATTGAGCCTGCTCCAATCCTCCAAACCCACCCCATCATTATCATCCACCTACCTTGTGCACCCCTGGGCACAATGGGCAACTTAGCATGGTCAATCCACCTAACCTATGGACAGTGGGAGGGAACTGGAGCAAACCCATCCAGACACAAGGAGAACATGAAAGCTCCACACAGGTAGTCACCTGATGCTGGAATCAAACCCAGGTACCTGGTGCTATGAGGCAGCAATGCTAACCACCGAGCCACCATGCCAGCCACTGATTTCACACTGAATTCTTCAGAGTGGGAATTTGACTCGGGCATGAGAGTTGACTTTGTTGAGTAGCAGCGGAGGACCAACAAAGGATGGTTGTGAGCCTTGTACCCCCAGGCTAAATTGTCTGTTCTCACTTACTGAGCGAAGCATTTGCTCGTGAAACCCTAGAAATATCATCGTATACAAACAGAGTAGAGCCATCATCCACAGCCGTCCAAAAACTCAGATGAGCTTTCAACACAAAGAAAATCAAGTGATATGTGTGCCAGAGGAAATGGAGTTGATCTGGAAGGAGGGAGGAAGAGTAGTAGATTACAATTACAAGGGAAGAGGCACTGGGTAAATTGTGGGAGCTGTAGCTGACAAGGGCCCTGGTCATAATGACTTCATCATAAGGTCTTATAGGAAGTGATTAGGTTATGGGTTGGTTTTAATTTTCTAAAACTTTCTAGATTCAGGCAAGGTTTGTTTAGATTGGTAAATAGAAAATGTAACTCCTTTATCCAACATTGGAGGGGAGATAGAAAACTGAAGTCTACAGAACTGTCTGTCCCAGGCTGGGACTAGCTTATGTATACTGTGAATCATAGATCATAGAATCCCTACAATGTAGAAACAGGCCCTTTGGCCCAACAAGTCCACACTGATACTTGGAGCATCCCACCCAGATCATCTTCCTAACCTACACACCCCTGTACACTACGAGCAATTTTTCATGGTCAATCTGTCTAGCCTGCACATCTTTGGACTGTGGGAGGAAACCAGAGCACCTGGAGGAAACCCACACAGACATGGGGAGAATGAGCAAACTCCACACAGATAATTACCTGAGGGTGAGAATTGATCCTGGGTCCCTGGCACTGTAAGTTAGCAGTGCTAACCACTGAGCCACCATGCTGCCCAGCAGTGGCTGTATTCTGATGTCCAATCAACTTGGGTGGCACAGTGGCTCATTGGTTAGCACTGCTACCTCACAGCACCAGGGACCAAGGTTCAATTCTACCCTCAGGTGACTGTCTGCGTGGAGTTTGCACATTCTCCCTGTGTCTGTGTGGGTTTCCTCCCACAGTCCAATGATGTGCAGGTTAGGTGGATTGGCCATGCTAAATTGCCCATAGTGTTCAGGGATGTGTCGGTTAGGTGGGTTATCAGGGGATGGGTCTGGGTGGGATGCTCCAAGGGCCAGTGTGGACTTGTTGGGCTGAAGGGCCTGTTTCCACACTATGGGGATTCTATGAATAAATGATGTTCCCTTCCAGTCAGCCTTCCTATGATATTGCAGGGTCATCATTTAAAAATGAGGCATTAGCCAAAAGGTAGAGATGACATTTTGTTTTTTTCTGACAGAAGGTCATGAGTCTTTGCACCTCTCTGTCAGAAGCATTATTTTTAAGGCAAGAGTAGATAGATTCTTAATAAACAAGGGTATGAACGGTTATCAGGTAGACAGGAACATAGATCAGGCAATCTCTTATTGAATAGAGGAGCATCACAGAAGCCAACCACCCAGCCATGCACTCCATTTACACTTCTCATTGCCACGGAAACACTACCAACATCATCAAAGATCCCTCCCACCCCAGTGATGTTCCCTTTCAACCTCTTTTGTCAGGCAGAAGATACAGAAGCTTGAACACACGCACCAACAAGTTCAAGGACAGCTTCTTCCCTGCTGTTAATAGACTGCCGAATGGCCCTCTCTAACTTCAAATAATGTCGATCTTCCAGATGTTGATCTTGCTTTGTGCAGCTGTAATTTTGTATGCCTCGTTCTGTCTAAGCACCCAATGATCTGAATGCCCTTGTATGTTATGATCTACCTGTACTGCTTGCAAATGTTCACTGATATCCTTCAGGGAAGAAAACTGCCATCCTTACCTGGTCTGGCCTACATGTGACTCCAGACCTACAGCAACGTGGTTGACTCTGAACTGCCCTCTGGGCAATTAGAGATTGGCAATAAATGCTGCATAGTCAGTGATGTCCTCATTCCATTAATGAATAAAGGGATGTCCATGCCAACCAACAAAATTGAAATTACATGAATCTTATTTGCCTAAACTTGGTCCATAGCTTGCTATGCCCCAGCATTTTAAGTGCTCGTCTAGAAGTTTCTCATACATTATGAACATACTTGCCTCTCAGGCAGCACATTCCACATTTCTAGCACGCTCTGGGTGAAAAACAAATACTCTGAGCTCCTCTGAACCACTCCTCACCTTAAACTTATGCCTTTTGGTCTTAGACACCTATAACATAGGGAAGAGATACTCACGATCTACTCTATAACAGCTGTTTTAAAGTCTTGGTTGGCCAAAGGACCTCCTGTGCTGCATTGTTCTTTGCTTATATTCTTTGTTCCATCATGGCGGGAATGCAAGCCAGAACCCCAACGCTGCCTGGGAGGGTCATTGAAGTGAGAAACCTCACAACCTTTGACAAGTGCTTGGTTGAGCACTTGGAGTGTCATAACATTCAAGTCCATGGGCCTAGCGCGTGGAAAGTGGGACTAATGTAGATGGTGGTATATTTTTGGCAGTACAGACTCAAAGGGCCGAAGGGCCTGTGCTGTACTGTATGAATCTCCGAATCTCTGAAACCGTATCTTTGAAGGTGACACTGCTTTCAGCAGCAGAGCTAAAACAGCACCACCTTCAGGATTTTTTTGCACATGTCGATATAAACGCTCTAATGAAAGATTACGAAGGGTATGACAAAATGCAGCATATTGTTATTAAAGCTGACGGCAAAAATGACCCAAGGGTCAATTTAATGTTCCTCAACAGAGAGAGAGAAAGAGTAAGAGAATTGGGGAATGAGGAATTAGCTTCTGCAACAGGAGCCGGTTGTCAGAAAGAAAGCTCGAGACTGTGACAGCAACTTGGGGCAGCACAGTGGCTCAGTGGTTAGCACTGCTGCCTCACAGTGCCAGGAGCTCCCTGGTTTGATTCCACCCTTCGGTGTGGAGTTTGCATGTTCTCCCTGTGCCGGTGAGGCTTTCCTCTGGTTTCTTCTCACAATCCAAAGACATGAAGGTTGGGTGGATTTGCCGTGGGGATATGGGGATAAGGTTGGGGGGAGCTTTGTCTGGGTCTGTGGGATGTCCTTCAAAGAGTCGGTGCAAACTTGATGGACTGAATGGCCTCTTCCTGTAGGAATTCTAAGGCTACTTCAGACTGGGACAACAGGGTGTTTCTTGAAGGTGATTTCTTGTGGCTGATCTGTGACCGAACTCCATAAAGCGCCCAGACCCTAATCCCTTTCCAACCTCATTCAACAAAAATCTACCAGTTTTGGAACCAGTAACTCATCCAGTATCAAATGTGGAAGAAAGTTCCAAATTGCTCCCTCTGTGTGAATTCAGATCCTAATTTCACTCCAAAAAGGTCCGGCGCTAATTTTTAAACCATGTCCCCCAGCCTTAGATCCTGTTCAGTGACATGATTGTTTTCTCTCTCTCTACAACCCAATCTGCCACCCTCAATAGCTTAAAAAATAAGTGGACTGTGCATGTTGCAAATCAGGAACAAAAACAGAAGTTGCTGGAGAAGTTCAGCAGGTATGGCAGCATCTGTGAACGATAAAACTGGGTTAACATTTCAGGTCCAGTCCGAAACGCTAAAACTGTTTTTTCCTTCATAGATGCTGCCAGACCAGCTGATCTTCTCCAGCAACCTCTGTTTTTGACCCTTAATAGCTTGTCAGCTTTGATCAAATCACCCTTTAAC
The DNA here is from genome assembly GCA_024137785.1 of Ginglymostoma cirratum. NCBI lineage: Eukaryota > Metazoa > Chordata > Chondrichthyes > Orectolobiformes > Ginglymostomatidae > Ginglymostoma > Ginglymostoma cirratum. Next base: position 74,743,124 of record JAHRHZ010000283.1, read on the forward strand.
CACCTAAATTTCAAGGAGTGAGAATCATAGAAATCCTACAGCGTGGAAGCAGGCCATTCAGCCCATTAACAGGACATTTTCTGAGGTATTGTAAGTGGCCAATGTTCTCTAAGGCCTCCCCATGAACCTTGTTGATTGGGGGTTTGTTCAACAATGCCGGGCTAGGTTGACGAAGGCCCTTCATAGAACATAGAACAGTACAGCACAGTACAGGCCCTTCGGCCCATGATGTTGTGCCGAACTTTTACCCTAAACCCAAGGTCTATCTAACCTCCACCCCTATCATCCATATGCCTATCCAATAGCCACTTAAATGCCCCTAATCAGGCCAACTCCACTATCCTCTCCGGCAATGTATTCCACGCCCCTACCACTCTCTGAGTAAAGAACCTACCTCTGACGTCTCCCCTATATCTACCTCCACTCACTTTAAAACTATGCCCCCTCGTAATAGCTACCTCCACCCTAGGAAAATGTCTCTGGCTGTCCACTCTATCTATATCTCTGATCATTTTGTACACTTCTATCAAGTCATCTCTCATCGTTCGTCGTTCTAAAGAGAAAAGCCCTAGCGTTCTCAACCTTTCCTCTTGCGGATGCTCGGAGTGAGACTCCCATGCTCTCATATGCCTCAGTAAAGGTGCTGATAATGGTCTGCAGAACATCTTCACAGAATGCGCACACAGCAGCATCGTGTGTCTACTACAACTTAATGACACTGGTTGGGGGGACTTTGGTTTTGGGTTGAAGGCAGTTGAGGTTCCCACCAGGTCGGTGATTTTATAAACCTCTCCAAACCAATTTAATGGATTTTTTAAAAAAATGTAAACTCCCCCATTCCCCAGCAAATTTTACAACCCCCTACCCCAGTGACCTTACAAATCTCTACCCCCAGCCCAGTGACTTCACAGTCACAGACTGAGAATGACCAGTGCAATGGCAACAACTGCACTGTCCTAGATAACAAGCATGGGGCTGGATGAACACAGCAGGTCAAGCAGCATCATAGGAGCAGGAAAACTTGACGTTTCGGGCCTAAACCCTTCATCAGAAATCACTGTCCTTCTCTTTTTCTCCCCTTCCTCGTACTCTCCTCACCTCGGACTTCACAATATCATGAGTAGCTATTAAAGTGAATCCCCCCCTCCTCCCAAAGTTACCCTATACATGCACACTCAATAAACACTTCAACTGGACCTTGTGTACCCCACTGACCCGATCACCCCAGGACACATCACCATCCCTTACCCCAGTCTCTGGCTGCCCTCCCCAGAGGTACTGCCACTCTCAAAGTTTTCTGAAGTTGAGAAATAGTTTGCAAGCGATCTATTTTCTGGGGTTGCCTTACTACCAGCCTGGACGTACTCTGCTGCAGTTGTACACGGCATTGGTAAGTTATCCCTAGAGGAGTTTTTTAGTCTCCTTTATCAAGAAATAGCTTTGTTATGTTAAAAGAAGTTCAGAGAACCTCCACTCAACTGTTTCCTGGAGAAAAGGGCTTATCCTTTGAGGAGAGTTCAGACAGGGGAAGCATGGAAACAGTGTTAGATTCCCAGGTTCAATTCCATCTTTGGATGACTGTCTGTGTGGAGTTTGCACATTCTCCCAATGTCTAAGTGGGTTTCCTCTAGGTGCTTCAGTTTCCTCTCCCATGGTCCAAAGATGTGCCAGTTAGGTGGATTGGCCATGCTAAATTGCCCGTAGTGTTCAGGGAGGTGTAAGTTAGGTGGGTTGTTGGGGGGGTGGGGCTGGGTGGGATGCTCTGGGATTTGGTGTGGACTTGTTGGGCTGGGGGGCCTGTTTCCACACTGTAGGGATTCTATAAATAGAGGGTTATAATCTAGGGGGATGTGGGTGGGATGCTGGATGGCTTGAAAGACCTGCTCCTGCACTGTAAGAATCCTACAAAGGTCGGGTCTGTGAGTAATGGAGCTCAGAATAAACAGAAGTAATCCTAATAAACCATCTAAAATCCTGAGGGGATTTGACACCCTGGATGCAAAAAGGATATTTAACGTAGAACCCGAGGACACAATTTAAAAACAGAAAGTTCTCCATTGAAAATTGAAGTGAAGAATTTGTGTTCCCCAAAGGGGTTTGAGTATATGGAATTCCCTCCCCTTGAGAGCAGTGAAGTTTGGGTCCTGGAATATTTTTAAGGTTGAGATAGAAAGACTCTTGATTGATGAGGGAGTCAAAGGTTGCTGGGCTTAGAAAGGAAAGTGGAGTTGAGTCTCCAGTCAAATCAGCCATGATCTTATAAAATGGTACAGCAGGCTGAAGGGGACAAATCCCTTCCAACTTTGTACATTCTCATGTTTGTTTTGAGCTACATCCACAAGGTTTAGTGGTTAGCACTGCTGCCTCACAGCACCAGGAACCTCCCAGTTTGATTCCACCCTTGGGTGCCTGTCTGTGTGGAGTTTGCACATTCTCCTCGTGACTGCGTGGGCTTCCTTTGGGTGCTCCAGTTTCCACCCACAGTCCAAAGATGTGCAGTTGAGAGGGATTGGCCTTGGGAAATACACAGATAGTGTAGGAGCGTGCATCTAGGTGGGCTGCTCTTTGGAGGTCGGTTTGGACTTGATGGACTAAATCTCCTTCCGCAGTGTAGGGATCTTATTATTCTGTGAATGCTGCTAGCAAGGGACTTCCAGGATTTTGACCCAGTGACACTGAAAGAACGCCAATGTATTTCCAAGTCAGGATGGTGTGTGGAGGGGGTACTTGCTGGTATCGGTGTTCCCATGTAGGCTGCTGCCCTTGTCCTTCGATGTTGTTTTAAATTGAATGCAATGTCAGTAAAGATTCACATTTATATAGCACCTTTCACAACCACGAGACTCCCACAAACACTTTGCTGTCGATTACAGACTTTTGAAGCCTCTTTGCTGTTGTAATGTGAGAGACACAGCAGCAGGTCTGCGCTCGTCAAGATCCCACAAGCAACAATGAGAAAATCTACTGTGGTGGACTGATTCAGCAATTTTGAGCTGCACAGCTGGAGAATTCTGTTTGCTTACCTTTGAAATAGCGGCCATGGAATCTGTTACCCATGAAGGTAGGTGGGAGACCTCAGTTATATATCTTATCCAAAACTCTGCAGCTATCCAAGCTCTTGCACGGGAACGTGAGCCTGGATTATGCCATCAGTTTAAAACCTATAACCTTCTGATTCAGAAATAAAAGTGCTACTCTGAGTCATGCAGCACTTTACAATGAGCAACGCCATAGGAGAGCTTCTTGTGCAACAAATGCGCTGGCATGGTGGCTCAGTGGTTAGCACTGCTGCCTCACAGCACCAGGGATCTGGGTTCAATCCCAACCTCAGGCAACTGTCTGTGTGGAGTTTGCACATTCTCCCCATGTTAGCATGGGTTTCATCTGGGTGCCCAGGTTTCCTGAAGGTGTGCAGGCTAGGTGGATTGACTGTGGGAGATTGCCACATAGTGCCCAGAGGTGTTTACATTAGGTGGGTTAGACTTGGGAAATGCTGGGGTGGGGGAATGAGTCTAAGTGGGATGCTCTTCAGAGGGGCAGTGCAGGCTTGTTGTTCCAAATGGCCTGTCCCCACACTGTAGGGATTCTATAAAATACTTTCAGAACACCTTCTATATATAGAATTGGAGAGGACATATGGCACAGAAACAGGCCATTTGGCCCAACCACTTGATACTGGAGTTGGTGTTCCACTTGTGCCTCTTCCCACATTTCTCTTTAAATCTACCATCACCACTCTCTTTGTCCTTTCTCTGTTGTGTGCTTGTCGCAGTCTCCCTTAAATGCACCTACACTTCAATGGGGATTGGTTAGGTTGGTCAACTGGCCAGCTAGTTTGTAGTGTAGTGTGCCACTAACCGGGTAGGTTCAAATCCTGTAGCGGCTGAAGTTACCACATAGGTCCTTCTCTCTCAACTTTGCCCCTCATCCCTTGCCTGAGGTGTGGTGACCCTCAGGTTAAAATCTCCATTTGTTCTGTCTCTAATGAGGGAGTGGGACTTTGGTGGCTTCAACTTTATTCACTCCCCTTTGCAGCCTGATCCACAGACTCTCTGTTCTTTGGATACGGGAGTATCTTTTGAATTCTTGATTGGATTTCTTATATTAAGAGACTTCAAAGCCTACTTCAGAAAAACACGCTGCCCACAGATGTCCCAAGCCTTGAGGGAACCTTTACAGATCCTACTGAAGCGTCAATGAAATTATTTGCTCTGATTGACTGTCACTGCCACTTCATCCATTTCAATTTGTTTCTAAATCCTTTTTTATGGGGAAGAGTGCATGAGATTCGTTGCGTTTTATTGACCATTTTACTATTGCTTAAAATACTCCAAATTTGCTTTGTGGAAACATCAGCTACCTCAGTTCCTTTTACTGTTTTAAGATCGGTTGAAAAGCTGATGAGGGTGAGCAAGTGGGGAGGGGAGCTAGGAAGAGAAGTTCAAGGGAATGTTACCTCTAAGAGACAGCGTTAGGTGGGGTATGGGGTTGAATGGCAATATTCAGTGATACCTTACCTCTTGGGAAGGTAAGTGGGGACTTCAGCTTACAGTTGGCGCTGCTGCTCATGTCATATTGTGCCTTTTCCATTTTACAGCACTGACATCTCCTCCACCTACCTTCCTCTCTATTTCAATGGACATCTGTGGAAAGATAGAAGTGTTAATATTTTGGGTTACCAACTGCAGTCCTGAAGAAGCCTGACTGGACCTGAAATGTTAACTCTGCTTTCTCTCCACAGATACTGCCAGACCTACTGAATTTCTCTGGCAATTTTTGAGATGCTCCAGGCATTTTTGTTTTCATTACAGACTAACAACATTCACAGTTCTTTGTTTTTCTTTATTGACCAATTGTCTAGGGTCATGCTCTGACCTATTTTCAGGATCAGAACTCCCAATGGGTAGGTCAAGAAAGGATTTTCATTCAAATCAGCAACTTGGATGTGAGAATCAATTTTAGAATGCCAAGTCACTCTGCCACATTGTAAACATTTTGAATCAACCTGTTCAGTGATGTTATGACATGCCAGATAGAATTTGAATCCAACCCACGCACAAAAAAAAGACTTCCAATGTTTTTCACTGTTAGAGAAGGTTAGACGCATTACATTGTGCAGTCTGTGTGTGTAGTACCAATCATTGTCCAGGAGTGGGAACTATTCAACGAACCAGTCATGTGATTATCATAAATGTGTAGTTTATTTAAATATATCCTAAGGGGTCCCATATCTGTAATAAATGCACATAGACTTGGACAGTCTAGGACAGTGGGCAAAGAAGTGGCAGATGAAATACAATGTAGGAAAGTGTGAGATTATGCGCTATGGTAGGAAGAATAGAGGCGCATACTATTTTCTTGTTGGGGAAAGGCGTTAGAAATCTGAAGCACAATGGGACTTGGGAGTCCTGACTCAGGATTTGTTTAAGGTTATCATGAAGGTTCTGTTGGCAGTTAGGAAGGCAAATGCAATGCTAGCGTTCATTTCAAGAGGATGAGAATACAATAGCAGGGATGTACTTCTGAGGCTGTATAAGGCTGTGATCACACTGTGTTAGGAATGGTGTGAGCAGTTTTGGGCCCCATATCTAGGGAAGAAGGTGCTGACCTTAGTCCAGAGGAGATTCAGAAGAATGATCCCCTGAGTCAAGTCGTTGAGGACTCTGAGTCTGTACTTGAAAGCAGTCAAAGGGGATTTTGAAACATATCAGCTATAATTGCACAGTGCAGCAGACTGGCTGAATGGCCACATTTTGCTCCTATATCTAATGGTCTTATGGTAGAAAACAGGAACCAAGGTTCAGGAGCTGAGTTGGATGATCAACCATGTTCATATTGAAAGACGGAGTGGCTCCAAGGACCGAATGACCTACTCCCAATCCTATTTTCTACTTTTATAAATTCTCAAAATCCCTTTTTTTTATTGGAGGTTAAATAAAACTAAAAAGAAAAGAGTTTGAAGAAGAAATGAATGTGCAGGGGAGATTTACCAGGATGTTGCCTGGCCTGAAGAATTTCAGTTATGAAGAGAGACTGGACGGACTGGGATTATTGTCCTTCAGTCGGAGGAGACTGAGGGGAACATGATTGAGATCTGTAGAATTATAAGGGGAATATGCAGGGTAGACAAGAAGAAATATTTCCCCTCGATGGAGGGATCTATGATCAGAGAACATAGATTCAAGGTAAGGGACAGGAGGTTTAGAGGAGATGTGAAGAAAAGTTTTTTCACCCAGCTGGTGGTGAGAATCTGCCTGACAGGGTGGTTGAGGCAGAAACACTCATAACATTGAAGAAGTATTTAGATGTACACTTGCAATGCCAAGCCAGACAACGCTATGGGCCAAATGCTGGAAAATGGGGTAGGAATAGTTAGGTCGAGTAAGAACTGTGACGCTGGAGTCAGAGAGAACACAGTGTGGAGCTGGAGGGACACAGCAGGCCAGGCAGCATTAGAGGAACAGGAAAGTTGATGTTTCGGGTCAGGACCCTTCTTCAAAAATTCAGAAATTCTGAAGAAGGGTCCTGACCCAAAACGTCAGCTTTCCTGCTCCCCTGATGCTGCCTGGCCTGTTGTGTTCATCCAGCTCCACACTGTGTTATCTAGGAATAGTTAGGTGTTTGTTTTTGACTGGTGTGGTCACAATGGGCTGAAGAGCCTTTGGCTGTGCTGCAGATACCTGTCACTCGACAGCTCTAAATGCAGACTGTCACCTTTGAGAGTAGAATCTGCTGTCACATTCAGTTACGGTCTCATTGACACATGTACTGCTTCACCATAGATGTGGTTAAAAAAAATCTCTGAAACATTTTCACGTACAACACCAAAAAAATATAATGGGTAACAAAACAAATAACAGACGACTGCTACTGAGCTTGTTCGCTCATCAATTTCAAAGTGGTAGGCAAGTTGCTGGTTCCCATACCCGAAAGCCTTCTGTAATTCTAGAGATGGGCATAATCATGCATATCTGCTGATCACTGTCTTCTCACCCCGTTTTACATTCACTCAGAGGGGTGGCCTGCCTGATTTGCTTCTGTAAACCATGGGGGTAATGTTGGAACAGGGTGCTGAGTTGCACAAAGTGCCACATCAAGTGGGTGGAGCAGGCTCCATGGGCAGATCTGCCCACTCCTAATTGATATATTTCTGTCTATGGCAAACAGTTATCTTTGCGTCAGTGCCTGACACTCCTGCTGACTGAGATAACAAGGTGTGGAGCTGGATGAACACAGCAGACCAAGCAGTGTCATAGCTTTCCTGCTCCTATGATGCTGCTTGGCCTGCTGTGTTCATCCAGCTCCACACCTTGTTATCTCAGATTCTCCAGCATCTGCAGTTCCTACTACTCCTGCTGACTGAATGGTTTGACACGTGAACCATGAGTGAGTCCACAAAATTCACATCAGAATTGCCTGACCCATACAGCCTTAATAAATGCACCAATTTCCTTACCCTTCAATTTCACAATCGCTGTTTGATGCAACACCAGCTTTGTCTGTCAAGGGGCTTTGTCCAGATAAATATACTTGGCATACGCAAAGATGAAAGGACTCAATGATAGAGGGGGCTTGTCATTCGAAAGAAAACTGCATTAGAAAAAAAAGTGTCAGAAGAAACTCATCTCTGCCATAAGCCTTTGTCAAAGTAATTCTTGCTTGGCATGAAATACCTTCTAGAAGAACAAAGAATCTATAATAGAAAATGAAGAATGTCAATACTGAATGTCAGGAAGCTGTGCAAAGTGAGCACAGTAAGTGTTAGCAGTAGGTGGTGTCAGCTCAATATGGATAATCTGATGTTAGCAGCATGGAGTTCTCAAAGGTAAACACTGTACAGATGAGCTCAATAAATGGATATTATGGCAGCCATGTGGAAAATTTGAGATACAAAAAGGTTCTTTTACATCTGATGTCTTTATCTGTAGAATAACAGAGATGTGAGGTGCTTACTTTTATTTTCATTCTTTTCACCAGTAACCTGTTGGATCTAAACGACATACATCTGCACCACCAGAAATACTTGCACAAATTCTGGATTCATCTATTCCCCGGTGAGGTCCAGAGGTTCCTTGGAGTCTTCAGTATTGAAAGACACCAGCTGGAAGATTCATTAAAAGGATATTTATTGCCCTTGATTTTGTTGGAAAAAGAGGTTGGTAAGCCTGCATGGCTGGTTTGTGATGCAGAGTGATTTCAACAGTGTGGTTTCAATTCTCAAACCAGCTGACGTTACTATCAAAATCCCACCTTCTCAACCTCTCCCCTCACCTGAGGGTGTGTTGACCCTCAGGTTAAACAATCACCAGTCATCTCATTATAATCAGAATGTAGCCCTATGTGTCTGGTAGGACCCTGGTGGCTCCACCTTTTGATGAAGACCATAAGCAGGAGTATGCTATCCAGCCCATCCACTCGGCTCCACCATTCAATGAGGTGGTGGATCTGACAATCATCATCTCCACTTTCCTGCCCTTCCCCATAACCCTTGATTTTCTCACCAATTAAAGCTCTGTCTATCTCAGCCTTGAAAACACTGAATGACCTCAATCTCTATAGCCCTCTGCAGTGAAGAATTTCACTGATTCACTACCCTCTGAGAGAAGAAATTCCTCCTCATCTCTGTCTTAAATTGCGACCCTTACTCTGAGATTATTCCTTCTAGTCCTAGACTTCCCATAATGGGAAGCAACCTCTCCACCTTTACCCTGTCTGGTACCCTAAGAATCTTGAACAAAAACAAAGTTGCTGGAAAAGCTCAGCAGGTCTGGCAGCATCTGTGAAGGAAAAAACAGAGCTAACATTTCGGGTCTGGTGACCCTTCCTCAGAACTGAGGAAAATGTCAGTTTATATGCAGAAAATAGGGAGGTGGGTGGGGTAGGGAGTAAACAATAGGATAGAGCCCAAAGAGAGAGAAAGACAGTTGGACAGACAAAGGAGTTGCTAACGATCAGGCTGGGAGGGTGAATAGTTGTTAATGGGGACTGTTAGTGACTAACAACAGGGGGTGTGTAATGGCAGACTATGTGGTAACAAGGTGTATGGGGTGGGGGGGCTGGAACATGGGAGAGTTTAGGCCCTAAGATTATTGAACTCAATATTGAGTCCGGAGGGTTGCAGGGTCCCCAAGTGGAAAATGAGGTGTTGTTCCTTCAGTTTGCATTGGGCTTCGCTGGAACCCTGTAGCAAGCCAGAGACAGAGATGTTGGCCAGGGAGTAGGGTGGTGCATTGAAGTGGCAGGCAACAGGTAGTTCAGAGTCTTTTTTTGCGAGCAGAACGTAGAGAGAGAGAGAGAGAGAGAATAGGGAGAGAGGGGGAGGCGGATAGAGGATGGATAGAGGAGAGGATAGGTGGAGAGGAGGCAGACAAGTCGAAAAGGTGGGGATGGAGCCAGTAAAGGTGAGTGTAGGTAGGGGGGTAGGGAAGAGATAGGTCAGTCCAGGGAGGACGGACAGGTCAAGGGGGCGGGATGATGTTAGTAGATAGGAGATGGGGGTGTGGCTTGAGGTGAGAGGAAAAACAGGTCAGGGAGGTGGAGGTGAGCTGGGCTGGTTTTGGGATGGGGTTGGGGGAGGGGAGATTTTGAAGCTTGTGAAATCCACATTGATGCCATTGGGCTGCAGGGTTCCCAGGCTGAATATGATTTGCTGTTCCTGCAGCCTTCGGGTGGCATCACTGTGGCATTGCAGGAGGCCCAGGATGGACATGTCATCTGAGGAATGGGAGGGGGAGTTGAAATGGTTTACGACTGGGAGGTGCAGTTGTTTGTTGTGAACTGAGCGCAGGTGTTCTGCAAAGCGGTCCCCAAGCCTCTGCTTGGTTTCCCCGATGTAGAGGAAGCCACAACAGGTACAGCGGATGCAGTATACCACATTGGCAGATGTGCAGGTGAACATCTGTCTGATGTGGAAAGTCTTCTTAGGGCCTGGGATTGGGGTGAGGGAGGAGGTGTGGGGGCAGGTGTAGCACTTCCTGCGGTTACAAGGAAAAGTGCTGGGTGTGGTGGGGCTGGAGGGGAGTGTGGAGCGGACAAGGGAGTCGCGGAGGGAGTGGTCCCTCCAGAAGGCAGATAAGGGTGGGGAGGGAAAAATGTCTTTGGTGGTGGGGTCTGATTGCAGATGGCGGAAGTGTCGGAGGATGATGCGTTGGATCCGGAGGTTGGTGGGGTGGTATGTGAGGACGAGGGGGATTCTTTTTTGGTTATTATTGCGGGGACGGGGCGTGAGGGATGTGTTCCGGGAAATGCGGGAGACACGGTCGAGGGTGTTCTCGACCACTGTGGGTGGTTGGATCTGTGGAAGGGCTATGCTTTCAAGTTTCTGCATCACTGCTTCTGCTATTAGTCCAGAGATGAGTGACCCCATAGGTGTTCCATTGATTTGTTCACAGATCTGGCCATTAAAGGTAAAGTGGGTGGTGAGGTATAGGTCCAGTAATTTCAGCTTGTCTGTGGAGATGGTGTTGTTCGTGTCTGGTTCCTTCAGTAGTGTCGCTAGTGTTTCTCTTGCTAGTGGTATGTTGATCAATGCAAATAGGGCAGTAACGTCAAAGGGCACCATGGTCTCGTCTTCATCTGCTCTTATGTCTTTGAGGGTTTTGAGGAACTCCTGGGTTGAGTGGATTGAGTGGGTTGAGTTGTCGATGAGGTGCTTCAGTCTTCAGTGTAATTTCTTGTCTAACCTGTGTGTCGGTATGCCTGGGTATGGGTCTGAGGGGGGTACTTCCGATACACAAACCTACATCAACCCTACACCAAATGCTAACAAGAACCAAAGACCCCTTGCCCTATGGACAGAACCAACGCAATATACAAAATTCCAAGATTCCAAACATTACATTGGACAGTCAGGAAGGAAACTAGCTATGAGAATACATGATCTTCAACTAGCAACCAAAAGACAAGACCAATACTCACTCATCTCCATACATACAGAAAAGGAGAACCATCAGTTCGATTGGGACAACGTCAGGATCCAAGGACAAGCCAAACAGAGACAAGCACGGTGAATTTCTAGGGACCTGGTTCTCCATCAAGAAGGCCGTCAACAAACACGTAGAGCTAGACTCTATATACACACCACTGCAAAGAAAGACCGGAAATGAAGTAATCAACTCCAACGGACGTCAGAGTTTAAATAACAAGCAGGAAAATACAACAACACTTCATCAGAGGCTGCACTGATGATGTTGCCCAGCAAGGTAATGAAACAGGGATAACAAGGTGCAGAGCTGGGTAGAAGGGTCTAGGCCCGAAACGTCAGCCTTCCTGCTCCTCTGATGCTGCTTGGCCTGTTTTGTTCATCCAGCTCTGCACCTTGTTATCTCAGATTCTCCAGCATCTGCAGTTCCTGCTATCTCTGAAACAATTTTAACCCCAGGGTAATGAAACATCTGTGAACTAACAAACAAGCTTGGTGAGTGAACCCACCAGCATGGTTTAGCATGGATGGACATTTCGTTGGACATGGGCCAATTTGGGCCAAAGGACCTGTCTCTGTGCTGTAGGAGTCTATGACTCTAGTGCCCACAGGGCAGTTAAGAATCAACAATTTTACAGTGGGTCTGAAGTCACATGTAGGCCAGATCAGTTAAGAGTGGCAGTTTCCTTCCCTAAAATGTGGGTTTTTATGATAATTTTATGATAATTTCAAGATCACTATATCTGAGACTAGATTTTAATTCCTATCTCAAGGCAAACGTCCTAAAAACTTACCCCTCAAGCTGTCTTCTTGCATCCATTTTCCATTAAGGTGCATCAGATCACTTTGTAATCAGTCGTCATTCTGTCCCTGCCTGCTTGCTCATTATAAATTACTTGCAGACCATTAGCCCATGTTCAGAGCCTTTGAGAACATTTTAGACCATTTGCCCAATTGTCCCATTAACTACCTTGCCCTTCTTCCCCTTCCCTGAGATGAATGCCAACTTTCTCCTCTCTTCTCCATCCTGCCCACCCATTTAGCTGAAAATCCATGAAGAGATCACCCCCCAGGATCTCTACACAACTCCCGCTCCCCACATCATGCTGCTCCCCACTCACCAACCACAATGCTCCACTTTCCCTGTCTTTTTTTATTAAATTATTCATCCATGGATGTGGACATCGCAGTCTGGGCCAGCATTTATTGCCCATCCCTAATTGCCCAGAGGACAGTTAAAATTCATTGCTGTGGGTCTGGGGTCACATGTCGGCCAGACCAGGTAAGGACGGCAGTTTCCTTCCCTGAAGGGCATTAGTGAGCCAGATGGGTTTTTCCAACAAATCAAAAATGGATTCATGGTAATTGTTTAGACTCTTAATTCCAATTATAATTGAATGCAAATTCCATCATTGGCAGTGACAGGATTTGACAAGTCCCCAGAATATTACCTGGACCTCTGAATTAATAGTCTAGCAATAATCCCTCTGGCCATTGCCTCTCCTTTCACTGAATGACTTTCTACTCACTGCTTCTCCAATCGGTTAAGGCCCTGCCACCTCATTATTCATTGAGCAGTCAAGAACAAGACAAGGCAATGTGTCATCGTGGCAGCTGAGGAGCTGTCCCAAACTCTTCTATTACAGTGAAGCAAAATTCAAGGAGCACCACTCAAACACATTGAGACAAGCCAGGAAAGCAAAGCTGGGCAATTATTGCGAGGATGTGCCCACTGGGGAACTTTCTCTGGCAGTCAAAGACACTGAGCTGTCACATAGATCCTGAGCTGTTGAATGCCAGGTAAGTAAAGAGTGTGGAGCTTGATATTCCCATTAGACTAAGGATATGTGAATTTTTGTGTTAAATTTTTAATAAGGCTCTTCAATTGATTTCCACTTGCTCTCTGCGATTCTCTTGGCATCTGCTGTGAAGCAGAAGGAGATAACATTTTAACAACGAATCTAAACAGATGAGGGCCCTCCATTCATAAGACTTTGCTTTTATGTTTAGTGTTAATTATTTTTTGGGATTTTCTTTTATGGTACCGCCAACTGTCATCCCACCAGCCCACCCTCTCCACCATGTCAGAGTTACAAGGTTCGCTCCATGCACCACCCTGCACTGGAACTCTATTGCTGTTCCACCATGATGGCTAGAGTCATAGAATCCCTACAGTGTGTAAACAGGCCATTCAGCCCAACAAGTCCACACCGCCCCTCTGAAGATCTTCCCACCCAGATCCATTCCCCTACCCCTGATTTCCACATGTCTAACCCCCCTAACCTAAACATTGCTAGGCCCAAACAGGGAACATCCACCCTTCACCAGCAGCACTGTGGGAGGCCATAAACTATAGGGACCGCATTGATTATAAAAGAAAGCTCGCCACCACATTCTTAAGAGCAGTTTGCAATGGGCAAGGCATGGTGTCCTAGCCAACAAAGCCAGAATCCCCCAGGAACTGTACTTTGCCCTTGGTACAAGCTCCGATGAACAAAACAGGGTTACCTGTACAATAACAAAACCAAGAACCATAGATACAAGAGGTCTGAAACAAAAACAGAAATTGCTGGCAAAACCCAGCAGGTCAGGTAGCATCTGTGGGAAGAAAGCAGGTATAACATGGTGGTTCAGGAGTTAGCACCACTGCCTCACAACACCAAGGACCTGGGCTCAATTCCATCCTCAGGCAACTGTCTGTTTGGGTTTCCCTCGGGATCCCTGGGTTCCTCCTTCAGTCCAAAGATGTGCAGTTTAGGCGGATTGACCATGCTAAATTGCCCATTGCGTCCAGAGATGTGTGGGTCAGCCATGCAAAACACAGGGTTACAGAGTAGGGGGTATGGATCTGGATGGGATGCTCTTCAGAAGGTCAGTGTGGCCATTGAGTCTGCACTATAGGGGTTCTATGAACATTTCAAAACTGGTGACTCTTCATCAGAACAGTTCTGATGAAGCACCACTGGATTTGAAACATTAATTCTATCAGGATAACATCTAGGTTTTGTCTAAAAAGTGGTCAAGGGAGAGGGGAGAGATACAAATGAGTCCAGGGTGCAATTTAATCACAAGGAGGGAGCAGTGTGTGTCTGGAATGGGCTGCCAGAGGTAGTGGGTGAAGCAAATGCATTTTTTTCATTTAAGAAACAGGGGAGGCAATGGCCTGGTGGTATTATCGCTGGACTGTTAGTCCAGACACCCAGGATTCTGGGGACCATCTGCCACAACAGGTGGTGGAATTTGAATTCAATAAATATTTGGAATTAAGAGGCGAATGATGACCAATTGTTGATTTGTTGGGTAAAACCCATCTGGTTCACGAATGTCCTTTAGGGAAGGAAACTGCCATCTTTGATAAAAGGTACTGCAGATGCTGGAGAATCCGAGATAACAAGCATGGGGCTGGATGAGCACAGCAGGTCAAGCAGCATCATAGGAGCAGGAAAACTTGACGTTTCGGGCCTAAACCCTTCATCAGAAATTTCTGATGAAGGGTTTAGGCCCGAAACGTCAAGTTTTCCTGCTCCTATGATGCTGCTTGACCTGCTGTGCTCATCCAGCCCAATGCTTGTTATCTCGGAAACTGCCATCTTTACCTGGTCTGGCCTGCATGTGACTCCAGACCTACAGCAATATGGTTGACTCTTAACTACCCTCTGGGCAATTAGGGATGGGCAATAAATGGTGGCCTAGCCAGCGATGCCCTCATCCCATGAATGAATTTTTAAAAAGTACATGATTGGGATAGATATGGAGGAACATGGACCAAACGCAGGCAAATGGGACTAGTTTAATTGTGAAAACTGGGTGGCATGGGTAAATTGGGCCAAAGGACCTCTGTGACTCTCAGTGATATTTGTACTACATAGTACCAGGCAACGACGATCTCCAACAAGAAAAAAATCTAACCATTGCCCCTTGACAATCAACAGGATCACCATCACTACACCTCCCACCATCAGCATCCTGAGGGTTACCATTGACCAGAAGTAGAACTGGAGTCATCATATAAATACTGCGGCAGGCAGAGACTAGGAATCCTGCAACAATTACTCACATCCTGACTCCCCAGAACCTATCCACCATCTACAAGGAACAAGTCAGGAGTGTGATGGAGTACTCCTCACTTGCCTGGATGGGTGCAGTTCCAACAAGACTCAAGAAGCTTGACACCATCCAGGACAAAGCAGCCCGCTTGATTGGCACCACATCCACAAGCATCCACTCCCTCCACCACCGAAGCTCAGTAGCAGCTGAGTATACTATCTCCAAGATGCACTGCAGAAATTCACCAGATATCCTTAGACAGCACCTTCCAAACCCATGACCACTTCCATTTGGATGGAAAAGGGCAGCAGATACATCGGAACACCATCACTTGCACATCCCCCTCAAAACCACTCACCACCCTGACCTTTTTTTAATTCATTCACAGGATAAGGGCATCATTGGCTAGGCCAGCATTTATTGCCCATCCTTAATTTCTCAGAGGGTAGTTAAGAGTCAAGTGCCGTTCCTTCACAGTCACTGGGTCAAAATCATAGAATTCCTTTGTTAACAGAATTGTGGATCAACCTACAGTACATGGACTGCAATGGTTCATAAAAGCAGCTCACCACCACCTTCTCAAGGACAACCAGGATCAGGCAATAAGTGCTAGTCCCAGCCAGTGACACCCACACTCCATGAGTGAATAAATTTCTGAAGGGGTGCGTACATAAGTCCTGGTCAAAAATGCAGAGTTCCACTATTGCAATAAAAGGTCGAAGCAGAGCATCAATCAAATGTGATTGCCATTCCTCAGTCTCTGACCCTTCTCTATATATGTTCATGCGAAAATATATAATACTATCCATTCTTAACAATCTACAATATGTATAAAAGGGAGAAAATTTATGCAGACGAGAAACAAATTATTCCATGAAGAAGGTGAGGCAAAACGCAGGAGGTATTGCATGAATGACTTAACTAAAATGATTTTAGATTTATCTTGCTTAATTTTTTTTTTGTAGTGCTATTTATATGATTTCCCGCGCATAATGAACTGAATAGTAATACTCTTAGAAGTTTGATAGAGCCAGACTGCAGTGAATAGATTGTAATGGGAACTGCAGTGAGCAAGCCTGTTCATGCATGTGGGACTGATGAAGGTGATGAAGCAAGACATTGAGGAAGGCTGGATGACTGAGATCCGTGAGTGTTTTGCAGTGCAAAATGGTTGATATTAATCCAATATAAACTTAACTGCCCAATTCTGGGTTGGCTTAAGGACAGACTTAAGTTTAAACTTAGCAGATGGTTTCAGACTTGGATACTGGAGATACTGTTCCTCAGAAGATAGCAGCAGTTTTGTACCTTCAGCAGCTGACCAGTCTTCAGGCACGCGCACTGGCAGCTATTAGGTCTTGTGAAGCATCACCACCCGGTTTATACCCGCAAGACAATGTTCGAGGACATTCAGGATCAATTCAGTGCTCCATTTCTTCAGTCAGCCATTGATGGGCTGATTGATTTGTTGTCATGTGTATTTTGTTACAGAATACAGTGAAAAGTGTTGTATGGTGTCGCCATTCACTGGTGTCATCTTAAAACACAGAAAAATAAACCAAAGCATAGAACATAAAGGCAGAAAAGTAAGGAAATAAGCAATGGTGTTTAACTTCACCATCCTTCTTATTGAGTGCTCAGCCGAGGGCCATGGTCCTGGTGGCCAGCCACGAGGTACTGCACTGGCCCAAATTCACCTCCGCCTCTACCTGCACGAGTGTGCAACTGGGTGCAGTAGCCGCCGGGAGCCCAAACTCGGCTCTTTCGCAGCAGTCATGAGCCGGCACTAGGACTGCCTCGTCAGAAACCACTGGGAACCCGAACACACCTCTGACGTCACCACCAGGAGGCCATGCTGGGCTCACTCGCCAATGTCGTCACCGTGACTGGGCTCTCCCCAGGAGGTAAGTACTAGAAACGAAAGAAAGAAAAAGACAAATGAGAGAAAGAAACAAAAGAACCAAAAGAGAAAAACTGACAGAGTTGGTGAGGTCTGGGCTCAGGAGCCCTACTACGCCACCATCTTGGAAAATCTATGTTATCAATTGGTATGCAGGTACAGCAAGTAATATGGAGGGCAAATTGAACCTTGGCATTTATTGCTCAAAGAATAGAGTATAAAAGTCGGGGTATGTCACTGCAATTGTACAAAGCATTCGTAAGACTGCACCTGGAGTATTGTGAACAATTCTGGTCCCCTTACTTGAAGAGGGATGTAATAGTGTTGGAGACAGTTCAGAGGAGGTTGACTAGGTGATTCCAGAGATGAGAGGTTTGTCTTGTGAAGACAGGTTGAATAGTTTAGGCCTAAACAAAGGAATGCGTACTGTGTGTGCTCGGTATGTTTGTCCCTAGCAGGCAGGGAAGATGCGGTCGAGTGAGGGAGCCTTGGTTCTCAAGAGAGGTCGAACGACTGGTTAAGAGGAAGAAGGATGCTTTTGTAAGGTTTAGGAAACAAGGAATGGAAAAGGCTCTAGAGGGATACAAGTTATCCAGGAAGGAGCTGAAGAAAGAGCTTAGGAGAGCTGTAAGGGGGCATGAGAAAACCTTGGCAGATAGGATCAAGGAAAACTCCAAGGCTTTTTACATGTAAGTGAGGAATAAGACAATGACCAGAGAAAAGATAGGGTCGATCAAGGGTTGTAAAGGGAATTTGTGCACAGAACCTAAAGAGATAGGAGAGGTCCTTAATGAATACTTTTGTTTGGTATTCACAACTGATAGGGTCCTAGTTGTAGAGGAGGACAGTGTAAAACAGGCTTGTAGGCTTGAGGAGGTCGAAGTTAGTAAGGAAGATGTACTAGGAATTTTGAGGAATTTGAAGATAGCTAAGTCTCCTGGGCCTGATGGGATTTATCCAAGGATTCTATGGGAAGTGAGGGAAGAGATTGCATGGCCTTTGGCAATGATCTTTACATCCTCACTGTCCACGGATGTAATGCTGGAAGATTGGAGGGAGGCAAACGTCATTCCCTTGTTCAAAAAAGGGAATAGGGATAACCCTGGGAATTACAGGCCAGTTAGTCTTACATCAGTGGTGGGCAACTTCTTGGAAAGGGCTCTGAGGGATAGGATTTACGATCACTTGGAAAGGCACAGTTTGATTCATGATAGTCAGCATGGATTTGTGAGGAGTAGATCATGCTTCACAAACCTTATTGAATTCCTTGAAGAGGTAACCAAACACGTGGATGAAGGTAGAGCAGTGGATGTGGTATACATGGATTTAAGTAAGACGTTTGATAAGTTTCCCCATGGTAGGCTCATGCATAAGGTAAGGAGGCAAGGGATAGGGGGCATGTACCAGATTGGATTCAGAATTGGCTGGCCCTTAGAAGACAAAGGATGGTAGTGGACGGAAAATATTCAATATGGTGCTCAGTTACAAGTGGTGTACCACAAGGATCTGTTCTGGGTCCTCTTCTATTGGTGATTTTTGTAAATGATTTGGATGAAGGAGTAGAAGGGTGGATGATACAAAGATGGGTCGTGTTGTGGACAGTGCGGAGGGCTGTTCTAGGCTACAAGGGGACATTGATGGGACGCAGAGCTGGGCTGAGAAGTGGCAGATGGAATTTAACCCTAAAAGTGTGAGGTGATTCATTTTGGAAGGACAAACTTGAAAGCAGAATACATGGTTAATGGAAAGATCCTTGGCAGTGTGGAGGAGCAGAGGGATCTTTGGGCTCATGTCCACAGTTCCCTGAAAGCTGCCACCCAGATGGATAGAGTTGTTAAGAAGACGTATGGTGTGTTAGCTTTCATTAATGGTGGGATTGAGCTCAAGAGCCGTGAAGTTATGCTCCAGCTATACAAAAGCCTGTTTCGGCCACATCTGGAGTATTGTATCCAGTTCCATTTGCCTCAATACAGGAAAGATGTGGAAGCATTAGAAAAGGTGCAGAGGAGATTTACCAGGGTGTCGCCTGGAATGGAGGGAAGGTCTTATGAGGAAAGGTTGAGACAGCTAGGGTTTTTGTCTTTCGAACGACGAAGGATGAGAGGTGAGTTGATAGAGGTGTACAAAATGATCCGAGGTATCGGTAGAGTGGATAGCCAGAAACTTTTTCCTAGGGTGGAGGTAGCTATTACAAGGGGGCATAGTTTTAAAGTGAGTGGAGGCAGATATAAGGGAGACGTCAGAAGTAGGTTCTTTACCCAGAGAGTGGTAGGGGGATGGAATGCATTGCCGGAGAGGGTAGTGGAGTCGGCCTCATTAGGGGCATTTAAGCAGCTATTAGATAGGCATATGGATGATAGTATAAGGTGGGGTGGAGGTTAGATAGACCTTAGGATTAGGGTAAAAGTTCTATGTTCCAAAAACTCTCTGCAGTTTAGAAGAATGAGAGGAGATCTAATTGAGGTCTATAACATGCTAAAGGAGATTGACAAAGTCAAAGTGGCATGAAAGTTTCTTCTTGTGAGATAATCTAGAATAAAAGGTTTAGGATGGGGTAGCAGATTGAAAACAGTGACAAGGAAAACTTATTTCTCTCAAAAGGTCATGAATCTGTACGGTGGACACTGGGACGTTGAGTAAATTTAAGGAAGAGATAGATTTTTAATCAGTAATGAGTTGAAGGGTTGTGGAGAGCCCCCAAGAAAGTAAAATTGAGGCCAGGCTGAGATCAGCCATGATTGCATTAAACGGCAGAACCAATTCTTGGCAGTAGCCAAGAATTGCCTACTCTTGCTTTTAGTTCTTAAATTCTTACCAAACACTCTATCCATATTTGAGGCAAATTCCACTGTAAATGTGATTGTTCTGGAGAGCATGCAGAGCAGATTCTGAGTGGTTAGTTCAACATCCATGACAAGTACCATAAAATTCAAGACAAATGGCCAAGTGCTGGTACAGGTTTAGTTACTGTGGTACAGACTTGATAGACCAAGTGGTCTCTTCTATACTATATGATGGTATGAGCTGGCATCAACCCGGATTTATTCATTGCCAGAGGGACTTGTAGATAGTGACAGAATTTGGGGAATCAGGAGGTGAGTTAATCGCTTTAAGATTCCTAGCCTGATCTGATCTTGTAGCTATGGCATTTATATGTATCCAGTCCAATTCCATTTTTGATCAAAGCTAATCCCCAGAATGTTGATTGTGAGGGATTGAGTGATAGTAGCATTACTGAATGTCAGTGGTTGGATTCTCTCTTGTTGCAGACTGAATTTGTATGGTGTGAATATTACTTGCCATTTCCCAGCTCAAGCCTGGATATTGACAGGTCTTGTTGCATTTGGTAATGGACTACTTCACCCTCTCCCAACACCACTGCCCTTCTGTCACTATCTGAGGCACTTAAGTGACATTTTCCTGATGATGGGAGGAGGCACACAAAGCAAAGTCTATGATTGCTGCTTGGCAACGTCTGGGATGGGAGAGAGGTGTGGGCACTCAGTCCCTGATTATAAGGCCCAACATCAGAAAGGGAGCAGGTGCGTGGGAGAGCTGGTGCAGGGAGATGTCTACCTGGATCCTTGGACAGTGCTGGGTCCTGGTGTAAGTTCATTACTGTCAAGAATCACCTGTAGTGCCAACATTTGATGGGCCAGCTACTTTCAGAGGAACGTGGATTTGCAGTCTTTGATGCATTGCTTTGTTGAACTACCTAATTGACATTAATTCACCAGGTCTTTACTAAAGGGGGCTATGTGGCTATCTTGCTGGGTCCCTTAGCCTGAAGGTTGAAGCCCCTGGCCCCTGTATTAAATATTCATGAAATCCCACAAGCACATTTAGAGGTCATTCAGCACATTGAGTATGCTTTGACCATCCAAAAAGCATCCAATCCAGACCCAGTCCAGCCCCAATCTTTACAATGGTCAATCCACCAAACCTGAACATCTTTGGACTGTGGGAGGAAATCCACACAGACACATGGAGAACACATAAACTCCACACAGACTCTATGACCCAAGGCTGGAATCAAACTTGAGTCCCTGGTGGGGTGAGGCAGCAGTGCTAACCACTGTGCAGCACATGGTCCTGCACACACATTGTCCTATGTGTTTCCAGTCTGTCTCTTTGCTTTCTGGTTCAGATTTCCCACAGCATGTTTCATTTTTTTCCCTATGTTGCATATGTGCAGTGTGACACTGGGCAGTGCGCATACTCACTGGGGGGTCTCGCCAATTCCTTGCAGACATTTTAAGCAAATGCAATAAGTCATTTTGCAAAACAAAATCCCATCAACTGATGGATTCAATTCTATAGACCTTCATAAAGTTAAACTAAAATGAGCCAGTAATGCGATCTCAACCATAGCACACCACAGGAAGCAGGCGTAAGCTGGATAAACCATGTTGGAAAGCTCTGTATAAGTGGCAGAGTGCTTCTTGTTTGAAATGAGAAACTGAAGAAGGATTAAACCATTCAGCCCTTCAAAGATAAAGTTGCCCTCACCCTGATCTCTCGTTAAAGAGAGATGACTGGTGGTGGTTTAACTTGAGGGTTACCCCACATCAGGCAAGGGCAGAGATTGAGAAAGTAACTTCAGCCAATATGCGAATTGAACCCACAATGTCAGCATTAACCCTGCATTACAAACTGGCTATCCAACCAACTGAGTTAACCCTGCAAGCTGCCATTCAATAAGGTTTTCGCTGATCTGGTATCTCAATTTCACTTTCTTATCTTGCTCCCATATTTCTTTATTCCCCCAGTATTAACAATCTGTCTGAATGTAGTTAAAGACTGAGTTCTATGGGGTGGAGAATCCAAAACATTCACTGCTTTTGCATAAAGAAATTTCCCTTCCTCTCAGTCTGAAACAGTTCTGTTCTGAGACCATGACCCCATGTGCTTTATATCAGCAGCTATCTTTCACCACCTACTCTGTTAAAGCCTCAAAGAATTGCCTACATTCTTGTGAAATAGCCTCATTTTCTAAAAACCAGTGATAGACCTATTTTGCTGAATTTCTCCTATTGGGACAACCTTCTCATTCCAGGAGTCTATCTAATAAATAGTTGGTCCACCCATTCCAAGCCAAGTATAGGAGCAAATTACAGCTGATGCTGGAATCTGTACCGAAAACCACAAATGCTGTAGGCCACAGCAGGTTAGACAGCATCCATAGAGAGAGAGCAAGCTAATGTTGATCTGGAGACAGTTTCCCTCTAGTATAGAGCTGGAATTGCTGTGGTTGTTTGAAATTTGGCACCTCTTGTTTGTATCCTGATGAGTGTGGGATGAAAAATTTCAAACTCATAATGCACTAGGCAATAACCATTTCCAACAAGAGAGAATTTAACCATTACCCCTCGGTGTCCCATTCACCAGAAACTGAACTGCACTAGCCATGTAAATGTTATGGCTACAAGAGTCATCTAGACTATATGCCAAGTATATCCTTCCTTATGTATGGAGACCAAGACAAATGATTAGAAACAACACAGTGTGGAGCTGGAGGAATACAGCAGGCCAGGCAGCATCAGAGGAGCAGGAAAGCTGATGTTTCAGATCAGGACTCTTCTCAGAAATGATTTGAATTTTTTTTATCAATAATGTATGCGTGTCTCTTCCTAGGCCAACAGTTGTAGTCAATCTCTGATTGCCCAGAAGGTAATGAAGAAGCAATCGCATTACTGTGGATCTAGAGTCACATGTAGGCCACATCAGGTAAGGGTGGTAGATTTCATTTGATCAATCTGCTCAATCTCACTTTAATCTCATCTGCTGTGAGGAATCTACAATTTTTTCTCCCACAATTGCAATCTTTTGTCAAAGCGGGATGCCATAGCACTGTAGAATGGTGAACTGTTGATGGAGACCATTTGGCTCATCTCACACTATGCCAGAATGTTAAACGACATGTCCAGTTCACCCTACACTTTCCCCTTAGCTCTTCTTACCAATTTTCTCCTCTCTACATATTTATTCAATTCCCTTCTGTTTCCTCTCTACAGAAATCCCAGGCTCCAAACGGCTCTTGCAGCCATAACATCAGGACTGAACTTCCTCTTAAGTGTGAAAATTAACTTCAGTAACTTCAAACCACACTGCTACTGCCACCTTCCAATTGTGGCTGTCCCTGAGGGCCAAGCTTCACATCATTTCCATCTTGCAGCTGTCTTTCTATTGCCTTTTACTCACATTATCATCATCGCTTTGTATCATCCAGAAATTCACACACCTCCCTCAGTTTCATTTCAAATTAACAAGCCCATGTCAATTCCTGCTGTAAAAATCTGATTGTTTTCAGACTGAATTGTAGGGAGCAGATTGGAAAGGGGATTGAAATTTCACGAGTGATAAGGGGTCGAGATCCAGTCCGGGTCATCGGAACTGCCGGACTGTCGATAAGATCTTTTGCACTGGTCGCTGGCCACGGTGCTGAATCCAGCAGCGAACGCCGGGCCGAGGCTGTCTCCCAGCGCTTAAGTGAAAAAAGAGAAATTGTGAAACTGATTCGAAGAAGTAAATGAAAGATGTAAAATTTAATGGCCAGAAGTTGATTTTCGTACGTGATTAAATACCAGTTAAATGTATAGTTACTCTGTATATCTAGTTGACTGATAACTTTTGCCAATTGTTCTTTGCACCTCTCTATTGATTTGCTTTATTTCATTTATTTCACGTGTGCCCCAGCACAGTGAAAAGCTTTGTTTGCGAGCAGCGCAGGCAGATCATAGTAAGCAAGAACATACAGGTCATAGGGTGCTTAAACAGAGTGAGGCAATTCAAGGTTACACTGTACAGGAGGTGCACGAAGCAAGATCAACATCAACATGATCAACATTATTTGAAGTTAGAGAGTCCAGTCATCAGTCTAGTAATGGCAGGGAAGAAGCTGTTTTTGAACCTGTTGGTACATGTGTTCAAGCTTCTGTATCTTCTGCCTGATGGATGAGGTTGTAGGAGTTAGGTGTAGGATGTGTCTTTGACGAAATTGGCAGTCTTTCCGCAGCAACAAGAAGTGTAAATGGAGTCCGTGGATGATAAGTTGGCTTCCATGATGACCTGGGCTGTGCATGCAACCTTCTGTAGTTTCTTACAGTTCAGGACAGAGCAGTTGCCATACCAGATCATTAGCACCTGGATAGTATACTTTGTATAGTGCATCTGTAAACGTTCTACCGAACTGTTCTACAGAAAGAGTTGAACCTCCTTCCTTATCTTGATATGCAAATTAAAAACAGAGAATCAGAAGGCCATTCAGTGCCTCCAGCCTATTTTTCCATTTGATTAGATGATAGCCAATCTGTATACTTAAGGCGCAAGTGAGATGAGAACTCTTCCACAGACAGCCAGCAGTCCCTAGAGGAGCAGAAAGGACTAGAACCCAAGACAGGCAGTTGGCATTGTCAAGTGGACAAGGCAAGGTGAGAATCCTTTGATGGGTGGTCAGCATCACCTAAAGGAATAAACAAAAGATAAACCACAAGGCAGGCAGTCACAGACAAAGCTAGATTCATTAGAGCTGTTTGATGAAGATTTTATTTTCTGATCTTCTATTTCCAGTTTAAAGTAAGTAGCCTGAAGGTAAGGTAGGAATGCTCAGCTGTATGGAATGCCTATCCTGTGCCATGTGAGATGTTGTGGGTGTCTCATATGGCCTCGATGATCACATACAGAGCAAGTGTCTCCAACTGAGGAAACCTTGAACAGAGAGTTCTGGAATTTGAGTGGCACATGGAGTCATTGAGGTATGTTCATTAAGATAACATCTAACTGAAAAGCATATTTCACAAAGTGGTCTCACCATATATTAAGACCAGGCAGGCAAAGGGGGATTGGGTGACCATCAGCCAGTCTAGAAAAAGTAGATAGATAGTACAGGAGATATGCTGATGAAAATTCACTGTTCTCCATTTAGAATCATAGAATTCCTACAGTGTGGAAGCAGGCTATTTGGCCCAGCAAGTCTACACCAACCCTCTGAAGAGTATCCCACTGAGAACTACCCCCTCCCCTGTCCCTGAAACCCTGCATTTGCCCAATCCACCTAGCCTGCATATTCCTGGACAAAATAGGCAACTTAGATTGGCTGATCCACCTAACCTGCACATCTTTGGACCTCAGGAGGAAACCAGAGCACCCAAAGGAAACCCACACAGATATGGGGAGAGTGTGCAAACTTCACACAGACAATCGCCCAAGGCTGGGATCAAACCCAGGTCCCTCACACTGTGAGGCATCAGTGCTAACCACTGAGCCACCATGCCACCCTGGTGAAGGTGGTGGTTCATCAGAGATTTAAGAGAGAGCCAAGCTTGCAAGCGGCATAGCTGCAGAGATAGGGGGGTGGGGATGGGTAGGGAAGAAAAAGAGTGGAACAGCAATAGTGACAAATGATTTGATAGTTAGGGAAACGGGGAATGGTTTCTGGGGCTGTGAATGTAACTCCAGGATGGTAGGTTGCCTCCCTGGTGCCAAAGATGTCACAGTTACTGCTGAAAATTCCTTTTGGGAGACCGAAGAACCAAAAGTCATTCTCTACCTTAGCATCCATAACATTGGTAGAAAGCGGAATGAGCCCCAGAATTGTTGAATTTGTGGAGCAAGACGAGAGATTGAAAAGCAGGACCTGGAAAGCAGTAATCTCAGAATTACTTCTGTGTCACTTGTGATTGAATGTAGAGATAGGGTGATGGTGTGAATGAATATATGGCTGGAAAAATGGTACTGGAAGAAAGTTTAAGATTTCTGGCACATTGAGACAGGTTCTGAGGAAGGAGCATCCAGTAAAAGGAGGACGGGTTGGACCTTAGCAGGACTTGGACTAATATCCCATGGGAAGATCTGTGAGTGCTTTGGGGAGGGTTTAAACTAGATGGTCAGGGTTTTGGGAGGCAGCGTTTGACAGCGAATTCAGATAGAATAATATTAAAACTGCTTATGGGAAGTAGAAAACCTGTAAATAAAATGGGATATCAACAAAAAAAAATCCTAGAATCAACCAGCACCAAATTACATAACAATATTTTAAAATAAGCAGAATTAAGAACATTGAATGCACAAAGCATTCTCAATAAGATAGATAAATTGATGGTGTTAGCATACATAAGGGAGTATGATTTGACTGCTCTTACAGAGGTCTGTCTGCAGGGTGGCCAAGACTGGGAACTGAATATTAAAAGATATTTGACATAACGAAGTATGGGTAAAAAGAAATAGGATCAGCATTCGTGAGAAAGGATTTCTGATGAAAGAACAAGATGCAGAATCTGTTTTTGTGTGGATCTATGGAACAACAAGGGACATTTGTAGGAGTAGGTGATAGACGCCAAACTGTGGTGATAGGGCAGAGCACAGTATAAATGAAGAAATTACAGGTGTAGGTAGTAAGGGAAATGCAGTAATTATGAGAGACTTTAACCTATGAATAGGGTGGGTAAATATAATGAGCATCAATATTGTGGAGGAAGAATTCCTAGGATGTGAACAAAGAAAGAACAAAGAACAAAGAAAACTTACAGCCCAGGAACAGGCCCTTCGGCCCTCCAAGCCTGCACCGATCCAAATCCACTGTCTAAACCTATCGCCCAATTCCTAAGGATCTGTATCCCTCTGCTCCCCACCTACTCATGCATCTGTCCAGACGCACCTTAAATGAATCTACCGTGCCTGCCTCTACTACCTCTGCTGGCAACGCGTTCCAGGCACCTACCACCCTCTGTGTAAAGTACTTTCCGCGTGTATCCCCCTTAAACTTTTCTCCTCTCACCTTGAACGCGTGACCCCTTGTTATTGAATCCTTCACTCTGGGATGTGCCTGAAATAGTTTCTTTGGAGTTAGAACTAAGTAAGGTATAGGTTTTTTCTGGACCTTGTGTAATGCAATGAGAAAGGGTTAATAAATAATCTTGCTGTAAAACAACGTTTGGAACATAGTGTGATAGAATTTTCAATTAAGTTTGAAAAAGCTGTAGTTCAATCTGGAACTAGGGGCTTAAATCGAAACAAGGACAGTGATAGAGTTATGAGGAAGATGTTTTCTGTGGTGGATTGAAAAAAGTACATTAAAAGACTTGACACTCAATAGGTTACAGCTAGTATTTTTTAAAATGCTTGCTTTCCAAGAAGATACATTCTTTTAAGGTAAAAATAACCAACAGGAAAAACAAGGGTTTTTACTAACAAGTGAAATTAAATAAAGTATTTGATCAAAGGAAAAGGCTGATAAAGTTACCAAAATGTTGTAAGCCTGAGGATTTGGAGAATTTTAGATTTCAGCAAAGAAAGGCCAAGTAATTGATAAAAGAGAGAGAATTGTATATGAATGTAAAATCGCAAGAAATGATAAAACTAAATTTTAAAATCATTTATAGGTTTGTAAATTTACAATTAGTAAAGACAAATATAAGTTCAATACTGGCACAGAGAAGACATTTTATAATAGGAAATAGAGAAATTGTAGAGAACCTAATTAAATACTTTATGTCTATCTTCACAGAGGGAGACACAAGAAGACTCCCTGAAATAATTAAGATACAACTGTCTAGCGAGGGTGTGGAACTAAAATAAATTAATGAAAAGTTAGTTAGTTGAAAAAAAAGTTTTCAAAAAATTAAAGGGACTGAAATTTGACAAATTCTCTGGATCCAGTGACTTTCACCCAAGAGAGTTAAAACAAATGGTTTGAGTATAATGGATGCATTGTTGATCATCTTTCAAAATTCTATTAATATTGCAACAGAGTCTACAGATTGCAAGGCTGCAAATGTAATCCTACTGCTTTAGAAAAGAGGGCGAGGTGCTGTACATCTCTATGACTCAATGAGCCTAATAAGGAAAGTGTCATATTTATATAGTGCTTTTCATGACTGCTGGCTATCTCAACGTGATTTGCAGCGAGCGAAGTGCATTCAAAAACATAGGCACTGTTATCGTGCAAGAAATGTAGAGCCAGATTGTGCACAGCAAGGTCCCACAAACTGTACTGTGAAATAATCAGATAATATGATTCTGTGATGTCAACTGAGGGATAAATATTGACCAGGACACCAGGAAGAGCTCTGCTGCACTTCTCCAACATAGTCACCAAGGGATGTCCTACATCCACCCAAGAAGGGCCCTCAGTTATCTGAAAAGCTGTCCATGGACAGTGCAGCACCCCTTCAGTAAGGTGCTGAAATATCAGCTTTGTACTTAATCTCTAGAGTGGGATTTGAACCCAGAAATTTGTGAGTGAGAGGTAAGATTGCTACTCAATACGCCTGACTACCAGTTCATTAGAAGGTGGAAGTAAGAAACTCAGAGCTTCATTTCTAGACTGGCAGAAATGAAAAATGGAGAAGGTGTATTAAACCCAAATTCAAAATCTTTTTAACGACACTTGGAATGAACAGTTCTGGGCTCCATTTGAGAGAAAGTATGTGGACAGACTGGAGAAATTGCAAAAACAAAAGGATTTCACCACTGACGCTTTTCTTGATGCCTCCACTATTTCGAAGTTATCAAATTGCTCGCACAGTAACCTGTGCTGTAAATCTGAAACAAACGCAGAGAATGCTGGAGAAACTCAGCAGGTCTGGCAGCTTCTGTGGAGTCAGAAAGAGAGTCAATGCTTTGAGATTCTTGTTTTCAGTCTCTGCCATCAATACCTCTTCATGGTGACAGTCTGTTCATTACCCAAATATCATATATGACACTGAGATAAAGTTCTGACCCCAAATTCACACCGTCACTAAAACCACCTATTTCCAATCTGAGCCAACTATGCTTCAGTTCAAGCTTTCCTGCTCCTTTGATGCTGCTTGGTCTGCTGTGTTCATCCAGCTGTACACCTTGTTACCTCTACACTTCAGTCTCTGCATTACTTAAGCATGACGAATGTCTAATTCTCAGGGGTTCCACAAACCCTTCCATTTATACACAATGAAATATAATTACTGATCTGTTTAGCATCCCTCTCCAGTACAGGCTATTCCATTCTCTCTTCCTATGTTTTTTGAGAGCATGTGACTACTGATAGGCCAGTGTTGTGTCATCTCTGACATCAAGATGTTATTAACATTCCTGCAATGCAACAGAGTGGCCAGGTGATTGGACTAATATTACAGTGGCCAGCTTTTCAAATCACACCCTGACAGTCTGAGAATCTATTTGATCACTTATTGTGCCCTCCCCCCATCCCCATGCCCTCATTCTGGGTTAGGCAGTGTCATTGCTGATATGTTCACCCAACCAAATAAAGCAGGGATCTTCCTTCACCCCTTGCCCAATGTCAATCCCTTCTCCCTCCATGTTCCAATGCTCTGGTGGAGACAGGAGTGTTGGATGCCTCCCAGGACTTGCACTGAACTGATGGCTTCTGACTGAGACAGTGTCTTATGTATTGTTCTCTGTCAATGGTTGCACCCTCACCTCCTGAGTCAGAAGGTTCAAGTCTCACTCCAAAACAAATTCTAACCTGATGATTTAATGCAGTATTAAGAAAGGTGGTGGCACCATGGACTAGTAATCTAAAACCCCAGGCAAATTGTTCTTGGGACATAGCTTTAAATCCCACCATGGTAGATGCTGAAATTTGAATTCAATGAAAATCTGGAAATTAAAAACTAGTTTGACTGTGACCAAATAAGCACTGCTAATTCCTGTTTAAAAACTCATCTGTTTCATTAATGCCTGTTAGGGAAAGAATATCTATATGTGACTCTAGATCCCTGGCAATGTGATTGACTCTTAAATCTCATCTGTGTGATTAGGAAGAAATAATAAGGTGTTGACTGTTGGAAGGGGCATTAATGGATGCCCAGCAAAAGGTCTGTGCACCTATGTATAAAAAGAAGGGTTGTAGGATGTAAGTTTTGTGCCCTTGCCAACATTTATCTCTCAACCAACATCTGTAATAACAGATTGTCTAGTTGTTATCTTGAAAGGAAACAATTAATCAGATTGACCTGATTGCCACTAAAATTATACTGCTATTGATTACCCATTGAGGCAAGTTTAACCTTTGGCCTCATTCTGTTAAGCAGGGACATTTAAACCAATCTAAAGAACCACTGGGCTATTGATTCAGAGCTGCCCTGCAGCAATGGCCAAAGCTAAGAGGTTTAACTAAAGATTATCACTGAATCAGTATGTGTTAAAACGCAAATGGCAACATCTGGATAGACAGCCTTTGTTATAATTGGGATTTCTATAGAGGCTTGGGACTAACTTGTATGGAATCATTGACCAACATATAATGGAAAGTTACACTTGGTAGAATAGCAATTATATGTAACAAGAGTGAAAATATCGACATGATAACAAAGTAAGGGAGTCCTATTGGTCTTTGAAAAAACAAACTTGCTCACAATGGGAACGTAGCCTATTGATTAGGGAAAGACAATTAAATTCATACGGACAAGATGTGGCCATTCAGCCCCTTGAGCTTGCAAATCAATTAGGCTATGACTGAACTGTATCTTAACTTCATCGACCCACCTTGCTAAATTATCCCAAACCCAAGAGAAATCAACAGAAATCATTTTCTGTCCTGCTGTTTTCAAAATGGATCTTCCAGCGAGGAATATGTTTTGATTTATTTATGAACATGTGATGCAGAATTACATATGAGACAGTGAGGGAGGTATGTAAAAGCTGGCTTGTGAAAGAGTTGGAAAAGCTCAGCAGCAACTGTGAAGGGAAAAACAGGGTTAATGTTTTGGGTCCGGTGACCCTTCTGGCAGATGCTGCCAGACCTGCTGAGCTTTTCCAGCAACTTTGCTTTTGTTCCTGATTTACAGCATCCGCAGTTCTTTCAGTTTTTGTTTGAAAGAGGTATCTGGATTTGTATTGACCTAAGAACCTAAGCAGAAATAAGTTTTAATCCACAACCTAACTCAATGTCTTCTTGGAAGCATTATGTTTTTGGTGTAAGTATGGCAATTACATAACCTGGCATTTTATAAATCTATGGTATCCTGTTTTTCAATTTTGAGAATCCCATTGATCTGAGGATATGATGACCACAGCTAATTTTACTGGACAAGTCAAATCCTACACTGACATATGGTTTGATAGATCATATTTTCTTTTATTTTTATTTAGCAAAGTGGTCCTTCACTGAAATAAAAGCACATAATGATGTAAATTTGGTTTGGGTTTTATTATGCTGAAGAAATGAAGATAAAACAGAACAAAACAAGTGATTGATATATAACATATTTCAAAACACAACGTGAAGTTACAGTCATATCTATCCCAACATCATCACTTTACAGTAAACAAACAGCAGAGAGAGTCGGCATGTTTGTCACATCTAGAGAATCATAGAATCCCAGCAGTGTGGAAGCAGGCCATTCAGCCAATCGAGTCCACACTGACCCTCCAAAGACCACCTCACCCAGATCTACCCCCCTACCCTATACCTGTAACCTTGCATATGCCATAGTTAATCCACCTAGTCTGCATATCCCTGGACACTATGGGTGATTCAGCATGGCCAAGCCACCTAACATGGACATCTTTGGACTGTGGGAAAAACTGGTGTACCCAGAGAAAACTCATGCAGACACAGGGAGAATGTACAAACTCTACATATACAGATGCCCAAGACTGGAATTAGACTCCAATCCTTTGCAATGTGAGGCAGCAGTGTTAACCTCTGAGCCACAGTGCACTATAGGTTTAACTTAATGGTTCCTTTCAACTTTATGTTGTGAGGGCATGATTCCTTCTTTTGTTGATTATTCATATGACTGAACTTAGACTTCCTCAGCTCCAAAAAATTACCTTCATAATCTTACCTAAGCATTTCTGGTCCAGAGCTTTCAGCTATCTCTGAGCCTACTGAAGTAATCTATTTCTTAACTTTTCCAAATTAACTCTTCACTCCAGGAGAAGCTAGTTCATGCATCTAACATCAACCAAGACATCTCCAAATTGAAAACAAAATCTTTCTAAGCTATGGAATTTTTCCCTCAGCAAAAAAAAACCTTGATTCTGCTAACTGAAAACCAGTTGATGCTCTTCAAAGTTTATACTGCCTGCTCATAAAACTCTCCTGATGCAAACAAATTACCATTAACATCCATGGACTCTCACTTTCGTACTGGTTAAAATAAAGTTATGGCTCCAGAAATACAAACATGTTAATCATTAAACCCCTTCATGCACATAGAGCAAAACCCATTTGCCACTAGTTCAAAATCAAAACTCTAAAGTAAGTTTCTTATGTAATATATAAATCATGCACTTTACATCACAAGGGGTACATTAATATTAAAAACCACTCCGCCCATTTTTGCCAGTCATGCTGCTGCTAATGGGATCTTTCTGTGCACACATTGTTGTGCCTGTTTACCCTATATCAGAACAATGACTATATTCCAGAAGTAGCCTGATTTCTACATAATACTTCAGGACATGCTAAGGTTGTGAATGGCATTATGTCAATGAAGGTTATTTGCATCTTCCTATCAGACCATAACCTGAAAGGATTAATGTCACTATCTGTTAGAGAAGCTGACAGGTTGTGAGAAACAGTTTATCCAATCTTGAAGGAAACACGGAGCACCATTGTCTCTGAGAAACAGTTGCAATGTGAAGCGGTGAGTAGCAGAGGCTGACAGCCAAAATCTATAATGTTACAGAAGTTCTTCAGTTTCCGAGGTTGGTGCATTATACATAATGTGGACCGATAAGAGGCGATTTGGCCCACCCTGCCTGTGATAGCTCTTTGAAAGCACTTTCCAATTAGCCCTACTTCTCTGCTTTTTTCTCACTGTCCTGCACTTTTTACTTTTATCAATTCAGTTTTCAGTCTACACTCTGGCAACGACACCCACGGCATAGCTATTTGTTGCATTAGAAAGAAAATCTCATCTCTCACCTGGTTCATTTGCAAATTATTTTAAATCCCTGTCTGCTGGCCAGTGAAATTACTTTCTCTTAAGTATTGCTGAAGAGAAAGGCATGTTAGCGAAGTTTTTCAATTTGCATTCATCAGGGCAAATGGAAGAATGCCAAAATTTCATATGATCACAGCAAATTAAAGTACAGGACATTGATGAGTCAACTCTGATTGGCCAATGCATTACTATGGAAAAAGCAATAGGGAATGATAGGCTCCCAGACCTCCTTCACTGACCCTATCAAAATCAATTATTATCTTGAATGGTGCTATCAATTCTCCCTTGAACTTACTTTCTTCTTGGATTAACAGAATGACAGTTATGGAACTGGATGGTGCAGAAGGAGGCCATTCAGCACATTAAGCTGAACCAGCCTCAATTGCCAAATATTAATCTCTTGCCTTTTCCAGCATCCCTGCACGTAACGTTTATCAATATAACCATCCATTGCCACCCTTGAATGCCTCAATTTAACCTGCCTCCCCCACATTTCCAGGCAGTGCATTCCATACTCTAATTAAAAGAAATTTATTTGTCTCACATCACCCTTGCTTTGTTTGCACATCACTTGAAATCTCGGCCCTCTTGTAATGCTGTTTTCCCTTTTACAAATAGAGAGAGTTTTACCCTATCTACGCTGTCCAACCCACTTGTCTGAAAACCTCAATCTCCTCTCAAGCTTTGTTCTCTACACAGAGAATAGTACCAGCTCACACAGTTCTGAGGAAGGGTCACCGGACCTGAAACGTTAACTCTGTTTTTTCCTGCACAGATGCTGCCAGACCTACTGAGCTTTTCCAGCAACTTTGTTTTTGTTCCTGATTTATAGCATCCGCAGTTTTTTCGGGCTTTCTTTAATAGTACCAGCTTGACTTGTCTAATCAGACGAATTCTTCATACAAAACTTGCCTAATCTGTGTCTATCAGCGAGGTATACTCATAGGGGAAGGAAAACAGTGTGACAGACATTACTCTAAATGCTCAAGAGAAGCTTAGTACCTGGAATAGTTAGTTGGTCACAGCTTCAATATAATATGACGTGAAGTATAATCAGAGAGAGACCAACTGAAGGAAAAATGTGAAAGTAGAAAGTCAAAGGATTTTACTCGATTTCCACCAGTACATCCTCCCCTCCTCTCCCAATCAGGTGAGAATGATCAGTTGCTGTTGCCAAAGGATTACACTCCTCCTGAACTGACTCACAGATGGCTGTCACACTTCCAGGATCACCGTCTGCAACCTCAGAATCACAGAATGGTTATAGCACAGAAAGAGGCCAATCGTTGGGCCATGCCATGTGCTAGTTCTCTGAAAGAGAAACTGATCGCACGACACTGTCCGTTGCATTCAATTCTGGTCTCCCTGCTGCAGGAAAGACATTGTCAACGCTTGGTGGCCCCTCTCTCGATGCCGGCTAAACTAAAGAACTTATCATTGACTTCAGAAAGAAAGGAAGAGAACGCACCCCCATCTACATCAATAGAGCTGAGGTTGAGAGGATGGAGAGTGTCAAGTTCCTCAAAGTGATGAGAACCGACAACTTGGACTTCCCATGTA
Organism: Ginglymostoma cirratum; assembly: GCA_024137785.1. Taxonomy (NCBI): domain Eukaryota; kingdom Metazoa; phylum Chordata; class Chondrichthyes; order Orectolobiformes; family Ginglymostomatidae; genus Ginglymostoma; species Ginglymostoma cirratum. The sequence goes on from JAHRHZ010000283.1 coordinate 74,777,445, forward strand.
GATTCGACGGTCAAGAAGGCACAGCAACTCCTCTTCTTCCTCAAGCGACTCAGGAAATTTTCATGTCCATACAGGCCCCCACCAACCTTTACAGATACACCATTGAAAACATACTGTCCAGGTGCATATCGGCCTGGTACAGCAACTGCTCTGCCCAGGGCCATAAGAAACTGCAGAAAGTGATGTGCACATCTCAGACCATCATAGAAGCCAACCTTCCATCTATGGACTGCATTTATGGCTCATTGTCCCCTGGTAAGGCCACCAACATCACTAAAGACCCATCACACCCCAGTAATGATCTCCTACAACCATTTTCATCAGACGGAAGATACAGAAGCTTGAACACATGCACCAGCGGGTTCAGGAACAATTTCTTCCCTGCTGTTATTAGACTGATGAATGGACTCTCTAACTTCAAATAATGTTGATCTTGCTAATATTGATCTTCCCTAGCACACCCTGTGCAAAGTAATCTGAATGCCTCTGTCTAAGATGTTTTTTACACCGTAAGATCTATATGTCCTTGCTTACTTTGATGTGCCTGTACAAAGCTTTTCACTGTACTTAGGTACACGTGACAATAAATAAATCTAATCAAATCAAACTTGAAGGGGTGCAAAAAATATTTACAACGATATTGCCGGGGATAGAGGGTTTGTGCTATAGGGAGAGGCTGAGGAGTCTGGGGTACTTTCCCTGGAGCATCGGAGGCCGAGGAGTGATCTTACAGAGGTTTATATAATCATGACGGGATTGGACAGGGTGAAAACCGAGGTTATTTCTCCAGGGTAGGGGAGTCCAAAACTAGAGGTCACAGGTTTAAGGTGAGAGGGGAAAGATTTAAAAGGATCTGAGGGGCAACTTTTTCACGCAGAGGGTGGTTCGCATCTGGAACGAGCTGCCAGAGGAAGTGGTAGAGGCTGGTACAATTACAACATTCAAAAGGCGTCTGGATTGGGTACATGATTAGGAAGGGTTTAGAGGGATATGGGCCAAATGCTGGCAAATAGGACTAGGTTAGTTTAGGATAACTGGTCAGCACGGACGGGTTGGACCGAAGGGTCTATTTCCGCGCTGTGCATCTCTTTGACTCTATGATTATGACTCTAGACATCTTCCTTTGCAGAAGCAATGAATTTGTGAACCTACCCTGCTCGTGGATTGCTTTAAGAAGATGGCTCCCCACTACCTTCTCAAGGGCAACTGGGGGCGTACAATAAATGCCAGCCTTAACAGCAATGCCCACTGCCTCAAACAAAGAAACCAAACAATGTTTCTATATAATGTGTACGTTTCTGTTCTTTACCCCTCCAACAAGGGAAACAGCTCTTTCCCTCCCTACTCTGTTGAGACCCCTCATGATTTTGAATACTTCTATTGAGTTTCCTTCCAACGTTCCCCAGGAAAAAACATTTCATGTCAACTACAGAAGTGGAGTTCCTCATCCCAGGAACGTCCCCATGAAATTTTAACTCACTGTCTCTACGCTTCCACGTCTTTCTGAGATTGGTTTTGGGGGAGCAATCTAGCAATCCCTGCTGGAGACAATGTGCAATTGCAGGTGTGAGGCAAATGATCACTTTTATCCACCTTGAATGGTGGCCATCATTCAACCGGGTTTCACCAGCTGCCTTTTCTGTCCATTCGTTCACAGGATGTGGACTTCACTGGCAAGACCAGCAGTTATGTCCCTCGGGAAAAAACCTTGAGACAATGGTGTGAACTTACGACATAGAGGCAATTACTGCAAGTTTGGACTCACATACAGGTCACGTTGGGTAAGGATTAGTGGGATTTTAAAGACAACTTAACCACTGCAATCATTTTACTCCAAAATATATGTCATTAAATTTAAATTCACACATTGTCGTTTGAATTTGCATCACCAAGAGGAGGTAATGGCCTCATGGTGTTATCGCTGGACTGTTAATCCAGAGACCCAGGTAATGTTCTGGGGACCTGGGTTCGAATCCTGCCATGGCAAATGGCAGAATTTGAATTCAATAAATATCTGGAATTAAGAGTATAATGATGATTGTGAATCCATTGTCAATTGTCAGGAAAAAACCCATCTGGTTCACTAATTCCCTTTAGGGAAGGAAATCTGCCATCCTTACCTGGCCTAGCCTACATGTGATTCTAGACCTACAGTAGTGTGTCTCTTAACTGCTTTCTGAGCAATTAGGGATGGGAAATAAATGCTGGCCTAGCCAGCGATGCCCTCATCCCGTAATTGAATAAACAAAACCAAAACAGTAGTTCAAGTTCCATGTCTAGTACGCTAGGCACCATAAATACTGGGGATTTAGTCAGGAAAGGTTTACTGGTCCAGTACCACAATTCCCCAGTCTACCATTGAAAGGGAGTTGCCAGTACTCTGGAGTTGGCCTATAATCTTCTGAAAACTGGTGAAAAGATTCAGGAAGACTGGTCACAGCAACATGAAAAAACATGATGTTATGTTTGAACACTCATAAAATATTTGAGATAGAATAAAAGCTAATCTGATGAAGACATTATCCTTCCAATGATCCTAAATAAGAGTGAGAGCACAACTCCAATGCACTTTGGATAGTCTAGAAGCAGGGCCTTATTGCTTATAATTCCGTCTCATAACCAAAAACCAAAGGTCTTGCATTTGCAATATATTTTTAATAGGAGGTGGTAGTACAGTGATAATGTCGCTGGGCTAGTAGTCCAGAAAACCAGAGTTTGAATTCTGCCATTACAGATGGTGCAATCAGAATTCAATGAAACACATTTGGAATGAAAAGCAAGTCTAATGGCAACCATGTGACCACTGTCAGTTGCGGTAAAAACCCATCTGGTTCACTAATGCCCCTTTAGGGAAGGAAACCTGCCCGCCCTACTTAGTCTAGCCTCCATATGACTCCAGGTTCACATTAATATGATTGACCCTCTGGGTCATTAGGGGTGAGCAATAAACACTGGCCCAGCCAGTGACACCCTCATGAATGAATAAGGAAGAGAAAAGGAATCATAGAATGGTTAATGCACACAAGGAGGCCATTTGGCCTGTCTTAACCATGCCTACTCCCTGCAAGAGCCACTCCCTTAGCCTTTCTCTGTAGCCCTGCAAATCACACTGTCTGGCAGTGTATTCCAGTTACTAAACTCTCTCTGTCCAAAACTGTTTTACCTCATGTTCTTGTTGGTTCTATTGTCAGTTATCTTCAACCTGTGACCTTCGATCCTGAATTGTTCACCAGAAAGAATTGTTTCTCCTTAGCCAGAGATAAAAGGTACTGCAGATGCTGGAGAATCTGAGATAACAAGCATGGGGCTGGATGAACACAGCAGGTCAA
>JAHRHZ010000283.1:74781173-74793016 GCA_024137785.1 Ginglymostoma cirratum
TTCATTCATTTCTGATGAAGGGTTTAGGCCCGAAACGTCAAGTTTTCCTGCTCCTATGATGCTGCTTGACCTGCTGTGTTCATCCAGCCCCATGCTTGTTATCTCGGTTTCTCCTTAGCCAGCTGGTTCAGATCCCTTATGACTTTGAACACGTCTGTCAAATTGCTTCTCCACCTTGTCTTCTCCAAGGACAGCAGTCCTAGCTTTTCCAATCTATCCTAATAAATACACTCCCTCATCTCCGAACTACTCTTGTAACTGTGTTCTCTAGCTTCCCAAAAGCCTCCACGGTATTCCTAAAACACAATGCCCAGAATTGGAGAAAAAAGCCAACCGAAGACAAGTCAGTGCTGTATAGATGTTTGTTGTAATATTAACGGGTTGGTTAGCTCAGATGGCTGACTAAATCAGCAATGGATTTAATTTCCACTGAAGTTACCATGAAGATGCTGATTTCTCAACCTCACCTGAGACGTGATAATCCTCAGGCTAAACTCACCACCAGTATCTCTGTCTGTCTTTTTCTTTGCCTGTTCAATGAGACAGCAGCCCTAGCACCTGGGACTATGGAAACTTTATATTATGACATCCTTGCTTTTGTACTTGATGCCCCAATTTATAAATCCCAGGCCAGTATTAATTGGCCATCCCTAACTGACGGCGAGAAGGTGGTGGTGATAGACCTTCCTGATCCTGCTGGAGGCAGAGACAGAATTTACAACCCCTGGTTGTGCTCCTCGCCCGGATCTAGAGTCCCATTGCCAATCCAAGCACGGTGGCGCCACAGATGTGATGAAACGTAGCTATTAAACAAGTGATCCTTAATAATAAACCGACTGTTCAAACAGAGCGATTCTCAGTTCTGGTGTTCCTCTTCCGATGTTGACATCATCCTGCATCACAAACCAGCCGTCCAGCCAACTGAGCTAACTGAACTACCCCCTCCCCGTCCCAATGTCAGTAATGTAGACTAATAGCAATAAGAAGGATTACTGGTGGTGAATGTAGCCAAGACATCTCAGGTGGCCCTGGTGGACATGGCCGCAACAGGTACCAGGCAGGACCTCTGCCCCCAGAGCCCTGATTCCAGGAGGAATGGCAGACTCTCCTATGACTGCTTACCGTGCAATTTGATAGACTTTTATCAGAAGAGACAGCACACACAGGTCTCTGGCTGAGACATCCAAGAGCTCCTCAAGATTGATCACTCTGTTTCGAAGAAAAGCCAAACCGCGCCACAACCCACCTGGCACAGAACTGCCAGTACGACCGACAGACAGCATCCCTCCTGCTGACCCTGCATCTTCATTCTCATTCCCCCAGGCTGCTGTCGAATTATACAAACTTCGATGCGTACATTAACGGAATCCAGCTCATCACAGTGGGTGACAGGTGAAACGTTAACATAAAATCTGAATATTTTGGATGATTTCACTAAGTAAATTGTTGAATGCAAATGTGGAGAGAAAACCCAGTCCTGACCTCTCATAGTCCTCCTCTCGGGATTTGTTATATACTGTTATACATTGATGTATCATCCCATTAAGTCGCAAAATTAGATCTGAGTTTGCTGTTATTAGTTGCAGGTAATTTTCAGTGAAAATATGAAAGTGACAGACAGACAGACTCTGCACAGTCTCAACACTAGAATAGCTGATTGAAGAGGCTTCAGACTGCAGCCAGTAACTGCTGAATTACTGTGGAGCAGTGAGGAGTGCCCTCCCTCAGAAGCTGAAAACTGTGGGTCAGAGACCTGAACATATCATCGGGTGCAGATGGAGTGCTGCTCTGTTGGACGTGGCATCTTTTGATGCTGAATTAAAGCCGTGTCCCATCTGTGATGTGAACATAAAGGATCGAATGATACTGCATTGAAGGGGAGCATGAGCAACTAGTTTGTGTCCTGCCCAGTGTCCTGCCTAATATTTATCACTGAAACAAGTTAGCTGGTCATTATCTAATCATTGTATATGTGGGAGCTTGCTGTGCATGGGTTCGCTGCTGTTTTCCCCACATTATTTTGAAGAAGTACTTCAGGATGTGCTGAACATGTGAATGGTGTCACACTGACATAAATTCTTTCTCTCATCCACACCCTGGTATATCAGGTAGTGTCCCTATCACCCCATGGGATTTTAATTGGGCAAGAGCTGAGGGAAATGTCAAGCTCGTGCAAGGAAACCGGAAGGTTGATAAGAGTAGGAGAGAAAGGGATTATTAAATTTCCCTCAAACTTGTCCAAAACACAGTGTTCCACCAAATGAGAGGAAAAGAAGCGAAGACTGGCATTTGCATAGCACCTTTCACACCCACTAGACATCTCAAAATGCTTTGGAGCCAATCTGTGTTGTAGATAGGCAGCTGGCAAACCTTTACAAACTGCGTGTGATAATGCGTGGATAATCAGCGTTTTCTGACATTGATTGAAGGATAAATATTGATCAGGAATTTTGGGATAACTCCCCTGCTCTTTTCTTTTCTATATTTGTTCCTGGGATACGGGAATCCTTGGCTGGACCTACATTTATTGTCCTTCTCTAACTGTCCAGTGGGCAGAAAGAAATAATCAAACACATCGCTGTGGGTCTGGAGTCACATGGAGGCCAGGCCGGGTAAGGATGGCAGATTTCCTTCCCTGAAGGGTATGAGTGAACCAGGTGGGATTTTTTTTCTATATGACATGGCCACATGGTCACCAATTGTTCCAGATTTTTATTCAATTCAAATTTCCCCAATGGCATGTTGAAATTTGAGCAGCACTCCCAGAACGTGCCAGTGACATTATCAAGCCCTGTTAATTCTGTTTCGAAATAGCACGATGAGATTCTTCACGTACGCCCGAGGCCAGAGCGAGAAAGGTCTTGGATCAGAGACAGTAGGAGTTGCCGATGCAGGAGTATGAGATAACAAGGTGTAGAGCTGGATGAACGCAGCAGGCCAGGCAGCAGCATAGGAGCAAGAAAGCTGACGTTTCAGCCCGAAACGCTGTGTTCATCCAGCTCCACACCTTGTTATCAAGGTCTTGGTTTAGCCTTTTATCCACAAGGCAGGAATCCCAGTATAGGAAAAACACCTCATTTTCCGCTTGGGGACCCTACAGCCCTCCGGACTCAATATTGAGTTCAATCATTTTAGGGCCTGAACTCTCCCATGTCCCAGCCCCCCCACCCCACACACCAGGCCTTGTTACCACATAGCCTGCCATTATACACCCTGTGTTGTTAGTCAGTAACAGTCCCCATTAACAACTAGTCACCCTCCCAGCCTGATCGTTAGCAACTCCTTTGTCTGTCCAACTGTCTTTCTCTCTCTTCGGGCTCTATCGTTTACTCCCTACCCCACCCACCTCCCTATTTTCTGCATATAAACTGACGTTTTCCCAGCCACCATCAGTTCTGAGGAAGGATCGCCGGACCCGAAACGTTAACTTTGTTTTTTTTTCCTTCACGGATGCTGCCAGACCTGCTGAGCTTTTCCAGCAACTTTGTTTTTGTTTCTAATCACAAACACAGTTCGGTTCTGTACAGTAGTATATCAAGGAACGAAGAAACATTGGATAAAAACCAAAAGAATCGCGGATGCTGTAAATCAGAAACAAAAGCAGAAGTTTCCAGAAAAGCTCAGCAGGTCTGGTAGTACCTGCAGAGAGAAATCAGAGTTTAACTTTCAGGTCTGGTGACCCTGCCTCCTGTTCTGAGAAAGAAACATTGGAGCTTGATTTTGTTCAACAAAACAATCCCAAGTATATATATACATATATACACACACATAATATATATCCATATATCCATATGTATTTGAGGCACCAGGAGTGTCCAATACCTGAACAGACCCACATTTAACTTTGAAGAAGACCTCAGACAGGAGTCTTTCCCCACTGTTCCTGGGCTGCAGCTGCCCCAAGCTTTAGTGCACCCCTCAGCAAGTAGTCCTGACTCTTGGAATGTGTCAGTCTGCAACACGCAGTCGATGTCAACTCCTTGTTCTCAAATCTTCAGGCAGGACTTGAACCCAGAACTTTCTGACATAGGGGCAAGACCCACTGCATTCTGAGCAGCAACATATTCCTCCTTCATTAGAGTGTAAATTTCAACAATAAGAAGCTACAAATATAATCTGTATCACGCATCAGAAATTTCCGCAACATTTATCAATCCAATCTCTTTGTGGGTCTTGTTTTGGAATAAAATACAGTTTGAGGGGGCAGACTATTGTCTCTATGTCTGGGTCATGCCTGACCAGTTCCATCCATGGTGCAAAAGGTCATTTGCATAGAACAATTTTATTTTAAACAGAGACAGCTACATTCATTCCCTTCTAACCAACATTTGGAATTCATTTCATGATAAACCTGCAGCAAGTATTCCTTCTGCCCAACCCTGCCTCTGCTCCCAGCCACCAGCAGGAATTTACATTCATATAGCACCTGCCATACCTCAGAAAGTGTTTTACAGCCACCTAAGTAATTTCATTTAGAGTGTGACTGTTGTTGGAATATAGGAAACATGGCAACCAACTTATGCACAGCAAGCTTCTGTCGGCAGCAATGCGATCAAGGCTAGTTACTAAATCTTGTTCCTCACAATGTTAGTTGAGGGATAAATGTTGGGCAGGACAGCAGGAGAGCTCTCCTGCTCCACTACAAATCATGGCCATAGGATCTTCTTATTCCACTTAAGATAGCAGCTGAGTTCTTGATTTCATCCAACACTCCTTCCGTGCTGCTCTGGGACCATCAATTTAGATTTTCTGCTATTGATGGGGTGATGGCCGAGTGGCATTATTGCTGGACCCAGAAACCCAGGTAATGTTCTGGGGACCCAGGTACAAACCCTGCCATGGTGGCTGGTAGAATTTGAATTCAATAAAAATATGGAATTAAGAGTCTAATGATGACCATGAATCCATTGTTGATTGTCAGGAAAAACCCATCTGGTTCACGAAGGAAGCTGCTATCTCTACCTGGTCTGGCCTACATGTGAGCCCAAACTCACTTCGTTGACTCTTAACTGCCCTCTGGACTATTGGGATTGGGAATAAATGATGCCCTAGTCATCAGTTCCCACATCCTGTGAATGAATTAAAAAAGGGCCAAGATTTGGGCTTTAGCCACTGATTTTCAGCCTCAGAGTCAACAGACACATAGGAGGTCACAGGGTGGAATCTTCCTTGAGACCAGAGGCTATTCAAGACGCCCTCTTCCAGGAAGTTGCACAGAACCACACAGGGACCTTCAGCTGGAATCAGGGCCCTGCGGTCAGGAACCTCGTGCTCTACAGCTCCACAGAGGAGGCTGTGGCCACCGATAGAAGAGTATCTCCGATGTCCCGGGATTGCAAATGACCCAGGAGAAGAGAACGTGATGAGTTGGAAGGAAGGGGCTTAGGGATAGTGGGGTCAGAAGCAAGAACATAGTCTCAGAATAAAGGGGCACCAATTTAAGACTGAGATGAGGAGGAATTTCTTCTCTGAGAAGGATATGAGTCTTTGGAACTCCTTGCCACAGAGAGCTGTGAGGTAGAGTTGTTGTGAATATTTAAGGCTGTGATGGATAGATTCACGATCAGGACAGGAATCAACAGTTATGGGGAAAGGGCATGTGAGGAATGTCAGATCAGCTGTGACCCCATTGAATTTTTTTTCTCTCCTTTCTTCATTCAAGGGATGAGGGCGTCACTGGCCAGGCAGCATTTACTGCTCATACCTAATTGCCCAGAGGCCAGTTCAGAGTCAACCACATTGCAGTGGGTCTGGAGTCACATGTAGGCCAGAGCAAGTAAGGATGGCAGTTTCCTTCCCTAAAGGACATTAGTGAACCAGATGGGTTTTTCCCAACAATCAACAATGACGAACGCAAAGGATCCACGACCAATAGGACTAATGTAATATACAAAATACCACGCAAGGACTGTGAGAAACATTACAGAGGCCAATCTGGAAGAAAAATGGCAATAAAGGTACATGAACACCAACTAGCCACCAAGAGACACGACCAATTCTCATTGATTTCGATACATACGGACAAAGAAGGACACAAATTTTACTGGGACAACACATCCATAATAGCACAAGCCAAACAGAGACATGCCAGGGAATTCCTGGAGGCCTGGTATTCCAACCAGAACTCCGTCAACAAACACATTGAACTAGACCCGATATACAAACCACCAAGAAACAGAACCAGAAGTAATATCAACCAGCCCAGCAAACTGAGGCATATAAATAACAAGCGGGACAGAACACCAACGCTTCACCAGGGGCGCACTGACAATGTTACCTAGCAGGGCGACGAAACGTCTGGAATCAAACGCACCAGCTCAGTGAGCAAAATCTACAACCTCAGTAATAAAAACTGCTGGAAAAGCTCAGCAGGTTTGGCAGCATCATTGGAGAGAAATCAGAGTTAACTTTGTGATCCGAGTGACCCTTCCTCAGAATGACCCGAAACATTAACTCTAATTACTCTCCACAGATGCTGCCAGACCTTCTGAGCCTTTCCCAGCAATTTCTAGTTTTGTCTCTGATCTACAGCATCCGCAGTTCTTTTGGTTTTTATCCTCACTAATGCCAGCCCTGTGAAGTGATATCCTTGAACCCCACCTGCAATCCTTCATACACCTTTTAAATCTTCCTGCCACCTAGGTGATCTTATAGAGGTTTATAAAATCATGAGGGGCATGGATAAGGTGAGTGACAAGGGTTTTTTTCCCTAGGATGGGGGAGTTCAAAACTAGGGGGCATATTTTTACGGTGAGAGGGGAAAGATTTAAAAAGGACATGAGGGCCAAGTCTTTTACACAGTGAGTGGGTTCGTGTGTGGAATGAACTGCCTGAGGAAGTGATGGATGCAGACATGCATACAATATTTAAAAGACATTTGGATACATTCATGAATAGGAAAGGTTTGGAGAGATATGGGGCAAACACAAGCACATTGGACTAGTTTAGTTTGACAACATGGTTGATGTGGATAATTTGGACCGAAAGGCCTATATCCATGCTGTCTGACTCTACGACTTCAGCGCAGCAAGGAGGGAATGCTACACTGTCAGAGGTGCCATCTATCCGACAACACTTTAAACCAAGAACTCCGTTGGTCTTCTTGGGTCATGGTAAAACATTCTATGGTGCTGTTTGATGATATGTCAGGGAGTTCTCTCCATTGTCACAGTTTAAAGAAATGGGGATCTTCCATTTAAGACAAAGCTAAGGAGGAATGTCTTCTCTCAGAGTCTTCAGAACACTCCTCCCCAGTGAGCAGTGGAGGCTATGTCATTGAATATATTTCAGACTGAGTTAGTTTGATCAACATGTGATTATGGGGACCAGATAAGAAAGTAGAGTTGAGGCTACAATCAGATCAGTCATGAGCAAACTGAATGGTGGAGCAGGTTCGAAGGAAGAAATGACCTACTGTTGCTCCTAATCCTTGTGGCCAATAGTTATACCAGAACTAGTAATTCTCCAGCCAGAAAGGGAATCAAAGGTTATAGAGAAAAGGCAGGAAAGTGGCGTTGAGGATTATTGGATTGGCCATGTTCCATTGAATGGCAGGGTTGTCTCAATGGGCCAAATGACCTGCTTCTGCTTTGATATCTTATGGGCTAATCAATATCACCAAAACCAGTTTGAAACCAGGAAGCAATTTACAAGAATGGTTCCAGGAATGAGAAACCTCAGCGAGGAGGATGGATTGAAGAAACTGGGACTGTTCGCCTTGGAGAGAAGAAGGCTGAGAAGAGATTTGATCGAGATTTTCAAAATCACGGCTGACTAAAAAGGGAGAGAGGAACAAGAATGACAAGACATAGGTCTAAAGTGAAATGCAAAATAAACAAGGGTGCCATGAGAAAAAACCTTTCTCGTACAGTGTCTCATTGGAGTATGCAGTGAACTGCCTGGAAACATGGTGGAGGCAGGTTTCATTCAAGAGGGCATTATTTGGACAGGAATGGTGTGAAGGAAAAAGAGGAAATGAGGAAAAAGAGCAGAGATTGGCACTGAGGAATAGAATTGGTGTAAGCATGATGGGCTGAATGGCCTCAATCTGTACCACAACAGATTGTGATTTTCTGAGCATTTTTGTGCGAGGAAGCTTGCTCTGATCAAATTGGTCACCATGTTTCTCTCGTGGCTACATTTTCAAAGTACCTCACCAGTTGACGAGATCTTTAGGACATCCTGAGATTGTGGTGGAGACTGATAAAATGGGAGCCTTCTTTTGCTGAAATGTCAGCTCGGCTCGGTTAGCTCGTTTTTGACGTCCTGCGGTCTCCCAGCAACAAAACCTTTTTCCCGCACTCACCCTTCCCAGGTTCCAAAGGTCAACCTCACCTTCAGCGCGAGAAGCTGCCTCAAGAGGTCTCAAGTTCCCTTAAATCCTCGTCAGCAAAGGACGTTGGGAGGGAACAGCATTGTGCAGGAATCCTGCAAAATGTGTAATGGACCCAGTAAACCAGCTCAGTGACTCTACCTGCATTGGGGCATTGTGTTCAGTAACACCCCCTCTCTCTTTCTCTCTCTCTCTCTCTCTCTCTCTCACTCTCCCATTAATACATCAGTAGTGTTCAGATATTTGCATGAAAAATATATCTCTAGGATAAATGAGTACCCTAATTCAAGCTTCTGCTACAGATAGACAGCATTAACATATAAATAAAGCTGCAGGAGAAATAACCTTGGTTTGTCTGCTGCATCAAGGCAAATGCCTTTGAAAGCAATCTGTACGAAGACCTCAATTGCAATTGAAATCCATTTTTTATGAGGTTGGAAATTTTCTGTCCAAGCTCTAATGGCTTCCCTTTTTAATCATATGTTACCATATTGCCTGCTGACGTCACCAGGTCACCTGCCATATCGAGGGTCACCCAAACAGTTCCCACTTTGTACTGGAGGTGTTGACCATGGCTCACTGGTTGGAGCACTGGGTCATCGGTTCAATCCCCCACTCCAGCCTGACCTTTCCAGTGCAGGACTGAGGAAGAGCAGTACTGTCAGGAGAGCTGTCCATCATCAGACAGCATTCGTCAGAGCTGCTTTAAGTAGCCTGAAGGTGGCATTTGCCATTGTGGGACCTCGCTGCAGTTATATAGGAACTGCCACAAACTCTGGATGTCACAAAATAATAAAAAAAAGTTTGATTTACACACATGGATAGTCACATATTCTCTCTGACACACCTACACTCTCTCTCACATACATACTCACATATACACCCACATACACACACTGTCTCATATATATACACAAACATCTCACACATATACACGCACACACTGTCTCTCACACAAATACACACTTTCTTTCACACATATTCTCTCACACACACACACTCACTGATAGATTTTTGGTCTCTTAGAGAATCAAGAGAGAGTTGGTGGGAAATCAGAGATAAATCCTAAGATCAGCCACAATCATACTGAATGTGGAGGCTCCTTGAGCCAAAAAGTCTAGTCTTACTTCTATCTCTAGTTTAAAGTGCTTTTCAAAAAAATGCAGGGGTTATTGAAATCCAGGCACTGTCGTTGGAATCCTAATTTTTCATGATTTTTAGTTTATTCTTTTACCAATTTTAATTATAAGCTGGAAATGAGTGATGGACTTCGGGACAGCTTGGATTAAAAAGAAAAGAACAAACCAGGAAAGTTTTGTCTGTTTGTGAGGGCAGGCTTGGAGGCTAATTGTAGGCTGAGACTTAATTAAAAATGTTCAAACAAACACAATGATCCCCGGTAAGAGAATTGTGTCTAAACAGATTTTTTTTGTAAATGCAGAACTATATTTCATTCATAAAAAATGATTGTATAAGTTTATAGGTGTCAAAGCAGCTCAGTACAGTCTTTGTTCGTCAAGAAAAACAAAACATTGGAATTTGACATTCCCTGCAGTTGCAAAAAGCAAAGGCATTTCTTACTCATGCAGGAAATTATTTACACACATTGAAGCAACAAAAGGGGTCTGTCAAGTGAACAAATCCTTGTTATACTTTGGCAGAAATACCTTAGATTGTGGTCTTTATCCACTATCCCCTGGCAGCATCCCTTAGCACGTAATCCTGGACCTTGTAATGCGCCAGTCTGCAACACATAGTCAGGGTCAACTCCTTGCACTGGAAGACCAACAAGTTTCAGGCAGACCAAAGAGTATCTTTCACTGAGTTAATGGTCCTCCAGGTGCAGTCGATGTTTAAACAGACAGCAGAAGCTGGCGATGAGTGCAGTAGCCGCTCTCAGTCATTCTGAAGGGGACTGAAAGAACTGCGGATGCTGTAAATCAGGAACAAAAACACAAGTTGCTGGAAAAGCTCAGCAGGTCTGGCAGCATCTGTGAAGAAAAAAATCGGAGTTAACGCTTCGGGCCCAGTGACCCTTCCTCGGAACAAAACATTGAAATTTGACAATCCCTGCAGTTGTAAAAACTAATGTCAGTTCTGAGGAAGGGTCACCGGACCCGAAACGCTAACTCTGTTTCTTATCCTTCACAGATGCTGACAGACCTGCTGAGCTTTTCCAGTAACTTCTGTTTTTGTTCCTAAGGAGATCCTATGTTCTAGCAGATGACAGTCATTGAATGGTGACTGAAGGTCTTGGGGAGAGTAAATCAGAGAAACCAGAATTAAAGTTGTTTTTTGGAACTATGCTCTTTGAGAGATCAAGAAACAAAACAGAAATTGCTGGAAAAGCTCAGCAGGTCTGGCAGCATCTGTGAATTAAAAGACAGAGTTAATGTTTCGGGTCTGGTGACTCTTCCTCAGATGGACCTGGAATGTTGCAGAGACCGCATGATGATTTGAAAGCTCCCTGTATAATCTGCTACACCAGCTTCCAGAAGCCCAACAGAGGAAATCTGCATTAGATGGATTTGCTGCCTTTGTTTGGGTGAACTAGGGTCAATGATCAATGTTTCAAGATAAACAGCCAAGCAGCCCACATTTATGCTCAGCAAACAATGCACTGTGAAAGCTTTTTAAGCAATTTTATTTAGTCCTTCACTATGTTCACTTATACGTCTGCCTGTTGTCCGAATGGGACTGAAAACAAATGTTTCAGGTTTAAAGCACAGACGATCACCACCTTCCGGGCAGTTTAATTTTCTCTCTGCTAATGTTAGTTTGTATTTAATAAATTGTTAAGTTTTTTGATTCAGATCCAAAACCAGTGTCTGGAAATTAATTATTCACAAAGTCTGGGATTGGTCATTCAAAAGTCTGGTTAGGAATCACTGGAGTGACTATTTGCAGTTTAATTTAATTAACTTCATCAACTTCAGTGACGAGGACAGATTAAAAAGTTGACACTGATCTCCTTGGAAAGACGAAGGCTGAGAGGAGATTTAATAGAGGTTTTCAAAATCATGAGAGGGCTGGATAGAGGAGGAGGGAGAAGCGGTTCCCACTTGTAAAAGAGGGCATAGATTGAAAGTGATTTGCAAATGTATTAAATGTGCTGAAAGAAAAAGACTTTTTCACAAAGAGACTAGTTAGGGTGTGGAATGCACTGCCTGGAAATGTGGTGGAGGTAGGTTCAACTGAGGCCTTCAAACAGGGCATTGGATAATTTTTTTAAAAAACTGAAGAACTGCAGATGCTGTCAATCAGGAACAAAAACAGAAGTTGCTGGAAAAGCTCAGCAGGTCTGGCAGCATCTGTGAAGTAAAAAAATCAGAGTTAACATTTCGGGCCCAGTGGCCCTTCTTCGGAACAAAACATTGGAATTTGACAATCCCTGCAGTTGTAAAAACTAAAGTCAGTTCTGAGGAAGGGTCACCGGACCCAAAACGTTAACTTTGTTTTGTTTTTCCTTCACAGATGCTGACAGACCTGCTGAGCTTTTCCAGTAACTTCT
>JAHRHZ010000283.1:74806816-74852862 GCA_024137785.1 Ginglymostoma cirratum
GTGTGTGTTTCAGATTTATTGCAGTCTGTAAGAGTTTATTGTGCACAAATTTGTTGCTGTGTTACAGACATTACAACAGCAAAAACAAAGTCAGAAATTACTGGAAAAACTCAGCAGGTTTGCAGTTTGCAAGGAATGGAGGCATCTGGACCAAGGGCAGGCATGTTCGGTACAACATCGTGGGCCGAAGGGCCTGTTCCTGTGCTGTCCTGTTCTATGTTCTATGTCTGGCCTCATCTGTGGAGAGAAAGCAAAGTTAACACTTTGAGCCCAGTGATCCTTCTTCAGAACTACTTCAGTACAACATTGCATTGCCTGTGGCGTGTTTGGTGAAGTGCTGACGACAAGAAAGATACTGTAGAACTTTTGCTGCTTTTTATTCTGACCCAGAAGGGTCCCACCTCAAATGCTGAGTTTAGATAGCCTCCATACATACAACCATGACACCCGACAGGTTGTGCTAAAAGCAAAGTAGCCAGAGATCCCATGTCTGACTATTCTGCAGGAGCTGCTGCTGTGATGTGATGCCACAGTGGAGTATCAGTTTGGATTTATTGTGATGGTGCAGACCAACAAATCATCAGCTCTTCGGTTTATACTCACTGAGGCAGATTAGAACATAGAACATAGAACAGTGCAGCACAGTACAGGCCCTTCGGCCCACAATGTTGTGCCGAACTATTACACTAAACCTAAGGTCTATCTAGCCTCCACCCCTACCTTATACCTTATCATCCATATGCTTATCTAATAGCCACTTAAATGCCCCAATGAGGCCAACTGCACGACCCTCTCCGGCACTGCATTCCACGCCCCTACCGCTCTCTGAGTAAAGAACCTACCTCTGACGTCTCCCCGATATCTACCTCCACTCACTTTAAAACTATGCCCCTTTGTAATAGCTACCTCCACCCTAGGAAAAATTGTCTGGCTGTCCACTCTACCTATACCTCTGGTTATTTTGTACACCTCAATCAACTCATCTCTCATCCCTCATCGTTCTAAAGAGAAAAACCCTAGCTCTCTCAAGCTTTCCTTGTCAGACTTTCCCTCCATTCCAGGCAACAGCCTGGTAAATCTCCTCTGCACTTATTCCAATGCTTCCACATCTTTCCTGTAATGAGGTGACCAGAACTGTACACAATACTCCAGATATGGCCGAACCAGGCTTTTGTCTAGCTGGAGCATAACTTCACGGCTCTTGAACTCAATCCCACTCTTAATGAAAGCGAACACACCATATGCCTTCTTAACACCTCTATCCACCTGGGTGGCAGCTTTCAGGAAACTGTGGACATGAACCCCAAGATCCCTCTGCTCCTCCACACTGCCAAGAATCTTTCCATTAACCCTGTATTCTGCTTTCAAGTTTGTCCTTCCAAAATGAGTCGCCTCACACTTTTCAGGGTTGAACACTATCTGCCACTTCTCAGCCCAGCTCTGCATCCTATCAATGTCCCTTTGTAACCTAGAACAGCCCTCCGCACTGTCCAAAACACGACCCACCATCGTATCATCCGCAAACTTACTAATCCACCCCTCCACTCCTTCATCCAAATCATTTACAAAAATCACAAATAGAAGAGGACCCAGAACAGATCCTTGTGGTATACCACTCGTAACTGAGCACCATGTTGAATATTTTGCATCCACTACCACCCTTCGTCTTCTAAGGGTCAGCCAATTCTGAATCCAATCTGCCACATTTCCCCCATGCCATGCCTCCTTACCTTCTGCATGAGCCTACCATGGGGAACCTTATCAAAAGCCTTACTTAAATCCATGTATACCACATCCACTGCTCTACCTTCATCCACATGTTTGGTCACCCCTTCAAAGAATTCAGTAAGGCTTGTGAGGCATGATTTACCCCTCACAAATCCATGCTGACTATCACGAATCAAACTGTGCCTTTCCAAGTGATCATACATCCTGTCTCTCAGAGCCCTTTCCAATAATTTGCCCACCACTGACATAAGACTAACTGGCCTGTAATTTCCAAGGTTATCTTTATTCCCTTTTTTGAACAAGGGAATGACGTTTGCCTCTCTCCAATCTTCTGGCACTATACCCGTGGACAGTGAGGACAAAAAGATCATTGCCGAAGGCCCTGCGATCTCTTCCCTCCCTTCCCATAGAATCCTTAGATAAATCCCATCAGGCCTGGGGGATTTATCTATCTTCAACTTCCTCAAAATTCCTAGTACATCTAACTTACTACCAGTGACCTCCTCTAGCCTACCAGCCTGTTTCACCCTGTCCTCCCCTACAACTACATCCCTCTCAGTTATGTATACCGAAGAAAAGTATTCATTAAGGACCTATCCTATCTCTTTAGGCTCTGTGCACAAATTCCCTTTACAATCCTTGATCGGCCCTACCCTTTCTCTGGTCATTCTCTTATTCCTCCTGTACGTGTAAAAAGCCTTGGCGTTTTCCTTGATCCTATCTGCCAAGTTTTTCTCATGCCTCCTTAAAGCTCTCCTAAGCCTTTTCTTCAGCTCCTTCCTGGATAACTTGTATCCCTCTAGAGCCTGTTCCGTTCCTTGTTTCCTAAACCTTACAAAAGCATCCTTCTTCCTCTTAACCAGTCGTTCAACCTCTCTCGAGAACCAAGGCTCCCTCACTCGACCACATCTTCCCTGCCTGCTAGGGACAAACATATCGAGCGCACGCAGTATGCATTCCTTAAACAATCTCCACATTTCAATAATGCTCTTCCCTGACAGCATCTGTTCCCATTTTATGTTACCCAATTCTTGCCTAACAGAATTGTAATTACCCTTCCCCCAATTATAAACCTTACCCTGCCGTACATACGTATCATTTTCCATGACTATTGTAAAAGTAACAAAGTTATGATCGCTACCGCCAGAGCGCTCTCCCACCAACAGGTCTAACACTTGGCCCGGTTCATTGCCAAGCACCAAGTCCAAAGTGGCCTCTCCTCGTGTTGGGCTATCTACATACTGTGTCAGGAATCCTTCCTGAACGCGCTGGACAAAATCTGCTTCATCTAAACTATTACAACCAAAATGTTTCCAATCAATATTTGGAAAGTTGAAGTCACCCATGACTACGACCCTGTGACTTCTGCACCTTTCCAGTATCTGCCTCCCAATTCGCTCCTCCACTTCTCTGCAACTATTAGGGGGTCTGTAAAAAAACCCCAACAAAGTGACTGTTCCTTTTTGTTCCTGACCTCAGCCCAAACTGACTCTGTAGACATATCATTCTTGAACTGCCTTTCACTAGCTGCTATACTAGCCCTGACTAGCAATGCCACTTCCCCGCCTCTTTTACCACCCTCCCTATTTCTTTTAAAGCATCTAAATCCCGGAACTTCTAACAACCATTCCTGTCCCTGAGTTACCCAAGTTTCTGTAATGGCCACAACATCGTAGTTCCAAGTACTGACCCATGCTCTAAGTTCATCGGCCTTATTTCTGATACTTCTAGCATTGAAGTATACACACCTCAAACCATCCCTGTGTCCACAATTACATTCCATCGACCGCATTTCTTTATTAACAACCTCATGACCTGTTGTGTCTGTTGGAAGGGTGAATACCTCATCCTCTGAATTACAAATCCGGTTCCCCACCCCCTGCCAATCTAATTTAAACCATCCCGTATAGCTCGAGCAAACATCCCTCCCAGGATATTTGTGCCCTTCCGGTTCAGGTGCAACCCGTCCTTACTGTACAGGTCCCACCTTCCCCAGAATGTGCTCCAATTATCCACATAATGGAAGCCCTCCCTCCTATACCAGCACTGTAGCCACGTGTTTAGCTGCACTCTCTCCCTATTTCTTACCTCATTATCACGTGGCACTGGTAGTAATCCAAAGATAACTACCCTGTTTGTCCTGGACTTCAGCTTCCAACCTAACTCCCTGTACTCGTTTTTCACGTTCTCAGTCCCTTTTCTACCTATGTCATTGGTACCGATGTGTACCATGACTGCTGGCTGCTCACCCTCCCCCTTAAGGATCTTGAAGACACGATCTGAGACATCACGGGCTCTGACACCCGGGAGGCAACATACCATCCGTTCATCTCGTTCGCGTCCACAGAACCGCCTGTCTGTGCCTCTTACTATTGAATCCCCCACTACAATTGCTCTCCTATTCTGCCCCCTTCCCTTCTGTGCCACAGGGCCAGGCTAATTGCCAGAGACCTGTCCGCTATGGCTTTTCCCTGTTAGGTCACTTCCCCCCCAACAGTATCCAAAGCAGTATACTTATCATTGAGGGGAATGGCCGCAGAACATCCCTGCACTGTCTGCTTATTCCCTTTCCCCTTCCTGACAGTCACCCAGCTACCTTTTTCCTGTACCTTGTGTGTGACCACCTCCCTGTAACTCCTCAGCCTCACGAATAATCCGGAGTTCATCCAGCTCCAGCTCCAGTTCCCTAATGCGGTTTTTGAGAAACTGGAATTGGGTGCACTTCTCGCAGGTGAGGTCAGAGTGGACACCAGCAGGGACCCTTACCTCCCACATCCTGCAAGAGGAGCATGCAACTGCCCTCGCTTCCATTCCCTCTTCTCTAGATTTCCAGAAGAATTTAAAAAAAGCCTGAACTTACCGACCCTCCACACAGTCTTTTTTTTTGGTTAGGGATTGTAGGAGGACCACTCACACCTGAGGAACTCTATCTCAGCTTGGCTCAGCATTGTAACAAAAGCATAGCAAACCGAAAAACACAAAACAGGATCAAACTTGTCTCGTACGTTGATGTGATGCCTAATGAGGGAAGTTCGACACAGGAGAGAGAAATTCAATAAACGCTTTCAAAACTCATTTCATAAACGCAAATCATTTGGAAACCACAAGCAAACATCAAACATAATTGCACAGTCATCGAAACCTCTCTGACATTGTATCACAGAAAATATTACCTTGACTCAATATTGCTGTAGAAGGGCTTCAACAAAATAGACTCTATTAAAAATATTGTGTGTTTTTTTTGAGAAAAATCCCTTCCAATTTTTGAGATGGATCACGGCAAAACTAAATATGAAGCACTGAGAATGCAATAATTCCCTGAACAACAAATTTCCATAAAGTCATTCATACAGCATTTTAATCTGATCTCTGACGCATCCTGTATTAATAAACCATTTTGAGTGCAGTGGCTGCAGAATGTGGCAACAACTTCAAAACAGTAAGATCCCACAAGTAGTGAATCTGGTTTTGTTAATTTTGATTCAAGAGGGAATGGGACCAGGGCATGGAAATTTCCTCAGATGTCTGAGTGGTGCTGATGGGAAATCAGAAGGAAGCTCCCTTACAGTGCTCAGCAGGTCCAGCCTTGAGAAAACTTCCTCCCTCCCTCAACTTGGTGCTGCAGAAGGGCGACCAACATCATCAAAGACCCTTCCCACTCCAGTTATACTCTTCTGTCAGGCAGAAGGAACTGAAGCTTGAACACACGTACTAACAGGTTCAAGAACAGATTCTTCCCTGCTGTTATTAGACCACTGAATGGACCTCTTCAATTTCAAATCTGATGTTGATCTTGCTTTTGCACACCTCCTGTGCAGTTGTAGCCTTGTATGTCTTGCTCTGTCTAAACATCCTATGATCTGAACGTCCTTGTATGTTAGGATCTAAAAATACTGCACTCAAAGCAACACTTTTCACTTAGGTACACGTGACAATAATAAACCAAATCGGATCAATTCAGATCATCTCCTCCCTGTTAGATGACAATATCCAACAGAACAGTCAGATTCCGTCCCTCATTCAAAATCTTACTACCTCAGCTTTGAATACGCTTAATGAACCAGCACCTGCTGACATCAGGAGTAAAGAATTCCATAGAGTCACTACTCTCTGAGAGAATAAATTCCTCCTCATTTCTGTCTGAAATATGCAACGTCTTACTTTGACATTATGCCCCTTGGTCCTAGAAGTGGGAACAACCTTAACCCTAACGCTAACCCTATCAAGTACAGGCCCAACCTATCAACATTTACAAATCCCTTCAGATAAGGGGGCCAAATCTGTTCACAGTATTCCAGCTGTGGTTGCACTCATGCCTTGTATAGTTACAAAAAGATTTCCCCATTTTAATACTAATTCCCTTTGAAATAAAAGCCAATGGTCTATTTATCTTTCCCATTACCCACTGAACATGTACATTAACTTGATGTGATTTAGGCACAAGCACCCCAATCCCTCTGTGCTGCAGCATTCTGCAGTCTTTTTCCATTTAAATAATATTCAGCTCCTCTGTTCTTTCTCCCTCCCCTTCTAATTTCTTACTTCCACCTTTCAAACCAAGATAATTTCTTGCAGTTGCATTTAGAGTCATAGAGTCATAGAATTGTACAGCATGGAAACAGACCCTTCAGTCCAACTTGTCCTTGCTGACCAGATATCCAAAACTGATCTAGTCCTATTTGCCAGCAGTTGACCCATATCCCTTTAAACCTTTCCTATTCATGTACCTGTCCAGATGCCTTTTAAATGTTGTAATTGTACCAGCTTTCACCATTTCCTCTGGCAGCTCATTCCATACACACACCACCCTCTGCGTGAAAAAGTTGCCCCTTAGGTTCCTTTTAAATCTTTCGCCTCTCACATTCAGCCTATGCGCGCTAGTTTTGGACTCCCCTACCATGGGGAAAAGACCTTGGCTATTCACCCTATCCACGCCTCTCATGATTTTATAAACCTTTATAAGCTCACCCCTCAGTCTCCAAAACTCTAGGGAAAATAGCCGCAGCCTATTCGACCTCTCTTTATAGCTCATACCCTCCAACCCTGACAACATCCTTGTTAATCTTTTCTGAAGCATTTCAAGTTCACAACATCTTTCCTATACCGTGGAGACCAGAATTGCACACAGTGTTCTAAAAGTGGCCTAACCAGTGTCCTGTACAGCCACAACATGACCTCCTAACTCCTACAGTCAACAGACTGACCAATAAAGGTAAGCGTACCAAACATATTCTTCACTATCCTGTCTACCTGCGATTTCCCTTTTAATGAACTATGAACTGGCACCCCAAGGTCTCTTTGTTTAGCAACCCTCCCCAGGGCCTTACCATTAAGTGTATAAGTCCTGCCCTGATTTGCCTTTCCAAAATGCTGCAAATTACACTTATTTAAATTAAACTCCATTTGCCACTCATTGGCCCATTTGCCCATTTGATCAATTAATAGTTATTTGATTTCATCTGCAAGATATAATGATTCTTTTCCACATTTTCGTCCATCAACAATCATTTCCTAAAGTTGCAAATTTGACTTCACATTATTCTCGCTTGAATAGTCATTCTTGCTGCACCGACAGGATTAATATCTGTAACTTCTTTCTCTGAGACAACATCAATGTCGAAAAATATCAAGCTGTAGCTTTGAAAACTTGGGCAAAGGCCAGAAGAGCATTCAAACAGTTTGAGTTGTTGGATGGAGACAGGCAAGGACCGTCAGTTATGGTAGAGAGGATGCAGAAAGGCCTCCCAATTCAGGGACTGGATTGAAGAATACATTCTTTCAGCCTCAAATATTAGCCAGCAAATGGAATGAACCAAGTAGCAAATGGTTAGTCGAGATATAGGAGTAGAATTAGGCCATTCAGCCCATTGAGTCTGCTCCACAATTCGATCATGGCTGCCATTCTCCTGCCTCATCACCAGTATCCTTGATCCCCTTACCAATCAAGAACCTCTCTCTCCATCTTAAATACACTCACTGACTTGGCCTCGCAGCCCTCTGTGGCAATGAATTCCACAGATTAACTATCCTCTGGCTGAAGAAATTCCTCCTCCTCTCAGTTCTAAAGAGTTGTCCCTTCACTCTGAGACCGTGCCCTCAGGGAAGAGTTTTTTCCACATCCACTCTATCCAGGCCTCTCAGTATTCTGGAAGTTTCAATCAGATTCCTCCTCATCCTTCTAAACTCCATTGAGTACAGTCCTCAGCTGCTCCTCACGTGACAAACCCTTCATTCCCAGGATCATTCTCGTAAACCATCTCTGGTCCCGTTCCAATGCCAGCACATCTTTCTTTAGATACAGGGCCCAAAACAGTTTACAATGTTCCAAATGCTGTCTGACCAGAGCCTTGTACAGCCTCAGCAGTATAACTCTCTTTTGGTTTTCTAGCCCTCTTGATATTAATCCTAACGTTGCATTTGCCTTCTTAACTGCCAACTGAAGCTTCATGTTAACCTCAACAAAACCCTGAACTAAGACTCCCAAGTCCCTCTGGGCTTCAGCTTTCCGAAGCCTTTCCCCATTTAGAAGATAGACTAAATTCTTACCAATGTTATTCAGGAGGACTGCAGTCTAAAGTATGGAAAACATGAAGGCGAACTGAGAGAAATGATGGTAGAGTGGTAACATCAAGGCATGAGTTCAAATTCAACTGCTGGCTAAATTCATGTCATAATTCTGGAGTTGAAAGAGTGACCGTGAAACTGCAATCTGTTGCTGTAAAAGTCCATTTGGTTCATTAAAATCTGTCATTCCTACCTGGTCTGGTCTCCATGTGACTCTAGGCCCACGGCACTATGGTTCACTCTAAGCTGCCCTCTGAAACGCCTGAGCAAGCCTCTCAGTTCTTGGGCAATTAGGGAATGGGCAAAAGAAATGTCTGTGATTCTCACAACCCGTACCTGATCCAGGGGTCAAGAGATGGAGTGTTTGAGCTGCGTGTCGTTAGATTCTGTGTGAAGGCCGACCCCAATTTTGCAGTTGATGCTCCAGGGGACCACGAATAAGGTGAGGAAACCAGGGGCAGAAATGTGAGAGATGGTGAGGAGGGGTGGGGGGGAGGGAAAGGCCTTCCACTGGAGATTTTCTGTTACAGTCAGCTGCATGAGAGCTGACAGCTTATTCACCATTAAGATGCATCTCTATTATCAAGCCAATGATTTGCTGTCTCTGTAGCGTTACAGTAATTTACACTGCCTGGATTGAGCTGTCTTCCCTCTGCCTGAGGGGGAAAGTGAGCCTATAACCCAGGCAGAACCTGCAATGCGGTCGCAGCAAAAGCTGTGGACAATGAACAGTAATATCATGCACCATGAGCCATGGGCTGTTTCCCCACAGAATCTATCGATGGGTGATGTGGGAGCTGCTCTCTTCTGCTCAGAAACTTTCAAAAGCCACACCATTCACTTTTTGGAAATAACAAAGTTAATTATCCAAATGGAATCCAAGGCTGAGGTTTATAGAATGAAGCACAAACTCCCAGAGAATACACTGAGGGCAGAGGCTGTCTCCAAGAATGGGGCCTGTGATATCCTGCCAGCTTCAAAATGATTTCAAAATGCTTCTCTCAAACTGCACCATTGGTGACCCACATTGCCTTTCTCCACTCCACTGACACATACAGAATCTGGCACCTGCCAGGGCAGAGGTCACAGGGGTTCATGGAGACTTCCAGATTTTAGGTTGGGGTTTAATCAAGTCAACCCGCGGTCAGATGGGTCAAAGGTCACTTGACTTGCAGGCTGCAATCACATGAGCTGGCAAAGCCAGTGACCAGTCGCACTACAGAAATAGGGCACTTTACCAAATTGCCCAATTAAGACCCGTTCCGAGGAAGGGTCACCGGACCCGAAATGTTAACTGTTTTTACCTTCACAGATGCTGCCAGATCTGCTGAGCTTTTCCAGCAACTTCTGTTTTTGTTCCTGATTTACAGCATCTTCAGTCCTTTCAGCGTTTTTTTAATAACATAAGATGTGAGCCAATCAGCCGACTGAGTCTGCTCTACCATTCAACAGCTGATCTGATCATCCTCAACTACACATTCCTCCTGCCTTTTCCACATAACCTTTGATTCCTTTACTGATTACAAATCTGTCTATCTCAGTAAACTTATTTTTTAATTGCACACAATTAAAATTGAGGCATGGAAGATGATAAACCTGTCGGGTTTTCAGCACTTGCTTGTTTTAGTTAGCTGAATTTGTGGTCGTGTATCTGTCCCAGAATCCACCACCTGTCTGCCCAATTGAACATTGAAGAAGGGTCCAGACCCGAAATGTCAGCTTTCCTGCTCCTCTGATGCTGCTTGGCCTGCTGTGTTCATCCAGCTCCACACCTTGTTATTTCGGATTCTCCAGCATGTGCAGTTCCCACTACCTCTGCCCAATTGAATAGTCTGTTTCCCTTTCTGATGTCTGTTATTATCTGTAATAAGGCAGTGAGTACCTGAAAGGGTTAGTTGGTGTCACAACATAAGAACTGCTCTTCAGGACATCCAGTGCTGGTTGGTGGGCAGAGCTGTTTCTCGTTCCTGTGCTTGTTACCAGCGTTGTGTGAGAATGTTATGTGAACTTTCTCTTAAACTGAGCCCAGTATCTCACAAGAGATTGTGTCTCTTGGACGTAGCATAACGGGCTGTTGAGTGACATATCGACTGCCCATCAAGATTCTGCCAAAGACATTTTGTGGCCATCCTTCCCGACATGGTACCAGTACCATACTGTAATTCCAACAGGGAGAATCAGCAACAGCTAAAAAATCCCACCTTTAAGAGAGGGTGACAGTAGTGTGGGACCAGCCAATTGTGATACAATCATCTTCATTGTTTATTGCATGTCCATCATTTCATCGGAGAACTTGGAGAAGGCATCCTAGGGACCTAGGTCCCAATCATTATGATGTATCAGGGAGTGCAGTGATCCTGACACTGATTGTAGTGGAGATTCAATACCTTACTCCATGGTCTCCACTTCTTGTCCCTTCAGACAATTTTGTATCTGTGTCACTTTGATCACCTGAATTTTAATAGTGGAAAAGTAACTGAGACAAGCGGAGAGTGTGTTAGGATGAATAGTTGTGTAATAATATGGAGTACATTGTTGCGGTCTTCAGCCAGTACTGAGGGTGGGGACTATATCTCACCAGGTGGCCTCGCTGTCACCTACCCACCCATCTGCCCCCTACCTGTCTGCAGTTTTATGTTGGATAGGGAAAGCTTAAGGTGGCCTACAATAAGGCCTAGGGTGAGGCCCAGGCTAAGCCCTCATGTGGGCTAGGGTGAGGCCCAGGGTAAAGCCTATTGCGGGCTAAGGTGAGGCCTGGGAAAGGTCTTTGGTGACCTAGGGTGTCCAAGGGTGAGGCCGAGGGTAAGGTCTAGGGTGGCCTAGAGTAAGACTAAGATTGAGGCCTAGGGTAAGCCCTCATTTCGGCTGAGATGAGGCCTAGGGTGGCTTAGAGTGAGGTCTAGGGTAAGGCGTCAGTTGACATGCCATTTGCTGCTCTACGTCAAAGAATATGCAGCTGCATTTCAAGATCTGTCAAATCGGTTAGGAGCCCTTGACCAAAAAGCCCGTTACTGCACAGCCATTTTCACTTGGCAGCAGTTTAATTGGCACAGGGCGACACTTCACCTCCAATCAGAGGAGGTAGTTCCTTCTTTGACAGCTCCTGGCCAAATGGACTGCCTCCACACTGTAGTGGTTCTAAGTTTCTACGATTCTAACCAAATAGGCCTAGCAGCACCATATCCAGGCAGTGATCACTGCTGGAACTGCAGACATGACCAGAAGAAGGGGAGGCTCTGGAGGTCAGACTGAAGAGAACAACCAGGTTTCAGCGATGCCTGGATGGAAGGTTGCAGCAACTGGCTGGAGGGAGGTGTGTGATCTAGATTTGACAGGCTGGGGTATGGGGCTGCATTAAAAATGGAAGATATGACCTTCAGGACAGTATGGAGAGCATCTAAAAGGCATAGGGTCACCCACTGGAGGATTCAACATTGCTCCCATCACTCCCCCCACCCCAAACATTGATCACCTAGTAAAATTTGCAGGGCCACCCATTTGGTGTGAGCCTCCTCCTGCCATGAGTAAATAACATCTGAGTCAGGATGAGACCCTTCAGTAGCCATAAATTTGGGCTGTCTTCCTCTGGTCTCTGTAAAATAGGAGACATTCTGTGTCTGGTGGGCAGATAAGCAGTGGAAAGGCAGTACACAGAATTCACTATCTTTACCTCAAAGGGAGATATTACCCAGGGTATGGCAACAGAGGATAAAGCTCTGTCTCTGATCAGGAGGAAGGGTTGGATATAGAATCCCTACAGTGCATTTGGCTCATCAAGCCTGTACCAACACTTGGAAGAGCATCCCACCCCGACCCAGCAACCCCCATCCTGTTCCCATCCCCCCAATTTTACCATGGCCAATCCATAACCTGTACAACTTTGGAGGAAACCAGAGCACCCAAAGAAAAGGCATTCAAATATGTGGAGAATGTGCAAACTCCACACAGTCACCCAAGGCTAGAATTAAAATCAGATCCCCAGTGCTATGAGGCAGCAGTGCTAACCACTGAGCCACCGCGCCACTCCTGTGACAGACTAACAATATAGGCTATTGATGCTTAAAGTTGACAAGGCCCTGGGATCAGATGAGATGCATCCAAAGATTTCGAAGAAAATAGGAGTGGAAACTGCAGAGGCACGGAACAATTGGCTCTCAGTCTTCCCCAGACTCAGGAGGAGTACCAGAGGAGCAGGGAACTGCAGACGTTGCATCTTTATATTCAAAAAAAAATGCTGCGAGGACAATTACAAAGTTGTCAGTTTAAAGTCAGTGCTGGGGAAGCTTCATGAAACAGTTATAGAGACAAACAGCACAAAAACAGACCCTTTGTCCAACCCATCCATGTTGACCAAGTTTCCCAAATTAAACTTGTCCCATTTCTCTGTATTTAAAATGATGTCAGCGAAGGAGAGCCAGCATGGATTTCTAAATGGGGTATTGTGTTTGACTATCTTCATGGAGTTTTTTGAAGAGGGAACAGGAAGAATTAATGAGGGTAATATTGTTACTGTAGAGTACATGGACTTCCAATGGCATTTTATATAGTTATTTTTATTCACTCATGGAATGTGAGGGCTGCTGGTAAGCCCAGCATTTATTGCCCATCCCTCGTTGCCCTTGAGAAGGTGGTGGTGAGCTGCCTTCTTGAACTGCTGCAGTCCATGTGCTGTAGATTAATCCACAATGCCCTTAGGGAGGAATTTCCAGAATTTTGACCCAGTGACAGTGAAGGAACCGCGGTATATTTTCAAGTCAGGATGGCGAGTGGCTTGGAGGGGAATCTGCAGACGGTGGTGTTCCCATGCATTTGCTGCCCCTGTCCTTCGAGATGGAAGTGCTCATGGGTGTGCAAGGTGCTGTCTGAGGATCTTTGGTGAATTTCTGCAGTGCATCTTGTAAATAATACACACTGCTGCTACTGAGCATCGGTGGTTGAGGAATTGGAAGTTTGTGGAAGATGTGGTACCAATCAAGTGGGCTGCTTTGTCCTGGATGGTGTCAAGCTTCTTGAGTGTTGTTGGAGCAGCACTCATCCAGGCAAGTGGGGAATATTCCATCACACTCCTGACTTGTGCTTTGTAGATGCTAGACAGACTTTGGGGAATCAGGAGGTAAGTTACTCGCTGCAGTATTCCCAGCCTCTGAACTCCTGTTGCAGCCACTGTGTTTATGTGGCGAGTCCAGAAGAGTTTCTGGTCAATGGCAACTCCCAGGATTCTGAAAGTAGGTGATTCAGTGATGGCAACGTCATTGAATGTCAAGAGTAGTGGTTAGATTATGTCTTATTGGAGATGATCATTTGTACGGCACGAATGTTATTTGCCAATTCTCAGCCCAAGCCTGCATTTGGACATGGATTGCTTCAGTATCTGAGGAGTTGCTGAATATTGTGCAATCATTGGCGAACATGCCTACTTTGACCTTATGATGGAGGGAAGGTCATTGATGAAGCAGCTGAAGATAGTTGGGCCTAGGACACTACCCTGAGGAACTCCTGCAGTGATGTCCTGAAGCTGAGATGACTGACTTCCAACAAACACATCCATCTTGCTATATGCCAGGAATGACTCCAATCACCAGAGAGTTTGCCCCCGATACCCATTTTCCAGTTTTGCTAGGGCTCTTTGATGCCACACTCAGTCAAATGCAGCCTTGATATCACGGGCTGTCACTCTCACCTCACCTCTGGAATTCAGCTCTTTTGTCCATGTTTGAAGCAAGGCTGTAATGAGATCAAGAGCTGAGTGGCCCTGGTGGAACCCAAACTGGGCATCACTGAGCAGGTTATTGCTGAGCAGGATGAACACAGCAGGTCAAGCAGCATCATAGGAGCAGGAAAACTTGACGTTTCGGGCCTAAACCCTTCATCAGAATGTGTTCACCATGCCCCCAGACCTGCCCCTTACTGAGGACGAACGGTCAGTCCTCAGTAAAGGGCTCACCTTTGTCCCCCTCCACCCACATATCAACGAATACCGCTCACGCTTGGATATTGAGCAGTTTTTCCGCCGCCTCCGCCTCCACGCTTACTTCTCCAACCGCGAATCTAACCCTCCCTCTACTGACCCCTTCTCCTGCCTCCAACACAAGCCCTCCTCCTGGACACCACCCCAAGGCCTCCTACCCTCCCTCAACCTCTTCATCTCCAACTGCCGTCGAGACATCAATCGCCTCAACCTCTCTACCCCTCTCAAACACTCCAACCTCTCCCCCGCAGAACGTGCAGCCCTCCACTCCCTCCGCTCCAATCCCAACCCCCATTTCTGATGAAGGGTTTAGGCCCAAAACGTCAAGTTTTCCTGCTCCTATGATGCTGCTTGACCTGCTGTGTTCATCCAGCCCCATGCTTGTTATCTCGGATTCTCCAGCATCTGCAGTACCTTTTATCTTTGATTGCTGAGCAGGTGCTGCTTGATAGCACTGTTACTGACACCTTCCATCACTTTACTGATGATTGGGAGTAGACTGACGGGGCAGTAATTGGCCGGGTTGGATTTGTCCTGCTCTTTGTGTACAGGATCTACTTGGGTAGTTTTCCACGTTGTCAGGTAGATGCCAGTGTTGTAACTGTACTGGAACAGCTTGGCTAAGAATGCTATAACTTCTGGAGAACAAGTCTTCAGTACTATTGCCAGAATGTTGTCAGGACCCATAGCTTTTGCAGTGTCTGGTGCCCCCAACCATTTCTTGATATTAGATAGAGAGAAGCAAATTGTCTGAAAACTGATGTCCCTGATGTTGGGGACAACTAGAGGAGGCTGAGATGGATCACCCACTTGGCATTTCTGGCTGAAGATTGCTATGAAAGCTTCAGCCTATCTTTTGCACTGATGTGCTGGGCTATTCCATCATTGAGGATGGAGGTATTTGTGGAACCTCTTCCTCCAGTGATTTGTTTAATTGTCTACCACCATTCATGACTGGATGTGACAGGACTGCAGAACTTAGATCTGATCTGTTGATTGTGGGATCGCTTAGCACTGTCTATCACTTGCTGCTTTGGCTGTTTGGTTTGCAAGTAGTCCTGTTTGGTGGCTTCACCAGGTTGGTACCTCATCTTCTGGTATGCCTGGTGCTGCTCCTGGCATGCCCTCCTGCACTCTTCATTGAACCAGGTTTGATCACCTTGCTTGATGGTAATGGTTGAGTAGGAGATACGACAGACATTGTGTTGGAGTGAAAATCTGCTGGTGTTGATGGCTCACAGTGCTTTAAGAATGCCCAGTTTTGATCTGTTCAAAGTCTGTCCCACCTAGTGATAGTGCCACACAACGCAATGACGGGTATTCTCAATGTGAAGGCAGGAATTCATCGCCCCAAGGAATGTGCGGTGGTCACTCTTATCGATACTCATCTATGCATCTTATCAATGTCATGGACAGATGTATCTGCAGCTGGCAGATTGGTAAGGACGAGATCAAGTATGTTTCTCCCTCCTGTTGGTTCCCTCACCACCTGCTGCAGACCCAGTCTAGCAGTTATGTCCCTTAGGACCCAACCAGTTCGATCAGTAGTGCTGCTACCAAGCCTTGCTTGGTGGTGGACATTGAAATCCCCCACCCAGAGTACATTTTGTGCCTTTGCTATCCTCAGTGCTTCCTCCAAGTGTTCTGAGGAAGTGTCACTTGACCCAAAACGTTAACTCTGATTTCTCTCTGCGGATGCTGCCAGGCCTGCTGAGCTTTTCCAGAAACTTCTGTTTTTGTCTTCCTCCAAGTGTTCCTCAACATGAAGGAGTACTGATTCATCAGCTAAGGGACGACAGTATGTGGTAACCAGCAGGAAGCTTCTTTGCCCAAATTTAATGTGAAGCTATGAAACCTCATGAGGTCTGAACTCAATGTTGACGGCTCCGAGGGAAACTCCGTCCCAACTATATACCACTGTGCTGCCACCTCTGCTGGGTTTGGCCTGCTTGTGGGACAGGACATATCCAAGGGTGGTGATGGTGGTGTCTGAACATTGTCTGTAAAGTATGATCCCGTGAGTATGACTACATCAGGCTGTTGACTAGTCTGTGAGACAGCTCTCCCAATTTTGGCACTAGACTCCAGATGTTAGTGAGGAGAACTTTGCAGGATCAATAGGGCTTTTCTGCCTTTGTCCTTTCTGGTGCCTAGATTGATGCCAGGTGATCTGGTTTTATTTCTTTGAGAGTTTGTAGCAATTAGTACAACTGAGTGGCTTGCTGGGCCATTTCAGAGGGCAGTTGAGGGACACATGTAGGCCAGACCTGGTGACTGTGGCAGATTTCCTTCCCTGAACATTAGAGAACCAGACAGGTTTTCTGTCAATCGACAATGGTCATCAGAAGATTCTTAATTCCAGATTATATTTGAATTCAAATTCTACCATCCATCATAGCAGGATTCAAACCTGGGTCCCCAGCATATTAGCTGAATTTCACATTGGCAAGTAATGGACTCATGAGGAAAGTTATAGCTTATGGAATAAAAGGGACAGCAGCAACATGGATGCAAAATTGGCTGAGTGGTAGGAAGCAATGGATATTTTTTGAGCTGGTGGAACATTTGTATTGGAGTTTCCCAGGGGTCAGTATTAGGGCCTTTTCCCTGATATATATCAATAGTGTTGGTCTTCAAAGACGATAACGTAGTTTGTGAAAATTGCAAAACCTGGAAGCATTGTATACTGTGAGGAGGATGGTTTAGAACTTCCAAAAGACATAACCAATTTGGTGGAGAGGGCTGACAATCAGGGACTGACAATTTAAAACAGGGTATGCAAAACATAAATATGGGAAGAAAGGATCCACGGGGGTATATGTGCATAGATCACTGAAGGTATCAGGACATGTGGGGAGACCAGATAATAAAGAGTACAGTGTCAACAGCGTTATTAATAGTAGCATGAGGAGGTAATGCTGAACTTAAATAGGACACTGGCTAAATCTCAGCTCAGCTCAGTTCTGGGTGCCACTCCTTAGGAAGGTGTGAATCACTGGAGAATATGCAGAAGAGATTTACAAAAGTGGTTGTAGAAATGAGAAACTTCAGTTCTGAAGATAGATTGGAGAGTTTGGGACTGTTTTCCTTGGAGAGAGGAGGAGGTTCTCAAAATTATGTGGGAGGAACTAGTCCTGCTCATAACATTGTTGAGGCTAGGGGGACACAGAGTTAAAGTGAATTTGCAAAAAGTGTAAACGTGATGTGAGAATAAAAATTGTTTCACTCAGTGAGTGATTACGGTCTGGAATGCATGGTCTGGAAATGTGGTGGAGGCAGGTTCAGATGAGTCACCAAGAGGGCCATTGGATGGTTATTTGAAATAAAATAATGAGTTAGGGTCATGGGAAAAGGCAGGTCAAAGGCTCCAAATTGCAGACTCGATGGGCTGAATGGCCTCCTTCTAAACCAGAACAATTCTGTGATTCCGTGATTTTGCAAGTCCCTCCAAACTTAAAAGGCACCAACTGAGGAACATAAAGTGCAGCAGAGATACCATGAGACGAAGTTAAGAGAAGCCTCATGTGGGCAATGAATACCAGGAGAAAGTAACAGAGGGGTATTCATCACCTGAATTGGCCACCATCTGACTGTGGGCAATTTTCTATTCCCGTCCTGGAAACAGCGCTGAGGCCGGACCATGTTAGCTAATGGTGGTGGAATGTTTCGGACGTGTGGCCTCCCATGCCAATTGAAATTTAACCTTAGACCCTACTTGGATACTGTGAGCAAAACTGGGCACCACACCTTAGGAAGGATGTACTGGCCTTGGAGGGAGGTCAATGCAGGTTTACAAGAATAATACCTGGACTTCAGGGATTAAGTTATGAGGAGAGACTGTACAAATTAGACACATTGTCTTTAGAATTTAGAAGGATAAGGGGTGATCTGATCAAAGTTTTCAAGATATTAACAGGAGAAGACAGGGTAGATAGACTGTTTTCACTGGTTGGGGATTGTAGAATTAGGGGGCATAGTCTGAGCATTAGGGCCAGACCATTCAGGGCAGATGTTAGGAAGCACTTCTACACACAGAGGGTGGTAGAGGTTTGGAACTCTCTTCCACAAATGACAGTTGATGCTGGATCAGTTGCCATTTTCATAGCTGAGATAGATAACCTTTTGTTAAACATAGGTATTGAGGGCCAATGGCAGTTATATGCAGTTATATTCAACAGATCTTGTTGAATGGTGGAACAGGCCGGAGGGGCTGAATGGCCAACTCCTGTTTCTGTGTTTCTTCGGTTTCCTGGAAATTCTACTTTGCCTCCTGTGGGGCAGGAGCTCCAGTTTGAACATTTCGTCCATCAGGCTGTCACTTCTGGCGGTGCAGCGCTCCCTCAGTATTGCACTGAAATATAGGCCTAAGTGTGGGCAGAATGCCTCTGGCTCGGGTTTGAACCCCTGACCCTCTAACTCACAGCAACATCTAACACCCAAACTAGGTGCTTAACATATTATCTTAATTCATTTGCCTTACTCACCC
Organism: Ginglymostoma cirratum; assembly: GCA_024137785.1. Taxonomy (NCBI): domain Eukaryota; kingdom Metazoa; phylum Chordata; class Chondrichthyes; order Orectolobiformes; family Ginglymostomatidae; genus Ginglymostoma; species Ginglymostoma cirratum. Next base: position 74,825,563 of record JAHRHZ010000283.1, read on the forward strand.
TTTCCCTTAAGTACAAAGTAAAATGTAGATTCCCATTTTGACTTGACACTTCCCTCCTGAAAACCTCCATCTCTTACAAAATACTAGTTGTTAAATAATGAATTAACCTTATTCTTCTTTCCTTATCTAAGCTCCTCAGCTGGCCCACCACAGCACAATGTTCATATTTGCTTTCTGTTATCAACACACTCACATCCATGGTACCACATTATTTTACTCCCATCATTTCAATAATAACGGTACTCAGTGATAATGAAACATCCATTCCACTATATACATGCATCAAAATGCAACAAAGATATCGTTTCCTCAGGTAGCATGTTAATATGAAATGCTATTCTCCGAGTCTTTAATCCATCAGCCATTTAGAGTGTGAATATGCGGTGCAAACAGGTTTATTCAGAGTGCCTCTTCAAATACTCTATTGCTTCTCAATTCAATTTGAAACTATTGACAACAAAATCCCCTGAACTACATTTACTTGATGTGCCATTTCGGCTGAATTTGTTAACACTTGGAGCTGCGGAAGGATTGAGATAGGAAAACAATTGTCTAATGGTTTCAGAAATCCCACCATTTTAACAGGCAGCTCAAACCAAAAGAAAAACTTGCGTTGAAATAGAACAAAAGCAGAAGTTGCTGGAAAAGCTCAACGTGTCTGGCAGCAGGCCTGAACGGGTTCTGAGGAAGGGTCACCAGACCTGAAATGTTAACTCTGATTTTTTTCCTTCACAAATGCTGCCAGAATGGCTGAGCTTTTCCAGCAACTTCATTGATTGATTTATTGTTGCATGTACTGAAACACAGTGAAAAGCTTTGTTTACAAGCGGTACAGGCAGATCACAGCAAGTAAAGGATGTACAGATCAAAAAGACTTAGACAGAAGTATACGGGTTAAATTCCACAGGGCTTGCACGAGGCAAGATCAAATTTAGCAAGATCAGGCTTATTTGAGGCTATAGAGTCTATTCATCAGTCTGATAACAGTCAGAAAGAAGCTGCTCCTGAACCCGCTGGTGGGTGTGTTCTGGTTTCTGCATTTTCTACCTGACGGAAGAGGTTGTAGGAGATCATCAAATTTTAATCTAATTTTCTGAATGAAGATCATGGTCTGAATAGGACTTGCAATGATGTCCTCAATTCAAGCCAGTCTTATCAGTGATGTACAGCTGGACGCGTTGCCCTTGGCAATGAGACGGAAGGATTCCTGTGTTTCGAGTGGTAGTGTCTCTGCTTCTGAGCCTGGAGACCCAGGTTCAAGCCCCACCTGGCCCAGAGGCATTAATAAAATCTCTGAACAGGTTGCTTAGGAAAATACCTACAAAAAGAAAAATGAGAAGGAAGAAAAGGGAGAGAGAAGAGTATGTCTTAAACCAAAACAGAAATTGCTGGTAAAGTTCAGCAGGTCTGGCAGCATCTGCGGAGAGAAATCAAAGTTAACGTTTCGGGTCCAATGACTCTTTCTAAGAACTGATGGTAGCTAGGAAAATGTCAGGTTATATGCAGAAGATAGGATCGGGGAGGGGGTAAGGAGTAAACAATAGGTGAAGATACAGTCCAAAGAGAGAGAAGAACAGTTGGACAAAGGAGTGGATAACAATCAAGATAGTAGGCAGAATAGCTATTAATGGGGACTGTTAGTGGCTAACAATGGGTTGTGTGTAATAGCAGATCACATGATAACAAGAACAAAAACAGAAGTTGCTGGAAAAGTTCAGCAGGCCTGGCAGCATCTGTAAAGAAAAGTCAGAGCTAACGTTTTGGGTCCAGTGACCCTTCCTCAGAACTATGTGATAACAAGGCCTGGTGTGTGGGAGTTGTGGTAAGAACATGGAACAGCTCAAGTCCTAAAGTTGTTGAACTTGATAGTGAGCCCAGAATGCTGCAAGGTCCCCAAGTGGCAAATGTGGTGCTGTTCTTCCAGCTTGCTTGTTCTTCCAGTATGTTTAAAAGATGGCTTCTCTGACAGTGCTGCACTCCCTCAGCATTTTATGTGCATTATCCTAAATTTCATGTTCAAGTTTCAGGAATCGGATGAGATTTGAATCTGAAACTCTCTCAGACACAAGAGGACTATCACTGAGAGATAGTAAGAACTGCAAATGCTGGAGTCTGAGATAACAAGGTGTGGAGCTGGAGGAACACAGGCAGCATCAGAGGAGCAGGAAAGCTGATGTTTCGGGTCTGGACCCTTCTTCAGAAAAGAAAGCTCAGCGATATTCCTCCAGAAAGAAAATAAAGAAATTTTCTGAAGGAGGAATATCGCTGAGCTTCGTGCTGATAACATTTTCGGGGAGTGACTGCAGAATGAAGACTGCTTACATTGGAGAAGAGTTGTACCAGAGACAGATCAAACTTAACAATGACTCATAATGACAACAGCCCATTAATGTGCTTCTAAATAAGTGTTGACAAGACACAAGGGATTCTGATTTCAGCAAATTATACCTTGCGTGTGAGAAATACTTATCAATACTGCACAAAGAAAAATCTATTGACTTTCTGTGCACTTAAAACCATAACTCTACTTTCGTCTTCATTCTAATCTTAATGAAAATCATTGGCGAGCTGAAAGGTTATTTATCGCTTCGGTCAATTTAATTGTAAAGCTGTAGTTTGCCGTTTGACATTCATTCATTTCATCAGCTGCCAACGTGACCTCCATCTTGTTGCTTTCTCAGAGAGAAAAATAGTTTGGGCCTGATGAACTTTTTTTTTTGCCCAGCTTTCCTAGCTCTCTGATTCGCCTTCAGCACAAACAAGTTATTTCAGCCAACAGCTCGTTGCTCTATTCGATATGCTGCTGTGTTCTTCCAACCCCCTATTTGACTACCTTGGATTCCAGCATCTGCAGTTTTTATTTTGTCTCTAGCCAGAACTCAAAAGTGCTGTCCTGACTCTCAGGCGGTTCCTCCAGTTGTGTGCTGCATGGGTATGATACAGAGGAAAGCTTGTTGTCTGATAATCAATCCTTCTTTCAGCTTTATCCTTCAGCATGCCTGCTCTGAAATGACTTTCGATTAAGTTTCACTCATGCTGGCTAGAAGCCGCAAGAAATCCAATGCACAGACGCTGCACCCACCCACCCCCCACACCAGCCAGGAGAAAAGGAACGCATCAGGATTTGGGGCCTTTTCTTGTTAAGCAGAAGAGGAATGGGAGGGACATTAGCTCCCTGGTCTGTTCTCATGGCAACAACTCAATGAATCAGAGTCAAACCGTCAGCTCCCCTTTCCCAATGCAGTACAAACTGTTATTCCCTTTTCCAAACATAGTGTTCTAAAACAGAATCTTCAGGGCCTACCCGAAACATTTAGAAGGAAAAGGACAGCATGAGAGGAAACTTGGGACTACCACTCGTGGCCGTGTCAGATTTCCTTGCATATTTAATTTCATTCCAGCTCTTTATTTACACATGCACGAGTAAAACGTCACATCTTATGGTAAGGTAAAGTCTCTATAGGACTAGACAGGGCAGATGCAAGGAGGCTGTTCCTGATGGTGGGTGTGTCCAGAACCAGGGGTCACAGTCTGAGGATTCAGGATAAACCATTTAGGACGGAGATGAGGAAATATTTCTTCACCCAAAGAGTGGTGAGCCTGTGGAATTCATTACCACAGGAAGTAGTTGATGCCAAAACATTGATTGCATTCAAGATGCGGCTAGATATAGCACTTGGGGCGAATGGGGTCAAAAGTTATGGGGAGAAAGCAGTGTTAGGCTTTTGAGTTGGATGATCAGCCATGATCGTAAAAAATGGCGGAGCAGGCTTGACAGGCCAAATGCCTCCTCCTCTTCCTATCTTTTATGTTTCTATGTTTCTTTATGGATGCTGTGTCACCTCAGGTGAGAAGGAGAGTCAGAAAGACAATATAAAATAGGGGATACAATGCTAAATAGGGTGCAGGAGCAGGGGGGCCTGTGAGCACTTGTGCACAGATCGCTGAAGGTGACAAGACAGCTGGAGAGAGTAGTTACGAAAGCATACAGTGTTCTCAGTTTTATTAACAGAGGCACACAGTACATGATCAGGGAGGTGATGTTGTAATTACACTAAAGACCTGTTAGACCTCAGTTCACATATTGTGTTTGATTGTAGGTGCCAGAGTGGTGGGTGTGTGGAATGCGCTGCCGGCAGTGGTAGTGGAGTCAGATACTTTAGAGACTTTTAAGCGACTCTTGGATAGGCACATGGAGGATAGTAAAATGTAGGGTATGCAGGGTAGATTGATCTTAGTAGGATAATAGGTCGGTACAACATTGTGGGCCGAAGGGCCTGTACTGTGCTGTACTGTTCTATGTTCTATGTTCTATTATAGGAAAGATGTGAATTCTTCGGAGAGAGTGCAGAAGCAACTTCATCAACTTCAGTGATGAGGACAGATTAAAGAAGTTGACACTGATCTCCTTTGAGAGACGAAGGCTGAGAGGAGATTGAATAGAGGTTTTCAAAATCATGAGAGGGCTGGATAGAGGAGGAGGGAGAAGCGGTTCCCACTTGTAAAAGAGGGCATAGATTGAAAGTGATTTGCAAATGTATTAAATGTGCTGAGAGAAAAAGACTTTTTCACAAAGAGACTAGTTAGGGTGTGGAATGCACTGCCTGGAAATGTGGTGGAGGTAGGTTCAACTGAGGCCTTCAAACAGGGCATTGGATAATTTTTTTAAAAAACTGAAGAACTGCAGATGCTGTCAATCAGGAACAAAAACAGAAGTTGCTGGAAAAGCTCAGCAGGTCTGGCAGCATCTGTGAAGTAAAAAAATCAGAGTTAACATTTCGGGCCCAGTGGCCCTTCTTCGGAACAAAACATTGGAATTTGACAATCCCTGCAGTTGTAAAAACTAAAGTCAGTTCTGAGGAAGGGTCACCGGACCCAAAACGTTAACTTTGTTTTGTTTTTCCTTCACAGATGCTGACAGACCTGCTGAGCTTTTCCAGTAACTTCTGTTTTTGTTCCTAAGGAGACCCTATGTTCTAGCAGATGACAGTCATTGAATGGTGACTGAAGATCTTGGGGAGAGTCAATCAGAGAAACAAGAATTAGAAGGGTCTAGGCCCGAAACGTCAAGTTTTCCTGCTCCTATAATGCTGCTTGACCTGCTGTGTTCATCCAGCCCCATGCTTGTTAAACCAGAATTAAAGTTGTTTTTTGGAACTATGCTCTTTGAGAGATCAAGAAACAAAACAGAAATTGCTGGAAAAGCTCAGCAGGTCTGGCAGCATCTGTGAATTAAAAGACAGAGTTAATGTTTCGGGTCTGGTGACTCTTCCTCAGATGGACCTGGAATGTTGCAGAGACCGCATGATGATTTGAAAGCTCCCTGTATAATCTGCTACACCAGCTTCCAGAAGCCCAACAGAGGAAATCTGCATTAGATGGATTTGCTGCCTTTGTTTGGGTGAACTAGGGTCAATGATCAATGTTTCAAGATAAACAGCCAAGCAGCCCACATTTATGCTCAGCAAACAATGCACTGTGAAAGCTTTTTAAGCAATTTTATTTAGTCCTTCACTATGTTCACTTATACGTCTGCCTGTTGTCCGAATGGGACTGAAAACAAATGTTTCAGGTTTAAAGCACAGACGATCACCACCTTCCGGGCAGTTTAATTTTCTCTCTGCTAATGTTAGTTTGTATTTAATAAATTGTTAAGTTTTTTGATTCAGATCCAAAACCAGTGTCTGGAAATTAATTATTCACAAAGTCTGGGATTGGTCATTCAAAAGTCTGGTTAGGAATCACTGGAGTGACTATTTGCAGTTTAATTTAATTAACTTCATCAACTTCAGTGACGAGGACAGATTAAAAAGTTGACACTGATCTCCTTGGAAAGACGAAGGCTGAGAGGAGATTTAATAGAGGTTTTCAAAATCATGAGAGGGCTGGATAGAGGAGGAGGGAGAAGCGGTTCCCACTTGTAAAAGAGGGCATAGATTGAAAGTGATTTGCAAATGTATTAAATGTGCTGAAAGAAAAAGACTTTTTCACAAAGAGACTAGTTAGGGTGTGGAATGCACTGCCTGGAAATGTGGTGGAGGTAGGTTCAACTGAGGCCTTCAAACAGGGCATTGGATAATTTTTAAAAAAAACTGAAGAACTGCAGATGCTGTCAATCAGGAACAAAAACAGAAGTTGCTGGAAAAGCTCAGCAGATCTGGCAGCATCTGTGAAGAAGAAAATCAGAGTTAACGTTTCGGGTCCGGTGACTCTTCCTCAGAACCCACCTCAGGGTCACCGGACCTGTAACTTTAACCCTGATTTTTTTCTTCACAGATGCTGCCAGACCTGCTGAGCTTTTCCAGTAACTTCTGCATTGGATAATTATTTGGTTAAAAATGGTGTGCACGAATATGGGAAATAGGCAGTAGATTGGTATTCAGTGGTAGACCTAGTACAGATATGATGTGCTGAATGGCCTACTTCTGTACACGAACAATTCCATGATTCTGTGAACTTCAATATGTTAAACAATGGGAAGCCGAGGTGTTTGTTGACGATGCTATGTGATAGCAATCTTGCACTGACTAGCAATTCAGCTACATGCAGCTTGCCTGTTCATGAGCTAGTAACCCAGCCTTGATAACCCTGCAGCTTAAGGCACAAGGTCAGCATGTTTTACAACTGCAGCATAATCAGATTAGAGCAGGACTCCTGAAGACAATGCTGTTCGAGGCAGCGGTGAATACTAATCTTCTGTGCAAGCTGACGACACTGATAGCTTCTGCAGTGGCTTTCAATCCTACAACAAAGGCTAGATTTGGAGCTCAACACTCATGTTCTACAGCTGAGACAGTATCCAGTTTCACTGGGAAGGTACAAGGCACGAGTCTGGCATTTCTTACTAGTGTCATTTCTTGGCACTATTACCTTGCACTCTGTACAGGTTCCTTTGCACACCACATTGTTGGCCCCGTGTGATCGTTCGGGAGAAGAAAATTCTGTCTTTGATGAATCGACCTGTGTAAAGATCTACCTTCCCTGATAGGCTTACCCAAGGACAACACCAGGAGGTCACAGAAAGGGCAGGATTGCTTAACCCAGTTGGTTAGACAGCTGAAGAGTGGTGCTAATAGTGTGGGTTAAATTCCCGTACCAAACGACTTTACCATGAAGGACTGTCCTTCTCAACCTCATCCCATGCCTGAGGTGCAATATCTCTCGAGTTCAACTCACCACCAGCCACTTTTCTGGAATGAGAGATTGGGACTATGGTGACATACACGAAAGGTAAAAGACCTTTCACACTAATCTAACACTTAAAAATCGGTTGAAGTAGACATTGTAAACAGTTCTGAAGAAGGGTCACTGGACCTGAAATGTTGACTTTGCTTTGTTTCCACAGATGCTGCTGGGACCTGCAGAGTTTCTCTAGCAATTTTGGTTTTTGTGCATTATAACTGGGAGTTTCTGTAGAATTCTAGAAAATTAAAACACAGCACAGGAGTATGTAAGAATATAAGAATCTAAGAAGTAGGAGCAGGATCAGGCCACCTCGAATCTGCTCTGCCAATCAATAAGATCTTTTCATGGACTCAGCCCCATTTACTCACCTGCTCACCATAACCCTTAATTCCTTTACTGTTCAAAAATCCATCTATCTTGCCCTTAAAAACATTCAACGAGGTAGCTTCAACTGCTTCACTGGGCAGGGAATTCCACAGATTCACAACCCTTTGGGTGAAGAGGTTCTTCCTCCACTTAGTCCTAAATCTGCTCCCCGTTATTTTGAGGCTATGCCCCCTGGTTCTAGTTTTACCCACCAGTGGAAACAACCTCCCTGTTTCTGTCTTACCTATTTCCTTAATAATTTTATATGTTTTTATAAGATTCCCCTTCATTCTTCTAAATTCTGATGAGTATAGTCCCAATCTATTCAATCTCTCCTCATAAGCCACCTTTTCAACTCTGGAAGAAAAACAAAGTTGCTGGAAAATCTCAGCAGGTCTGGCAGCATCTGTGGAGGAGAAAACAGAGTTAACGTTTCGGGTCAGGTGACCCTTCCTCAGAACTGATGGTGGCAGAGAAAACGTCATTTTAAATGCAGAAAATAGGGAGGTGGGTGGGGTAGGGAGTAAAGGACAGGATCGAGCCCGAACAGAGAGAAAGACAGTTGGACAGACAAAGGAGTTGCTAACGATCAGGCTGGGAGGGTGAATAGTTGTGAATGGGGACTGTTAGTGACTAACAACAGGGCGTATGTAATGGCAGGCTATGTGGTAACAAGGCCTGGTGTGTGGGGTGGGGGCAGGGACAGGAGAGAGTTTAGGCCCTAAAATGATTGAACTCAATATTAAGTATGGAGGGCTGTAGGCTGCTTCCACACCGTCTGTGTGGAGTTTGCACATTCTCCCTGTATCTGCGTGGGTTTCCTCTGGGTGCTGTGGTTTCCTCTCACGGTCCAAAGATGTGCAGGCTAGGTGGATTGGCCAGGGGAAATGTAGAGGTAGGGTGTGGGGCTGGGTAGGATGCTCTTTGGAGGGTCAGTGTGGATTTGATGGGCTGAATGGCCTGCTTCCACACTGTAGGGATTCCATTCTATGTCTCCATTCTGTGAATGAATACTGCTGCTCCTAACTGCTGTTTGTAGGTAAATCTGGAGGATCACTTTGCTTTATTGGGATGCCTAAGCAAAGGTTGAGGACTGAAGGGACAGGTCACCATTGAGCCTGAAAAATGTAGCTGAAAAGAGTAGGTGGATCACGATTGAGCAATTTTAGAACTGAGGATCTGCAGGTGGAAGGAGACTGACTTATATAGAGAATCAAGAAGCTGGGATTGTCCTCTTTAGTACAACAAAGGAGAAGGGGAGATCAAGCAGAAATTTTTGAAATCTTTGGAAAAATAAATGAGGACAAACTGTTTCCGGAGGTGGAAATGCAGAGAAATAGACTTTTGATAAGTGGCAAAACAAGTAGACGTGTCATGGGGAAACATACGAAGGCATTTTTTTTTTTGCCAAAATGTGGTATATTTAGACTTTCAGAAAGTGTTTGACAAAGTCCCACTTAAGAGATTATTGTGCAAGATTAATGTGCATCGGATTGGGAAAGTGTATTGAGATGGATTGAAAACTTGTTGGCAGGGAGGAAACAAAGAGTAGGAATTAATGGATCCTTTTCAAATTGGCAGGCAGTAACTAGTGGGGTGCACAGGGATTGGTGCTGGAATCCCAACTATTCACAATGTATATATTAATGACTTGGATGAGGGAACAAAATGTAACATCTCAAAATTTGCAGATGATAGCAAGTTGGGTGGGACGATGAACTGTGATGAGGATGCAGAGGTCCTTCAGCATGATCTCCACAGGTTGGGTGAGTGGGCAAATAAATGGCAGATACCATTTGGATATACGTGAGGTTATTCACTTTGGAAGCAAAAACAAGAAGGCAGATTACAACCTGAATGGCTGTAAATTGGGAGAGGGGAGTGTGCAGCGGGTCCTGGGTGTCCTTGTGCACCTGTCACTGAAGGTAAGATGCAGGTGCAGCAGGTGGTAAAGAAGGCAAATGGTATGTTGGCCTTCATTGCAAGAAGTTTCGAGTACAGGAGCAGGGATGTGTTGATGCAGTTATACAGGGCCTTGGTGACACCACACCTAGAATATTGTGTGCAGTTTTGTTCTCCTTTTCTGAGGAAGGCCGCTCTTGCTCTCAAAGGAGCATAGTTAGCGTTTACCAGGCTGATTCCAGGGATGGCAGGACTGACTTATGAGGAGAGATTGACTAGGTTGCGGTTGTTTTCACTGGAGTTCAGTTGAATGAGGGGGGATCTCATAGAGACTTATAAAATTCTAACAGGACTGGTCAGGGTAGATTTTGGAGGATATTCCTGATGGTGGATATGTCCAGAACCAGGGGTCACAGTGTGACGATTTGGGGTAGACAATTTAGGACAGAGATGAGGAGACACTTCTTCATCCAGAGAGTGGTGAGCCTGTGGAATTCATTACCACAGGAAGTAGTTGATGCCAAAGCATTGAATGTATTCAAAAGGTGGCTAGATATAGCACTTGGGGTGAGGTTATGGTGAGAAAGCAGGATTGGGCTATTGAGTTGGACAATCAGCCATGATCGTGAAGAATGGCGGAGCAGATTCGAAGGGCCAAATGGCCTCCTCCTGCTCCTATCTTCTATGTGCAAGAACAAGATGCACATGCTTCTCCTCATTTAGTCACTTTGAATGATGCCCGGTTTTTTGCTGAGGTTACAATGTTTACTGCTTTCACTGTGGATTGACAGCACAAGTCAGGATTGTGATGGAATACTCCCCACTTGCCTGGATGGGTGCAGCTCCAACAACATTCAGGAAGTTTGACACTGTCCAGGATAAAGCAGCCTGCTTGATTGGCACCACATTACAAACATCCGCTCCCTCCACCACCAACCCTCAGTAGGAGCAGTGTGTACTATCCACAAAATGCATTGCAGCAGCCCTCTAAAGCTTTTCCAACTGCACCAAATTTGTGACTTCAATTGTCTAGAAGGACAAGGGCAGCAGATACATGGGAACTCTGCCGACTGCAAACTCCCCTTCAAGTCACTCACCATCCTGACTTGGAAATACATCACTATCTACTGTCTTTAGATGTAGAGACAAAAAAAACTGTAGATCCTGGAATCCAAGGCAGACAAACAGGAAGGTGGAAGAACACAGTTGGCCGGGCAGCAGCTGGAGTAAAGGAGCAGTCAATGTTTCAGGTATTATCCTTCTTCCTGAAACTCTTCCTAATTCCTGAAAACCTTCCTAATACCTGAAACATTGACTGCTCCTTTCCTCCAGATGCTTCCTGGCCTGCTGCGTTCTTCCAGCTTCCTGTTTGTCTTAAATCATAGAATCCATACAGTGTGGAAACAGGCCCTTTGGCCCAACAAGTCCACACTGACCCTCAGAGCAGCCCACCCAGACCCATCTGCATAATCTACACATCTCTGAACACTATGGGCAATTTAGTATGACCAATCCACCTAGCCTGCACATCTTTGCACTGTGGGGGGAGTCCAGAGCACCTGGAGAAAACTCATGCAGACATAGGGAGAATGTGCAAACTCCACACAGACAGATGCCTGAGGGCAGAATTGAACATGTGAGGCAGCAGTGCTAACCACTGAGCCACCTTGCTGCCCCTAAAGGAAGTGGCAAATGCACCAGGTGTCATTAGGTGTAAGTGTCCCTGCATTTCAAGTAGAGCAATGGCTCAGCAAGGCAGCCCACCTTCTCCTACTGAAGGGCAATAAATACTAACCCACCCAGCAACACCCACATCCCATGAAGAAGATATTTTTAAATGATGTGCGGTTTTGATAGGCTGAGGAGGAAGAAATTGTTTTCAGTGGCATGAGGAGAGGCAGCTTCAGAAGCCTAGACTGGGGGATATGGGTTCAAGTCCATTCAATCCCATCCGATGAATAAACGTGGAGTTAGGCCCAGTTATAGTGATTGTGAAAGCACTTGCTTGCTAAGGAGACTTTTCGTCCATAACTGGCCTGGCCGGCATGTGACTCCAGACCCTCAACAACGTAGCTGGTTCCTATAGAACCCTCTTAAGCATCTCAATGAAGCCACGCAGCTTATTATTTTATTTGCCACGGGAAGTGGAAATCACATTTGTTTCCTGTGCCTAGTTGCCCTGTAAAGGTAGTTCAAGGTTAATTAGAGGTGTGCAACAAACATTTCCCCTTCCAGTGACGTACACATCCCATATGGAATGAAGAGACAGAATTAAGAAAGAACCAGAGAGGGAGACGATGAGAATTTATTTGAGGCGGTACGTATCTCCCATCTGCAATAAAGTGAAGTAAATAATAACTTGCAGAAGGGAATTTGATAAATAATTTTTTTAGCAAACAAATTGCAGAACTTTGGAAAAGAATAAGGAGGGTGGGATAGCGCTTCAAAACAGCCAGCACAGAAACAATAGGCCAAATGGCCTCCTTGTGTGCCGATTGGTTCCTTGATTGGGCTCATGGACTAAATATTCCACACATGCTGAGATTTTGAGTCAGTGGGGAGGGTCCTTTGTGAGAAAGCACCCTCCACATCCCTGCACCACCGTAAAAGTCAGGTCATAGCCCTCTGAGCTATTCGAGTCGCCTCTAACTACATTTGCTGCAGCATAATACAGAGACTTGTGCCCACTCAGCCTGATTAGGGAGAGGTCACCGGTTGGTTGATTCTGAATGAAATGTAACTTGAAATTGACGGCACAGGGGAAAAGAATGAAGCTTCAAATCAGCTATTATTCTGTTGGTATCTTGAATGATCCTCCTCAATACTGCTTAATGTCATCCTTGGAGAGATAGGCCCAAACACAAAATACAAACCAGTTTTAATTCTCTCTCGGAGGTCCCTCAAGCAATGCAACCAGTATCAAAGTCCATTCATTGTCCTTGTGGCACCTCATCACAGAAATATGGTACAGCTGTGGACTAATTTATTTCAAAAACAAAACAAAGGAAATTGCTGGAAGGGGTCAGCAGGTCTGGCAGCATTTGTGAAGAGAAATCAAGGGTAACTTTTCAGGTCAAGTGACCCTTCCTCAGAACAAATTATTTTAATTTGTTCCATGACAGCAACGTTGTGGCACCACAACTGTTGGTCAAATCAATTTTTAACATTTTATTCTCAGGATGTCGGGCATTGCTGACTACACCCTCACATTTTGCCCTTTTCTACTTGCCCAGAGTCATAGACTCACAGAGGCTTACAGCATGGAAGCAGACCCTTTGGCCCAACTTGCCCACGCTGCCCAGTTTTCACAAATAATCTAGGCCCATTTGCCTGTGTTTGGTCCTTATGTCTCCATATCCATCTCATCCATGTTCCTATCCAAATGTTTCTTAAATTGTACTCATCTCCACCACTACCTCTGGCAGTCCGTTCCAGACACTCACCATCCTCTGTGTGAAAAAATACCCCTCCTTGCAGTTTTTTATCTCTCCCCTTAAACCTTCCTCTAGTTTTAGACTCCCCTACCATGGGGAAAAGCTGTTGGCTATCTATCTTCTCTATGTCTCTCATGATTTTATTGACCTCTATAGGATCACCCCCTCGGTCCCCTTCGCTCCACAGGGCAGTGAAGAGTCAATCACATTGCTGTAGGTCTGGAGCCACCTGTAGGCCAGACCAGATAAGGAGGTCCTTCCCAATATTAAAAACAAAAGCAGAAACTGCTGAAAAATCTCAGAACCCTGAAGTAGGGTCGCTGGACTTGAAACGTTAACTCCGTTTCTCTCTCCACAGATGCTGCCAGACCTGTTGAGTTTCTCCAGCAATAACACAGTATGGAGTTGGAGGAACACAGCAGGCCAGGCAGCATCAGAGGAGCAGGAAAGTTGACATTTTGAGTTGGCACCCTTCTTCAGTCAACTTTCCTGGCCCTCTGATGCTGCCTGGCCTGCTGTGCTCCTCCAGCTCCATACTGTGTTATCTCTGACTCCCACATCAGCAGTTCTTACTATCTCTGAGTTTCTCCAGCAATTTCTGTTTTTGTTTCTGATTTTCAGCATCCACAGTTCTTTGCTTCTTGTTTTTTAACCTTCCCAATGTTATTGTGCGCAGTTCTGGTCGTCACACTTTAGGAAGGATGTGGAGGCTTCCGAGAAGGTGCAGAAGAGGCTTACCAGGATGTTGGGGAGATAACAGGAACTGCGGATGCCGGAGAATCTGAGATAACAAGGTGTAGAGCTGGATGAACACAGCAGGCCAAACAGCATCATAGGAGCAGGAAGGCTGACGTTTCGGGCCTAGACCCTTAAACGTCAGCCTTCCTGCTCCTATGATGCCGCTTGGCCTGCTGGGTCCATCCAGCTCTACACCTTGTTACCAGGATGTTACCTGGATTGGAGATTATTAGCTATATGGAGAGGTTGGACAAACTTGGATTGTTTTTGCTGGAGTGTCAGACCCTGAGGGACGACCTGATAGAAGTATATAAGATTGTGAGAGGCTTCGATACAAGGGATTGTCAGGATCTCTCTTCCAGGGTGGAAATGTCAAATACGAGGGAATGGAGATTTAAGGTGAGAAGGGGGAAAGTTTAAAGGAGATGAGCAAGGCAAGATTTTTACACAGACGGTGATATGTGCCTGGAAAGTGCTGCCAAGGAAGGTGGGAGAAGCAGGTACAATAGCAACGTTTAAGAGACGTTTATTCAGATACATGGACAAGCAGAGAATAGAGGGATATGGACCATGTGCAGGCCAATGGGATTAGTTTAGAATGGAATTATGGTCGTCACAGACATATGGGCCGAAGCGCCCGTTCCTGTGCTGTAGTATTCTATGTTCTATGGGACATTAGTGAACCAGATGGGTTTTGCCAACAATGGTGTCATTGTCATCATTGAACTCTTAATTCCAAATTTTTATTGAATTCAAATTCCCCAGAACAGAACCTGGAAGCCTGGATTAATAGTCTAGTGATAATACCAGGGAACCACATATTATTAATGTTCTTAGATATTTCCACTGAGTTTCATTCTCTTCTCCTCCTGGGCTATTCACCTGAGGACTTATAGCAGAGTTTTCAACCTTTTCAACTGGCTGCTTTGTCACACAGTCACTTCAACTTCTCCATTAAGTAGCGAATCCTGAATATATCATTACAAATCCTTCCATTTCAGCCATTTTGTACAACTATAAGATAGCCAAACACTGCGGGGTGCATTCAGCCAACTGAGGCTGCTCTAGCTCTTTCAAAGAGAAATTTGTTTAATTACTTACACCTGCTCTTCCCCCTTAACCCTGCAACTTGGACACCTCCTATTTGCTTTCAATGGTTATGACTGAATCGGTATCTACCTGGCAATGCATCCCACGTCTTAACCAATCACTTTCCCTCTCCTTGCCTCTGCTTCTTTCACCAATCGCCCTAAATCTTCTTTCTAAAGAAGGGTCTAGGCCCGAAACGTCAGCCTTCCTGCTCCTCCGATGCTGCTTGTCTTGCTGTTTTCATCCAGCTCTATACCTTGTTAGCTCAGATTCTCCAGCATCTGCAGTTCCTACTAACCCTAAATCTTGTCTTCTGGTTTTTGATTCCTCAGCCATTGCACCAGGTTCCCTTTACTTCTCTGTCCTAATCCTTCATTGCCTCAATTAAACCTTCACTTTGCATTAGACAAAAGGAAGATACTGCACCTTCTGGAAATCTGAAAACTCAGCAGGTCTGGAAGCATTGATGGCGAGAGAAACTGGGTTCTTCAGAAATTAAGAGAAGTCCTATTCAACTCAAAACATTAACCCTGTTTCTCTCTCCAGAGATGCAGAGTAGTTCTAGCATTTTCTGTTCTTGTCTCCCCTAAGCCTTCTGTTTGGGCTCCTTATCTAAGGAACGATATAGTCACATCGGAGGTAGTCCACAGAAAGTTCACAAGACTAATAGGAGGTATGGAGAGACTGTTTTATGAGGAGAGATTGAGTAGATTGGGCCTGTACTCATTGGAATTTAGGAGGAGTCTAGGAACAAAGGGCATAATCTCAGAGTAGGAATTGCACATTTAAGACAGAGATATGAAGGAATTTCTTCTCTCAGAGGACAGTGAATCTATGAGTTCTTTACCACAGACAGCTGCTGATACTGGGTCAGTAAAAATATTCAAGGCTGAGATAGGCAGATTTCTAATCAGTGAGGGAATCAAGGATTATGGGGAAAAGGCAGGAAAGTGGAGTTGAGGAATAACAGATCAGCCATGAACTCATTGAACAGTGGAGAAGACTTGATGGGCCGAATGGCCGACAGCCACTCCTGTGTTTAATGTCAAACTCAACTTGTTCAGTCTCTCCATGTGGAATTCCTCGTGAGGGGCGATGAATGCTGAATGAGGCAACGATGCTCACATCCAGTGGGTAAAATGTTTAAAAGGTGTTTCTCTCACAGAACCTGTCGTTCCCTCACTTTGACTGGTGTGCACTGTTTTCACAGGAATTGTGGAAAGGATGCAAGCTGTGAGGAGAAACTCTAGGGACCACTGACTCATTTAACATTCCCCTCACTGTAGATCTGTACAGGCTGTTTGATGTGCTTTAAGTTGTAAATATTCGGTTTAGCGAAATCTGTTTGTGCATTGGAATCATCAAGGTCTGTGGTTTTAGGTGTTTCTTGAAGGTTTTACACTTGAGCTATTTGGGTCCATTGTTAAGTATCTGTTAACTACAGCTGCCTGTTCTGTGGGGATGTCTGTGTATATTGGTTTCACCATAATGGTACTTATGGCAACGAGAGTGCAGAGATGGATCGCAGAAAATTTAATTGATTATTCCTGTTTCATTGACCCAAAGTCAATAATGACCCAACAAAGAACAAAAACGATTGCCCACCATGGAGGTCAGAAAGCATCAGTCTCAGCCGAAATGGTGATTTTGATATGTCTCATTGCAACTCAGCCCACAAATAGTTCACTGCACTGCAGATCATTAGCCTACCTTCAGCAGGATGTAACACTGAAGAAATGACATGGAAGGATGACACTGGCAGCGAAGTCTCTTATCTATTTGATGGTGCAGGTCAGAAAGGCATGTTCACAAGTCTGTTGGATTTAGTGCTCTTTGTCATTGGGAGATGTCATCTTTTTCAGGAACATGGCTAAAATATTGGGCTTTATTTGGATATTAACACATCTTAAAGGGCAGAATTTTTGACTCATGTCAGGTGTGGTCAATGTATCATTGATTGTATTTTATCACCTCCTCTGTTGTTTAGATCTGTGCACTTTAATAGAACAATGACTATCTACAATTATAATATTGCCTTTTGGTGTCCCCTGCCCATAACCAATTGGATTCCACAATGTCTTTCTTCCAAATCTGGACGTGAGAACAGGACATCACTAATTCAGAAATCACACAACACCAGGTAATAGTCCAGCAGGTTTATTTGAAATCACAAGCTTTTGTAGCGCTGCTCCTTTGTCAGGTGAAGTGATTTTCTAAAGGATTTTCTGAAGAAGGGTCTCGACCCGAAACGTCAGCCTTCCTGCTCCTCTGATGCTGCTTGGTCTGCTGTGTTCATCCAGCTCTACACCTTGTTATCTCTGATTCTCCAGCATCTGCAGCTCCTACTGTCTCTGAAGCATTCTAAAGCTTGTGATTTCAAATAAACCTGTTGGACTATAATCTGGTGTTGTGTGACTTCTGACTTTGTCCATCCCAATCCAACACCAGCACCTCCACATCAAAGATATCACTGGGTGGACTGAAGCAAGGCATCACACTAACAAATTTGTAGCATGTCAATCATGTCCAATCTCACATTACGTGACGTTTATGTCTCCCTTTTGCATTTGCTTAGAATTCATTTATTTGAAGTATGCAGGTCTGCAGGTAATATAAAAGGATAACTTCTTGATGTATCTTTAAGCAGCAAAGGCATTCTAGTAACCAATTGCCAGTTTTGTCTCACTGAGCATGACACTGATCAACAAAGTTCAACACCATTTGCATCTCCTCAGGTATTGAAGCAGTCCGTGTTCAAATGCAGCAAGATCTGGACAATATCCAGGCTTGGGCTGACAAGTAGCAAGTGACATTCACACCATATAAGTTCTAGGCAGTGACCATCTCCAATGAGAGACAATCTAACCATTACCCCTTGACATTCAATTGCATCACCATCACTGATTCCCCTGCTATCAACATCCTGGGGTGACTATTGACCAGAAACTGAACAAAACTCACCGCATAAGCACAGTGGCTACAAGAGTGGGTCAGAGGCTGAGAATGCTGCGGAGAGGAATTCACCTCCTGACTCCCCAAAGCAGTCCATTTGTTGGGCACCAGATCCACAAACATCCACTCTCCTCACCACTGATGCTCAGTAGTAGCAGTGTGTACTATCTACAAGATGCACCGCATAAATTCACTTAAGATCCTCAGACAGTACTTTCCAAATCCACGACCACTTCCACCTAGAAGGAGAAGGGCAGCAGATACATCGGAAAACCATCACCTACAAGTTCCCCTCCAAGCCACTGACCATCCTGGCTTTGAAATGCATCGTGGTTCCTTCAATGTTGCTGGGTCAAAATGCGGGAATTCCCTTCTTAAGGGCATTGTAGGTCTATCTACAGCACATGGACGGCAGCCATTCCAGAAGGCAGCTCATCACCACCTTGTCAAGGGCAACTAGGGACGGGCAATAAATGCTGGCTCGGTAACGATGTCCATGTCCTGGGGCGATGGAGAATATTGAAACTAGGTCCACACAGACCACACTGTATGAAAGTGTGGATGTAAATAGAACATAGAACACTACCACACAGAAACAGACCCTTCAGCCCACCATATCTAACCATGTTGCCATTCTAACCTAATCCAATCTTCCTGCACATGGTCTGTATTTCTCTATTCTCCACCTGTTCATGTGTCTGTTTAAATGCCTCTTAAATGTTGTTATTGTATCTGCTTCTACGATTCCTCGGAAATCAGCACTAACAGCAGTTTTGGCCCCCCACCAGACCAGTATTCTTTACCATGTGTGCTGAAGAGGCATTAGTGAGGGCACAGAAGGGCATACAAGAATAAGTCTAGGAATGAGATTCTATTGCATAGATAGGCTGGAGAAGCTAAAGACTGAAAAGGAGGAGATTTGATGGAGGTCTACAAAAGTCTTGAGGGACATTTGGGCATTTCTTTTTAAACAAAACAGCCTGGTCAGACACAAATCCAGAGCGTGTGAGAATTGAACCCAGGCCTGACCTGGTTCATAAGGTAGGGGCTCTACCACTATGCCACCAAAGCCCTAACAGTGTCAACCAGTGTGCTGCTGAAGAATATAACTAAGGTCAGCAGAGGTAAAGGAGACATTAACTTTTATTTAATCCTGTAGTTTTACTTTGCAATGAGGTCCGTGAAAAAGTCACATCATGTGACATTGCCTCACTTCCTGTGATGATGTTTACTGTCTTATTACCATGTCCCACTGTCAGCTTTAACCATTTCTACCTCAGTAGAAATCTGTGAAAGGATTGAGAGTCAAAAGACACAAATTTGAGCTGATTGGCTTCGGGTGTCATGAAGAGAACCATTTCGGAACATAGAGGACACAGGAACAGGAGTAGGCCATTGAGCCCCTCAAACCTGTTCCAACATTCAATGGAGATTATAGGCTGATCTATAATCTAACTTCACTTACAGCTAACTTTGTTTAATCATGCACCTTATGAACTGGCAATCTCGATAAACCGACAAAAATTATATACCTCAAATACTGGGCAGCTTACTGAATTATTCTGTCCAATTATTATAGCGTTTTTACATTTTTTTTCCTCAATGTGAACTTGTTGTTCAATTGAATGGTTGCACAAAATTTCAACAGTTGATTCAACTTTACGTCAATTTCTCCACAAATACAGAGATGTCCGAGTATTCCGTTGAGAAGGCTCTTTGCCAGTAAGTTTTAAGGCAAAGTTGCATTAGTATTTAAGTGAGTTATGCTGTAATAAAGTCTAACAGTGATGTGTATGTCCCCTGCATTCTGTTTCTATTACTTAGTGTGTGTTTTTACATTGATTATGTTGACCTCCTGGTGCCATAAGTGCCAGATAATAAAGAGTTTATTGTACCTCCCTTTGGTTCGTATCTCTTAATACCTTTGCTAAACAGCAATATATCGAAATCAGAGTTAAAGTTAACAACTGGCTAGCATGGTGAGCTAATGGTTAGCTCTGCTGCCTCACAACACCAGGAACCTGGGTTCAATCCCACCCTTGGGTGATTGTCTGTGTGGAGTTTGCATGATCTCCCTGTGTCTGTGTTGGGTTCCCTCCACATGCTCTGGTTTCCACCCTCAGCCCAAAGATGTTCAAGCCAGTTGGATTAGCCATGGGAAATGCAGAGGGATAAGGGGGTGGAACTGGGTGAGATGCTCTTTGGAGGGTCGGTGTGGACTGAAAAAGTTGAATGGCCTGTTTCCCTGCTGTAGGAAATCTATGATTCGAACTGATTACACAGAGTAGGCAGTAAGGATCCGGAATGCATTGCCTGAGAGCCTGACGGGGGCGTATTCAAACATGGTGTTCTGAAAGGAATTAAATAGAAACATGAACAGGAAAAATATTTTGTATGACAGGCGAGTGGAACTGGTGATTTGTTTCAGCAAGGAGACAGCACAGAAACAACAAGCTGAATGGTCCTCCTGAGCTGGGACAATCCGTGATCTATTATCTGATGTATCATGTAAAGCACTCATGTGGGGTAGTTAACAGGATAAGAATTATGACAGATTAGAAAGAATGAGGATTGGAAAGAAAATACTTTACACAGAGGGTGGTAAGTGCCTGGAACGCGTTGCCAGCAGAGGTAGTAGAGGCAGGCACGGTAGATTCATTTAAGGTGCGTCTGGACAGATGCATGAGTAGGTGGGGAGCAGAGGGATACAGATCCTTAGGAATTGGGCGATAGGTTTAGACAGTGGATTTGGATCGGCACAGGCTTGGAGGGCCAAAGGGCCTGTTCCTGGGCTGTAAGTTTTCTTTGTTCTTTCTTTGTTCTTTGTCCTAATGGGTTTACTCGCCCCCACACCCAACCCATCTTGACCCTGTACTCCTAATTCTCTCAGCATTTAAGAATTTTCTTTTATTCATTCACAAGATGTGGGGTGCCTGGATGGGCCAGCATTCATTGCTCATCCCTAATTGTCCAGAGGGTAGTCAAGCACGTGGCTATGGGCCTGGAGTCACATGTAGGCCATATTTCCTTCCCTGAAGTGAGCCAGGTGAGATGGTATGACAATTGACAAGGATTTCCTTGGTCATCATTGGCTGTTAATTCCAGACCTTATTAAGTTATTGAATTAAACTCCATTATCTGCCATGACAGAATCTGAACTAGGTCCTCAGACCACTAGCCAAGTTTCCAGATTAATAGTCTAACTATAATACCACTTAAGCTATTGCCTCCCCTGTGCCTACAATGACCCACAACTTGCAGTCTTCCAAAATCGTGAGTTCTGGCCAATGACTCCATGCAGCCATGGTTCCAGTTACCGTGGTAACAGCTTTGGCCTGTCTCAGCCTCACTTTAAGCTTCGGCATCTTCAAAGCCTTTTAATTCTGTCGCGCAAGCACAGTGAGAAAATACATTTTCGAAACAAAAATAAGCTTCTGTCTGCTGAAATATCATTGTTTTTGTCAAAATATTAATAGGCAAATTTTATTTTTGTCAATCGTATCCATGAATAACTTGCATTTATAAAGCGCCTTTAACCTAGCCAAACATCCCCAGACATTTCACGGGAATATCCAATGAACAAAGTCTATTGTGGCACAGCACAGGATGTAAGGACACGTGACCCAATGTTCGGTCAAAAAAGAGAATTGTTAAGGCGTGCCTTCAAGGAGAGAGAAAGGTAAAGACGCGCAGAAGTTTCGGGTAGGAATTTCCGAGCCTGGAGTCCAGAAAAGTCAAGGAATGAAAATCTGGGATGCTCAAGAGGCCAGTATTAAAAGGATGCTGAAAGCCCAGAGGATTGTAGGGCTGGACTGAATTTGAGGTGAATGGGACCATCAAAGAATTTGAAAAAAAGATTACGTTCAAAACGGTGCTGGATCAGGGCTCAATGTAGGTCAGCGAGTAAAGAGAGGTGATAGACAAACGAGATTTACAAAATTCCTAGCCTCTTCACAAATCACCTCACCCACTCCATTGAATGCCACGGGGGTATAATCCCATGGACAGCTGGATTGCACCAAATGTCCTCAAAAAAAAACCCTCGGTTGGAAGGGATTAGAAATGTTGATTGGATCCAATACGTATGCGCCAAAACCAGCTTCATCCCGCCCCCTTGACCTGTCCGTCCTCCCTGGACTGACCTATCTCCTCCCTACCCCCCTACCTACACTCCCCTTTACTGGCTCCATCCCCGCCTCTTCGACTTGTCTGCCTCCTCTCCACCTATCCTCTCCTCTATCCATCCTCTATCCGCCTCCCCCTCTCTCCCTATTTATTTCAGAACCCTCTTCCCCTCCCCCATTTCTGATGAAGGGTTTAGGCCCGAAACGTCAAGTTTTCCTGCTCCTATGATGCTGCTTGACCTGCTGTGTTCATCCAGCCCCATGCTTGTTATTTCACACAATATCTGGTCATTATCATATTGCTATTTGTGGATGCTTACTGTTTGCAAACCAAAGGAGGGAAAGTAAAGGAATGAAGTATAAAAGTAGCAAAGTGTTGTTGCAACTGGACATGGCATTGACGAGACCGTATCTGGGGTCCTGCGTACAATTTTGGTCCCTTTGCTTGAGGAAGGATGCCATTGTATTAGAGGGAATTCGAAGGAGGCTCATTAGATTGATTCCAGAGATGACGGGTTTTTTTTAGGAGAGGTTGAGGAAAGATGAGCACTTTAAGGCCTGTACTCGCTGGGTTTAGAAGAATAAGAGGAGATCTAATAGGGGCATATGAGATCATTGAATCAAAGATTCCCTACAGGGCGGAAGCAGGCCATTCGGCCCATCAAAGCCACACTGACCCTCCGAAGAGCATCCCACCCAGACCCCTATAACCCACCTAATCTACACATCCCTGAACACTATGGGCAATTTAGCATGGCCAATCCACCGAGCCTGCACATCTTTGGATTGTGGGAGGAAACCGGAGCACCCGGAGGAAACCCAGACAGACACAGGGAGAATGTGCAAACTCCACACAGACAGCCATCCGAAGGTGGAATCAAACCCGGGTCCCTGGCGCTGTGAGGTAGCAGTGCTAACGGCTGAGCCACCGTGCTGCCCCTAGGTGATACATTTGTTGACATGTATTCACTGTTCTAATGTAGGAAGCATGACAACCAATATGTGAATAGCAAGCTCCCACAAACAGCCACCACGTTAACTGTCTCAGTGATCTTGCTATGGTACCAATGCTTGGCAGTTCTTCTGACCAAGGAAGGGAGATGTGATGGAGCCATTGCACAATTACTTCATTGGCATAATGTCACAGAGAGGACGCAGGATGTTTGCAAAATCTAGTTGGGCATCCATATTGCTTTAGCACCTTCCACAAGGGCACTTTGATTCACTCTATCAAAGGATATATCAAAGGCTGCTCTGCTCTCCACACATTCCCTGAAGTTGACACATTGTGAAGACCCAAAATGTTGCCTGACCTGCCGTGTCCCTCCAGCTCCATACTGTGTTATCTCTGACTCCAGCATCGGCAGTTCTTACTATCAACAAGTGAAACTCATGTCTGTTGTCTCTCTCAGGAGCCACACTGGCATTCAGGAAAGATCTCCTGTACACTTAGCCTGAGATGTGAAGCAACAAGCTAGCTAGGCGTTTGCCAACAGTTGAGGGCAGTGCCATGCCCTCATAGTTACTGTTTTCCTCCTTTCTGGAAGATTGAGATTGAAATGGTGATTTGAACACTTTCTTTCCTGTTAGACAAGATGAGACTCAAGTTCCTTAACATTTATTCATGCATGCTTGTGAGATGTACACATCCAAAAATGGCCTACAGCTCAAACCATTTTTCTAAGAACAAGGTTTTATACTAGTTGTACAGATAGCAAACTTCTAAAGGTTGACTTCTATAAATTATAAATCCTGATCAAAAGGTTACACAGTTACTCATCCCATCTCTACCTAACAGTTCATAGTTCCTTGAAGGTGGAGTTGCCGGTAGACAGGGCAGTGAAGAAGGCATTTGGTATTGGTCAGTGTCTTTGAGTATAGGACCTGGGATGTCATGTTGCGGCTGTACAGAAGATTAGTTAGGCCACTTTTGGAATACTGGGTTCAATTCTGGACTCCCTGCTATAGGAAAGATGTTGTTAAACTTGAAATGATTCAGAAAAGAATTACAAGGATGTTGCTGGGGTTGGAGGGTTTGAGCTATAGGGAGAGGCTGAATAGGCTGGGGCTATTTTCCCTGGAGTGTTTGAGGCTGAGGGATGACCTTACGGAGGTTTATAAAATCATGACGGGCATGGGTAGGGTGAATAGTCAAGGTCTTCTTCCCAGCGTAGGGCAAATAAGAGGACATAGGCTTAAGGCAACAAGGGAAACATTTAAAAGGGACCTGAGGGGTAATGTTTCCATGGAGAGGGCGGTGCGTGTATGGAACGAGCTGCCAGAGGAAGTGGTGGAGGCTGGTACGATGACAAAATTTAAAAGGCATCTAGATGGGTATATGAATAGGAAGCATTTAGAGAGGTATAGGCCAAATGCTGGCAAATGGGATCAGATTAATTTAGGATATCTGGTCGGTGTGGAAAAGTTGGACTGAAGGGTCTGTCTCCGTGCTGTACATCTCTATAATTCTATAATAGCATTCACATATTACACAGTCCAGGTTAAAACACATGACTATAATTATCCAATCATATCACTGCATGTTCATACCTTCTAGCTGCAAATACGTACTTGTGATGAGCACAGAAAATATACTATCTACTTTTTTCTCTTTCAAAATCACCATGACATCTTCAAACTCGTGGAATGTTTCCACTCACCACTAAAAGAAGACCTGAGTCTAAGAGGTTAGGGTTTCTCTTCTATGTTTTAGGACACTCTCTAGGGTATTGTCAGGACAAGAAGCTTGGGCTGCCCCTGATCACCACACATCACTTGGCTGACCACTAAGTGACACACTAGAATTCAGTGCTCTGAACTTTATGAGCCCCTTCCTCTCCCGAAACCTGGTTTCAAATCTGCTGGGGGAGGACGAGGAGGAAATGTGTAAAAACCAGCCTTCCATAGAATTCCTGCATTTGGAAGGAGGTCATTTGGCCCCTCAAATCCACAACACCCCTCTGAAGGGCATCCCAGCCAGATCCACCCCTCCTACCCTACCCATGTAACCCTGCATTTCCTATGGCTAATCCACCTAGCCTCACATCCCTGGACATTATGGACAATTTAGCATGGCCAATCTACCTGACCTGCACATCTTGGGACTGTGGAAGGAAACCCACACAGACAGGCACCCATGGGTGGAACCGAACCTGGGTCCCTAGCACTGTAGGCCTGCAGCGCTAACCACTGAGCTGCCATGCAACCCTTTGTAGACCTCCCTCCGTTTTGCCTTTCCTTGCAATTTTCATGTTTTATTCCTTTATTCCTTTCCATCATGAGTAAAAAGAAATCTGTTGCCTCTTTCACAACCTCAGAGTACTTGCAGAACACAGTCACTAATGGAATGTTAGACACACAGCAGTGTACTTGTACATAACAGTCTACCACTGACAGTAATGTGACAACAACCAGGCCAGAAGGAAAATAAATAAAACTGGCAAATACACGAACTGATCCAACTTGTAACGATAGAAACAGAACTTGCTGGAGAAACTTAGCAGGTCCGGGCAGCATGTGAAGAGAGAAACAAAGTTAACCTTTCAGGTCCAGTGACCCTTCTTCAGTCTGACTTACCCTGTGTATTGCAAAATGGAAGTCCAGTATGATCCTTGCTAATTA
This sequence comes from Ginglymostoma cirratum, assembly GCA_024137785.1. Classification (NCBI taxonomy): domain Eukaryota; kingdom Metazoa; phylum Chordata; class Chondrichthyes; order Orectolobiformes; family Ginglymostomatidae; genus Ginglymostoma; species Ginglymostoma cirratum. Next base: position 74,850,974 of record JAHRHZ010000283.1, read on the forward strand.
ATATTTGTTTTTACAGACATTTCCCCTCTGGGAGAGATTCGGCCTTCTTTTTAATGATGCGTGTTGAACTGTAAAATTGGCCAAGTTGTTCTCTAATCTGCTTTGAAAAGTGTGTGATGGGTTCTTTAACATCGTCTTGAGAGTCCTGATTGGGCCTTAGCTTAACGTGTCATCTGATGTGACAAGAATCTTTGAGATTTTCTCAGTTAGTTTCCGAACTAAAGTATTAATATTTTTAAATGTGCTTTCTATTAAGTAAAATATTAAGTCCTGAGTTAATTTTCTAGCTTATTCTCTATTCCTTGGTAAACCTTGGTGAAGGACAGTTTCAGCCTGAACGCAAATTGCTTTTTGAAAGCCACATATTTGCAAAGACAGTATGAAAATGCACGGTAAAAACCGAAAGATGCTGTACATCAGGAACAAAAACTGAAGTTGCTGGAAAAGGTCAGGAGGCCTGGCAGCTTCTATGAAGAAAAGATCAGAGCTACTGTTTCAGGTCCGGTGACCATTCCTCAGCAACTTCTGCTTTTGTTCATGAAAATGCATGGGTTGAGGCTGGGTGTGTAATTAGACAAGTCTGGTGATGTAAGCCAAGTAGTAATGTACCAAAAGGCCAGTTTTACACTCTAGTGAATACTGAACGAACTGCAGACGCTGTAAATCAGAAGCAAAACAGAAATGGGTGGAAAAGCTCAGTAGGTCCGGCAGCATCCATGGAGAGAAATCAGAGTTAACATTTTGGATCCAGTGACCCTTCCTCAAAACTGATGGTAGCTAGAACAATGTCAGTTTAAATGCAGAAGATAGGGAGGGAGTTGGGGCTAAAAGGTGGAGATAGATCCCAAAGAGAGAGAAAGGCAGTCAAACAGACAAAGGAGTGGATACTGATCAGGCTAAGGGATTGAGTAGTTATTAATGGAGACTGTTAGTGGCTAACAATGGGTTGTGAGTATTGGAGACTATGTATTAACAAGGCCTGGTGTGTCAGGGTTGGGGTAAGGACACGAGAGAGCTCAAGCCCTGAAGTTATTGAACTCGATACTGAGTCCAGAAGACTGTGGAGTTCCCAGCGGAAAATGAAGTATAGTTCTGCCAGCTTTTACTGAGCTTCGCTGGAGCACTGCAGCAAGCCCTCATTTCTGAAGAAGGGTTCCGACCTGAAACGTCAGCTTTCCTGCTCCTCTGACGCTGCCTGGCCTGCTGTGTTCCTCCAGCTCCACACTGTGTTACCCGAGACAGAGATGTTGACCAGGGAATCGGGTGGTGTGTTAAAGTGGCAGGCAACTGGAAGCTTTTTTTTCAGACAGGGTTTTTGCGGCCAGACCTACTTGAGCTTTTCCTGCAATTTCTGTTTTTGCCTTGGTTTTACACTTTCTCTGGTAGCCTTTAGGAATGCCTTAAGTATGTTCTATATTGGGATTCCTCACCCACCACCTCCTCAGGCTCTGCCTCATTCACTTCCCCTCTCCTTCAAGCTGGTGTGTCGCTGTCAGCAATTCACTTTCTGACATAATTCATTCATAGGTGTCACTGGCTTAGACAGCAGTTAAGAGTCAACCGCATTGCTGTGGGTCTGGAGTTAGATATAGGCCAGGCCAGGTAGGGCCAAGAGACTTCCTTCCATAAAGTGAACCAGACAGACATCCCCCACCAAACAATTAGCTCTTCAATCCAGGCTTTTTTTAAATTGAATTCAAATTCGACCGTGTGCCATGGCAGGATTTGAACCCAGGTCCCCAAAACACTAACATTGTCTTTGGATTAACAGGCAAGTGATTATACCAGAGATAGTAGGAACTGCAGATGCTGGAGAATCTGAGATAACAAGGTGTAGAGCTGGATGAACACAACAGGCCAAGCAGCATCAGAGGAGCAGGAAGGCTGAT
>JAHRHZ010000283.1:74853262-74864530 GCA_024137785.1 Ginglymostoma cirratum
GAGGAGCAGGAAGGCTGATGTTTCGGGCCTAGACCCTTCTTCAGAAATCTAGGCCCGAAACGTCAGCCCTCGGGCTCCTCTGATGCTGCTTGGCCTGCTGTGTTCATCCAGCTCCCCACCTTGTTATCTCAAGTGATTATACCACTAGGCCATCATCTGCCTTAGCCTGAAATATGTATTGTACAACTTTTTGATGGAAGTGAAAGCCTCCATGGGCAAACAAGCAGCAAAGATCCTGAGAGTAGACACTGCTGCAGAGACAGGCACTGCCAGTTTAATGGGCTTCTTGCCTCCTGTTTTCTCCTGTGTACTGTAGATAAGCTGACTCAAGAGTAAGAGGACCAATACTGTGATCAATATGTCTTACTCGATTGATTTCACTCTGCCAGGAAACATTACACCCTTCGCTAGAACTAACAGCTGAAGTGTGACTGAAAAAACATGTTCAAAGTCGTAAAAACTTTCCATGGAGAGACTTGAAATTGCTTTGCGTTTCATAAATTGCCGGTTTTAAATTCTGGTCCCTCGCACCAGGTCCCCCTTCACTTATTGTTCCTCAATCCCTGATGGGTCTCAATTTTGTTAAGATTTTCATCTCCACTTCAAATCCCTCTCTGGCTTCAATCTTCCTGACCCCAGTGACCCCCTGCAGTCTTGTGGGAAACCTAGCTGCTGTTAGGCAAAGCAGGAGAAGAGAGCTTTTGTGGGGCCATCTTTCCGCTTCCACAGAGAAGCCAAACTTAAGACCCGGAGCTTCAGACAGTGGAACAGGAGGAGGCCATTCAGCCCCTTGAGCCTGCTCCACCTATCAATCAAACCACAGCTGGACTGTGCCCCAATGCCATTCCCCATTCCACCCACACCCCCACTCTCCCCACCATTTACTTCTAACCTTCTCAACAAAGTAGACTTATTACTAGACTATTCATCCAGGGACCCAGTTGGTATTCTGGGGTCTAGGGTTCAAACCCTGCCTCTAGCAGATGGCAAAATTTGGACTCACTAAAAATTTAAATAATAAAGACCAGGCAACCATTGTTAGGGAAAACTCACGGATCACTAATGTCCTTTCGGGAGGGAAACTGCCATCCTTACCTGGTCCGACCTACATGTGACTCCAGACCCAACGCAATGTGGGTGACTCTTAACTGCTCCTTGTGGATGAGCAATAAATGCTGGCTCAGCCAGCAACATCCACATCCTGAAAATGATTTTTTTTTTTTTAAATCTCTACCCCAACTAAAATCCATCAATTCCAGATCTGAAAGCTCCAACTGCCACTGTTTCTGCGCCATCCACACCCTTTCTGGGAACAGAATTCCACATTTGTGGCACCCACTGTGAAGAAGTTCTTCCAAAGTCAGCTTCATAGCTGGCAAACATCTGATGTTAGCTGCAAAGCAATGGAAGATTAATCCCCTCACTCTCGGGGCTATGAGAGGTCACTTGGTGAATGATTGATGGTCATGGGACACACTCGCACCAACTGCACTACACCACCAGGTGGTGGTGCTGAGTGACAACTTGCACTTTAAATAGAAAAATATTAGCCATTCAGATGAGAACGAGGAGCTGAAGTAGGTGATCTGACTCTTTAAGCTTGATTCATTGTTCAGTTGAATAATAACTCTTCCATTCACATATCCCTCAATATCTAAAATTTGGTCTTGAATAAACTCAATGACTGGGCACGTACCCCACAGATCTCTGAGGTAGTGTAGCTTTGGATTCCCCTACCCTGGGAAAAAGACCGTGACTATTCACCCTACCCATGCCCCTCATGATTGTATAAACATCTATAAGGTCAACCCCTTAACCACTGAAGCTCCATGGAAAATAGCACCAGCCTGTTCACCCTCTCCCTATAGCTCAAACCTTCCAACTCCGGCAACGTCCTTGTAAATCTTTTCTGAACCCTTTCAAGCTTAACAATATCCTTCCTAAGGCAGGGAGACCAGAATTACACGCAGTATTCCAAACGTGGCCTAACCAATGTCCTGTAAACCCACAACATGACCTCCCAACTCCTATACTCAATGCACTGACCAATAAAGGCAAGCGTACTAAACGCCTTCTTCACTATCCTGTCTACCTAGACTCCACTTTCAAGGATCAATGAGCCTGCACTCCAAGGTGAGAATTCCAAAGATTCCAAAGTTATTCCAAGGTTGTAAATGGTTGGTCCCTTACTCATATGCCCAATGGTTTAGATTTCCCAACCACCGGAATCCTGTTCCGAGAATCCAAATTACATAGGAATGTTAATTTGTTTCAATGACATAAGACTATAAGATGTAGGAGCTGGATTAGGCCTTCTGCCCATCGGGTCTGCTCCGCCATTCGATCATGGTTGATATGTTTCTCAACCCTATTCTCCAGCCTTATCCCCATTACCTTTGGTCCCATTACCAATCAAGAACCTACCTATCTCTGTCTCAAATACACTTAATGACTGGGCATCCACAGTCTTCTAGAGCAATGAGTTCCACAGATTCACTGCTCTCTAGCTGAAGAAATTCCTCCTCATCTCAGGTCTAAAGGCTACTCTCTTTACTCTAGGGCTATGCCCTTGAGTCCCACTCTGTCCTACTAGTGGTAGCATCTTCTCCACATCTACTCTATTGGCTCTCAGTATTCTGTAAGTTTCAATCATCCTTCTAAACTCTGTCCAGTACAGACCCGGAGTCCTCTGCTGCTCCACATATTGACAAACCCTTCATTCTCGGATCATTCTTGTGAACCTCCTCTGGACAAACTCCAAGGCCTTCCTCTGATAACAGACCCAAGACTGCTCACAATATTCCAAATGCAGCCTGACCAGAGCCTTACATGGCCTCAGCCGTACATCCCTGCTCTTGTATTCTAGCCATTTTGAAATGAATGCTAACATTGCATTTGCCTTCCTAACTCCAAACGAAACCTGCATTTTAACCTTAGAGAATCCTGAACTAGGACTCCCAAGTCCCTTTGCGCTTTAGATTTCTGAAGCCTTTCCCGGTTTAGAAAAGAATCTACACCGCTTCCTACCAAAGTGCATAACCTCTCACTTTCCTACATCTGCCACTTCTTTGCCCACTCTCCTAGACAGTCTAAAATTATCTCTCAATCTCCAGGATTCAGGGAATATAGGCCTAGTCAGTTTAATCCCTCCCAAGATGATAATCCTCTCCTCTCAGGAATCAGTCTCAAGAAACCTTCATTGCCCTCTGACTAAAGTGAGTATATTTGTCTCTGAGGCATGGAGACCAAAAGAGTTTTTATGTGCCCTGCCTCTAACCTAGAAGGTCAGAGTTTGAGCCCAACCCTCGGACTGGCTGGTCACAGATGGGGCATTCACAATGTGACCAAACATGTTGGGAATCAACTCATAAGTGTTTCCAGCCTGTGGTAAGAGTGAGAGAGATTCTGAGATGACAACTAATTGGAGCCTTCACCGATATCGTCCATGACACCAGCCATAACAATGCATGTTGCCTGAGCAATATGGACTCCCTTGAGTGAACCACAAAAGTAAATTTGCAGGACCAGGTGTCGTCTGACCAATGCCCTTACATTGGCTTTCACAATGCAATTTGCAGATCATTAAGACCAACAAATCTTTGACTTTCCTTATTTTTTCTTGTACCTGTTTGCTGACTAGATGTGCTTTGACTGCAAGGACACCCAGGTCCCTTTGAATATTAGCAACTCCCTGGTCTCCCTGATATATAAAAAAAATTCTGGTTTTCTCCATCTCCTTCCAAAGTGAATTTTGTCAGAGTTCACTGCTACTGCATTCCACGTGTCACATTCTTGCCTATTCGTTCATCTTATTGATTCTCCCTTTGCAGTTTCTCTCTGTCTCTGGCTTCCTCATCGCTCACTGTCCCAACCAGATTTGTGTCATCAGCAATCTTGGATATATTAGACTCAGTCCTGTCACTTAAGTCATCGACGTAGATTGTATTTAACCAAACATTTATCCTCGCACTGCTGCATTACTGACATCACATCGTCTAAAAATGACACCCATTTACACCACTCTGTCCATTAGCTAATCCTCAAACCATGTTAATGTGCAGCTTCTAACCTGTACATCTAATTGTGTACAACAACCTCTCATGTGGCATCTTATTGAATGTTTTCAGAAAGTGTTGCACCATCAGACCTCCCATCTTTCAGATAAGATGTTAAACTGAGGTCCCTATCTACCTTCTCAGTTGGCTGTAAAATAAAAAAAAAAGCAGAGGGCATTCTCTGCAATAACCCACTGTGTCTCCCTGAACAAACATAACTATAACATAAAAATAAAACAAAGTAATGCCGATGCTGGCAATCTGAAACAAAAATAATTGCTGGAGAAGCTCAGCAGGTCCGGCAGCAGCTGTGGAGAAAGAAACAGAGTTAACATTTGATTCCAGTGACCCTTCTTCAGAACTTTTTATTCCCAACCCTTCTTCAGAATTTCTGATGAAGTCACTGGGCTCAAAACATGAACCCTGCTTTCTCTGCACAGATGTCGCCAGACCTGCTGAGTTTCTCCAGCAATTTCCGTTTCTGCCACTAACGATCTGTTAATTGTCACACTGCTGTTTGTGGGAGCTTGCTGTGCACATATTTAGCTGCTGTGTGTCATCCATGAATACAGGGACTAGACTTCAGCAAGAAATTCCAATGATTCAAAGTTCTGAGGTTGTGAAAGGGTCCAACATAAATGCAAGTCTATTTACATGAGGGAACCGAACTCTTCTCCATCGATACCAGTATCGAAGTCGCTGGGTCAAAGTCCTGGAATTCCTCGCTGAACAGCATCTATAGCAGGTGAATTGGAGCACTTCGAGAAGGCAGCTCCACCTTCTAAAGGCCAATTAGGGATGGGCCATATCCCACAAGTGGATAAAAATAAAGCTCTTCCCAAACATTCTCTCCTTCTACTCCAAACGTTAGTGGCATGGCTCAGGAACTGGTATACTGGGAAAGGTAGACTTGGTGGCGCTGTCAACGATTCAGACTTTAGTCCCACAATGTTGTCACTGCATGCTGGTTTTGTTGTTGTGTGCACAAAGAACTCTACTTGCTGAACTGCCTGGGTCAGTTTGAGGTTTACCCTAGACAAACAGAGAGTGGACATTGCCACGGAATCCCGTAGCGTCACATATAATTCAATGGAGCTATTCTTTTCCGGTCATTTCTTACATGTGGTTTAACATTTCTTATTTGAAACATTCTGCTTCCTGTCTACCAGGCATCCAGAGAGCCCTCCAGTCACGCCTTGTTACAGTTGCAAAGGGACCTTAGGGAGCAAAAAGAAAGCCAATTAATTTGTTCACAGGTCCCGTTCTCTTGCAGCTTGAAATTTACTGCCAGCTGCAATTACTTGGATGTCACTGTTTAGACCAAAGATCAGCGAGCTTAAAGGGACAGGCCCAGTTAAACACAGCTCCATCGCAGTAGCTAATCATCATCATCATTCCCATACTCCCAGCCCCAGTCTGCCCTGTGAAACTAGAGAACAGCTAGTCATTCACATCAAAGAACATTCTTCCTTGATTTTTTTTATTCATTTATGGGATGAGGGCATTGCTGGCTAGGCAACATTTATTGCCCATTCCTAATTGCCCAGAGGGCAGTTAAGAGTCAATCACATTTCTGTGGGTCTGGAGTCACATGTAGGCCAGACCAGGTAAGGATGGCAGTTTCCTTCCCTAAAGGACATTAGTGAACCAAATGGGTTTTTCCAAACAATCGACAATAGATTCATGGTCATCATTGGACTCTTAATTCCAGATATTATTTGAATTCAAATTCCATCATCTGCCATGGTCGGATTTAAACCCAGGTCCCCAGAACATTACCTGAGTCTCTGGATTAACAGTCCAGTGATAATACCACTAGGCCATTGCCTCCTCTGAAGCAAAATTTGTTTTGCGGTAAAAATGCTACCATAAGATGGTTGAAAAAGATAAAACCCTGTCGAAGGTGACAAACAACTGAAGGACAAACTTTTGAGTTGCGGAACGTCAACAAATCAGGGGACAATTTTCATCATTCTCCATTGGGCATCATGAAAACCAGGAGATTGCCATCCAACTTCCCAGTGAGTGTCAAGAGTTTTCTGGATATATGCCCTTAAAATGCACGATTGGCAATTTGGGCTCGTATTTCACAGGGTAAGGATTTATTTAAGGAGGTGATTAATGGTACTGATGTGAAACATCATCTTGCGGATCCAGAAAGGGAACAATTTGTAACTGAAGTGTATTACTCATGTGTATAACGAATTTATCATAGAATCCCTGCAGTGTGGAAGCAGGCCATTCAGCCCATGCCGACCATCCAAAGAGCATCCCACCCAGACCCACCCCATCCCTGTCACCCTACACTCCCCATAGCTAATCCATCTAATTTGCACATCCCTGGACACTATGGGCAATTTTAGCACAGCCCATCCACCCTAACCTGCATGTCTTTGGGCTGTGGGAGGAAACCAGGGCAAACCCACGCAGGCTCAGAATGTACAAACTCCCCACAGACAGTCACCTGTGCATGGAATTTAACCCAGGTCCCTGGAGCTGTGAGGCAACAATTTTAAGCACTAAGCCACAATGCCATCCTAATTAGAGTGAGATGATTTAATAATTTAAAATGTTAAAACTGTTTCCTTACCTTTCCTTTCGGCTTCTCATGTAGAATGTTTAGCAGAAAAAGAGCCATCTGGCTCTTTGTCTCTGTGCCAGTATTTTTATGAATCCTTTTCTCCGTATCACCATAAACCTTTTCCCTTCAAGTAATTTTCATTCTATCTCTCAATCCAATTGGTCTTTCCCTCTCTTCAAATATCAGTATCTAATTTTACTCTAATTCATTTTATTTGCTTCTCTCTTGTTCTTCTATTTCTCCATCTTTAGTAAATCTCCCATGTGAAGGAGTTAAGACTTTGGGGGAAAAAATTCCAATGCATGGGATAAACTACAAAGTGCCCCATTCCACTAAGCGTTTGGCCTATTGTCACATAATGGCGAATAGGGGACTGTCTCTAAATCACATGGTCAAGCTAAGAAGAAATGAAAGGAGTTTCTGAACTGAAAATGTCCACTGTAGCTTTGTTGAGAAAAGTCTCAATTCTGCATCAGAAGGTAGCACTTTCAAGTGCCAATGTCCAGGATCTGAGAATGCAATTATGAGCAATGTTCCAGTGCAGGACGAAGACTGAGCCACACTGTCAGTCTGGGTGAGATGTTAAACTCAAGCCCTGCCTATTCTAACAGCTGGGTCTCTGAGATCCCACTGCCCCTACTTCAAAGGAAGGCAGGAGATCCAATCCCACATTTGCTGGGTGGCCAATATTTATTCTCATTCCACGTCACAAAAACTAATCTTGCCATTTGTCGCACTGCATTTACTTCTGCCATATCAGTGACCACGTGTTTAAAAAGTAATCTGTTATGTGGAGGTTTGTTTTGGACAATTACTAATGCAAATATTTCCTAATCTAGAGACAAAAGGTACTGCAGATGCTGGAGAATCCGAGATAACAAGCATGGAGCTGGATGAACACAGCAGGTCAAGCAGCATCATAGGAGCAGGAAAACTTGACGTTTCGGGCCTAAACCCTTCATCAGAAATGGGGGAGGGGAAGAGGGTTCTGAAATAAATAGGGAGAGAGGGGGAGGCGGATAGAGGATGGATAGAGGAGAGGATAGGTGGAGAGGAGGCAGACAAGTCGAAGAGGCGGGGATGGAGCCAGTAAAGGTGAGTGTAGGTAGGGAGGAGATAGGTCAGTGCAGGGAGGACAGACAGGTCAAAGGGGCGGGATGAGGTTGGTAGATAGGAGATGGGGGTGGGGCTTGAGGTGAGAGGAAAAACAGGTTAGGGAGGTGGAGATGAGCTGGGCTGGTTTTGGGATGCGGTTGGGGGAGGGGAGATTTTGAAGCTTGTGAAATCCACATTGATGCCATTGGGCTGCAGGGTTCCCAGGCTGAATATGATTTGCTGTTCCTGCAGCCTTCGGGTGGCATCACTGTGGCATTGCAGGAGGCCCAGGATGGACATGTCATCTGAGGAATGGGAGGGGGAGTTGAAATGGTTCGCAACTGGGAGGTGCAGTTGTTTGTTGCGAACTGAGCGCAGGTGTTCTGCAAAGCGGTCCCCAAGCCTCCGCTTGGTTTCCCCGATGTAGAGGAAGCCACAATGGGAACAGCGGATGCAGTATACCACATTGGCAGATGTGCAGGTGAACATCTGCCTGATGTGGAAAGTCTTCTTGGGGCCTGGGATTGGGGTGAGGGAGGAGGTGTGGGGGCAGGTGTAGCACTTCCTGCGGTTACAAGGAAAAGTGCCGAGTGTGGTGGGGCTGGAAGGTAGTGTGGAGCAGACAAGGGAGGCGCGGAGGGAGTGGTCCCTCCGGAAGGCAGATAAGGGTGGGGAGGGAAAAATGTCTTTGGTGGTGGGGTCTGATTGCAGATGGCGGAAGTGTCGGAGGATGATGCGTTGGATCCGGAGGTTGGTGGGGTGGTATGTGAGGACGAGGGGGTTTCTTTTTGGTTATTATTGCGGGGACGGGGCGTGAAGGATGTGTTCCGGGAAATGCGGGAGACACGGTCGAGGGCGTTCTCGACCACTGCTGGGGGGAAGTTGCGGTCCTTGAAGAATGAGGACATTTGAGATGTACGGGAGTGGAATGTCTCATCCTGGGAGCAGATGCAGCGGAGGCGAAGGAATTGGGAATAGGATATGGCATTTTTGCAGGAGGGTGGGTGGGAGGAGGTGTATTCCAGGTAGCTGTGGGAGTCAGTGGGTTGAAATGGACATCTGTTTCTAGGTGGTTGCCCGAGATGGAGACAGAGAGGTCCAGGAAGGAGAGAGAAGTGTTGGAGATGGTCCAGGTTCGACCAGCTCATCTCCACCTCCCTAACCTGTTTTTCCTCTCACCTCAAGCCCCACCCCCATCTCCTATCTACTAACATCATCCCGCCCCCTTGACCTGTCCGTCCTCCCTGGACTGACCTATCTCCTCCCTACCCCCCTACCTACACTCACTTTTACTGGCTCCATCCCCGCCTCTTCGACTTGTCTGCCTCCTCTCCACCTATCCTCTCCTCTATCCGCCTCCCCCTCGCTCCCTATTTATTTCAGAACCCTCTTCCCCTCCCCCATTTCTGATGAAGGGTTTAGGCCCTAACGTCAAGTTTTCCTGCTCCTATGATGCTGCTTGACCTGCTGTGTTCATCCAGCCCCATGCTTGTTATCTCTATTTCCTAATCTACCTGTTCAGAGATGTTAGTGCACACCTCTGGAGCAGATGGGATTTGAATGTGGGCCTCCTGGTTCAGAGGTAAGGATACTACCACTACACTACAAGGGACTCTCAATTATTGTTTAATTAAATAACCAAGCACAGATGCAAAAAGGAATTAGCTATCACTGCAACACTATAGATCCCTATCATAAATATTTTAAGCAACCTGGTGAGATGTGTGAAGACAGCTTTGGAGCCTGCCTTCTACCTCAGAGGTAGGGTTCCTCAATTATTATTGCCCAATTAAATAAACAAACAGAGAAGCAAGTCAGCTACAAAACCTTTTTATTTTAACACAGATCAAAGTGCACGCTGCATAGCACCACAAGTTGATTCTATCTATCTATCTATATATAAATAATTCCAAGGCAAATAGTCATACTCCTTCAACATTCTTCACTTACTGTGAGACCACAAGACGAGTGGGCAGTGCTGCTTTCTCTTCCGAACACTGACTGAGCGCAGGGCTCTTTTGTCAGTTATCTTCATTCCACATGCCCACTCCCTCCCCAACCTGGCTTCATTTGGTTTTCACAGGCAAACCCAGGAACGTAATAACTTAAAACATAAAGGCAGGTGCTGGAAAACGAAAACAAACACTAGAGGATGCCGGAAAAACTGAGCAGGTCTGGCAGCAACTGTGGAACGAGAGAGACAGACAGACAGGGTTAAACGTTTCCAGTCCTTCGAGGCTTCTTCTGAACTGAAAAGACAGGACGACGCTCGTGTAACATGCTACTTTCCGCACACTCTGAAGAAAAGTGCATGGAGAACAAGGGCAAAAGAACTGAGTTGATCCCGGTTGAAGTGTTACAGAATTCAACTAAACAAATAAATTACTGCCTAAAAAATAAAATCAACGAGGGAAAACAAAGGGAATATTTGAAACCAGTCCCACAGTAATTAAACAAAACAAATTTGTATCCAGGACAAAGACTTTCTTGTTCAGGTCAGTCTTTTTGTCACCTGTAAGGCAGTAGGTGAGACTGCTCATTGCATTTTTAACCTGGCACTGTGTGGCTTGAAGTCAGGGAAGGGGGTAAGGTTTTCTTGACTCTTTTCTTAAAAGTACAAATAAATTCAATCCCAGATTGCGAATGCTGCTGGATGTGTTAGCATTTATCACCCAGGTGTTCTTGTTGTCCCTTGGCAGGGTGGCAGTGATGGGTCTGCTCATTGACTTGCGCTGGCGAAGGAGCGATTGGGGGCATTGCCAGGCCAGGGTTTAAACTGCACGTAACAAAGCAAAACCCCGTGGATTCAGCCAGAAATTGGAAACAGACGAAGAGAAGCTCGGCAGGGGCTTGGCAGCATCTGAGGAGAGAATGACAGGGTGAACTTTTGAGCCGGTAATGACTGGAACAGTTTTGCCCAGCTCTTATTCTTCAGTGAGTCAAGCAGCATCAGCATCATCCTCCAACACTTCCGCCATCTGCAATCAGACCCCACCACCAAAGACATTTTTCCCTCCCCACCCTTAGCTGCCTTCCGGAGGGACCACTCCCTCCGCGACTCCCTTGTCCGCTCCACACTCCCCTCCAGCCCCACCACACCCGGCACTTTTCCTTGTAACCGCAGGAAGTGCTACACCTGCCCCTACACCTCCCCCCTCCCCCCCATCCCAGGCCCCAAGAAGATTTTCCACATCAGGCAGATGTTCACCTGCACATCTGCCAATGTGGTATACTGCATCCGCTGTTCCCATTGTGGCTTCCTCTACATCGGGGAAACCAAGCGGAGGCTTGGGGACCGCTTTGCAGAACACCTGCGCTCAGTTCGCAACAAACAACTGCACCTCCCAGTCACGAACCATTTCAACTCCCCCTCCCATTCCTCAGATGACATGTCCATCCTTGGCCTCCTGCAATGCCACAGTGATGCCACCCGAAGGCTGCAGGAACAGCAAATCATATTCAGCCTGGGAACCCTGCAGCCCAACGGCAGCAATGTGGATTTCACAAGCTTCAAAATCTCCCCTCCCCCAACCGCAT
>JAHRHZ010000283.1:74880578-74891936 GCA_024137785.1 Ginglymostoma cirratum
TGTGTGTCAGTCTGAGGGACCGCACCCAGCTTTGTGTCAGTCTGAGGGACCATACCCAGCTTTGTGTCAGTCTGAGGGACTGTACCCAAGTGTGTGTCAGTCTGAGGGACCGTACCCAGCTTTGTGTCAGTCTGAGGGACTGTACCCAGCTTTGTGTCAGTCTGAGGGACTGTACCCAGCTTTGTGTCAGTCTGAGGGACTGTCCCCGAGTACAGAATTCAAGTACAGGAGCTGAGATGTCTGATTGCTATCGTTCAGAGTGTTGGTGAGACCATACCTAGAGTAGTGTGTGCAGTTTTGGTCTCGCTATCTGAGGAAGGATGTTCTGGCAATGGAGAGAGTGATGAAAACGTGTACCAGACTGATCCCTGAGTGGCAGGACCAGCGTATGAAGACAGAATGAATCAGTTAGGACTCTATTCTCTGCAGTCTAGAAGAAAGAGGGGTGATCTCTTGGAGACCTGTAATATTTGAACAGGTCTAAACAGGAAAGGTTTGATTTATTCACCGGATGAGGTGGCACTGATCACTGGTATTTATTGCCCTTTCCAATTGCCAGATGGCAGTTGAAAGTTAGCCGTATCGCTAGGGATGGAGCCACATGTAGGCCAGAGTAGGTAAGGATATCAGTTCAGTTCTTTTTGACGATTGACAATGGTTCAAATTCCACCATCTGCTGTGGCAGGATTTGAACCCAGGTCGTCTGGATTAAAAGTCCAGTGATAATACCATTAGGTTGTCACCTTCCCCTTAACATTCTGATGTTCCTCGGATCTTCCGATGATTGTGCAGAACCAGGGGTTCTAGTTTAAGAATGAGGACAACTCTTTTAGGACTAAGATGAGGAAAAATTTCTTCACTCGGAGAGTGGTGAGCTGGTGGAATTCACTGTCACAGAAAGCGATTAAAGGCCAAAACATTGAATGTTTGCAAAATGAAATTAGATACAGTTCTAAAGGACGAAGGGATCAAAGGGTTTGGGGACTGAGTTGGGTGGTCAGCCATGATCCTATTGAATGGTGGAGGAGGCTCGGGGGGCTGAATGGCCTACTCCTGCTCCTGCTATTCTGAGAGTGAATCAGTATGTGAAACTGTAACGTAAGGAGCACCAACTAAAGCAGCTCCTAAGAGGGGTATCTGTCACCTCATGGTATCAGTTGCATATTTTGTGTCTTGTGGAACTAATGTTAAAATGAAGGCAATTGTCAGTCACAAAAATTGATCCTAAGATGGACAGGCTTGTAAATTGTATCCCAAAAGTTCTTCAATTCTCTATTCAGCGAATTACACAAGAGCTTTGTTCAGTGAGTATCTGGAGATCTGTTCAGCTTCAGGCACTGACCTCAGAAAGGATACATTCGTGTTAGGAAAGGATAGTGTAAACTCACCAGCATGATATCAGGATCAAAGAATGTAAATTATGATGACAGATTACATGGTTGTATAGTTTTAAATTTGGAAGATTAAGGAGTGATCAAATTGAAGTGTTTAAGATGGTTAAAGAATTTGCAGGGTGGATAAAGGGAGGCTGTGTAGGGAGTCCAGATCAAAGCAGAACAATCTTAAAATTATGGATGGACTGCTCAGGGTAATGTTGGGAAGCGGTTTTTCACCTGAAGGGTCGTGCAAATGGGACCCTCTCCCTGAACAACTTAAGTTAAACAAAGAACTGCAGATGGTGAAGATCTAAAACAAAAACAGGAAGTGCTGGAGAAGCTCAGCAGGTCTGGCAGCAGCTGCAGAGAGAGAAAGCAGAGTTAACATTTCGAGTCAGAACAATCTGAAGAAGGGTCATTGGACATTTTTTTTCTGATGAAGGGTTTAGGCCCGAAACGTCAAGTTTTCCTGCTCCTATGATGCTGCTTGACCTGCTGTGTTCATCCAGCCCCATGCTTGTTATCATTGGACATTAACTCTGTTTCTATCTCCACAGCTGCTTCCGGATCTGCCCAGTTTCTCCAGCATTTTCTGTTTTCTCCCCTGAATGACCGTTGGGTTTGGGGTGGTCCATCAAACATTTAGAAACTGACATTTGTGGGTTTGCAGACTAAAAATGAAAAATTCTTCCTCAAACGCTGTCTCTCACTCGTTCTCACCCTGTTCCACCACTGCCACCACCTTCGTTTTGGCCACTTCCTATAAATTTACCGATCAAATATTTGCTTTCTAACAGTTTAGTGTTCAAAGTTTGATGACATTTCAACTGAACACATCTACAGAGTTTGCAGGGCAACTAGGGATCAAGGTCAATATCCCTGTCTCCAACTCAGCAACAGAGGGATCCTTTTATATTCAACACAGTCGCTGAAATCATGAGAAAAGAGAGCTTAGTGCCCATTCAAATTGTCAACAGAAACAGGCCATTCAGCCCCTCAAGTGCTTTTCATCAGGTGATTAGTTCCTAGCTGTAATTTATGTCTTACATTATACTTGCCTGGATTCTGTAACATTTTAATTCCTTGCCTGACAAAAATTGATAAAATTTTCAATTGACAAGCACACGCCTCCCCCCACCCCATCCCACAGCCACCTCGGCAGCTTTTGTGAGGAGAGAATTCCAGATTTTTGATCCCCTTTGTGGAAAGAAGTGTCTCGTGGCATCAAACATAAATGGCTCACATCTAACTTTAAAGCTTGAGCTGCTGTCCATGTTCTGAACTCTCCCCCAGCAGACGGAAACAGTTTCTTGTTTGCTGGTTGAGCAGGAGTCAGTGAGACAAGGAAACAGATATCTTGTAACTGTTTCACTTGAAGCTCACAGCAATTCTAACCGGTCGCATTGGCACATTTCCCAGTCAACAAGAGGAGGGAATTTGCGTCAATCTGCGACTAACCTTCTCCTTTCTTCAGTCTGCCTCGTTTTTAAAAGGCCTTATGTCCCATGATCTGGTTTAGCAGTACAGAAGACACAAGACAACTCCAATGACTGTCTCAGCTCTAACAAAGCAGAGGAAGTCAAATTAAAATTGATGGTTTGCTTGAGGGAGAGAATTGCAGTGTTGGATGAAAGCAGTGCTGTAATATACTGTACACAGAGCTGGACAATCGTTCAGACTCGGGAGTTAAGATGGTTAACTGGAGTTTGTTGGAGAGGCCGTAGTTAGATTTGTAAACTAGCAGGAAATGTTTGAACCTGCCCACTGGGGAAAGGGATCTAAAGGAAATATACGTGCACAAGGTTATTGATGAATCAGAGGACAGGTGTTCCAGAGAAGCTGAAAAAAAAAATAAGTTTTGTTCGCAAGGAGCTTTCTCATCATTTAACAGGCTGATTAAGAAAAATTAGGAACTCAAGAGGAAGGTTGAAATAGAATATTGGAGACTTTGAAACTGGACTGAATAGATGTGGAAATTGCATTTGGTAAATGTAGTTATGAGGTAAGCACAGAGCTGGCCAATACAGCACAGAAACAAACCCTTCAGTCCAACCGGTCAATGCCAGCTATAATTCCAAACTAAACTAGTCCCACCGGCCTGCACTTGGCCCATATCCCTCCAAACATTTCATATTCATATATTTATTCAAATATCTTCTAAACATTGTAACTGAACCCACACCCACCACTTTCTCTGGAAGTTTATTCCGCACGCAAACCACTCTCTGTCTAAAAAAGTTGCCCCTCGTGTCATTTTTTAAATCTTTCTTGACTTACCGTAAAAACATTTCCCTTAGTCTTGAAATTCCTCGCCCTAGGGAAAAGACACTTGCCAGTCACCTTATCTATACCCCTCATGATTTTATAAATCTCTATAAGGTCACCTCCTATGTTCCAGTGGAAAAATATCCCAGCCTATCCAGCCTCTCCTTATACCTCAAACGCTCCAGTCCTGGTAACACCCTGGTAAATCTTTTCTGAAACCTCTCCAGCTTAATAAGATCCTTTCTATAGTAGGGCAACCAGACCTGCACATAGTAGTCCAGAAAAGATCTCACCAACGTTTTGTATAACCTCAACATGACGTCCCAACTCCTATACTCAAAGGTCTGAGCAATGAGAGCTAGAGTGACAAATGTCTCATTTAACCACCCTGTCTTCTACCTGTGACGCAACTTTCAAAGAACTATATACCTGAACCCCTACGTCTCTCTGTTCTACAACACCCCACCGAAGCCCTTCTCTTGATTATATCAGTCCTGCCCTTGTTTGTTTCACTAAAATGCAATACCTCACATTTATCCAAATTAAACTCCACGTGCCACTCCTCAGCCTATTGACCTCATTGATCAATATCTCTTTGTACTCTTAGATAACCTTCTTCACTGTCCACTATACCACCAATTTTGGTGTCACCCACAGACTTTCTAACCATGCCTTCTATATTCACATCTAAATAATTTATGTAAACAACAAACAAAAGTGGACCCAGTACCGATCCCAGTGGAACACCACTGTTAACAGGCCTCTAGTCTGAAAGACAATCCTCCACCATCACTCTCTGTCTCCTGCCATTAAGGCAATGTTGTATCCAATTGGTAAGCTCACCTTGAATCCCATGTGATCCAACTTTACTGATTAGTCCACCATGCAGAACCTTGTCCAAGGGGTTACTAAAATGCCCAAATAAACAAAGTCCACCACTCTGCCCTCATCAAATTTCTTGGTTCCTTTGTTTAAGAAGGGCAACAGGGATTATCCAGAAAATTATAAACTGGTGCGTTTTACATCAATGGTAAGGAAATTATTGGATATCTGTCCCTAAAATGGGAGTCAGGAGAGGTGGGGAGGGAGCCTGGACATTGAATACCATCAAGGCTTCTGGACTTAGCAATGCCCACCAGTTTGGCCAATAAATTCAGACCACCAGCTTCAACGGTCAACTTGTAACCAAACCCTGAGCATTTATGAACCACCCATATTCTCACTGATCAGTCTGCTGTATTTATGTGTATCCAAGGGTGAGAGAGACAGACTTTTAATCAGTAAGGGAAACAAGTGTTAAGAGGAAAAGGCAGGAAAGTGGAGTTGAGGATTGTCACATCAGCTGTAGTCTTGGTGAATGGTGGAGCAGACTCAATGGGCTAAATGGCCTAGTTCTACTCTTACATCTTCTGGTCTTAACATGCTTGCTGTGACACTTATGTGGAAACATAACAATTTACTTTACAAAATAGAATTTGTCCTTGTCTTTCAGTGTCCTTTTACATCATGTTTCAATAAGCTCAGAGTAACTGGCTATGTGAAAGTGTATTTATTCTGCTTTTTATAGGCTGGACATACCTTCAACATTGTGCAGTAGCTTTACTGAAACAGCTTGGCTACGGGTGCAGCTAGTTCTGGAGCACAAGTCTTCAGTGCTGAATGCATGTTGCAATCAGACCCCACCACCAAAGACATTTTTCCCTCCCCACCCTTATCTGCCTTCCGAAGGGACCACTCCCTCCGCGACTTCCTTGTCCGCTCCACACTCCCCTCCAGCCCCACCACACCCGGCACTTTTCCCTGCAACCACAGGAAGTGCTACACCTGCCCCCACACCTCCTCCCTCACCCCAATCCCAGGCCCCAAGAAGACTTTCCACATCAGGCAGATGTTCACCTGTACATCTGCCAATGTGGTATACTGCATCCGCTGTACCCGTTGTGGCTTTCTCTACATCGGGGAAACCAAGCGGAGGCTTGGGGACCGCTTTGCAGAACACCTGCGCTCAGTTCGCAACAAACAACTGCACCTCCCAGTCACGAACCATTTCAACTCCCCCTCCCATTCCTCAGATGACATGTCCATCCTTGGCCTCCTGCAATGCCACAGTGATGCCATCCAAAGGCTGCAGGAACAGCAAATCATATTCAGCCTGGGAACCCTGCAGCCCAATGGCATCAATGTGGATTTCACAAGCTTCAAAATCTCCCCTCCCCCAACCGCATCCCAAAACCAGCCCAGCTCATCTCCACCTCCCTAACCTGTTCTTCCTCTCACCTATTCCCTCCTCCCACCTCAAGCCCCACCCCCATCTCCTATCTACTAACATCATCCCGCCCCCTTGACCTGTCCGTCCTCCCTGAACGGACCCATCTCCTCCCCACCCCCCCACCTACACTCACCTTTACTGGCTCCATCCCCGCCTCTTCGACTTGTCTGCCTCCTCTCCACCTATCCTCTCCTCTATCCATCCTCTATCCGCCTCCCCCCTCCCTATTTATTTTAGAACCCTCTTCCCCTCCCCCAGTTCTGATGAACGGTCTAGGCCCGAAACGTCAAGTTTTCCTGCTCCTATGATGCTGCTTAGCCTGCTGTGTCCATCCAGCTCCACGCCTCGTTATCTCGGATTCTCCAGCATCTGCAGTACCTTTTATCTCTATTGTTAGCATGTTGTTTGATTCTCTGATCATAGATCCCTGCACAGTGCTCGATTGCTTTAGTCTGTGAGTGGAGCTAGTATGCACAAGAAAAACTGAAGTTGCTGAAAAAGCTCAGCCGGTCTGGCAGCATCTGTGAAGGAAAAAAGAGTTAATGTTTTGGGTCCGGTGACTCTTGCCAGAATGGATGGTAGCTCAGAAAATGTCAGTTTATATGCAGAAGATAGGGAGGGGAATGGGGTAGGAATTAAATGATAGGATGGAGCTCAAACAGTGAGAAGAGCAGTTGGACAGACAAAGGAGTTGATAACAATCTGGCTGGGAGGGTGAATATCTGTTAATGGAGACTATTAGTGGCTAACAACAGATGGCGTGTAATGGCAAACTGTGATAACAAGGCCTGGTGTGTGGGGTAGGAGACTAGGACATGGGAGAGTTCAGGTCCTAAAATTATTGAACTCAGTATTGAGTCCAGAGGGCTGCAGGATCCCCAAGCAGGAAATGAGGTGCTGTTCCTCCAGCTTGTGCTAACCTTTGCTGGAACACTGCAGCAAGCCAGAGACACAGATGTTGGCCAGGGAACAGGGTGCTGTGTTGAAGTGGCAGGTTACTGGAGGCTCAGGGTCTTTACTGCGAGCGGAACGTAGATGTTCTGTGAAGCAGTCGCCAAGTCTACGCTTTGTTTCCCCAGTGTAGAGGAGACCACATTGTCAGCAGCGAATGTGGGAGACTAGATTCTGGGAAGTGCTGGTGAAGTGTTGTTTCACCTGGAAGGTATGTTTGGGCCCTTGGATACTGGGGAGGGAGGAGGTAAATGGGCAGGTGTTGCACCTTTGCCAGTTGCAGGGGAAGATGCCACAGGGCTGTGGGGAGGTGTTGGGGGTGAAGGAAGTGTGGACCAGGGTGTCCCGGAGAGAATCATCCCTGCAGAAGGTGGAAAGGGAGGGGAGAGGAATATGTTTCAGAGATAGTAGGAACTGCAGATGCTGGAGAATCTGAGATAACAAGGTGTAGAGCTGGATGAACACAACAGGCCAAGCAGCATCAGAGGAGCAGGAAAGCTGACGTTTTGGGCCTAGACCCTTCATCAGAAATGGGGGAGGGGCAGGCGGTTCTGAAATAAATAGGGAGAGAGAGGGAGGCGGATAGAAGATGGATAGAGAAGAAGATAGGTGGAGAGGAGACTGACAGGTCAAAGAGGCGGGGATGGAGCCAGTAAAGGTGAGTGTAGGTGGGGAGGTAGGGAGGAGATAGGTCAGTCCAGGGAGGACGGACAGGTCAAGGGGGCGGGATGAGGTTAGTAGGTAGGAGATGGGGGTGGGAGGAGGGGATAGGTGGGAGGAAAGACAGGTTAGGGAGGCGGGGACGAGCTGGGCTGGTTTTGGGATGCGGTAGGGGGAGGGGAGATTTTGAAGCTTGTGAAGTCCATATTGATACCATTTGGCTGCAGGGTTCCCAAGCGGAATATGATTTGCTGTTCCTGCAACCTTCGGGTAGCACCATTGTGGCACTGCAGGAGGCCCAGGATGGACATGTCGTCTGAGGAATGGGAGGGGGAGTTGAAATGGTTCACGACTGGGAGTTTCTGAGGAATGGGAGGGGGTGGTGGCATCTCGCTGGAGGTGGCGGAAATGGTGTCTGATGATCTTCTGGACACGGATGCAGGTGGGATGGTAGGTAATGACAAGGGGAACCCTATCGCTGTTGTGGGAGGGAAGAGAGTGGGTGGGGGCGGAGGTGCGGGAGATGAGTCAGACCCGGTTGAGAGATCTGTCGACAACGGAGCTGGGGAATCCTCAGTTAAGGAGGCTGCCTTGTCGAAGATGGTCTCTTCTAAACATATGTGATGGAGGTTTTTATTTAGCATGTGGATTAACTGACTCCTGACTCTCAGGAAACTCTGGAGAGAACCCAGATACGCTGCTCCTACCTGTAACTACATGTATCTTGCAAGCTTTTTGTAAGGTACTAAGATGCCATGTAAATGTAAATAAACTTTCTGAATTTAGAACCATCTCTGCTTCACTTGGAGATTAAACCAGAGATGGATGATATATAATAGCTGAAATCTAACAAAGCGGTCAGGGCGCATAGCCTTTGCAGTATCCAGTGCTTTCAGACATTTCTTGATACCTGTGGAGTGAAGTGGTTGATGAGTAAAGGCTTTGGTTTATAGAAAAACAATGAAATGCTAAGATAATGGACTTGGATATCATAAAACCCCATTTACACCAATGTCTCAATTCACTTCACACGGAATGGAATTGAATAGTATTCTCATTGTGATCAAATTACTGTGTGCTTATAGTGCGACTGTAAATTATATTCTGTATTGTTCAGTCAATAAATTTGCTTCATGGGCCACTAAAGGTTTTTTCACAGATAAATGGAAACCAGGGCCTTTGGTTAAAAAGCACCAGATCCCAGTCTGTGCGTCAAATGGATCACTTAATTACATCTTCAGGAGTAATTAATGGTGAATAAATCAGCAAAATTAGGTGTATCTGCACAGCGTGGTGTCGCATGATTGAGTGACTGTATATGTTGAGAGGGCAGTTTATTCACATTTGGAACTGAACCTTTATCTTCACTTTTGGCACCTGCTTTGCCTAATACTACGTAGCAAATGCTTCAAAAGGTAATTTTCTTCCCTTGGTTAGCCATGGAGTCAGTCTGTGATTCTAGGTTTGATTCTTCTGCCTCCTGTTGCCTCATGCATTTACCATCAATTGCTCCCACACAGGCTGATTACTTTCTGTAGTAACTATAAATCAGCGTCTTTACTGGACTGGAGGAAAGCATTGAGTCATCTGCTTTTTAGGAACATTTAAGGGAGTTAAAAGTCAATAGTATACCACCGTGGCAGTAATAGCTTACATGTAACTGTCTATACCCCTACCTCTGGAATTGTCAATTAATTAGTCATTGGAACAAAATTGGAACAAAAACAGAAGTTGCTGGAAAAGCTCAGCAGGTCTGGCAGCATCTGTGAAGAAAAAAATCATAATTAATGTTTTGGGTCTAGTGACCCTTCTTGAGGTTCTTCTGAGGAAGGGCACAGGACCTGAAACATTAACTCTGATTTTTTCCTTCACAGATGCCGCCAGACCTGCTGAGCTTTTCCAGCAACTTCTGTTTTTGTTCCTGATTCACAGCATCCACAGTTCTTCAGGATTTTATTAGGTAATTGGACATCATTTGCTGGATAATCCTGACTGTGTAAGGAATTATATGGCAATTCCTGCTTCACTGCTCAGGGCAATGTCCTGACCAATCAGAGTCAAGCTGTCTGGTTTAAAATTTAACAACGCCTGGCTGTTAACTGTCAATCAATGTTAATGGGTGTATTCCCCATGGCAACACCTCTATCAATTATAGTCCACTTGTCAACCAATCAACATTCTCCTCTCTGGTGGTATGAATGTTAGTTTTCCCTTGTATTTGCATTCTTGCAAAATATCCTGATGAATGAAAAATGAAAAGCTTCAACAAAATGTGTTCTTTTTTTCCCCAAAGTACTCAAACTTCATTCTGTTAAATGACTACTATATACATACATAAACTCTTACACTCAAGCTCTTCAGGCTATGAGAAAATGATCAGCTTCATAACGCTGGAGTCCAAACGAAAAAACTCCACTTCCATCCAGTACAACCTTCTCAACTACAGAGCTGCCACCAATTCTATTTTAAGAAGGTAAGTCTGAAACAAGAAAAGGCAACTTTTCCACTCATTCGCACTCCTCCTGTGGACAAAATCTACACCCCAGCATTAATAATAACCTCTCTATCTAGAGACATATTCCCAATTACCCCAAGGAAATCAGAAAATCTTCTGAATATTCATCCATGAGGTACAAAGAAATCGCAGCAAGAATTTTGATTTCTAGTGTACTTTGTGGAGTCTAAAGTCAGCAGAAATGTCTCTCTGACAAAGATCAGATCATCTAGATTTAGGTGTTTTTTGAGGCATTGGGAGGCCTTGCAGAGAAATGGGTGGCTTTCCTGCTATCAAGCCCAAAACTGCATTCTGGCGACACAGTATTGGAGGGCCTCCTATTTTCTATGTTTCTGCTGGGGAACTTGATGATCAACAAAGGTGTGCTGTAACCCAGCCAAACCTTGTTGATTAACATATCCGTGGTGGATAGTGAGAATAGAACAGTCTCTTGTTTGGCCAGAACCATATGGTAGTGCAGGGCAAAAGCTACCCCATGATAAAAGACTCCCATGCCCAAGCTCTTATCATGAACTCTGTGGCAAGCATCACGGGGCTGTTGATGATGATGATTGAGGGATAAAGATTGTCCACGATATGGTGGGAAGGGGAGTTCACTTTTCTCCCTGGAATAGTAAATTCAGAACCTTTTACATCCTTTGAGACAGAGCAGATGGTGATTTAACATCTCACTAGCCCCTTGGTATTGCACTCGGAGTCTCAGCGTAGATTGAGAGTCATAGAGTCACAGAGTTGTAGAGTATGGACACAGACCCTTCAGTCCAACTCGTCCATGCCAATCAGATATCCTGAATTAATCTATTCCCATTTGCCAGCATTTGGCTGTTCACCATATTCATGCTCCACCCCCCAACAGTGCAACATCACCCCCCACCTCCACCACCAACAGTGCAACACCTCTCCCCACCCCCACCCCCAACAGTGCAACATCTCCCCCCACCTCCACCCCCTAACAGTGCAACATCTCCCCCCACCTCCACCCCCCAACAGTGCAACATCACCCCCTTCCCCCACCACCAACAGTGCAACATCACCCCACACCCCCAACAGTGCAACATCTCCCCCACCCCCACGCCCCGAAGTGCAACATTTCCCCCCACCTCCACCCTCAACAGTGCAACATCTCCCCTCCCTACCCCCCGACAGTGCAACATCTCCCCCACCCCACAACAGTGCAACATCTCCCCCACCCTCATCACCAACAGTGCAACATGACCCCCACCCCCAACAGTGCAACATCTCCCGCTCCCCACCCCCCGACAGTGCAACATCTCCCCCCTCCCCGCCCCGACAGTGCAACATCTCCCCCACCCCCACCCCCA
>JAHRHZ010000283.1:74896936-74921858 GCA_024137785.1 Ginglymostoma cirratum
CATCTCCCCCCCCACACCCAAACAGTGCCACATCTCCCCCACTTCTCCACACCCCCAACAGTGCAAAATCTCCACCTTCTGCCCCCACCCCCAACAATGAAGTATCCCCTTTCTGCGCCCCCCACCCCCAACATTGCAGTATCTCCCCCCTCCACCCCACCCCCAACAGTGCAGTATCTCCTTTCTGCGCCCCCCACCCCCAACAGTGCAGTATCTTCCCCCCTCTGCCCCACCCCCAACAGTGCAGTATCTCCTTTCCGGCCCCTCCACCCCCAACAGTGCAGTATCTCCTTTCCGTGCCCCCTACCCACAACATTGCAGTATCTCCCACCTCCGCCCCCACTCCCAACATTGCAGTATCTCCTTTCTGCGCCCCCACCCCCAACATTGCAGTATCTCCCACCTCCGCCCCCACCCCCAACAGTGCAATATCTCCTTTCCGTGCCCCCCCACCCCCAACATTGCAGTATCTCCCACCTCCACCCCACCCCCAACAGTGCAGTACCTCCTTTCCGCACCCCCCACCCCCAACATTGCAGTATCTCCTTTCCGTGACCCCCACCCCCAACAGTGCAGCAACTCCCCTCCGTCCCCCACCCCTAACAGTGCGACATCTGCCCCCTTCCTCCTCCTCTTACCCCTAGCTGCACTGGACGTGGAGGTGGGATGTTTTAAGCAGCTTCTATGGGGTCGATGGCAGTTCCTCATGGCCCTGGCCATCATATCTGGTGGTGGTTCTGCTTCAGCGATAGGGCCCATGATTCTATTGGACCGGTCAGCAGCAGCTTTGGCGATGAGGTGATTTCCTTCCTGGGATCGGTGACAAGGCTGGTCTTTGGGTTGGCTTCTGCAGTGTCTTCTGGCCTGGAATTCCAGTGGCTCAGTATTCCAGCAGCCCAGGCTTCCAGCAGCTCAGAATTCCAACTGCCTGGCCTGGCATTATTCCTGCGGCCTGGTGTGGCAATATGGCTGTGGCCCAGTTGCTATTTTATTTATTCACGGGATGAGGGCACTGGCCAGGCAGCATTTATTGCCCATCCCTAGTTGCCCAGAGGGCAGTTAAGAGTCAACTACATTGCTGTGGATCTGGAGTCACACGATGGCAGTTTCCTTCCCTAAAGGGCATTAACGAACCAGATGGGTTTTTCCTGACAATTGATAATGGACTCATGGTCATCATTAGATTCTTAATTCCAGATATTTTACTGAATTCAAATTCCACCATCTACCATGGCAGGATTCAAACCCAGGTCCCCAGAATGTTACCTGGGTCTCTGGATTAACAGTCCAGTGATAACACCACTAGGCCATCGCCTCCCCCAAAGTGTGGCAGTATTCCTGCTGCCTGGCATGGCAGTCTTGCAGCAGTACTGTCTCTTCTGGAACCTAGGAGCTGTGACTTTAACCAAAATGGACTTTGCCATAATTTTTTAAAATTTTTTTTCTTATCTATGCCTTCTGTTATTAACATAGGCGCCATGATATGGCAACTTGAACACTTTTCACTGTAATACACATGACAATAAACGCTATTCTATTCTCCCCTCAACAGTGCAGCATCTCACCCCTCACCCCCCACCCCTAGTCCCCCTGTCCTACAGCCCACTGCAGGTCTAGACAGGGGCATCAGGGCAGGGTCTGTGCTGGAGCAGTTGGGGTGATGGGGAGTTTCTCAAAGCTGCTGCTGCTTGTCTTTGCTGAAGGTGTACAAACTGCAGAGGTCCGGCTGCTACACCGCGTCTCGAAAGAGCTGAAGATTTATATTTCTTGTAGCTGCTCAGTCCGATTTCCCTATGGCTTTCTGCTGGTCCTCATTTACATTTAAATTACTTTCAATAGTCCTCTTAAGGCTCCTTTTGTCTGTTCCAAATGAATTATTCGACAGGACTCCCCACCGTGTCTCTTGTGCCAAGTGAACCTCAGAGACCCAGAAATGAACAGATATCCTGGAGCATATGTGGATCTGAGAGCTCGGAATAATGTCAGTGAGTGACCTGAACACACCATCAGATTTCTCCTGCAGTGGTCATGGGGAGGGGGCTGCTTTATAAAGGTATAAATAGAAACCTTTAGCTTCATCAATCAAGAGGGGACAAAAAAAAAACCCCAATAAAATACCAGTACACTAGAACATACTTGTTACGCTGGACCACTGTTCTGAGGTTATGAGACCAGTATGTGTCATTCGCAAGTTTTACTGGTTTTCCCTTCAGAATGACATGGCCATGGTTTCCGGGGAATGGCTGATCAGTGGGTAGTTGAATTCTGCTGTTGCCACAGCACCTCCTGGATGCCTAGTTTTCAGCTGTTAGACCCGTTCTAAATCTATCCGATTTAGTATAATGGTAGTGCCACACAACACAATGGAAAGTTTTGTCAACATGAAGACTGGTCTTTCTGTCCACAATGTCTGCGCAGTGGTCACTTCTCCCATTGTAACAGAAAGCTGCATTTCAACAGTTAGATTGGCAAGGACAATGTCGGGTAGAGTTTCCCCAATCCAAAAGCAATGTCCCTCAGGACGCAGCCGCATCAGTTGGTAATGTTGCTAGCAAGGTATTTTTTAGTGACGGACATTGAAGTCCCCCAGCTAGAGCACATTCTGTGCCAATACTACCCTGAGTGGCTCTTTCAAATGGTGTTCAACATAGACAAATACAGATTAACCTGCTAAGTGGTGGCAGAGGCAATCAGCAGTAGGTCCCCTTGTCATTTTCACCTCATGCCTCATAGTGTTCAAGGTTAGTGTCGAGGACTCCCACAGCTACAACTTCCAGGCTGTTGATCAGTGTGCTGCCACCATGGTGCATCTGATCTGCTGGTGGGACGGGATATGCCTTGGGACAATGATGGCTTTAAGCTTCACAGAGAAGTCTTCTGGAGTTGCACAAGCACAAATCCAAACAAGGGATTAGTCCCTGCTTTATGGTGGCCCCATAAATCATGACAATTGGACGAAATCTGGAATGGGTTCCTCATTTCACTCTGTTGAACATGGTCTGGGTGTTAGAAATGTCTTACGTCGGGCTGATGATGTCCCAGGGAACTTCCTGCCAGCCCGATTCATAGCCTGCATTAAAACTGGAACTAATCTGTCCGCAAATTCATTCTCTGCTTTGATCATTATCTAGGAACAACTTCCAAATTTTAATCTGAGAGTACTTCTTACTTCTTTGAACCTGTGTCTCCTTTTGTATTCCAACAAGCAATGTTAAAGTAAATACTGTAATTACTTTCCCAAAACACTTAAATATCTGGCACACTTGTTGGAGATTACTTCTGGGGACAGGACCTTTCAAGTATTTAGAGCTCATATCTTTTCCATTTGATTTCTAGTAGTTCCAACTTCTGGTGTTGGGAACACATCAGCACTGTCATCAATGTCTCCCCTATGAATTGGTGACCTTTCAAGGTGTAGTCGGACCAAACCCCTCTGCAGATTGATGGTGACTTCTTACAGTTTACATTTCACTCTTCTGTAAGGCTTAACTTCATACTTCGTTGCCACATCCTAACCTGTAACACTAACAGCCATCACTCCTGGGTTTACTGATCTACATTGGCTCCCAATCCACAAATGCCTCAATTTTAGGATCTCATCTCACTGTTTTCAAATCATTGCCTCATCCTTCCCTATCTCTATAACCCCTTCCAGCCTGAAGACCCTTCAAAATCTCTGTGGTCTTCTCTTCCAAGCAAATTTCCATCACTCCACCACCCACTTTAGGATACATTGGCCTTGAGCTCTGGAATCCTTGGTATAAATACCTCAGTCTCTGGTCCTTTAAGACACTTCTTAAAATCCACCCCGTTGTTTCTGGCCATCAACGTAAAATTCTGGTTGAAAACACTCTCACAAATCAGATGGGGAAGATTAAAAGTCATCATCATCATAGAATCCCTATAGTGTGGAAACAGGCCTTTCAGCCCAACAAGTCCACACTGATCCTTGGAGCATCCCACCCAGACCCATCTCCCTGTAACCCACCTAATCTACACATCCCTGAACACTATGGGCAATTTAGCATGGCCAATCCACCTAACCTGCATATCTTTGGACTGTGGGAGGAAACCAGAGCACCAGGAGGAAACCCACGCACACGCAGGGAGAACGACCAAACTCCACACAGACAGTTGCCTGAGGCTGGGATCAAACCCAGGTGCTGTGAGGTAGCAGCACTAACCACTGAGCCACTGTGCCACCCTTAAAATGTTCTATAAGTGCAAGTTGCTATGACGTCACAAAAGCCCATGGCTGCCTTTCGACTTTAGTTCAGTGCCTTCAGTTGTAAGCCTAAAGCTCATTCTCATTTGGGTTTCCTGTCGGGAAACAAGCCCTCCCATCCCCTCCCTACCAGAAAGGAACTGTAAATGGCCTATGCACATTGTTAATGATCTCAGAACCTGCTGAAGCTGATGTGACAGGACTGAGCTATTCATGGCATGCCTCTGAAGCAATAACGAAGGCTTTCTTCTGACATTGCTTCTTCAGGTGAAGACCTACTTCTAAGAGTCATTTGAAGGCCAGGACAAAGCCTGGAGCATAAAAAGTGGGCTTAACAAGATGAATCACAATCAACAAGAAAGTGGAGGTGGTTGAGACTCACAACTAGCGATATTAAACCTATTGCACTGCAGGCCAGGCGTTATCTGTCTATTCATGCCCCTTCTGTAGTGGCTGTGAGGTAAACATTGCTTCACTGCAAGTTCGAATCACATCAGCTTCAAATAAAAAAACATTTGTCGAAAGATTGCTTCCTGTTTCCAGCACCGGCAATTCTTTGGTTTCTTTTTTGCTGGAAGATGCTCTGCTCCTGCCCACTGTACCCACTCCAAAATAGATCATCACATCACAGGGTGCTTTTGCAAGACTGTAACATTGCCAAGTTGTTAAAGCATTGGGATGTGAACTCACCCCACTTTACGAGCTCTCTGTTGTGTTACAGTTTGGTAAACACACTCCAGCCTGTGTGAAAACACAAACGTGTCAAACTGGAGAAAGGTTGTTCGGTGACTCGGCTGCTTTTAATCAAGAGTATCATTTTCTTTTCTCTCCGTGGGAATGTGGCTGTCATTGGCCAGGCCGGTATTTGTTGCCCAGCCCTAGTTTCCCTTGGTCTGAGGGGGCTTGCCTTTCAGACAATATTTACCTGATCCCATTGCTGGATTCTTTAAGCGTGGAAGGGTCTGAAAGGATAAATGCTGTGAGCATGTACAGCCACCATCCTTGAGTGGTCCATGGGAGGACCGTCCACCAGTTTAGTCCGGCGGCCGGGATTATGAAGTCTGTGGGAATGTCTTGCTCGTGCGCCTGCCCTTTCTCCCATCCTCGATCCCAAAGATTTGGGCCACGAATCCCCATTGGGTTGAATGGCACTCACGGGCATCGTACTGCATTCGGTTTACCATTGTCTTGTCAAGAACAACTAACCAGGACACTCTCCTGTTCCTCCATCACAGCAGCTTGGAGGGACTTACTGGCTGATACTCGACTTGTTTGGCTGCATTACAAATGAATCTCCGACGGCTAACAAGTGCCAGTGTGAAACTCACGTTCCTACCACTTCTACTCCAGATTCTGGGAACCTACACACTGTGCCGCTAGGTCTCCTACCCACATTCTTTGCTCCGTTCATTAGTCACAGACTCTCAACCCTCTGTTGCAGCTTCTCCTGCTTTCCGCAGCAATCCTCTAACGTCTAATCTTACCTTTACAGCTTCCTCACTCTCGAACTTTCAATCTCTGAAACCGCCAATTTCTGTACACTTACTCTCTCCCATCCCTTCATAACTTCATATCAAAAAGCTTGGCATGGTAGGTAAGTGTTTGAGATCATCAGAGCCTGTCCACTCCAGCATAGTTTTCTCAATATACTTTTCCTCTTTTCTTCTTCATCTTCGAAGCCGGAGCCGTGTCAGCAAGGCATTTCAGCTGCGTGAACGGGGACTCCCAGCAGCAGCGATACCTGGAGCCTGGAGTCTCTAAATCATTGAAGAATCATAGGATTCCTATCGTGTCAAAACAGGCCATTCAGCCCATCGAGTCCACACCGATTCTCCAAAGAACATCCCACCAGACCCACCACCCTACCCTATCCCTGTCACCCTGCATTTCCCATGGCTAACCCACCTAGCCTACACATCCCTGGACACAATGGGGCAATTTAGCATGGCCAATCTACCTAACCTACACATCTTTGGACTGTGGGAGGAAACCGGAGCACTCAGAGGAAACCCACGCAGACACGGGGAGAATGTGCAAACTCCACACAGTCACCCGACGGTGGGATCAACCCTGGGTCCCTGGTGTTGTGAGGCAGCAGTGCTAACCACTGAGCCACCGTGCCATCCTGGCACTTTCTGGCAGTGGTGGTGACAGCAGAGCCAGGGCATTGACATTTTTGTTGCTGTGTTCTTGGACTTTGATCAGACAAGGGGGTCAAGGGTTACGGGGAGAAAGCAGGAGAATTGGGTTGGGGAACTTATCAGCCATGATTGAATGGCGGAGCAGACTCGATGGGCTGAATGGCCTAACTTCTGCTCCAATGTCTTATGGTCTTATGGTCTTAACCTTTCAATAAGTGGATCTTCACTATTTAGTTCAGTCCTTGAGGTCCACAACACTTGCAGATACCTGGCAGAAGCCCTGGAGCCGGGCTCGAGACCCGCAATTTGAACAGAAGATGAACTCTTATTCAGGTAATTTCTTTTCATCCCTATTGTAATTGAAAATGGTGCTGGACTGTGGCGACAAAATACTTTTCACTGCATCTTGAAAATGACAATAAATCTTTCATTCATATAATGTCATATCTCCTAAATGGCAGATGGAAAAGGCAATAGAGGGAAATGGACCGCTGTTTTGGTTTTCTGTTCCTTAAACAAAACAATTGTCTTTGGTCTCCATAACAAACTCCATTTCCTACCCACCGTGTTCATCCATCTCCCTGGCAGCTGTCTGCAGCTGAGCCTCACTGTTCACAAATATTCTGTTTCACAAGTAACACCGAGGTGATGTACCAATCACATTATCATACCATCACCAAGACTGATTCTCTGACATCATCCAACCCTGCCCCTCAGTCAGCTCATCCTCTGGTGAAACTCTCCGATGCTCTCCTGGACTTTGATTGATTGCTGTCACATGTGCAGAGATACAGTGAAAAGTGTTGTTTCATGTGCTATACAGGCAGATTGTACCACACAAAGTGCATGAGGGTTGCGGAACAGAGTGCAGATTACAGTGTTACAGCCGCAGAGAAGGTTCAGAGAGAGAGAGATCAGAATTAACATTTGAGAGGTCTGTACACAGGCCTGATAACAGCAGGGAAAAGCTGTTCTTGAATCTGTTCATACCTGTATTTAAATGTCTATATGTTCAGCCTGATGGAAGAGGGTGGAAGAAAGTATAACTGGGTGGGAGGGGTCTTTGATGATGTGGGTTGCTTTCCTGAGGCAGCGGGAAGTATAGATGAAGTCAGTGATGGACTGGGCTGTGTTTACAACTCTCTGTAGGTCCTTGCGGTCTTGGGCAGAGCAGTTGCCATACCAAGCTGTGATGCAATCGGATAGGATGTTTTCTATGGTGCATCCGTAAAAATTGGTAAGAGCCATTGCGGACATGCTGAATTTCCTTAACCTTCTGAGGAAGTAGAGACTTTCTTGTGCGGCCTTGACTGTCACCTCATGGTGGGTGGACTTAATTATTCCAACACAATCTTGGCCATCTTCCGGCCTTCTAACCTTCTGAAACCTTGCTATCTACAGCCTTTGTCCCTACATACACCAAGTTGCTTTTATCAATTGTATATTAATTGCCTTCAATTCTATTTAACTTACACAGACTGGTGCATATGCACCAGGGATTCACTTGTGCCCCTATATATTTCAGTCATTTACCCTAACACCTTCTGATGTGACTCCATACCAAAATCTGTTTTATAATGCGCCTTGTGAAGAACACTGGAATGTTTGGTCCCATTAAAGGCGCTACAAAAATTTAGGTTCTTGTTGGGAAATATGTGAGGGAGGAAAGCTGGCAAAAATAGAAGTTCACTCTGTCTTTTTCTTATAAATCATAGTATTGGGATCACGTTCGTGAGTTCTGATGAAAGACCACTGGACTCTATACATTGATTCTGCTTTCTCTCCACAGATGCTACCAAACATGTTGAGTTTCTTCAGTAATTTCTGCTTTTGTACCAAGATTGTGGGATGTCTATCTGAATCAGTCAACTGAACTTTAGTCTAAAGCCTCACTCTAAGGCCAGCAGTTTCAGTGATGCAATGAAGATTTGAAACTCAAATCTGAGAACGAGGCTTGACCCACAACTTTCTGACTTACTGCTGAGAATGCCACTGACCGAACCAAATTAATATCAAAGAAGAAACCTGAGTGAACACATTTAAGCCTTTGCACCAAAGATATTTTTCTTTTATTTATTCTTGAGATATGGGCATTACTAGCTGGGCCAGCATTTATTGCCCATTCCCACACTATAGGAAGGATGTGGAGGCTTTGAAGAGGATGCAAAAGAGGTTGACCAGGATGTTGAGATAACACAGTGTGGACCTGGACGAACACAGCAGGCCAGGCAGCATCAGAGGAGCAGGAAAGCTGACATTTCGGGTCAAGACCCTTCTTCAGAAATGGGGAGGGGGAAGGGAGCTCAGAAATAAATAGAGAGGAGAGTTGGGGCTGGGGAAGATAGGTGGGATGGTGATAGGTGAGTGCAGGTAGGGAGTGGTGGTGATAGTACCTGGTTCCCACGTACCTTCCCCAGCCCCACCCCTCCTGTCCACACAAGGTGAGAGGGGAAAAGTTTAAGGGAGATATGCGTGGAAAGTTCTTTACTCAGAGGGTGGTGGGTGCCTGGAACGCGTTGCCAGCGGAGGTGGTAGAGGCGGGCACGATAGCATCATTTAAGATGTATCTAGACAGATACATGAATGGGCAGGGAGCAGAGGGATACAGATCCTTGGAAAATGGGCGACAGGTTTAGATAGAGGATCTGGATCGGCGCAGGCTTGGAGGGCCGAAGGGCCTGTTCCTGTGCTGTAATTTTCTTTGTTCTTTGTTCTTTGTTGCTCTCTCTATTTCCCAGCTCCCTTCCCCCTCCCCATTTCTGAACAAGGGTCCTGACCCGAAATGTCAACTTTCCTGCTCCTTTGATGCTGCCTGACCTGCTGTGTTCCTCCGGCTCCACACTGCGGTATCTCTGACTCCAGCATCTGCAGTTCTTGCTTTACCAGGATGTTGCCTGGATTGGAGTGTATTAGCTATAAAGAGAAGTTGGGAAAACTTTGATTGTTTTCACTAGAGCATCAGAGGCTGATGGGTTACTTGATAGAAGTATATAAAATTATGAAAGGCATCGATAGGGTGGATAGTCTGAGTCTTTTTCCCAGAGTGGAAATGTCACTTACTAAGGGGCAAAGATTTAAGGTGAGATGGGGAAAGTTTAAAGGAAGGTGCAAGGGAAGTTTTAATACAGAGCACGGTAGGTGCCTGGAATGCAGGTGCCAGGAGAGGTGGTAGAATCAGACACAATAGCAATGTTTTAGAGGCATTCAGACAGGTATATGATTAGGCAGGGATTAGAGGAATAAGGATGATGTGCAGGCAGGATGGCATGCATCATGGTAGGCAAATACATGGTGGGCCGAAGGGCCTGTTCCTGTGCCATACTATTCTGTGCTCTATCCCAGAGGCCAGTTATTTTGGGTTGACTGTGACTCCAGATCCTGTGGGCCTGGAGTCACATGTGGGCCAGATGAGGTAAGACAGCAGTTTCCTGATATAGTGATATAGCCAAGAGAGGGAACATTCACCGATCATGCCAGCACCAGCCCTTTGAGAGCAATAGCCAATTAATGCTACTCCCCTGTTCTTTCTGTCGAGCCCACACTTTTCTTTTGCTTTTTAATTATATCTCTAACTCCCTTTTGGAATTGAATCAGATTCCGCTCACTTTTCTGGCAGTGCATTCTAAATCCAATCTAGCTTAGAAAAGGAACAAGAACAAGAGGGCATGGATTTTAAGTGATTAGCAAAAGGGAACAAATACAGTGAGACAAAACCTTTTTTGTACGAGAGATCGAGCCTGGAATGCACTGCCTGGAAATGTGGTGGAAGCAGATCCAACAAAGGCATTCAAGAGGCCATGAGATGATTTCATTGACATGATAGGTTACAGGGAAGAGGTAAGCACTGAGGCGTAATGTTCATTTGGAGAACCAGTGTAGACCCAATGGGTTCAACATTGGAACAGGAAGAGGAATAGGCCATTCAACCCCGCAAGCCCATCCCCCCATTCAATGGGATCATGGCTAATCTGAGGCCTAGCTTCATGTACCTCCCTTTGGCCCATATCCTTTAATACCTTTGCTTAGC
Source organism: Ginglymostoma cirratum (assembly GCA_024137785.1). Classification (NCBI taxonomy): domain Eukaryota; kingdom Metazoa; phylum Chordata; class Chondrichthyes; order Orectolobiformes; family Ginglymostomatidae; genus Ginglymostoma; species Ginglymostoma cirratum. The sequence goes on from JAHRHZ010000283.1 coordinate 74,907,330, forward strand.
AAACATTTATCTATCTCAGATTTAAAATCAACAACTGATCCAGCATCCACTGCCACCTATGGAAGAGAGTTCCAAACCTCTCCCAACCTTTGTGTGTAAAAGTGCTTCTTAACCAAACTGGGGAAGCAATGGCCGAGTGGTATTATTGCTAGACTGTTAACCCAGAGATCCAGACAGTGTTCTGGGGACCCAGGTTTGAATCCCGCCAGGGCAGGTGGTGGAATTTGAATTGAATGAATACCTGGAATTAACAATCTAATTATGACCGTGAATCAATTGTCAAGAACAAAACCCATCTGGTTTGCGAATGTCAGAGATAACAAGGTGTGGAACTGGATGAACACAGCAGGCCAAGCAGCATCATAGGAGCAGGAAAGCTTGACGTTTCGGGCCTAAACCCTTCATCAGAAATGGGGGAGGGGAAGAGGGTTCTGAAATAAATAGGGAGAGAGGGGGAGGCGGATAGAAGACGGATAGAGGAGAGGATAGGTGGAGAGGAGGCAGACAAGTCAAAGAGGCGGAGTTGGAGCCAGAAAAGGTGAGTGTAGGTGGGGAGTTAGGGAGGAGATAGGTCAGTCCAGGGAGGACGGACAGGTCAAGGAGGTGGGATGAGGTGAGTAGGTAGGAAATGGGGGTGTGGCTTGAGGTGGGAGGAGGGGATAGGTGAGAGGAAGAACAGGTGAGAGAGGGAGGGTTTTGGGATGCAGTAGAGGGTGGGGAGATTTTGAAGCTTGTGAAATCCACATTGATGCCATTGGGCTGCAGGGTTCCCAGGCTGAATATGATTTGCTGTTCCTGCAGCCTTCAGGTAGCATCACTGTGGCATTGCGGGACGCCCAGGATGGACATGTCGTCTGAGGAATGGGAGGGGGAGTTGAAATGGTTCGTGACTGGGAGGTGCAGTTGTTTATTGCGAACTGAGCACAGGTGTTCTGCAAAGCGGTCCCCAAGCCTCCGCTTGGTTTCCCCAATGTAGAGGAGGCCACAACGGGTACAGCGGATGCAGTATACCACATTGGCAGATGTGCAGGTGAACATCTGCTTGATGTGGAAAGTCTTCTTGGGGCCTGGAGTGGGAGTGAAGGAGGAGGTGTGGGGGCAGGTGTAGCAGTTCCTGCGGTTACAGGGAAAAGTGCCAGGTGTGGTGGGGCTGGAGGGGATTGTGGAGCGGACAAGGGAGTCACAGAGGGAGTGGTCCCTCCACAAAGCAGAGTGGGGAGGGAAAAATGTCTTTGGTGGTGGGGTCGGATTGGAGATGGCAGAAGTGTCGGAGGAAGATGAGTTGGATCCAGAGGTTGGTGGGGTGATACGTGAGGCTGAGGGGGATTCTTATTTGGTTGTTATTGCGGGGACGGGGTGTGAGGGATGAGTTGCGGGAAATGTGGGAGACACAGTCGAAGGCGTTCTCGACCACTGAGGGGGGAAAGTTGCGGTCCTTGAAGAATGAGGACATCTGAGATGTACGGGAGTGGAATGCCTCATCCTGGGACCAGATGCGGCGGAGGCGAAGGAATTGGGAATAGGGGATGGCATTTTTGCAGGAGGGTGGGTGGGAGGAGGTGTATTCTAGGTAGCTGTGGGAGTCGGTGGGCTTGAAATGGATAACGGTTTCTAGGTGGTTACCTGAGATGGAGACAGAGAGGTCCAGGAAGGTGAGAGAGGTGTTAGAGATGGTCCAGGTGAACTGAAGGTTGGGGTGGAAGGTGTTGGTGAAGTGGATGAACTGTTCGAGCTCCTCGTGGGAGCACGAGGCGGCGCTGATACAGTCATCAATGTAACGGAGGAAAAGGTGGGCTTTAGGGCCAATGTAGGTACGGAAGAGGGATTGTTCCACGTAACCGACAAAGAGGCAGGAATAGCTTCGGCCCATGCGGGTACCCATGGCCACCCCCTTTGTCTGTATTCCTCCCACTTCCTACAGACAATCTCTAACCATCTCTAACACCTCTCTCACCTTCCTGGTCCTCTCTGTCTCCATCTCAGGTAACCACCTGGAAACCGTTATCCATTTCAAGCCCACCAACTCCCACAGCTACCTGGAATACACCTCCTCCCACCCAACCTCCTGCAAAAATGCCATCCCCATTCCCAATTCCTTCGCCTCCACCGCATCTGCTCCCAGGATGAGACATTCCACTCCCGCACATCTCAAATGTCCTCATTCTTCAAGGACCGCAACTTCCCCCCCTCAGTGGTCGAGAACGCCCTCGACCGTGTCTCCCGCATTTTCCGCAACTCATCCCTCACACCCTGTCCCCGCAATAACAACCAAATAAGAATCCCCCTCATCCTCACATACCAACCCACCAACCTCCGGATCCAACGCATCATCCTCCGACACTTCCGCCACCTGCAATCCGACCCCACCACCAAAGACATTTTTCCCTCCCCACCTTTATCTGCTTTCCGGAGGGACCACTCCCTCTATGACTCCCTTGTCCGCTTCACACTCCCCTCCAGCCCCACCACACCCGGCACTTTTCCCTGTAACCGCAGGAACTGCTACACCTGCCCCCACACCTCCTCCCTCACCCCCACCCCAGGCCCCAAGAAGACTTTCCACATCAAGCAGATGTTCACCTGTACATCTGCCAATGTGGTATACTGCATCGGCTGTTCCCGTTGTGGCCTCCTCTACATTGGGGAAACCAAGCGGAGGCTTGGGGACCGCTTTGCAGAACACCTGCGCTCAGTTCACAACAAACAACTGCACCTCCCAGTTGTGAACCATTTCAACTCCTCCTCCCATTCCTCAGACGACATGTCCATCCTGGGCCTCCTGCAGTGCCCCAACGATGCCACCCGAAGGCTGCAGGAACAGCAACTCATATTCAGCTTGGGAACCCTGCAGTCCAATGGTATCAATGTGGATTTCACAAGCTTCAAAATCTCCCCTCCCTCTACTGAATCCCAAAACCAGCCCAGCTCGTCCCTGCTTCCCTAACCTATTCTTCCTCTCACCTATCCCCTCCTCCCACCTCAAGCCGCACCCCCATTTCCTACCTACTAACTTCATCCCACCCCCTTGACCTGTCCGTCTTCCCTGGACTGACCTATCTCCTCCCTACCTCCCCACGTACATTCACCTCTACTGGCTCCATCCCCGCCTCTTTGACTTGTCTGCCTCCTCTCCACCTATCCTCTCCTCTATCTGTCTTCTATCCGCCTCCCCCTAGCTCCCTACTTATTTCAGAACCCCCTTTCCCTCCCCCATTTCTGATGAAGGGTCTAGGCCCGAAACGTCAAGCGTTCCTGCTCCTCTGATGCTGCTTGGCCTGCCGTGTTCATCCAGCTCTACACCTTGTGATCTCGGATTCTCCAGCATCTGCAGTTCCTATTATCTCTGGTTTGCTAATGTCCTTTAGGGAAGGAAACTGCCACCCTTACCTGGTCTGGCCTCCATGTGACTCCAGACCCAGAGCAATGTGGTTGACCCTGAACTGCCCTCTGGGTAATTAGGGATGGGCAATAAATGCTGCCTGGCCAGCAAGGCCCACATCCCATGAATGAATAAAGGGGAAAAAAAACCCAAATTTATTTTTCTATTTTTCTTTCTAAGAACTTGTACCGAAGAATCTGTACCTGGGTACCTTGTACCAAAGATGGTGCCATAAGTGGCAAATTGTAAACTTTTCACTGTACTCATCTGAGTAGATGCGCCAATAAAGCTAATTCAATTCAATTGCTCACTGATACATTGGGGAACAACTAGTTGTGAGATGGTGATGCAACTGCTTCTGCGGGTAAGATCTCAGCTATTCTGGGGAAATGTCACAAAGCATTTCATCTCACAAAAGGTCATGGAAAGCTCGAACTCTATCCCATTAGCAGCTCTTAGGCCTGGGGATCAATTGAAAACACTTAAAAACCTGGCTGCTACATGTGTCCAGGCAACACAGATCAGTAATCATCAACAGAAGTACAGCTACAGCACCGCAAACAGGGCACTCACGGGGCAGATGTGCACAGTGCACTGATCAGCTCAGACCAAGAATATTGTGATCATGTGTTTTTTTTCCGATAGCCAGTGAAGACATTCACTGGGGAGGAGATGGCCGCATGGTATTATCACTGGACTGTTATTCCAGAGACCCAGGTAATGTTCTGGGTACTCAGGTTAGAATACTAACACGGCAGATGATGGAATTTGAATCCAATTGAAAATAAATGTGGAGTTAAGAGCCTAATGACGACCATGAATCCCATCTGGTTCACCAAAGCCCTTTAGGGAAGGAAACTGCCATCCTTATCCAGTGTACATGTGACCCCATACCTCTGGCAATTGGGAACAAGCAATAAATGTTGGTCCAGTCAGTGACACCCTTGTCCCATTCATGTACATATACATTAAAAAAAAATCAGGCATCAGATATATGCAAAGAGAAGACATGAAGTGTGCTCTTTTGTTAGGCATGTGTTTCATGAGAAAAGACTTGAGTAAGTCAATTCTTGGAAAAGGCTGGCATCTGACAGATACGCAAGTGAGTAAAATGATCTGGAATTATCACCTATCAATTAGATTGTAACAATAATTATCAATAAATTATTAATTAGAATACTACTGTAAGCGAGTGGAATACAGGTTCAAATCAGCCCAGGCAATGTTGGGATAGATGAACTGAATGGCCCTTCTCATTCTTAAGAATCATATATTATTGTAACACAATGTCTCATGGTTTGTCACATCTAACATCCGATTGTTTCATTGGCCTTTGGATTGATGAGCTAACTAGGAGCAAACGGAGAATAGACCCACTGACCTTTCTCCTCTAAATGATTCAATACACCACAGAAAAAGCTTGTCATTCTTCAGGGCAGTTGCATTCTCCCCCTCTGATTGTTTTCCAAGACCTTCAGTTGGGAGAGGACTGATCCTTGTTGGGATAATTGGAAATTCTACCTGGTCTCTCTGCTGTGGTCCCCTGCCTCGAACCACTTAATGAATGAAACAGCACGGTCGTGTTCGTCAGAAGTTTGAATTTGTGTGGAACACAACAAGAAAGCTAATGGGCATTTGCTAACAGAGAAACTTGTCTTTCTGCCAAATATGCTTCTATTTCCAGTTCGACCCTTATACCATGGAGGCATGGATCAAATGGCTCCACATTAAAAGAACAATCAAATCCAGTAACTTCACTCAACTGAGCATGTTGTGTTATTTCCGAAACACTCCGGCCAGATTTTTAAAAGCCAAATACATGTAGGAAATAAAATGGTTCAATTGCTTCCTAAATTAGAGTCAGGGAACTGAGCTTTTTGATTTCCCCTGATTTGGTTTAGACTGCACTTCCATGTCCAAGAGAATTTGAAACTATACATAACAAACCTTGCCCGTTACTGCTCCGTTGAACCGAAAACCAAGGCTTGAAATGTCAAAAGAAAAATTACCTTACGATCTTTCGGGGAAATCTGTTAGCATTTATGAGGCTTAGGATAGAGGTGAATTGCAGCACAAATTGCAGCAAGTCATAAGCATTAATTTTCACCCAGCAATACTGATGAAACAGTTCCAAGTCAGGATGGTGTGCAACTTGGAAGGCAACTCAGAGGGAAGGTTCAGAAGAGATTTACCAGGATGTTGCCGGGTATGGAAGGCTTGAGTTCTATACAAAGGCTGGATAAGCTGGAACTTATTTCACTGGAGCGTAGGAGGTTGAGAGCAACCTGATAGAAGTTTATAAAATAATGAGGGGTATAGATAGAATTAATGGTAGTTGTCTTTTCCCTAGGATGAGGAATTTCAAGACTAAGGGGCACATTTTTAAGGTGAGAGGAGAAAGATTCAAAAAAGACATGAGGGGCAAATTGTTTACTCAGAGGGTGGTTCACATATGGAATGAACTTCCTGAGAAAGTGGTGGATGTGGGCACATTTACAACATTTCAAAGACGTTTGGATAAGTCTGGAGAGATATGGGCTGGGAGCAGGCAGGTGGGACTAGTTTAGTTTGGGATTTGTTCAGCATGGACTGGTTGGGCCAAAGGGCCTGTTTCCCTGCTGTATGCCTCTATGACCACAACTCTATTTCACTGGAAAGTTGCTTACAATTCCTCCAATGTAATTCATCTCAAAATCAGTGGCCAGGGTGGTGACTGTTCATTGCTGAGACAGGGAGATGATAGGGATGAGAGAGTCAGTTGTGTGGAAAGACTGGAGAAGTTGAGGCTGTTTTACAAAGAGCAGGCAAAGTTACCAGGAAAATTAATAGAGGTGTTCAAAATTGTGAAGTGTCCTAATTGTTTTTTTAACCCTATCGTGAGATATGCACAAGAAGGTGGTCTTATTGCAGTCCAACTGGTAAAACAACATGACTTGTTCAACCACTGCAGAAAGCTGTTAATAAGGCTAGCTTTCAATATCAAATTTATGAATTAATTGCATTTAAATCCCCACCAGCTGCTTTTGCAGGATTGGAACCTGTGTCCACAGGGCAATAGCCCAGGCGTCCACTTTACTGGTCCAGTGATACATCATGAACAAAAACAGAAGTTGCTGGAAATGCTCAGCAGGTCTGGCGGCATCTGTGAGGAAAAAAATCAGAGTTAACATTTCGGGTTCGGTGATCCTTCATCAGAACAGTGATATGTCACTTCAGCTCTGAAAAAGAGTCATCTAGACTCGAAACGTTAGCTTGCTCTCTCTCCGTGGATGCTGTCTGACCCGCTGTGTTTTCAGTACCGACTCCAGCATCTGTAGTAATTTGCTCCTACACTGTGTTTAACTGACTGCCACATCTCTTCATGGAATGCCTACCCCGAAGACATTTTGCTCTACCCTCCAACAGAAATTTGAGTCATCTCTTTAATCTGTCCCCCAGCACTCCAAACCACCCGCCGCCCCTCACCATTAAATAAATGCCACCCCCTCCGCACTTCACATCAGCTCTGATGAAGAGTCATCTAGATTTGAAACGCTAGCTTGCTCTCTTTCCATGGATGCTGCCTGATCTGATGTGATCAGATCTTACCACCATGTCTAACCCATAAACAGGAAGAAACTGTTCCATCAGCAGAAGCAGGATTCAAACTGGGGAGAAATTATACCATGAAAGCAGATATTATGATCCCAAACTTAACAGCTGATTCACTGGTAACTTTCAAAAAGAAGTTGGTAAACAGTTGAAAATTGCAGGGCTAAGGTGAAAGAATGGGAGAGTGGGACTCATTGAATAGATATTTCCAAAAGCCAGCTCAGATACAATGGACTGAATAACGGAAAATGTATAATTCGATTAGCAAAATCACCGTGAATGACTCAATGCAAAACAATGCATCCAGCTACACATCGACTGAAAGATCCCATAAAGAGTCCAGTCAAATAAACAGAAATACATCTTCAGCACATCATGCAGACTGAACAAGATGGTGATTATAGAGTTTATGAATCAAATGATAGAGACATTGCTATCCAAAACCCAGTACATTTATTCAGTTCCCTTTCAAAAATATAACACTACAACATTAAGGAGAGACCTATGTTTAAACTTTTTGCAAGTTTGCTTCGTATGAAAGAAATATAATTACCATTTTATTCTAAGGGAATTGCAATGATTGCAGGCAGCAAAGTGCACTGTTTAGCTACATTGTCCTGTCACTCCAGGGGCTGGGTTTGCCTTCTGCCTGATCATTTCATTTGGCCAGCTTTAAGTGAGTTTGAATGTACATGACAAAGCACGCTGCAATCTCTATAGCTACTTCAGTGAGACATGATTGGTGTGGGTTCAGAGTAACACACATGCCACACTGACACAATAAATGTCTGCCCGTGAAAGTAAGTTGCAAACAAGAGGGAGGCTTTAAAAATATTCAGATCGAGTGCTGCAAAGTACATGTGCTCTACACGCTCATGTTTTGGTCACTTGCACAGCAAGCAGTTGTGAATGCTTTCCTTTTTGTCAAGGTTAACTTGTTCATGTTTTGTTGAATCTCAGCCTTAATGCAAGTGAAATGAAAAGTTGAATTAAATATTAAGGACACGGAACGTTTTGGAGAGATAGGCAAAATAGATGACTGAAGTGGACAGGAAGTGGTGTTTTGGGTCAACAAACTTTATTCCTGGCAGTATGCTCAGGTTTAAAGAGGAGCTGCACAGTTGAGTCACCACAGAAATTAGCTGAGGCCAAACCATTGAATGTTTTCAAGAAAGAGTTCTTAGAGTTAAAAGGATCAACAGGTAGAGAGTGGGAAGAGGGAACTGATTGGATGACCAACCATGATCATTATGAATGGCGGAGCAGGCGTAAAGGGCCAAATGGCCTGCTCCTGCTCCCAGTTCCTATGAGTTTTTAAATATTATTGGGACGATATAGAGGAAGCTACACTTTGCACCACTAGATTAGACGCCAATAGATAAAAAAGGAAAGTGCATTAAGTCCTATAGAATAAAGCAAACAGAAAATGTGAGAGTTGCTAGAGTGTAGGAATCTAAAACCACCTGAAGCCTGTCAATCAGCTATGAAGTACAAATCAGGAGTGTGACACAACCCACTCCATTTGTCTGGAAGGGTGAAGCTCAAATAGTGCTCTTATAGCTTGGCACTGTCCAGAAGAAAGCAGCCCATTTGACTGACACCCCATCCACCACCTTCAACATTCACTCCCTACACCAACAAATGCCTAAGGTGTACTTTCTACAAGATGCACTGCAGTATTTCACCAAAGATGCTCCCAACAGCACCTTCCAAATCCATGAAATCCACTGAAAAGGGATGGGCCAGCCGACACATGGGAACATCACCACCTACAGTTCGCCTTCGAGTCAGGCAAAATCCTGACTTGGAATTATATCACCATTCCTTCCCTATCGCTGGGTTGAAATCTTGAAGCTTCCTCCCTACAGCTTTATGGGGTACCCATTCCCCATGGACTGCAGCAGTTCAAGAAAGCAGCTCACCACTGCCTCCTCCAGGATAATTAGTGATGGGCAATAAATGACAACTGGTTACAGCCTGTGAACAAATTTGTTTTAAAAATGGGTGGAATCCCACAGGGGTTTGAGTGACGTGGGCTATGGTGAGCTTTGTGGTTAAACTAGACAAGAAGGCCCATCTCAACATTGAGATCATCTCACTGCAACTTTTCTGCCTTTCACTGGCAGCATGATGAGATTTTCATTCGGCAGCGGCAAGATGACAATTGACACTCTTTCTTGATTGTTAAACATCTTGTTAATGCCACAACTCACCTCAGTAATTTTCAGACTCCCATTTTACCAAACCTGCCAAACAAGCTCAGCTTTGGGAAAACTTGACAGGGAAAACAGAGCAGTTACCCGACAGAATCAGCTCAATCGCTTGTTCCAAAATGACCTGCATGTTGGAAACATCTTGGGGCATGCTCCATGGGCAGGGGACACACAACATGTTTAAGAACCCTCACGGCACATCTCCTGTCTTGGATTAGGATTGCTTCGTCCCCATTCAGTCCACTTTTGCCCATAGTCATAGAGGGTTATGTTATTAGGACAGAGGTTTGTGAACTGGTCTCTCACTTATGGCAAGACAAACTGCAAGACTACAGTTTTTATTCAATTTTCAGTAAAGATAAATGGAAAGTAAAGGGTGGTGGGGTAGCGTTGCCAATTAAGGGAGAGATTAACATAACAGTAAGGAACGACATTAGCCTGGACGATGTGGAATCTATACGGGTGGAGCTGCAGACCACCAAAGAGAAAAAGCTGTTAGTGGGAGTTGTGTACAGACCACCAAACAGTAGTTTTGAGGCTGGGGAATACATCAAACAAGAAATTAGAGATGCATGCAATAAAGGTGTACCGCAGTTATTATGGGTGACTTCAACTGACATATTGATTGGACTAACCAAAAGTAGCAGTGCGATCAAAGAGGATTTCCTGGAATGTATGAGGGATGGTTTCCTTGAGCAATATGTCAAGGAACAAACTAGACAGCAGGTTATCCTAGACTGAGTACTGTATAATGAGAGGGGATTAATTAGCAACATTGAAGTGCGAGATCCTTTGGGGGAGAGTGACCATAATATGGTGGAACTCTTCATTAAGATGGAGAGTGACACAATTAAATCTGAAGCTAGGGTCTTGAACTTACAGAAAGCTAACTTTGTTGGAATTAGACATGCATTGGCTAGGATAAGCTGCCCAAGGATAGAACATAGAACATAGAACATAGAACATAGAACATAGAACATAGAACATAGAACAGTACAGCACAGTACAGGCCTTTTGGCCCACGATGTTGTGCTGAACTTTTATCCAAAACCTAAGGTCTATCTAACCTCCAACCCTACCTTATACTATCATCCATACGCCTATCTAATAGCAACTTAAATGCCCCGAATGAGGCCGACTCCACTACCCTCTCCAGCAATGCATTCCACGCCCCTACCACTCTCTGAGTAAAGAACCTACCTCTGACGTCTCCCCTATATCTACCTCCACTCACTTTAAAACTATGCCCCCTCGTAATAGTTACCTCAACCCTAGGAAAAAGTCTCTGGCTGTCCATTCTATCTATACCTCTGATCATTTTGTACACCTCTATCAAGTCACCTCTCATCCTTCGTCGTTCTAAAGAGAAAAGCCCTAGTTCTCTCAAGCTTTCCTTGTCAGACTTTCCCTCCATTCCAGTCAACATCCTGGTAAATCTCCTCTGCACCTTTTTCAACACTTCCACACCTTTCCTGTAGTGAGGCAGCCAGAACTGGACACAATACTCCAGATGTGGCCGAACCAGGCTTTTCTATAGCTGGAGCATAACTTCACGGCTCTTGAACTCAATCCCTCTATTAATGAAAGCTAACACACCATACACCTTCTTAACAACTCTATCCACCTGGGTGGCAGCTTTCAGGGAACTATGGACATGAACCCCAAGATCCCTCTGCTCCTCCACACTGCCAAGAACCTTTCAGTTAACCCTATATTCTGCTTTCAAGTTTGTTCTTCCAAAATGAATCACCTCGCATTTTTCAGGGTTAAACTCCACCTGCCACTTCTCAGCCCAGCTCTGCATCCTATCAATGTCCCTTTGTAACCTAGAACAGCCCTCCGCACTGTCCACAACTCAACCCACCCTCGTATCGTCCACAGACTTACTAATCCACCCTCCTACTCCTTCATCCAAATCATTTACAAAAATACTTTAGGGGCTGATGGTGGATAGGCAATCACAGACATTTAAAGAACAAATTGATGAACCTGAACAATTGTCCATCCCTGTCTGACATTAGAGTAGAACAGAGAAGGGACTCAACCATGGCTAACAAGGGAAATCAGGGATACAATTAAAGCCAAGTTGGAGGCAAATAAATTGGCCAGAAAAAACAGCAAACCCGAGGACTGGGAGAAATGTAAAATTCAGTGGACGAGGACAAAGAGTTTAATTCGGAAAGGGAAAACAGAATATAAAAGTAAGCTTGTGGAAAACATAAAAACTGTCTACAAAAGCTTCTGTAGATTCGTGAATAGGAAAAGACTGGTGAAGACAAATGCAGGTCCCTTGCAGATAGAATCAGGTGAATTCATAACAGACAACAAAGAGATTTCAGACACAAAAACAGAAGTTGCTGACAGTTGAAACTAGAACTACAGGGCATAGCCTCAAATTTAGGGCGGAGCAGATTTAGGACTGAGTTGAGGAGGAACTTCTTCACCCAAAGGGTCGTGAATCTGTGGAATTGCTTGCCCAGTGAAGTAGTTGAGCCTTCCTCACCGAATGTTTTTAAAGCTAAGATAGATTTTTTTTGAACAGTACAGAAATTAAGGGTTATGGTGAGAGGGTAGAGAAGATGGAGCTGAGTCCATGAAAAGATCAGCCATGATCTTATTGAATCGTGGAGCGGGCTCAAAGGGCCAAATGGCCTACTCCTGCTCCTGGTTCTAATGTTCTTGTTGTAGTTATACAGGGCCTTGGTGAGGCAAAACCTTGAGTATTGTGTGCAGTTTTGGTCTCCTCAAGAACATTGTTCTTCCTCAGTTGTTTCAGCGGTGAGAGTCCGGGAGGAAGCGCGAGGGCAGCCTGGGAAGGTAAGCTTTTTGATTATAAAAGTCTTACATCGCATGACTGCGGCCTTTCAGTTGTTTCAGCGGCGAGAGTCCGGGAGGAAGTGCGAGGGCAGCCTGGGAAGGTAAGCTTCCATCCAATAAATTTGGGAGTTAACTAATATCCGAGACACTACACGCGTAGTGTCTCCCACCCTTCCACCTCCTCTAACCTAATAATAACGACTAAGTGTGGTGAGCAGGTAAGCTATTTGCATTTTTCTTTCCTCATCACTTTGTTATCTTTCGGGGTGGTCAACCAGATGCCAAATCCTCTTGGGAGCAGGTCAGAAGGCAAAGCCGGAGTCTGTTTGAGTTTATAACGGAGTACACTTACTGGTGCAGCAAACACTGCGAAACCAAAAAAAAAAAAACGAATTAATTTTAAATAATTAATTGAGTAGAGACGGCAGGCCAGGTGATGTGTTGTAGCTGTATGATGTGGGAGCTAGCTGATCCCATTGAGAATGGCAGTGACCACATCTGCAGCAAGTGTTGGCTGCTTGAGGAGCTCCGGCTCAAAATTGATGAGCTGTATTCCGAACTCCAAACACTGCAGCACATCCGGGAGGGGGAGAAATACCTGGATGCTGTGTTCCAGGAGGCAGTCACACCTGGTAGATTAACTAATGTTAATTCGATCGGCGGGCAAGGACAGCAGAGTGAGACTGCGAGTGAGGTAGGTAGAGGGACCCTGCAGACAGGAACACAGGAGCCGCAGCCCTGGACATTGTCCCACACGTATGAGGCACTTGCTCCCTGCGTGGATGAGGAACAGGGCTGCAGGAAGGATGAGTGAACTGACCATGGCACCATGGTCCAGGAGGCCATTCAAGAGGCGGGGAGCAAAAAGACAGATTGTAGTTGTAGGGGATAGACAGTATCCTTTGCAAGCTGGATAGAGAATCCCGCATGGTGTATTGCCTGCCTGGTGCCAGGGTGCAAGACATCTCTGACCAGCTTGAGATGATACTAGAAAGGGAGGGGTAGGATCAGTTGTTGTGATCCATGTAGGTACCAACAACATCGGCAGGACTAGGGAAAAAGACCTGTTTTGGGATTATGAAAAGCTAGGAACAAATTTAAAAAACAGGTCTTCAAGGGTCATAATCTCTGGATTGCTGCCCGAGCCACGCGCAAATTGGCATAGGGTGGCGAGGATCAGGGAAGTAAACACGTGGCTAAAAGAGTGGTGTGGGAAAGAGGGTTTCCTTTTCATGGGGAACCGGCATCAGTTCTGGGACAGGAGGTACCTATACTGCTGGGATGGACTCCACCTGAACAGGACCGGGTCCAGTGTTCTGGCGAAAAGGGTAAATAGGGTGGTTAATAGGACTTTAAACTAGTAAGTAGGGGGGAAAGGGAGAAGTGAGCGTAGAGGGAGAATAACGATTAATGTAAGGCAAAGCAGCAGGTTAGTAGGTATCGCGGAAGCTTCAACTCCATTGAAAATTAGGGAAAAAGTTAAAGGGAAGGAGAACTCACGAGTTGTTAGTAATGGAGGTAATAGGACCCAAAAAGAAGGTGCAAAAACTGGCATAAGGGCATTTTGTCTGAATGCTTGGAGCATTCGAAACAAGGTGGATGGGTTGATGGTGCAAATCATGGCAAATGGGTATGATTTAGTGGTCATTACAGAGACATGGTTACAGGATGGTCATGCCTGGGAGTTAAATATCCGGGGGTATCAAACTGTTCGGAAGGACAGACAGGAAGGTAAGGGAGGTGGTGTTGCTCTGATTTTTAAGGATGATATCAGGGCGGTAGTCAGAGATGATTTCGGTTCTACTGAACAAAACGTTGAATCCATTTGAATGGAAATTAGGAATAGCATGGAGAAGACGTCACTGATAGGTGTGGTCTATAGGCCACCAAATAACGACATCATGGTGGGGCGGGCAGTAACATAGAAATAGCTAATGCATGTAAAAATGGTACAGCAATTATCATGGGTGATTTTAATCTACATATTGATTGGTCAAACCAGGTCGGTCATGGCAGCCTTGAGGAAGGGTTCATAGAATGCACCCGCAATAATTCCCTTGAACAATATGTAATGGAACCTACGAGGGAGCAAGCTACCCTAGATCTAGTCCTGTGTAATGAGACAGGAATAATTAATGATCTCACAGTTAGGGATCCTCTCGGAAGGAGCGATCACAGTATGGTCGAATTTAAAATACAGATGGAGCGTGAGAAGGTTAAATCCAGTACCTATGTCCTGCGCTTAAACAAAGGAGACTATGAAGGAATGAGGAAGGAGTTACCTAAGGTAGAATGGGAGCAAAAACTTTATGGTGGGTCAATTGAGGAACAGTGGAGGACTTCAAAACAATTTTTCACAGTGCTCAGCAGCAGTATATTCCAGTTGTAAGGAAGAACTGTAGGAAAAGAGTCAGCCAGCCATGGATGTCCTAAGATTGAAAAAAAACACATACAAAAAAGCAAAGAGGAGTGGGAAGCTAGTAGACTGGGAAATCTTTAAAGGCCAACAGACAGCCACAAAAAAGTTAT
>JAHRHZ010000283.1:74922258-74973068 GCA_024137785.1 Ginglymostoma cirratum
TGTTGTCTCAGATTCTCCAGCATCTGCAGTACCTTTTATCTCTGGGTTTATGAAGGTAGGTCATGTTTAACTAATTTGGTGGAATTCTTTGAAGACATTACTTGCATGGTGGACAATGGGGAACCTGTGGATGTGATGTAGCTGGATTTCCAGAAGGCATTTGACAAGGTGCCACACCAAAGGCTGCTACATCAGGTAAAGTTGCACAGTATTACAGGTAATGTATTGGCATGGATAGAGGATTGGTTGACCAGTAGAAAGCAAAGAGTAGGGGTAAATGGGTGTTTTTCTGGTTGGCGGTCAGTGGCTAGTGGTGTGCCTCAGGGATCAGTGTTGGGACCTCAATTATTTTCAATTTACATAGATGATTTGGAGTTGGGGACTAAGTGTGGTGTGCCAAAATTTGCAGATGACACTAAGGTGAGTGGTAGAGCAAAGTGTGCAGAAGACACTGAAAGTCTGCAGAGGGATATAGATAGTCTGAGTGAGTGGGCAAAAGTCTGGCAGATGGAGTACAATGTTGATAAGTGTGAGGTCATCCATTTTGGTAGGAATAACAGCAAAATGGACTATGTTTTAAACGGTAAAAAATTGCAGCTCGTTGCTGTGCCAAGGGACTTGAGTGTCCTTGTGCATGAATCGATGAAGGTGGGATTGCAGATGCAGCAGGTGATTAAAAAGGCAAATGGAATTTTGTCTTCCATTGCTCGAGGGATGCAGTTTAAAAACAGGGAGGCTATGCTGCAGCTGTATAGGGTCCTGGTGAGGCCACACCTGGAGTACTGTGTGCAGTTTTGGTTTCCTTACTTGAGAAGAGATATACTAGCACTGGAGGGGGTGCAGAGGAGATTCACTCGGTTGATTCCAGAGTTGAGAGGGTTCGATTATGAGGAGAGGCTGAGTAGACTGGGATTATACTCATTGGAATTCAGAAGAATGAGGGGAGATCTTATAGAAACATTTAAGATTATGAAGTGAATAGATAAAGTGGAGGCAGGGAAGTTGTTTCCGCTAGCAGGTCAAACTGGGACTAGGGGGCATAGCCTCAAAATAAAGGGAAGCAGATGTAGGACTGAGGTCAGGAGGAACTTCTTCACCCAAAGGGTTGTGAATCTGTGGAATTCCCTGCCCAGTGAAGCGGTTGAAGCTAGCTCGTTGAATGCGTTTAAGGCAAGGCTAGATAAATTTTTGAACAGTAAAGGAATTAAGGGTTATGGTGAGTGGGCAGGTAAGTGGAGCTGAGTCTCAAAAAGATCTGCCATGATCTTATTCAATGGCGGGGCAGGCTCGAGGGGCCGGATGGCCTACTCCTGCTCCTAGTTCTTATGTTCTTATGTTCTTATTCTTGCTATTGAGAGAGTCTAGCAAAGGTTCATCAGACAGGTTGCCGGGAAGGCAGGACTAACAGGTGAAGAAAGATTGTATTGACTGGGCTTGTACTCGCTGAAATTTAGAATCATCAAGGGGATCTAATGGAAACTAATAAAATCCTGATGGGCCTGGACAGGCTGGATGTGGGTAGAATGTTCCCGATGTTGGAGAGTCCAGTACTATGGGTCATAGTCTAAGGATAAGGGGTAAGCCACTCAGGACTGAGATGAGGGAGAACTTCTTCACTCAGAGAGTTCAGAATTCTGTGGAGTTCTCTCCCACAGAAAGGTGTTGGGGCCAGTTTGTTAGATATATTCAAGATGGAGCTGGATGTGGCTCTTGCTGTATGGAGAGAAAGCGGGAATGGGATACTGAGATGATCAGCCATGACCATGTTGAATGGTGGTGCAGGCTCGAAAGGCAGAATGGCCTACTGCTGCACCTATTTTCTATGTTTCTATGTTTACGCTTACAGGATGCTCCTGCACATCAATGTTGTACATTGGGCTGCATCAGTAACTCTCATTGTGAAGCTGCAGTAAGGACATTATGTGCTCAGGGACACACTCCTAGCCTAGGGACTGGACCAGGCTGCATCTTCAGGCTCTTTGCTCACTGTCATAGTACAACTCACTCTGGGTCTGTCTGAATGCTCACAGCATCCCTGTCTTGCCTTGCCATTTTGCACTTTTCCCATCAGCCAAAGATACCAGGCTCATATTACAATGACACCACCCGCAAACTGGAGGAGCAACACCTCATGTTCCGTCTCCAGAGCCTACAGCCTGATGGCCTAAACATGGAATCCACCAGTTTTAAAATCTCCCCACCCCCCTGGCTTCATTCCATGTCCAACTCCCCTCTCTTCACTGTCTGTTTGACCTGACTCAACCTGTCCATCTTCTCTCCCACCTGTTCACACTATGCATCCCCTTGACCAATCCCCGCCACTCCCTACCTGCACTCACCTATCACCATCCCACCTACCTTCCCGAGCCCCATCCCTCCTCTCTCTATTTATTTCAGAGTTCCCTTTGCCCTCCCCATTTCTGAAGAAGGTTTCCAAACCAAAACATCAACTTTCCTGCTCCTCTAATGCTGCCTGGCCTGGTCTCTCCATGCGGTGTTGTCTCTGATTCCAGCATCTGCAGTTCTTGCTATCTCCCATACTCCTACTGTATTTCCCTGGATAGTGTGGATACAAAGCCTGGAAGCTTGCCATGGTTGTCAGGAGGCCTCAGTCAGGTCAAGGGGGATAGCCTTCCCTCAGGGGATCCTGGCACAGTAAGTCAATGACGGCTTCCCAATCCTAGTCCAGGACCTGGAGACAATTGGGACTGCAGATGCTGAAAGGTAACGTCTAGTGGTGTGAGGCTGATGCAGTTTGACCAGCTGTGCTTATCCAGCCTGACATCTATAGACCCAGTCCAGGGCCTGCTTGGGGCAGGCAGAGTTAAAATCCTCTCCTCATAAAGGGTGAGGGGCTGAATGACAGGCAGCAGACAGGGGTCATGACTCTTTCTGCCATTTTGTGGGCAGTTTTCCTCCTGCAATGAGAGTGAGGCAGGTACGGGAGATGACAGTGGGTGGTTTTCTCAGCTGTAACTGGAGAGGTTAATGCCCAGTTCCACTCTTTCAAGATGACTAAACCCCTTTAGATGCTTCACTCACAGAGTTGTCTGCTTTTCTTTCTGGCTCACTTACTGAGTGACAAACATTCAGAAAGTAAGATTAGTACAATCGGCAGTCTCAGCATCTTCCAACCTTGTGGCACAATGCTTCGAAGAATTAAAGGAAATAGTGCACGAGCTCAATGGGTCACAGGGTTTACAACTTCAGCCTTGAAAAGAGACAAGTTCTGACCAATCCTGTCGTCTTGGTTGGACTGCAAATGATAAAGATACAAAGCTGACTTTTGAGTTCCTTCAGCGATTTTTGTACAATCGTTTCGACTGGTTTTAGGGAGGATTATAAATTTGCTTTAGGTATGCGGGGTTTTTTTTGCCAAAGTTAAACAGCTATTGTGGCCATTCTGTTGACACACCAAAGTATGCAGGTCTTAAATCAACACAAATATAAATCCTTAATCAGGTTAACAAACAAAAGTGGTGGCTCGTGGGATTAACGATCAATATCTGAAAGAAGGCTGTTTCACATGACTCATTGGAAAAGAACGCGACCCAGATTTCTGCCAATGATGGCATTGTTTGCGAGTTTAAGTCAAAGCAGAGTGAAGAAATTGCAGTCTCTGCATAATTGAGCTAGCCTTTAGCTGCAATGTACGTGTCAGCTTGAAGCAAATCCCCAGCACTGCATTAATTTGAGCTGCACTGCATAAACTGGCAATTAAAATGCCCAAAGTGCTTTTAGTAAGAGATGGGAGGCCACATTAGGCAGTGCAATCTCACAATCCTTTCCCCTTAAAACTGCTGCGCTAATGCTAAAGGTAGTGGGCGTGTGGAATGCGCTGCTGCCGGTGGTGGTAGTGGAGTCAGATACTTTAGAGACATTTAAGCGACTCTTGGAGAGGCACATGGATGACAGTATAATGTAGGGTATGCAGGTTAGTTTGATCTTAGTAGGATAATAGGTCGGCACAACATTGTGGGCTGAAGGGCCTGTACTGTGCTGTACTGTTCTATGTTCTGTGTTCTGTGTTCTGTGTTCTATGTTCTATGTTCTGTGTTCTGTGTTTTGTGTTTTGTGTTCTGTGTTCTATGTTCTATGTTCTGTGTTCTGCGTTCTGTGTTCCATGTTCTGTGTTCTATGGTGGGTGAGGCTAACGTCGGTATGTTCACAGTCTAACAATCTGATGACTAAAGACATCACTTGGCCAGCCATTTGACTCGGGTTTGGTCACAGCTATCTGCTTCATTAATTGATGGATTTATTGTTGTCACATCTACCAAGATATAGTGAAGCCTGCGGTTTTGCGTGCCAGGCAGGCAGATCATACTGTACCAAATGCATCAGGGTAGCAGAACAGAGCGCAGAATACAGTGTTACAGCTGCAGAAAAGGTGGAGAGAGAGAGACATCAGAATTAACAATTGAGAGGTCCACTCAAAAGTCTGATAACAGCGGGGAAGAAGCTATTCTGGAATCGAAGGAACGTGGCTGGGAAATGGGATTGAATCAGATTAACCATGCCCTTACTCAACAGCAGCGGAGCGTCAAGAGAGAAAAAAAAGAAAGTTTCAGCAATTTGGAGATTGACTGAAGTGTAGGTTGCCCAGATGTAATAATACAAGGGCATTGCTCCTTCTCTATCTGGGACAGCCACCCTGGAAAAGCTTTTACCTCTCATTGCCTCTCCCAGTCCTCATTGCAAGGAAGTAGAATCTGCCTGAGAATTATCTGT
Organism: Ginglymostoma cirratum; assembly: GCA_024137785.1. Classification (NCBI taxonomy): domain Eukaryota; kingdom Metazoa; phylum Chordata; class Chondrichthyes; order Orectolobiformes; family Ginglymostomatidae; genus Ginglymostoma; species Ginglymostoma cirratum. The sequence goes on from JAHRHZ010000283.1 coordinate 74,926,990, forward strand.
GTATGTCAAGATAAAATAGTGCTGTGCTGACACTGTTCATTGCAAATGATGCTGTTTCCTTTATCATTGTCAGTAATTCATTTGTGTGAGACTTTTAAATTAATGAGCGATGAATTTCCACATCAATAAAAAAATGAACTGATTTAAAAAATTATTTACATTGAATAGTTTCAGTATCATTACTGGTGTTGCCTGATAACTGGTCAAGGCTTATCAAAATTAAAGCCTTCATAACTGAGCAGAAAGTACAGGAAGACAAAGTTTCAGGTTCCTAGTCTAGTACGGGGAAAGGATCAGATTGTAGAGGGTAGGCAGATTTGACCAGAATAGGAATCAGACTGATACCTTCATTGAAACAATCACCTCTGCAAGGATAGTGAGTTAACTCTTCATATGGGAAGAAACACAAAACAGATGCGAGGAAGAGCAAAAACAGACATGGAGTTCCTCTGAGAAGATTTAATGAAACCAAAAAGAGCAACTTAGTGGAGTAGCTCTTCAAGTTGACATATTTTGTCATGAGCACATCAATGTCGATCTCTCAAATTAAAACAAAGACCTGTAGATGCTGGAAATCTGAAATAAGCACAGAGAGTGCTGGAGAAACTCAAAAGGTCTGGCAGCATCCGTGGAGAGAGAAAAACAGAGTTAATGTTTTGAGTCCCAGTATGACTGTTCTTCAGAACTTTTCTGTCCTGTTCAGAAGAACCCACCTGGCTTATACAAGTGGCACCTCCCTCAGAGCTTGTCCCATGATTGTAACACTTGCCCTATCTCCCCATAAGACATAGGAGCAGCATCAGGCCATTTGATCCATCAAGTCTGCTCCATCATTCAACCACAGTTGATATGTTTCTCAACCCCTAAACATAGAAAATCAAAGAATTGGGGATGCTGGAAATCTAACACAAAAACAGAAATTGCTGGAGAAACTCAGCAGATCTGGCAGCATCTGTGGGAATAAAGCAGAGTTAACATTTTGGGTCCAAGGAGCCTTCTCTAGAACCGATTGTCGTTAGGAAAAATGTTGGTATATTTGCTGAAGATGGGATGAGGGGAGTGGGGAAGAGTGAATGATAGGTGGAGATGGAGCCCAGAGAGAGAAAAAAACAGCTAGGCTGACAAAGGAATGGGTAAAGATCAGTTTGAGAGAATCAATAGCTGCTAATGGGAACCATGAGTAGCTGACAATGCGTTGGTCTTTATCATATAGACCAACATTTCCTTAGCTTCAATCAGTTCTGAAGAAGGGTCACTGGACCCATAGCGTGAACTTCTGCTTTCTCTCCACAGATGCCACTGAGTTTTCCCAGAAATCAGAAGTTTTGATTTTGTTTCTTCTGCCTTCTCCCCATAATCTTTGATACCCTTAAATGGATTCTTCCAGATTTTTATGGAATTCAAACTTTATTGTCTGCCGTTGGGAGATTCAAACCCAGGTCCCCAGAACATTGCCTGGGTCTCTAGATTGACAGTCCAGTGATAACACCACTAGGCCATTATTGCCCTCATTAAAGGTCATGCATTCCACTTGACCAAGCTGCACTGCCATGTCTTAACTCTACTTCTCTTACAGTATCTTTACTCTGCTTTGGATTATTTATGTTACTGTATTATACTAGCCCAGACTTTTCCTTATCCCTAATGTTTCTCAATTAAATCTAAGTATGGCTCCTTTTTTAAAAGTTATTCACTTCATATAGTTTACATCAATTTAAAGGAATAAATGCAGTGTCTTACCAACAAGTGACTTGAAGAAAGAAAGCACCTCCTCCCTGTCCTTTACCAATGTCCTCACTCAGAACACTTCACTTCTTGCTGTAGCCTTAAGGCAAAACATTTCTTTTCCCCTCTTTACTGAATTCCCACTTTGAACCAAATTCTCACTTTATATGTAAACTGGATCTTAAACCTATACCTGGAGGATAAGTAAAGGTATAATGTAGGACAAACTTTTTCACGTTAAAAAACAGTCTGTACTTCAGGATAGGAGATGAAAACAATGAACTCATTCAAGTTAAAAACTGAAAGAACTGCAGATGCTGTAAATCAGGAACAAAACCAAAGTTGCTGGAAAAGCTCAGCAGGTCTGGCAGCATCTGTGAAGGAAAAAACAGTTAAGGTTTCAGGTCAGGTGACCCTTCCTGAGAACTCAATTCCGAGGAAAGATCCGAAACATTAACTCTGATTTTTCCTTCACAGATGCTGCCAGACCTGCTGAGCTTTTCCAGCAACTTTGTTTTTGAACTCATTCGAGAATCAGTGAGGTAACACCATCAGTAATAGTACACCTTTCATTCTGAATGCATGGGCTGAGATTAGAGTCCCTTCATTACCTGCCCTGAGAACTCAGCAGTATCAATTTTTACAAAGTCTTACAACCAAGGCTAATGATAGATATCTCCATAGATAGGAGAAGCCAGGCACAAGCTAACTGAGTCCTAGCAAGAAATTAGCCATTGAACCAGCATCACAGCAGGTAAAATAAATCTGCTTTATGCGATATGTTCAATGGCTGCCATAAACCAAAGTGAAAACACTTTCAACAGAGGGAGAGGACATGTGACTACAGCAAGCCAGCAAATACATTACTTGCAAATACATTTCTCCAAACATGCCCCTCCTCATAAATAAATAAAACAAATTGCATGCACGACCCTTTGCAGCTACAATTTATCAATGTATGTAGTCAACCCAAGAAAGATATTATTAATTAACAAATTGCGTATTACTTCTAGTCAGTCTCACTTTCATCAGTCTCTGCGTATGCATTTCATCCAGTATCTCCAGAAGTGTTCAGGCACTTTAACAACAACCTGCAAGTTGTTATCAGAATAACTGGTATGTGCTTGTTCCACAAGTACCTTTCCTGTGGTGAGTGTTTCATCAAAGTGAGACTCTTGTCTTTCAGACTGAAATTCTCTGCTGCATTGATGACCTCCAGAATGCCCGGAGCTGTGGCTTCACATTGCATCTTGAAGATTTCATATGGTGTCTTAGTATCCATCACTTTCTTCACAGTGAGTGCTGGTCTTGCTGGTATGCCTTTTATGTCCCTGGTTTGTGGGTCACATCCGGATAATAAATAAATGAAGTTACATTCATTGCGAATGATTTGGAGCAGTTTGAAGCAGGTTTAGGAATATGCTTTGAAGTGGCATGTGGACACACTCTGCTGTCACTCTAACCCTCTCAAACAGGTTTTTTATTAATTTGCACACACAATAAAGACAATAGCCAGGCACCCTTTCTCAATCTGAGTGTAGTCTCAGTAGGAGAGACCTTTTCTCAGCAGAGACAACCAGTTCCATTTGCATCTAGAGTGTTATCGCAAACTGAGTTCTGCTCTGTCTCACTGGCATCAAACTGCAAGGTGACCTATTCACTGACATTGTAGTTCCTAGGCACTGGCATCTTCATCACCAGTTGCTTGATTCTAGTGAAATTGGCATCTTGCTCTGTGCCCCAGTAGCAGTGAACTCATATACATGCTCACATTCTGAAGACCAATTAGGCAAGAGCTGCTAGATACTAATCAAAGGGATCATTGTGTTGTTTTCACATCTGTTGGGACCTCTGATACAGCTGTCATCATCTTGGGGTCTGAGAGAAATCCTCTTGCTGTTTGTACATGACCTTTGTATTTGATTTTTGGCACCTTCGATTGCATCCTTCTCTTGTTCAGCTTCAGATTAATCTGGTGGGCTCATTCTAGCTGCAACAGATTCTGGCTGTGATCTGCAATGGCTCCTTCCATCATGTATCCACAATGGAAAGATCATTAACTATCTTATGCTGACTGCATTGATAACCTTCAGAAGCAGTGGTACTGCGTGTTCAACCATTTGTATCTCCCAAATAGGATTGAGAATGCAGTTTAAAATTTATCCTGCCTCCCTTGTCAGGAGGCATCCTTTATGGGTGAGGGTAGTAAAGACCTTCTTCTTAGCATATTGTGGTAACATTTCATTAATCATTGGATTGGGTGGTGAGATTTCTTCAGTGCTTTACTGACGTTGTTCAGATTGATGCATACTTTAACCTTTCCAGGTTTTTACACCAGCACCATGCTGCTAATCTGAAAGAATGGTCAATTTCTTAATTAATACCTTCTTTTCAGGCTGGACTTGAGGACTAGATCTGAGTTGATGACCTGGTCTCACAGTCTCATCTACTTTGCAAACATATGCATCAGGAAGGACAAACAAGACTGGGAAACAAAAATCTTCTGGTCTAAACTTCAAAGATCTGTTCATCAGGCATTCATATAACAACCGGTGAAACATTGCAAACCTTTCCTGGCACATATAGAGTTATCAGGCCAAGCTTTATATATGCTTCAGTTGAAATGGGTAGACTTTATGTCTACTCTCTGGAAATCCAGATCTTCATCCTTCCCATTTGCATTGGGTTCTCAGCTACATTTTTGGGTGACCATCTCAAACCACTTTGCACAAACCTGCGTCACATCTTGCATGGTGCCTCCCTGATACTTCACACCTAGTTGGGTTTCTCCTTCTGGAGTCATCATTCTAAAGGCCACAAACCATTTACCACCTTCAAACCTGGCAATGTGAACCTATTGGTGGGTGTTCAGTGAGCTTTCTAAATAATTGTCTGACGTTTCTGCAGGAGCCATTTGTAGTGTCATAGAGTCATACAGCACAGAAACAGACACTTTAGTCCAACTCATCCATGCCAACTAAGTTTCCCAAACTAAACTAATCCCACTTGCAACAAAAACAGAAGTTGCTGGAAAAGCCCAGCAGGTCCTGGCAGCATCTGTGAAGAAAAAAATCAGAGTTAACGTTTCGGGCCCGGTGCCCCTTCCTCAGAACACTGCTTTCCCAACGCTGAGCATGCTTCCTTTTGTGTGAAGTCGCCTGCATTACCCAGGCTTCTAGCCTCAGTCTTACTGCTGGCTTTTCTGAAAATACTCCAAACTTGTTCCCAATGCATTGCTCTCTTTTCACCTGGAATATATAACACAAAATAGCTGCCATTGTCATAACACAAAGCCTCATCTGTTTTGTGCATTAACATGCTCTAGCTGCTGATTATCAATCTCAGTACTTTCTTCTTATTCATTTTGTGGGAGGTGGGTGTTGCTGGCTGGCCAATATTTGTTGCCCATAACTTGTTGCCCTTGAGAAGGTAGGGGTGAGCTGCCTTCTTGAACTGCTGCAGTCCATGTGCTGTGGGTTGACCCACAATGCCTTTAGGGAGGGAATTCCAGGATTTTGACCTAGTGACATGGAAGGAATGGTGATATATTTCCAAGTCAGGGTGATGGGAGGCTTGGAGGGGAACCTGAAGGTGGTGGTGTTCCCATGTACCTCTTGCTTTGTCCTTCTAGATGGAAGCAGTTATGGGTTTGGAAGGTGCTGTCTGAGGATCTTTGGTGTACGTCTGCATCTTGTAGATAGTAAACACTGCTGCTACTGAGTGTCGGTGGTGGAGGGAGTAAATGTTTGTGGATGTGGTGCCAATCAACTGGGGCTGCTTTGTACTGGATGGTGTCGAGCTTCTTGAGTGTTGTTGGGGCTGCACTCATCCAGACTAATGGGGAATATTCCAAGATTTGTGCCTTGTTGATAAGTGGACAGGCTTTGGGGGAGTCAGGAGATGAGTTACTCGCCACAGTATTCCTAGCCTCTGACCTGCTCTTGTAGCCACTGTGTTTATGTGGTGAGTCCAGTTCAATTTCTGATCAATGGTAACCCCCACAATGTTGATAGTTGGGGGTTCAGTGATAGTAACACCATTAAATGTCAAGTGGGGGGTGGTGGTTAGATTGTCACTGACTAGATGGTCATAGGCAGGCATTTGTGTGGCACAAACGTTACTTGCGATTTGTCAGCCCAAGGCTGCATATTATCCAAATTTTGTTCCATTTGAACATGGTCCTGCTTCAGTATCTGAGGAGTCACGAAAGGTGCTGAACATTATGCAATCATCGGCGAACATCCCCACGTCTGACCTTATGATGGGGGGAAGGTCATGGATGAAGCAGCTGAAGATGGTTGGGCCCAGGACACTATCCTGAGGAACTCCTGCAGAGGTGCCCTGGAGCTGAAATGACTGACCTCCAACAACCACGACCATCTTCCTGTGTGTCAGGTATGACTCCAACCACCGGAGAGTTTGGCCCCTGATACCTATTGATGCCAGTTTTGCTCAAGCTCCTTGATGCCTCATTTGGTCAAATATAGCCTTGATATCAAGGGCTATCACTTTCACCTCACCACCTCTGGAATTCAGCTCTTTTGTCCATGTTTGAGCCAAGGCTGTAATGGGGTCAGGAACTGAGTGGCCCTGGCGGAACCCAAACTGGGCAGGTTATTGCTGAGCAGGCGATGTTTGATGGCACTGTTACTGACACCTTCCATCACTTTACTGATGATTGAGAATAGACTGGTGGAGCAGTAATCGGCCTGGTTGGATTTGTCCTACATTTTGTGTACGGTACATACCTGGGCAATTTGTACATTGACGGGTAGCGGCCAGTACTGTAACTGTACTGGAAGAGCTTGGCTAGGGGAAACGACAGGTTTTGGAGTGCAACTCTTCAGTACCATTGCCGCAATGTTGTCAGAGTGCATAGTCTTTGCAGTATCCAGTACCTTCAGCTGTTTCTTGATATCACATGGGGTGAATTGAATTGGCTGAACACCGGTATCTGACGCGGGGGACCACTGGAAAATTCCGAGATAGGTCAGCCACTTGGCACTTCTGGCTGAAAATCGTCATTAAGAAATCCTGTTGGGAATTCTGAAGGAATTTCTTCACCCAGAGGGTGGTGAGAACTTGGAGCTCACTATCAGAAGGAGTCATTGAGGTGAACAGTAAAGATGCAAGTAAGAGGAGGCTAGATAAGCGTAACAGGGAGATGGAAAGAGAGTGCTGCTGATAGAGTTAGATAAGAAACATGGAGGACACACAAGTGAAGCCTAATAGTTAGCATTAATTGGTTGGGCCAAATGGCCTGTTCCTACACAGTAGGTTCTATGTAATCAGGTAAATGAATCTCATACAACCATTGTTTCTAGTTTTCATTAAAACCTCATCAATCATGTATTTATTCCTTTGAAAGTTACTTCAAAAATTTGACCAACTAATGACTGGTCAGCTGGTTCTAAAGAATAACCTTTTAAAAATATTATTGATTAAAAAGTAAGATACTTTATTCTCCCAAAATGGCTTGATCTGTTGCTGAATGCAGGAATAATGGGTGAAAAATAAAATAAAGTAAAGAATAAAGAATTGTCCCAGGTCAAAGGCGTGGAGCCCAAGGCTGAAAATATCTGCTGAGTTTGAGACTTCATTGGGGTGGAGGGGTTTGGGAGCAGATAAAAAGTTATGAACAGACAATGCAATCCCCACACAACTATCAAAAAGAATGTGGTTATTAATTCCTCCCATGCACAAAGTATCATGTTATCAGGACCAGGCCACTTTCATCATGCAGAGCCAAACAAAGATCCCATTTTATTTCATAGCTACAGGGCAGGTTCTGATAGCTGGGGTCTGTCTGTTATGTGAAATTGGTACCTTTGGTTTCATCACATTAAAAAGTAAGTGCGTCTGTTGCTAATGTCACAGGATATTTATTAACAGGCTGGTTTAGCTCAACTACCCACAGCCTTGAACTGCAAGACCAAAACTCGATCTTGACTAAATGATAGCCGAAGAAAAAGTCTCATCCACTGTAAGAGAGTGTGTGTCTGTGTGTCAGTGTGTGCGTGTGTGTGTCTGTGCATGTGGTCATGAGTGTGTGTATGCGTGTGTGTATATGTCCTTGTCCCTGTGTGTATATATGTGTCCATGTCCGTGTATGTATCTGTGTGTATGTGTCTGTGCATTTGTAAGAGTGTGTGTGTCCGTCCGTGAGAGAGTGTGTCTTTGGGCATATATGTGCCTGTGTGTGTGTCTGTGCATTTGTAAGAGCGAGAGTGTGTGTGTGTCTGTGTGTACATGGGTGTCCGTGCACGTGTGTCTCTACATTTGCAAGAGCTTGTGTATATCCGTGAGACTGCATGTGTGTGTGTGTGTGTATGTCAGTGTGTGTACATGTGTGTCTGTGCATTTGTAAGAGAGAGTGTGTCCATGCGTGTGTGTCTGTGCATTTATAAGAGTGTGTGTCCATGAGAGTGTATAAGTCTGTGTGTGTGTGTCCATGAGAGTGTATATGCCTGAGTGTATGTGTGTGTGTGGAGTGGGAGTTGTGGCACCGTGTTAGGTATTGACTCCTGTCACAAATCTCGACTGTGGTCTCCTGGTTCAGCAGAAGCTGCTTGTCAATCAGAGATGACAAGATGAGGCCCTTAAGTGGCCCTTAATTAACCCTTAAAGGCCTCAATTGCTGTGCCACTTGAGAAGGTCCCCAGTGGACCTTCTCACAAAGTTCTTCATGGTGAAGTCCTGGGAAGAAGCTAAGAATCTTACCTCATCCAACATGGCTAATTATTTCCTCCTTCTTGGTCCCTTCCTCACTAACACATGGTAGGAGGAAATTACAGCCTTTGAGCTAAAATGGGGAAAGAAGGAACTTGCAGGATCCCCACAGTATTGTCGTACTTCTGAAGCATTGTCACTGCTGTGGGAACTACCACAGTCAACATGTGCATAGCGAGAGTACAATATGATAATGACTAGTGACACTTTGTGTGGGTTAATTTTGGTTAGAATATAGAAGAAAATCCATTTGCCCTTCTCCAGAATAGGATCATTTCCATCCATTGAAGAGAGGTGCAAGGGCTTGTTTTCCTTATGACATGGAATTCTCTTCCCCGGAAGGTCATGGAAGGCTGGTTCTTTAAATTTGTATATGGCCAGGTCAGATGGATTTTTGATAACAAGTGGGCTGAGGGTTTAGGGATGCAGCCAGGAAAGTGGACCTGAGACCACAATGAGCTCAGCCATGATCTCACTGAATGGTGGAGTAGGCCCGGGCAGCTAGATGGTCTACTCCTACTCTTTATTGGGCAATGTAATGGTGCAAAATATCAGTACAGTTCAGTTTTCTAGATTTGAATAGACAAGGAATAGAGGGATATGGGTAGTGTAGAAGTGAAAGGTTTTTTAGTTCAAAAAGACATCATGTGACGGTACAGTCATGGTGGGATGAAGGGCCTGTTCTCATGCTGCACTGTTCTTTGAATTGGACCTCATGGCCTTTCTGACACAGTGGAGAGATTGCTACCCACAGACTGGTGAACAGAAGCATGGCATTGATGGCATGCTGTGGATCCAAACCAACAAGCACATTGTTCCTGGAAATTCTTAATCAGAGAGGCTGGTGTTTCTGAAACACACTGGGGCCAATGCCATTTTAATAATATAAGCCATGGTGTGAGAGGTAGACTCTCACCTCGACGTCAACAGGTTTAAGACCATCTGGGACTTGAGAACAAATTGTTAACACTCCAGTGCAGTGCTGAGATTTCAAATTGAAGGATAATTGTTTTGAAGAGGAGCAGTTGAGTTATTCCCAGTGCCCTGAGCAATATTTAACCCCTGATATATAAAATGTAGGGTTTATTTTCTCTTTTCTGAGAGGTACAGAATTAGTACCACACTCTTTCACCTTTGAGGCAGGGTTTCAAGTCCAGCTCACAGCTGTGCTAAGGCCTCATAGAATCATAGATCCCTTACAGTGTGGAAACAGGCCCTTCGGCACAAAAAGTCCACACCGACCCACACAGACCTGTCCCCCTATCAGCCACGTAATTTATACATCCCTGAACACTATGGGCAATTTAGCATGACCAATCTACCTAACCTGCATCCTCGGATTGCGGGAGGAAACCAGAGCACCCAGAGGAGACCCACGCAGACACAGGGAGAACATGCAAACTCCATACAGACAGTTGCCAAGGGTGGAATTGAACCCAGGTCCCTGGCACTGTGAGGCAGCAGTGCTAACCGCTCAACCACTGTACCGCCCCTAACATCTACTCACTGTATTTAATAATGACTAGATAACAATATGGAGATTCGTGCATCCAACTTTTCTGATGGCACAATGATTGGTGGTGCAGTCAGCTGTGCAGACAGCAGTGAATTGCGGAGATACTAAAGGATGAAAGGAGTAATAAGTTAAGGGAGGTCTCACCTGTCAGTTGGAGACTGACAAGAGCCTGGCACCACCTCATTTCAGGAACATTTGCAGCGTTCATTGCCAGTCAGATATTTAACTGGACAGCAGCATGCCTCACCTGGGATCAAGGAACCAGGAGTGCAAGTCCTGCGTGCCAAGTGAGACTGGCTAATCGGGGAGACTGGCAACTCTACACAACAGCGACGCCATTGGGCAGGCACTGTCTGCTGGCCCTGAGATACCCACCTAAGGATTAATATTGTCATTGACCCCAGGCTGCAGGTGAGTGATGGTGAGAGCGGGAGATGGACTGGAGGCTGCAGAGGGACAGCAATGCCCGTTGGTAACAGCTAGATGCTGTGTCCCTCCATCTGGCACTGGGCACGGTTTCGCAACCCACCAGGCCAACATACGACCCGATATGGGCTTGCTTCTCGTGCTGCAAGCATGAAAAATCTAGCACAGACCTAAAAGTACGAAACACAGCAGCTCTTGAAAAGAAAGCCAGAATTAACCAGTTTGTTCACGGTAGCCCATCATTTCTTCACAAAAGGAGATTTTCATTGCATTCAACGGCATGTGGGCTTGAATTTCAAGAGCGAGTCATACACAGACCCAACCTATTCATTCTCAAAGGAATCTAAGATAGGTTTCTGGTGTGTTTAGCTGCCAGAGTGTAACTCCAAAGATCAAAATCTAACTCGCCTCAGCTGTAGATCTAGACTGGTAATTTTACTACATTAGAATAGAATAGAAAAGAAATTTACGGCCATGTGTACTTTCACATGAAAAATAGTGAAAAGTCACCTCACCACACCACCCACATCAATGACAGAAGTCATACATAATAACTAGTGATATAAGATTAAGTCAAAGTTCATCACACTTCAGAGTAATGGCTCCCGGGTTCGGGGAAAGCCGATTTAGGAACGATGGAAATCCCTGAAGATGCATCCAGGCCAGGATCACCACGCCGAGCTGCTGGATACTAGACTGGAAGCTTCTGCTGAAGAAGACCACCATGCCAAGCTGAGACCACCAATCTTGGACAAGACCACCTGCCAGGCCATTGGAATAGCTGGGCACCAAAGACGAAGAAGACCTCCATGTGGGGACGAGACCTCCACACCAGGAGACCAGCTTTCTCCTCCTTCAGGTGTCTGCACCTTGCTGTGGACCTGAACCCTCAGTCTAGCCTGCAAGTCTGGGCTGGGGAATCAGTCCAGGATCTGTTTCTCACTTGTCGGGAGACCGCAGTCTAGGGGGGAAGCTTGGCGTGTCTGGCTCTTCCTGGCGTTGCTGCCACCAGAGGCTTAAAACAAAAGAAAATGAAGGAGAAAGAAAAATTAGTCCAAGAAATTAGTTGGGGCAGCAGTAGGTGTAATATATTTGGGTTGAACATGGAACTTAGAACAGTGCAACACAGGAACAGGCCTTCAGCCCACTGTGTTTTTTTTATTCACTCACAGGATGAGGGTGTCGCTGGCTAGGCAGCATTTATTGCTCATCCCTAATTGCCCAGAGGGCAGTTAAGAGTCAACCACATTGCTGTGGGTCTGGAGTCACATGTAGGCCAGAGCAGGTAAGGATGGCAGTTTCCTTCCATAAACAACATTAGTGAACCAGATGGGTCTTTCCCAACCATCGATTCACAGTCATTGTTAGACTCTTAATTCCAGATTACCTATTGAACTCAAATTCCACCATCTGCCGTGGCAGGATTTGAACCCAGGTCCCCAGAACAGTAACTGAGTTTCTGGATTAATAGTCCAGTGATAATACCACGAGGGCCATTGCCTCCTCAAGAGGGATGTGTGTACATGTATGATGCTATTCTAAAATAATCCCATCTGCCTGCACAAGGTCTATATCCCTGTATTCTTTACCTGTTCATGTACCTGTCTAAATGCCGCTTAAAAATTGTTTTTGTGTCTGCTTCTATCACCTCCCCTTGACAGTGCATTCCAGGTATCAACTACCTTCTGTGCAAAAACTTTCCTCACACATCTCTTTTCAACTTTCTCCCTCTCACCTTAAGCTTATGTCCTCTAGTATTTGACGTTCCCACCCTGGGAAAGAGTCACTATGAAAAGGCTGATATCCTGTCACCAAGTCACCCTTTATTTATTAGTGTGCAGTACACTGGCTGTGGCTAGCCAGCTTGGAGTCAATCTCCCAGAACTGAGGAGATTCTGAATCCCCTGTTTCTACAGGTCAGCCAGGGCTCCCTGAAAGGCCCAAGTTAACAACCCCGATCAAGGATCTCATAGTAAATGAGACCCACCTGGTTCCAATCACCACATTCTAACAATCCATCGTATCGGCGCTCCTAATGATTTTATATATGAAGTCACCACTTCAGTTTCTGGGGTTCTAGCTTTTGGGGGTATTTGATAAAGTACCTCATACCAGGCTACTTAATAAAATGAGAGACAGAGCCCAGCTGGAACACTGTGAACAGTTTCAGCCCCCTTATCTAAGGACAAATATGTTGACATTGGAGAGAGGTTTCACCAAGGCTGATCAGGTATATGGAGGAACTGTCATATGAGGAGAGGTTGAGTAAGTTGGGCCTGTACTCATAGAAATTTAGAAGAGTGAGCAGTGGCCTTATTGAAATGCACAAGGTTGACAGAATAGGTGGGAGGGGCTAGGACTAGAAGGCAAATTCTCAGACTTTGAACGATTGCCATTTGAAGCAGAGGATAGAACTTCTTTTTCTCTCAGACAGTGGCGAGCCTGTGGAATTCTTTAGCACAGAAGGCTGTTGAATTATTAAGAATATTCAATGCTGAGATGGACAGATTTTTAATCAGTAAAGGAAACAAGGGTTTGTGGGGAAAAGGCAGGAAAGTGGAGTTGAAGATGATCAGATCAGCCATGATCTCACTGAAAAGTGAAGCAGCGTCGATGGACCGAATTGCCTACCCCTACTCCTATGTGATATGGATTTAAACCACGTGACTTCCAAGAAGAATCTTTTAAACAAAAAACACCCTAATGTGTTCTTTAAGTGTTCTTCATTGTGGGCCGAAAGGCCTGCACTGTGCTATGCTGTTCTTTAAGTAATGCCTTAGAAAAACGTGCAGGTATCTCCTCAATCTTCAAATGAACCACTGCCCACTATTCTCTAAGCACGAAGCCTCAAAAATATTAATAAGTAAGCATCTTCATAGTATCGCCTTTTAATCCATACTCCAGGTCATACAAACTTGCGCTGTGAAATCTCTTCATGTAAATCTTTGAACCTCAGCAACATTTTATTGAATCTATGCTGCACTCGTTCCTAGTGCAAGTTATCTGTTTAAGGTGTAACCACTACCCGAAACTGCACAGTATTCCAGATCTGTTTGAACTAGAGTAGTTGTAATAAAACTTCTGCACTTCTAAATTCTAGTCCTCCGTTTATAAAGTCTAACATTCCAGTGGCAATGTTGACTAACTTTCTTTCACTGACAACTACATTTTAGAAAATCTCTTTTGATCTCTATTGTACCTGGATTTCATCTTGTTAAACCATTTTGGGATCATCTGCTTCAGTTTCCAATTATGAAACGGAATATCTCCAACTTGCCTGTAGTGAAACCCATATTTTTTAGCTTAGCTTGGCTTTTTAGCCAATTCCTTGTGTGGATTTTAATTCCCCCTCTTGGCCAGGGGTATTTAATCAAGTGGGTGGGTGATGGTTGGGATTTCTGTTGCTAAAGCGTGTCCAGAATTGAGTAGCAGGAACGGTCATAGAAGTCCCTTTCACCCTGCTGCTAATTGGAGCCCTTAAACTGGCATTTTCATCTCACAGCTGCTATCACCCATTGGTGTGTGTGTGTGTGCATGTGCGCACGTGCATGTCTGCATGTAGTGTGTTAGGATGGAGTTAGTCAGGGGAAGCCTTTGCATGCTTGGTGCATTCCTCCAAGAACAAACAGTTTATTGGCCAAAGTGCATTTTCCCTATAAAGTTGATCTCCACAGACACTTTGTCCATTGCCGTGTGTGTATGCGCGCGTGTGTGTGTGTGTGTGCGTGCGCAAGTAACCGGTTTATGAGAAGGTTGATAATTGGTCATATCGGTCATGCTTCTATTGAATGCTAGAATAGACCTGAAGGGCCAAATGGCCCACTCCTCTTTCTAAAACCTTCGTCCATTTGAAAAAAAACTGATGGGATAGCTAAAGAAAGAAGATACCCACTGCTAGGAAGTCTAAGGCAAAAGAGTATAATCTTAAAATCAGAACCAAGCTATTCAGGGCAGATGTCAGCAAGTTCTTCTTTCAAGTGTAGGACAAACTCCCACAGAAAGAAGCAAGTTGATGCCTGTTATTCATATTTGTAAATCTAGATTGTTAATATTTTGTCACCAATGGCGTTAAGGTAAATGGAGATGAATAAATGGAATTGAGAGTCAGATGAGCCATGTTCCCATTGAATGATGGAATAGTTCCAAGGTGCTGAATGGCTTCCTCCTATTTCTTTATTCAGACTAATGAAACATAGCTCTGAAAAGGATCTAAGCAAAGCATGATCAGCCAATTATAATGTCATTTGCAGTAGGTACACTGATAGTACAGGACTGTCCTAATCAGTAATCTCAAAACAGGCCAGAGTACAGAAGTCTGTCTGAGTGCTATCCTTACAACTGTACCAAACATGCAGCACTTTCCAACAACGGGTACAGTGTCTCACCGAGATACTTCAACAGCACACCCGAACAGAGCTGGAGTAATACTATCAAAGGATCATCACATCCGTGTACCTGTCTACCTTTCACACAATCCCAAACTTAGAAGCACATCCTCACTGCTGAAGCAAAATCATGAATTTCTGACCCAACACCACTGTGGGAATACCATCAGCATGAGGACTTCAGCAGTTTAAGAAGACAGTCCATCAATAAGCTTCTTAGGGAAATACACATAACAATTAATGCAGTTTGACCCTTGCCACATGAATCCTAACCCCAAACTACTTCAAACACTTTGAACTCTTAAACCAGAATTGTGCTTTTGTACAAAAAAAAAGTCCTGAGAATAGAATTCATTGACTGCTGGAAGGTGCTGTGTGGATTCATGGGATGTTACGACTTCAGGGCATCAGGGAAACTTCAGACTTAAAAGGAAGCAATGCAAGGCAAAAACTGATTACCTCTCTCAGCAGGGTTATATCCCAGACTGTGGATGAGTCTAAAGACATGCTTATGTTTTCCTCTCAGGAATGCACAATAACAGGGGTCGAAATTGCAGGCAACCCTAATCTTAGTGTGGTAGTGAGCTGATGTACAAGTGTGGCCCAGTGTGCTGTGAAGGTCACAGCTTGAGGACACCCATTAGACACCCCTGCAATGCAGGTAAAATAGATCTCTTATTCTAACTGGGCTGGAAGCCAGGCCGACCACTAAAATGAAGAAACAGGACAAAAACCTGTCAGCAAACTTGAAAAGCCAAATACGTCAAGGTGAACTGCTTCACTGCCATATCATAAACAAAAGCAAAAATTGCTGGAAAATCTCAGCAGGTCTGATAGCACCTGTGGAGATGCATCACAGTTAACATTTCGAGTCGAGTGACCCTTCCTCAGAACTAATGGTAGCCATGAAAATGTCAACTCATGTGCAGTGCGGGGGTGGGGGGCAGTAAATGATGGATGGGGATAGAGCCCAAAGAGATCCTAAATAACAATTGGACAGACTGCTGTATCGGTGCTCTTGCTATCATCCAAGTTAATGTTGTAATGATCCATCATCCACTCTTCATGCAATCCAGGGTCTGATTTGCATAGCTTTTAACTCAATTCACTTTCCAGTCTTTGCATATGCATGTTGCGTTATGTTAGCTTTTCCAGCATTTAGTAGCTAATAATCTCACCCAGGCTTTCTGGAACTGAAGAAAAGGTGGTATAGTTCCTTGGAAAACAGAAATACTTTTGGTCTGGGGAAAGGAATCCACCAGGGAAGGGGTACTTTTTAAACTAACTTTGTTGCATTCAACTGAGAAAGGGATTGAATTAAGAAGGGGAAACAGGTTATCATTCCTCACTGAAGAATACATCCATTTGAGGGTGTCCAGTCAGGAATTGCAACTCCTAGGGGACACTCTCTGGATTAGTAATCTAGAACCCCAGGTTAAGGGTCTGGGAACATGGGTTCAAATCCCAACCAGGCAGATGGTGAAATTCTAAAAACGTACAATTAAAAAGCAAGTTTAATATCAACCATGCAATCACCAGCTATTACTGTAAAAACACATCTGATTCACTAATGTCCTTCAGGGAAAAAAATATCTACAGTTGTCTGATCTAACCTACACGTGACTCCAGACCTATGGGAATCTGGTTGACTCTTAACTGCCCTCTGCCGAATAAGCCATTCAGTTCAAGGGCAATTAGGGGCAGGTAACAAATGCTGGCCCTGCCAGTGATGCCTACATACATCCTGTGAAAGTATTTTAACAAACGGAAACCATCTCCAGAAACCTCCACAAACTAATCAGTGAGGAATGTAAAAACTCCACACGCTTCCCAACAAGAACACATTTAGAGGATCAAATTGCAACAGGCACCAGGAAGGCATCACTAGGGTCAAGGACTAAGTTGTCTTCTATCTGACACCAGGGACTCATTCAACGCGTCCACTAGGTTTATTCTGTTGTAAGTCATTTGTGGGCACCATATGCAGGGGCCTCTGAATCTACTCGAGGTGAGGCTTGTGGAACGGTAGGAGGACATCTCCATCTTAGACTACAAAACAGAGACCCCCGCAGTGACTTATGGCAGCCCAAAAACATGCGAAAACCTACGATAAAACAGGGAGACAAATTTGCTAGGGCCTGAACATTTCAGCCAGGAGCCCGCGTTTTGTGCTTCTGTCAATCCAGGTGAACCTTCAACAGCCCAGTTCAATGCCCTGCATACAGTGGCAAAGCTGCTCAGGACAGTGAACCATTCCATTGAGACCCCAGACAGTGGCAAAAAGAAAAGGCTATGTCATGCCTACTTGATAAAGCAAAACCACCATCAAGAAGGGGACAGACAGGTACCAGTCTGTTCTATTGCCGCTGTTTTCGAGGATGAGGGTAGCCCCAGGGATTAACTGAAAGGAGCCATAGGTGAGACCCACATTGATATTAACCAGTAGAGAAATACTTTCAAATGTAGATGCCTTACCCTACAGTAGGGTAACTTGAGGAAGCATTTAAAACATTGAAGCAGAGAAATGCCAAGCTGCAGCACCCCAGTTCCACATCATGTGGATGTGATCGAGGTCTCTCCCATGAGGCAGCATCCCTATTACACCCAGTGAAATGGGTCCAGATTCCACAGGCAATTGAATACATGTTGGAAAACCAACTGAGAGAGATTAGCAGCAGTAGCTGGACCCCCCCAGTTAAGCTCAGTGCCCAAGTTGGACATCTCCACTAGGGTTATTTTTATTCATTCACAGGACGTGTGCGTCAATGGCTAGGCCAGCATTCATTGCCTATCCCTAAATTTTCAGTGGGTGGTTAAGAGTTAACTGCATTGCTGTGGGTCTGGAGTCACATGAAGGCCAGGCCAGGTAACGATGGTAGTTTTCCTAAAGGACAGTAGTGAACCAGATGGGTATTTTCCTGACAATCATTATTAGACTTTTAATTACAAATTTTTATTGGGTGAAATTCCAGAAATTAGAATTTAATTAAAACTGGAGTTCCTAGAATATTACCTGGATTAACAGTCTGGCAATGATCATAGAATCCCTACAGTGTGGGAACAGGCCCTTCGGCCCAACAAGTCCATGCCGACCCTCAGAGCATCCCACCCAGACCCATCCCCCATAACCCACCTAATCTGCACATCCCTGAACAATGTGGGTAATTTATTTTGGCCAATCCACCTAGCCTGCACATCTTTGGATTGTGGGAGGAAACTCACGTAGACACGGGGAGAATGTGCAAACTCCACACTGACAGTCGCTAGAAGGTGGAATCGAACCCAGCTCCTGGGCGCTGTGAGGCAGCAGTGCTGGCTACTGAGCCACGGTGCCATACTACTGGACCATTGCATCTACCTACTGAAAAGTCAATGCAGTGACCACAGCTGATTGCTACCCAATACCTGAGCTGGAATACTGCATGAATAGCATAATTAAAGTATCCTATATCATGAAGATAAAGGTACTCAAGGGGTACCGGCAGGTCCCTGACTGCCCATGCCATCCCTTCTTTTGGTACTGTGTACACTATTTCTGGTCTGTCGCACTAGTGGAAACATCCTTTCAGCAATCAACCTGTTAAGTCCCCGAGAGTTGTTATAAGGCTCAATAAAATTGTCTCTCATTCTTCTAAACTCCAAACCTGAGAAATGAAACTAAAGCCCAGAGGCTACAGGAAAGATTATTTTGGGGGGGACATGTTCAAACCAGTGGAGTTGGAAGAAATGCTTTCAGACAAATTTTTGCTGCAACTTGACAGGTATTATACCTGGCCAACAAAAGTAGCCAGTTGTTTAACATGGTCCATCCTTCGGTTTAATGAGCTGATCATCCCCTACCCTTTATCATGCAGGTAAAAATCCTTTGGGAAATGAACATGTTTTTTCAGTCAGTAAAGTTGTAAATAGAGCATTTATTAAAATTTTTTTCATCTAATTCATTTCTTTAAAAATCAGTATTCCAACAATCACTAAATCAATCTGCACAGTGATTTTATTCAAACGGCAAGTCAAATACGCTGTAAATAACCTGACTGGCATATTACAGCTCAAGCCAAATAAATCCATAAAGAATTATATACTGGGATCAGGATGTCCAACTCATTTAAGACAGAAAATAAAACAGTTATATTTCTGTGCACCTTGACTCTTCAAATTCTGCATCAAAGATCAATTTAAATACTTTGTCATGTAAAATGCAAGTTATGCGGTAGGTAAATAAATAGATTTTCACATCTATATGGTGTCTAACTGCATGAAGATCTCTCAAAGCACAAATCACACAAGATTATGCAAAGTACAACTGTGAAGTTGTACCAGCCCACCTCCATGACATAACGCTGTTATATTTTCAACAGGCATTAGTTGAGGCATGAACTCTGACCGGGGCTTGGAAATATCTGCTCTTCAAAATGTGTTAGAGGGATCATCAATGCCCATCTGGTCTACCAGAATAGGCAGCTCAGCCTTCTGCCCTCCAACTCACTGGAAGGGTGAACATATATGAAAGACTGGCACACTGAATATTCTATGTCTTGGCTCTGCACCTCTGGCACTCTAATGTGGTACTGCCAGAGAAGATGGCAACAAAAGTCTCTTCAGACCTTGGAGCCAGAGCTCAGCAGCAACACTTTCCAACAATCTTGTATTAGGATCTCACATAGAATTAGTGTGCGGAAAATGCTGGTCCAGCACAGAAGGTCTAAACAATTTATGGCACAGGATGAGGCTAAATACAAGTCGGATAATCTGTTCCCATACTTGCACAACTACGGCCATCAGAACTGTATAAAGTACAAAGTTGAAACAACAACCCAATGATACCTCAGAAAATGCTTCGAGTAAAGCATTACTAAACTTTTGGACTGGTGCACAAGATACTCATTGAGGCCAGTGAAATGAAACATTGGAAGGGAATTACCTCTTGAGCTTTTTTGGCTTCAATGACCATGTAGACACTGTATGCAAGTACGGTACCATAAGGAAGCCTAATTAATGGAAGTAGGAAGTGAGTTTTTGCCAAATTAGTTAATTCCTTGAGTGACTATGAATACTGTGAGAATGGATAATCGTTTTATCTATTGGGAGCTGGAAATCCTGGAAAATGATAGATACTAGTCTTGTCCAGCTGAGTTTCACAGTTTGATAGTATCAGTATGACTCATTTAATGTATTGGAAAGTCTTTGCTGGGATGAATAACGCATTAATTAGCAACCAACTGTCAGTTTACATTAAATAGAACAGTGCATCTTCTTTTGCTATTGCCTTCCAATATTATATGACAACAGGCAACACAGCTGATTTGGAACTAAATGACTGATGCTCCACCTGAGCTTTTGGGTTAGCAAAAATTTCTAAATGTCACAAAAACGATCTCTGGTTTGCCTACCTGAGGATATTGTGTTAGGAAGACAATGATTGTATAAAAGAAGTCAGTCAATCATTCGAATTCAGTATAGTAAAAGGCACTTTAATGATCAATGGAAAACTAAAGAGTGGCCTCAATCTCTGCACGCCAGCTCCAGACATCCGGTTTCCTTAATGTCAGGGTTGTGAAAAATGTTGCTTCAATCAGACTGGTTCTCCTCCAATGTCTTCGGACATTTGGTGCATGCAGCAGCTGAACACTCTTCCCCCCAGTTGCTGCATCTTTTAGTTGTTTCCCCCATTGGGGCATTTAAGTGCAAGATTTCTGAAGAACCGCATGAGACTTAAGAGACTCTGTGTACTTAATGCAGTGTGACAGCTACAGTCTCCTCCAAACAGCTAAATAAACCTAAATGGATATCAGAATTACAACTTCTGAGATGTATGGAATCTTGTAAACATAATGACTTTGGTGTTCTATGAACTGCAAAGTTCATCATCTTCTGAAATTGACTGCAGCCTCCATAATTTTTACCCACGAGTCTGAAGCAGAGCCTCTCTTCTCCAAGTATCGTCAAAAATAAGGTCCGACCCAACGACCGATGTGAGGATCAACTAAGAGGTTAATAAAGTCTGAAGCTGTAAGTGACTGCCATTTCTGCAATTCGCAGCAATGTGCAGAATGACTGAAGCTCATTCATAAGGGCTGTACGTGGCTGGGTTAAGTTGGCAAGGCCAAAGCTGGCACTTACAGCACATTGTTGAACCAATTGGGAAGATTATAGGATAAGGAGAAGGAACAAGATCTCACCTCTGCTAAGGACCATACGAATTTTGTGCACCTAATTTGTGCAACCTTTTCAGACCCTCATCTGCCTAATCCTATTAGACAATGCAAAGCTAAATAAAGGGCTGGATCTGACTGCAGGCTTTTGGACCCTGATAGCAGGTCCACGTGGAGTCTGAACCCAACATGCGAGTGCAAAACCCAGTGGTGCAATCTTCCTGGGTGTGCCCTCAGAGATGTAGAAACACAAATCAAGAGGTCCAGAGGTAATCTTGTATATCAGAACAGAAGGGAAGCTCTTCTGCAAGTAGCGGTTTGGGCTGAAAGAGTAGCCTTGCCTGCTCACGGCCCTGTCGCTGGAGCATGAGGTCCCCTGATCCAACAGCAGCCCATAGCTCCACTGAGCTCATCATCATTTGTCAGATACTTTACAGACTTTTAAATGACTCTTCGATAGGTGCATGGATGATAGTATAATGTAGGGTATGCAGGGTCGTTTGATCTTAGTAGGATAGTAGGTCGGCACAACATTGTGGGCTGAAGGGCCTGTACTGTGCTGTACTGTTCTATGTTCTATCTCAGCATGCATTCCAGATCTAACCACTCACTGTGTAAGAATGTTTTTTTTTTCTTCATATTGCCTTCGGTTCTTTAACCAATCATTCCAATTTGATGTCCTCTGGATCTTGATTCTTCTGCTAACAGGAACAGTTTCTCTCTATCTACTCTCTGTCCAGATGCCATATGATTTGGGACACCTCTACCAAAATACCCCTCAACCTTCCAGGCGAACAATCCCACCTCCTCCAAATGAAGTCCCTCATCTTTATAAGAATTCTTGTAAATCTCTTCTTCATCCTCTCCAACACCTTTACATCCTTCCTAAAGCATGGTGGCTGTTAATTGAGGCTGAAGCAGTTTTTAAATAAAAGTTTCATCATAACTTTCTTATTTTTGAACTGTATGGATAATATCTGAAGAGAAGGCACTTGTTGGAGGAGGGGTCAGCGTTACTGAGTTGAAGCACAGCATGGCTATGGAGAACGTACCAGCCATTTGTGTTTGTGCAGTAGTCTCGGACACGAGTCAGCTACATGAGGGAACTGCCTTATCAAAGCTTTCTCCCGATTTGAGGCCCCACACGCTTCCAAGGCTGTCTCCACAAGATCATGAAAATCAGGCTTATAGTATGCCTGTCTGCTCCCAGCATTGCATTCATTTTTGCTTCAAAAATGACAACCAAACCCTTTCATTTTTAAAGGGTTTGAAAGAGAGGACAAGTAAATTTGTGAGGTGTTAGCCCAACGAATTGCAATATTGTTAGAGAAAAAAACCCAAAAGAACTGCAGATGCTCGAAATCTGAAACAAAAACAGAAATTCCTGGAAAATCTCAGCAGGTCTGGCAGCATCTGTGGAGAGAAATCAGGGTAAACGTTTCGGGTCATATGACCCATCCTCAGAACAAGGAAAGTTAATGCTAATTTCTCTCCACAAATGTTGCCAGACCTGCTGAGATTTTCTAGCAATTTCTGTTTGTGTTAAATTAGAGATCTAACAAGTAACTTCCTCTGTGGGCTTCTGACATATAAACAAGAGTGGGGCATTTGGAAATGTTCCTAGGCTGACACTCCTACAGTCAGTTGTGGTTCTGCCTGAGCAAAACTTTCATTTACTTAAAGAGTTTTAGAAGTTTCTTTGTTTTAGTAAAACTGAATGCTTTAAAGCAAACAGGGTAACAGCAGAGGAATGGAGGGTACCTCTTTCTCACAAGTCTGGCAGATGTCCCAGTTTGCTGCTTCATTGAAGGAAAGTGTCAAAATAATGGCCCTCCTCACAAAAAGGAGCAAATATAGAGAGAGATAAGGGGCATCATTCTGTTCTTCCAGCCTCGAACCTCAACCCAGTTCCGTATGTTATCTTCAATGAACGAGATAGATCTAATGCTGCAGAACAGACCTTTTTCTCAGATTATCTCTGCTTTTAAATTGCTCTAAGGGATCATTTTTAAAGGTATCTTGAATGGCTGAAACCAAGAACCTCTGGCCATTACTGAGCTAACATGCTCTTCCATGAACTGCACAGGACGAACTAATGCAAATGGAGGGTTTTACAGCCTTTAGAAAAATACTCATTCATAGAATGTGGGAGTCGCTAGCCGAGACAGCAATTATTGCCCATCAGTGACAATCCCTAATAAACTGACTTATACTTTTTCCAATATTAATTTCAGCACACACTTTTGGTGTTGGTAAATACAAAGAAAATAAATTGAAAAGACTGTTTTAAAGGAAAGTGGAGTGCCTGCTGCTATCTCACACATAATGGATGGGAACACATTTCAGTAAATGCTCTCAGCCGCCCTGCTCGATACAAGGTAAGTTTGACATCCACTAAAGCTGCTGGAAAAGCACACAATGTCACTCGGACTTTATGGCCTAATACTTGTCTTTTTCTGCAGGAGACTTTCTTCCATTAGTAGCCCTGCTGAGCTCTCGTCCTTGGCTTGCATCTCCCTTTCTGGAAGGCAGATTTCTGCGTCTGCTGCTGTTGTCTGCTGCTGCAAAGAAAATTACAACACAACTGAGTGATATTCCTGCAGAAAGGAGTTAAAGACACTGATATCCTTCACCCTCCACTTAACAATGCTATCTTTGAGCTGTATTCTGGAGGAGCAGGGATGTTATAGTCATCCTGTATATACCACTCAGTGTAGTAAAGAGTCTGGAACACCCTTTAAGATGTGCATAACTGTATAGCAATATGATCAAAGAGTGGTCATACTCATTAAATTGTTAATTGTAAAGTTATGGGGCAGAGGTTAACATTCAGTTAATTAATAAATCTGGAATTAAATACTATTAACTGCTGGAATTAAATTTAATATGATCACGAAATGGCTGCACCTGTGTTAAAAATCATGTGGTTCACTCAAACTCTTCACAAGAGGAAATCTGCCATTGATTCCTCATCTGGCCAACAAGCAAATTCAGACCCTCATAAAGTGGTTGACTCTTAACTGCCCTCTTGTAATTATCTCTTTGCCTCAATTAATTGGATCATAGGTCATTCCTTCACGTGCTATTCAGCTGTTGATATTTTACTCACCTTGTCCGACACTTTCGATCACCTGCAGAGACTTGTTCTTCAGCCCACTGACACTTCACTCACAACATTTGTACGATGTTTTGACCTCTCTGCCTATAAATTTGGTGCCTGTGTGCTTCTCTTCACTTCTGCTGATGATAGAGCAGTGTTCCAAAAGCTTGTGATTACAAATAAACCTATTGGACTATAACCTGGTGTTGTGTGACTTCTGACCTTGCCTTCTGAAGTGGTGTAACAAGCCTACAAACAGTTGCTGCAGAATAAAACACTGTGGATACTGCTACACCATCCAGCAGTGCAGCAATTCAAGAAGCAGCTCACATTCTCAAGGGCAAAAGGGATGCATAATAAATGTTGGCCTTGCTGAGACACTCTCATGCCAGGAATGGCAAATATCAGGTTATGTACAGGACAATCTTTTGATCTTTTCATAATTCCTTGTCTCTCCAGAGCTACAGGCTTGTTGTGACGATTTAAAAGAAAAATTATTCATTCACAGGATGAGGGCGTCACTGGGCAGGCCAGCATTTGTTGCCCATCCCTAATTGGCCAGAGGGCAGTTAAAAGTCAACCACATTTGCTGTGGGTCTGGACTCCCATGTAGGCCAGGCTAGGTAAGGATAGCAGTTTTCTTCCCTAAAGGATAATTAGTGAACCACATGGGTTTTTGCCAACAATCAGCTCAATCCTAAATCCAGAATTTTATCAAATTCAAATTCCATCATCTGCAATGGAAGGATTTGAACCTTGTGCCCAGAACATTACTTGGGTCTCTGGATCAACAATCCAGCGATAATACAACTAGGCCGTCACCTACCCTGGCTTTAAGCGGTGTATTTTTTTTTAAATGAAGCAAGCTTGAGACAAGAGGTTTGAAACAGTCTACTCAAAGTCAATACAGTAAACAATTTGAGAGGCCTTGGGTTTTTTTCCAAAAATTGGAACAATAGAAGCAGCCTTTTTGGGTGGGGTCAAGTACCTACAGAACCAGGATTTTTAGTTTTAGCTTTCCACAGTTGCTGATGTCTTGGAGCTGGATGTGGAAGCTGTTATTCCTCTCTCTGTTACAGCTAAAAGGTGAGGCTTTCTTTCTGCTGCAGAACTGCATGTGAGACAATCTATTTTATTGAGTCTGCCCTTGCCAACAGTGTGTTTATGGGATGTTACTGTATTGGAACAGCTAATTAGAAGCAGTTAAAATATACATTATTTTGTTGAGCACTTTGATAGAGTTACAGTTAAGCCAATTCTTTTCTTTTATTTTGTATTTTAACAGTAGTATAAAAAAAAAGTGTTTTTTGCTGGAAGTAGTTTGACCAATAGAATTGCATCTACCTTTAAAGTAAGAAAAAGTTAGGGTCTAGGCTATCTTCTTAATATAATTTGAAAGGGTTTGGTCTGGCCCATAACATATTGGGGTCTCTTGTTGGGATCAAAATCTCTAATTCCAGGTTAGGTTTAGGATTATTGGACTCAAAGGTATTGAGGGCCAAGCGTTGATATTTTTTATTCCGGGTGTTAAATTCATTTAAACAGGGTATGCCTTGTACAGCTATGGCTCTTTCAGTCGCTAAGAGTTGGGGGCGGGTGACCTTTGTTTTCACATCCCATGGGACCATCTATCTATGCCCAATGAAATGGCCCAGGAGCAAGACTTGGGCTTTTGCGAGCTCGCTCTTAGCCAGGTTTATCACCAAGCCTGCCTATTGAAGACAACTGAACAGTTCCAATAGATGCTCCAAACATTCTTTACATGTGAGACTAAAAATGACTAGATTGTCAATATTCACCACATAATCGGGTAATCCCAAAGTGACTTATTTGGTTAATCTTGAAATGTGTCTGGCGCATTTTTCACATCAATGGCATGACACTAAACTGGTACAGTCCATTCTGCACTGCAAAAGCCGAAATTGCCTTCGCTCTTTCAGATAAAGTCACCTACCAGTATCCTCTGACTGAGTCCAACTTAGAAATATAAGTTGCTTGTCCCACCTTCTCACTACCGTCTTCCAAATGTGGATTTGGATATGAATCAGATTTTGTAAATGCATTGGCTTGGCAGGAGTCCATACATAATCGTTGAGTACCATCTAGTTTTGGTACCATTACTAGGGGTGAGCTCCAATCATTGCAACTCACTTCAATTATATTGTCTTTGTGCATGCGTTCAATCTCTGAACCTATGCTGACTTCAGAGGGTTAAGTCTATAAGGATGTTCCTTAATTGGAACAGCATTTCCTATATCTACATCATGCATAATTAGATTAGCACTTCCCAGTTTATTCCCACATATCTCCCATGAGATTGTAGTTACTCTTTCACATCATTTCGATTTTCTTCTGGAAGGTAACTCAATAATTCCTCACTGTCCCACTTAATTTGAGGAATGTCCAATTTAGAATCATCTGAACTTTGTTCTTCACTCCGTGTCACAACCAGTAACATATTCTCCTGTTGCTTTCCTTCCCTATCAAAATATCTTTTGAGCATATTCACATGACATGTTCTATGAGATTTCTTTCTATCTGGCGTTCTTATCAAATAATTCACCTCACTCAATCTCGTTTCAATTTATTAAGGCCCACTAAACCTTGTCTTTAAAAGTTCATCTACCACTGGGAGGAACGCTGACACTTTATCTCTGCTAGCAAAATTACAAATTTTTCATCTCTTCTCTACTTTTTATTTCATCACATGTTGTGGTACTTTCAAATGCTGTCTAGCCAACTCACTTGCTCTATTTAATCTTTCCCTAAAATTTGACAAGAGTGGTCTCTGGACTCGTAGCTCGTAACTGAGTAGCTCTTCTACAATCCTTTTAGCCGTGATACTGTGTAATGGAATGGAAATCTGGTAGACACATCATTATGGTCTTTAAGACTCTTTATAAAATGTTCCTCATATGCGAGATATTAAGGGTGCTGGTTTTATCACTCACTGCCTGAGGTTTTCCAATTACCTGACACATATGACATGGCCAGCAAAAGTCAACCACGTTGTTACACAGTCCAGGCCAATAAAAATGTTCTATTTTGGCTCGAGTTTTCCTTCCTCCCAAATGACCTTCCATTGGTAATTCATCTGTTACCCACGACACCCTCTTTCTATAACCCACCAGTGATGCTACTTAACGAACTTCTGCCCATTTTCCATCCTCCTGGATATGTGATGTTCTCCATTTCCTCATCAAGACTTCATTTGTAAACTAATAACATTCTGGGATAAACACAGATTATTCTATGATTGCTTTTTGATACAACTGCTTCAGTTTTTCATCTTTCTGTTGTAATTCAGTGAATTTCTCTAAAATAAAAATATCCATTTTGTCCTCAACCTGTGCTTGTTCTTTTTTTTTCTCAACCATTTGATCAAACATAGTCTCTGATAATTGAACTCAACTTCCTTATCTTTATTCTTTGATTTCTCCTCCTGTTTCCACTTGTGGCTTTGTGACCTTGTAACCACACAGTCAGGAAAAACCCCTGGATAGGTTACCTGTAACACCTTAGTTGCCTGATTTTCTACTAGCTTTTCAACCACAGCAGGCATCACACCCATCAGTGATTCAGCTATATCATTCCTCAGGATAAACTGCATTTCTGGAACCAAGAATTTCTCTATTATTCCTCCCACCACTTCACCAGTTTTCACCGGACTCTCTAACCTCATCTTACATAATGGAACACTGCTCTTCTCATCATAAATTCCACATATTACCACCTTTTTTGGCAATGCTCCTTCCAAATTACACATGTCCTCACCTCTTACCATTAAAAGATTGGCTTGCTCCCTGTAGTGATTGGAATCAGGTGGATTTCATTGAACACAAGATCCTTGGTTGGTGTTAACCTGAGCCAGTCCGGAAGCCCTGGCTAACCAATTTAAACAGGGGATTTAGAATCTCCTCAGTTCAAGGGACTGTCTCTGAGCTGGCTGGCCACATCCAGTGTACTGTGCACTAGTAAATAAAGGGTGACTTGGTGACGGGACAGCAGCCTCTGTGCAGTTATTTCACTCCTTTATCTCTTGAAATCT
The DNA here is from genome assembly GCA_024137785.1 of Ginglymostoma cirratum. Lineage (NCBI taxonomy): Eukaryota > Metazoa > Chordata > Chondrichthyes > Orectolobiformes > Ginglymostomatidae > Ginglymostoma > Ginglymostoma cirratum. Next base: position 74,955,071 of record JAHRHZ010000283.1, read on the forward strand.
TAATTTCTTTACCTCATCCTCTTGGCATATACAAGTAAACCTTACCTTCACAACTAAATTCTTTAATGAAATCTGGCACTTTTTTCTCAACCTACCACTGACCAGCTTGTACATTCTGTTGTAGCCTTTTAGCTTTCACTGTGCTTTCCTTAATCTCTTCAGGAAAAATCACTGGCTTATCCAGTTTTCCCTCTTCCACTTTCCCAGTACTTTTTTTAAGCCAACACTGTAACTACATGTGGCCTACTTTATTGCAGTGAAAACACCTGAGCTTTTGAACTTCTCTTTTCCCCCTCACGGGTTTCCTTTTTACCCTGTGGTCAACTATCTTTACTATCTTCAAGGAGATCTTCTTTTCCATTACCACCTGAGGATTTCCCTTTTCCAATTTCTGTCCCTCACAGATTGAAATTGATGTCAGAAGTCAAACTTTGATTTATGAACCAACTCAATCAACTGCCATTTCCACTGCTAATCTTGCAGTCTTAACTCTCTGCACTATTTCAGGAAGTGAATTTTTGAACTCCTCTAAAATAATCATCTCTCTCTAAGAGCATCATGTCTTTGATCTATTTTGAATGCCCGTAACCACCTACCAAAATGACTTTGTTTGATCCTTTCAAACTCAATGTACGTTTGACCAGGGCCCCTCCTTAGATTCCTGAAGCGTTGCCTGTAGGAGTCTAGCACTAGGTCACACACATTTAAGATGGCTTTTTTTTTAAGCTTATCTAGATATATCCTCTGATAGTGATACAAATACCTCACTAGCTCTACCTACCAACTTTGTTTGGATCACTGGCCATTTCATTTGTTTAGTCACTTTCTCAAATGAAATGAAAAAGGCTCCTACATCCATCTCATTAAACCTAGGCAATGCTTGGACATATTTAAATCAATCCCCCACCAGGCCTTTGGCTATGATGGGATTGCTCTCCATGACTGTCCTGATCACTGCTCCTACCTTTCACCTCTACCTCTGCCATTTTAAGTTGACTCTGAATTTTCAGTTCCAACCTCTGAACTTCAAAAACGCTCTTTCTCCCTTTTCTCTCTCTCTTTCTTCTTCTAGGGCCATCCTTTCTTTTTGTTTTTATTCTGCTAGGGCTGTTCTCTCTTTCTGCTTTGAATTGTAATTCAAACATTTCGTTTCCTTTTCGAGTTCAAGCTGCTTCATTTGCAATTGAATTTTAGCCATTACCAAAGATCGAACTGTTGCAGTAATTATCTCCCCTTTTCGCACGGACAAAGGCAACCCTATTCCAGCTCGTCTGTCAATTCCAAAACCTTTGCCTTGCTCATTTTCTGTAAAATTCCCAAAGTGACTTTTTCCAACCCCCCCAGTGAGTAAGAACTAGAGTTCTAAAGAAGAGTCACTGGGCCGAAAACATTCACTCTAGATTTCTCTCCACAGATTCTGCAAGACCTGCTGAGACTTGCCAGGATTTTCTGTTTTTGTTTCAGGTTTCCAGCGCCCACAGTCGTTTCATTTTTTTTGTCTGGACTTGAGAGTGAGAGCAGTTTCGAGATGGAGAGTTGCAGTGGTAAAGGGAGGGCTGGCCAGCTACTTGGAAAGTCAATGAGAGAAAGCTGGAAGGGCAGTGAAAGGTTTGGAAACTGACTGGGAGGATCAGAAAGCAGTATGGACAAGGAGAGAAAGGATTGGCCAGAGCCCAAGGGAGTGTGTGTGAGAGAGAGAGACAGATAGACAGACAGAAAGAGGGTAAGGCTCAGACAGAGGGAGGTTTAGTAATTGGGAAAAGGCCGCTGTAAAAAGATGCCATTTGGGTAGCATGATCCTAGGATTTACCCGACCCGGAACAACGTTAAAGCAAAACTCCCCACCAGGTATCACCGGATTATTAGTCACGTATTGTAACTATTGTCCCACTGTAACCACAACATATGGCTATTAAAGTATAACAATTTAAAAGCAGTTGGTAAAATAAACATGAAGTACAATGTTGATAAGTGTGAGGTCATCCATTTTGGTAGGAATAACAGCAAAATGGACTATGTTTTAAACGGTAAAAAATTGCAGCACGCTGCTGTGCAGAGGGACTTGGGTGTCCTTGTGCATGAATCGCTGAAGGTGGGATTGCAGATGCAGCAGGTGATTAAAAAGGCAAACGGAATTTTGTCTTCCATTGCTTGAGGAATGGAGTTTAAAAACAGGGAGGCTATGCTGCAGCTGTATAGGGTCCTGGTGAGGCCACACCTGGAGTACTGTGTGCAGTTTTGGTTTCCTTACTTGAGAAGAGATATACTAGCACTGGAGGGGGTGCAGAGGAGATTCACTCGGTTGATTCCAGAGTTGAGAGGGTTCGATTATGAGAAGAGACTGAATAGACTGGGATTATACTCATTGGAATTCAGAAGAATGAGGGGAGATCTTATAGAAACATATAAGATTATGAAGTGAATAGATAAAGTGGAGGCAGGGAAGTTGTTTCCGCAAGCAGGTGAAACTAGGACTAGAGGGCATTGCCTCGAAATAAAGGGAAGCAGATGTAAGACTGAGGTCAGGAGGAACTTCTTCACGCAAAGGGTTGTGAATCTGTGGAATTCCCTGCCCAGTGAAGCGGTTGAAGCTACCTCACTGAATGTTTTTAAGGCAAGGCTAGATAAATTTTTGAACAGTAAAGGAATTGAGGGTTATGGCGTGTGGGCGGGTAAGTGGAGCTCAGTCTCAAAAAGATCAGCCATGATCTTATTAAATGGCGGGGCAGGCTCGAGGGGCCAGATGGCCTACTCCTGCTCCTGGTTCTTATGTGAACTCTTTCATCAAAAATATTTCAGTGTATAAGATAACTTTATATGTTACAAATATTTAACATTGTGTAATAACACGTACAATGCAATTGGCACAATAACTAGAATTTGGGAGAATTTAGGAGACTCGCGCTAGCAACAGTGACATTTCGTATACAAACACTCAGATAATGGTTGCTGTTTTATACGTTACAGGTTCTCATGGCAATGAACATACTCTAAAGAACTGATCTGTAATTGTGGCCTAAATCAAGTCTCTTGCACATAAAATATACGCAAAGAGAATAAAACCAGTTTATCACTGCTTTTCCATAATGCTGGAAAAGGAAACTACTTTTCTTGGTCCTATAAAAATCCGCTTTTCATCCACCACTGATGAGTTGGTGCTTTTATCTCATTTATCAGTGCCTGTGTACATCTATTCAGTATCTCACTTCACACACATCTTTGATAAAAGGTACTGCAGATGCTGGAGAATCTGAGATAACAAGCATGGGGCTGGATGAACACAGCAGGTCAAGCAGCATCATAGAAGCAGGAAAACTTGACGTTTCGGGCCTAAACCCTTCATCAGAATTCTTGTTATCTCACACACATCTTTGGACAGGTTACAAGTAGCAGGAGAGTTGAATTCTTACTGAAGAATTGCAGACCAGAGAATGTACAGAGTGAACCAAATTTTATTATCCCATACATACACAGTGGAACATCAGGAAAGGGAATAAGCCATTCAGCCCCTCGAGCCTGCTCTGCTTTTCTATCATGGCTGCTTTGCCCTGTGGCTCCATTTACATACCTTTTCTCCAAATCCCTTGATACCCTTGTCTTAAAACCTCTCCTCACATCTCTGTACAGAAATCAAAATTACACTGGCAGCAATGTATCAAGTTATCTCACAAAAGGTGTCCCTGCTCTCGGGACACAAAAATTGTTGGAATTATACAGCCACATAGGAAGAAATTGGCAGGACTCAAAACAGCTTCACATAGTGCATGTCACCAGGGATCCAAGAACACAGGAGGGAGTAGGTGAGTAGAATAACTGGTGGACAATAAGTACTGCAAGCCTACAATAGTAAGAATTTTTGACTAACTAATGGTTTTCTTTTGGTAACTTCCTCAATTCTTTTAGAGGTGGAGATGCAGAGTGTTTTTGTTTTGCTGTCAGAGGGTTGTTAGCCTACGGAATTCTCTTGCATAGACAGCAGTTGAGGCGGGTCATTGAATATAGCCAAGGCTGAGTTAGATAGATTCTTGACTGACAGGAGGGTTGAAAGTAGAGTCAAGGCCACTACCACATCAGCCATGATCTTATCGAATGTCACAGGAGGTCCAGGAGGACTGATGGCCCATTCCTGTTCCAAATTCCTGTGTTGTATCATAGGGCAGTAGATCTCAGTAGGTCCTACATCCAGCCTAGTTTGGTTCTGAGTTGGCTGGTCTCTACTGTGGTGGACATTGCAATTGCATTCAAAGGAGTTGGAGGAGGTAAGTATTTTTGCTTTCTCTTGGCAAGTTTGGAGCTATAGAGGTAATTTATTTAGGTGGGATGGTAGTAAGTCAGGAGCCACCTATTTCCTGCCTCTACAGGTAGACCCATGGATCACCTTCCCACCCACTGCCAGTTGAGGCACTTAAGGGGGAAATAATTCACAATGAAGGGCCTCTTCACACCAGCTCTGGTATTAACCCAGCAATAGGCTAGCCTATCAGTCATGGGTTACAACATGCAAACTTGCACAGGTTGCCTGTGGCCTGCTGTCTGGGGTCCCTTGGGATATAGATTTATAGATATAGTGGGAAATAGGTTTGGTAAAATGAGAGGGTTCCACTGATGCCAGGCCCCCTGTCCATGTAGCCAATTCCCCACAATCCCCAAAGATGTGAAACGCCCCTTGCCATCTCTCAATGATCCAATGAGCGATATTCTGGCACAATGGCCACCTCCCAGGTGGTGCTGCTGTGTGAAAGAGTTACTCTGCAGTCCCACCTGACAAAGTGGAAAAAAGATTACTGATTATTTCTCTTTCCAAAAGTTATCCAGTGATTTTTTTTTTGAAGGGGTGTATGTAGGTGTTGCAGAAAGACAGTATTCACAGAATCATACAAAACAATCACACCTATGAAAACATTCTTTCATTTTTTTCCATGCTAGTCTCCCCTCTTCATTTGCTTTTTGGAAGTTCTAACTGAATCTGCCTCCACAACTCTGTCGTGTAGTGTATTCCAGGTCATAACTCACCACACTGAAAATCTCCTTTTATCTCTGACACTGAAAATCTCTCTGTTTTTCCAATGGTCTTAAATTGGTGACCAGAGAACACCTATCTTACTGTCTGCGGGGTATGGACTCAGCTATTAAGCCTGCCATTACTCGCTGACATGTCTCTGTTTTAACGAAGAGCATCCAGGAACTTAACTGAATAGCCAAGTAAACAATGTGGCTGTAGGAGCAGGTCAGAGTCTGGGAATTCTGCAGTGCGTAACTCACCTCCTGGCTGTCCAGCATCTACCAGGTACAAGCTAGAAGTGTGATGGAATACTCTCTACCTGACTGGCTGATTGCAGCTCCAACAACACTCTCAAGAAGCTGGGCACCCAGCTTGAGTGACACCCTATCGGTCACCTTAAAGAGTGCCTGTGCCCCTCATACATGGTGGCAACAGTGTTCACCACTGTGCAACCTGCCAAGGCTCCTTCAACAGCACCCTCCGAACCTGCAACTACTGCCACATGGAAGTGAAGGACAGTAGACAAAGGGCCCTTACCCTCTGCAAGCTCCCTTTCAAGCCCCACACAGTCCTGGATTGGAAGTGTATCATCATTCTTTCACTGTTGCTCCCTCAAAATCCTGGAGTTCCATTCCTAACAGCTCTGCGTGTGTATCTGCACCACACAGACTGCAGCCGTTTAAGAAGAAAACAGAGCACCTCGAAGTGGAGGATGAAACTAGAAAGACAGAGACATTCTTCACAGTCTTTTCTGTCAGGAGCTGTAATTTACTGTCTTCCAAATTTAAGAAGAGACAGGCTCCATTGTGGAGAAGGCAGGCAATCTTACTAATTGGTTTTATTCAGAAATGTTGTCAGTTTGCTTGGGGATTTGGATTTGGAAAACAATATTGGTTACACTCCCCTCTTATTAGACACTGTTACACAGCATTGTGACTTGAGTGGTCAAAGACACAATTAGACATGTGACAGCATCATGGGTCAAACATTGAGGTATGATGAATAAGTTTGATTTATTTCCTGCTTAGCACTGAAAGCTTTGAATTGAATTCTTCTGCAGATAATCTGCCCAGAAGATTTTAAACTATTCAGATTCTCCTACAAACAAAGGCACTGTGATTGTCTTGTACTTAGTAGCACTGTAGAATGTAGGCTGATTATCGTACATTGGTACTTCAATTCCCTGGCACTGCATGGATCGGGTCATCTACTTAATAGGCAAAGGTTTATAGAAGGGAAGTGAAACAAGTAGCTACCATTACTAGAACATGCAGATTTATTAGAGATGGCTATATTATGGGAGAATATTGAGGATCTACGTCTCAGTGAGTCACCGTTACTTACTTGTCAATCTTGGTTTGATGGTAGTACTCTCTGAATTAGAAGGGCATAGGTTCAAACTGTAGATATTTTGCTACATTAACAGAAATGCCTTCATTTCGTCGAGCAGTTAAAGCCCAGTCCTGCCTGCTTTCTCTGAAGAACATAAAGGTTCCATTCAAAACACGGACCTCTCATGGGAATACTGTCCTCCACAGATCCTTTTTCACCCGCCCCTCTTCAGTGGCTTGTTTGTATAGGTTTGCTCTCCATACAGTTGAGCTATTTTCGGCGTTTAACACCTTTCATTAACACCTCTTCTTCATATATAGCTCACTTCCATTCTCAATGGCACTCCCTTTGTCATTTGCTCTGGCCACCCTCACCATCTATTCCACTTGACTCTTCTGTTCCACGGAAACAGCATAAAAACTACCACTTTCCAGCCTCTTCCAGTTCCAATAAAGAGCCATACTGGACTCTGTTAACTTTCTTCCTCTCTCACTTTCTGTTTTTATTTCAGATCACTAGCATCCATAGTATTTTGCTTCTTTTTGGGAATTCAGTGCTGATTTCTCTATCTTTACAGTTCAGGAGCTTCATCCCTAAAATCATCCTCATGAATCATTTCTGAGCGGTTTCCAATGCCTTTATATCCTTCCAAAGAGCAACACCCAGAACTAGATGTGTATTACATCGAGCTCAGGCCAAACTGTTGTCTTATATGTCTTCAACATAACCTCTTTGTTCATGTATTCTTGCCTCTTCAAATAAGGGCAGCAGATACGTGGGCACACCATCAACTGCAAGTACCCTTCCAACCACTCACCATCCTGACTTGGAAACAAAGTGCCATTCCTTTACAGTCACTGGATCAAAATCTTGGAATTCCCTACCTAACAGCATCGTGGGTGAGCCTACATCAAACAGACTGCAGCAGGTCAAAAAGGTAGCTCACCACCACCTTCCCAAGGGTACTTATGGATGGGTATTAAATTCTGGCTCAACCGGCAAAGTCCACATCCCCTGAACAAATAATTTAGTAAAAGAAGCCATGGATACAGTATGCTTTGTTAACCACTCTCCTAACCTGTATTGCACCTTCAAGGGCTTCTTCCCTTATACATTCAAGTCTTTTCTATTTGTTGCACTTTTTATTTTGTCTCTCCATGTTTTTCCTACTAAAACAAATCACTTTACATTTCTCAGCATTAAACTCCATCTGCCACTCATCTACCCAATCTACCAACTTATCTGTCATTTTGAAATTCTATCTCTTCACAGGTTACAAGCTTCCAATGTTTGCATTGTCTGTAAACTTTGAAACTATGCCTTGTACACCAAGGTCTAGGTAATTTATATATCAGGAAAAGCAAGAATACCAACACTGACCGTTGGGAATTCCACTGCAAACCATTAGCCAGCCTGAAAAACATCCATTAACCACTCCCTGTAACTGCAGGAAGTGCTACACCTGCCCCCACACCTCCTCCCTCACCCCAATCCCAGGCCGCAAGAAGACTTTCCACATCAGGCAGAGGTTCACCTGCACATCTGCCAATGTGGTATACTGCATCCGCTGTACCCGTTGTGGCTTCCTCTACATCGGGGAAACCAAGCGGAGGCTTGGGGACCGCTTTGCAGAACACCTGCGCTCAGTTCGCAACAAGCAACTGCACCTCCCAGTCGCGAACCATTTCAACTCCCCCTCCCATTCCTCAGATGACATGTCCATCCTGGGCCTCCTGCAATGCCACAGTGATGCCACCGGAAGGCTGCAGGAACAGCAAATCATATTCAGCCTGGGAACCCTGCAGCCCAATGGCATCAATGTGGATTTCACAAGCTTCAAAATCTCCCCTCCCCCAACCGCATCCCAAAACCAGCCCAGCTCATCTCCACCTCCCTAACCTGTTTTACCTCTCACCCCAAGCCACACCCCCATCTCCTATCTACTAACACCATCCCACCCCCTTGACCTGTCCGTCCTCCCTGGACTGACCTATCTCCTCCCTATCCCCCTACCTTTACTGGCTCCATCCCCGCCTCTTCGACTTGTCTGCCTCCTCTCCACCTATCCTCTCCTCTATCCATCCTCTATCCGTCTCCCCCTCTCTCCCTATTTATTTCAGAACCCTCTTCCCCTCCCCCATTTCTGATGAAGGGTTTAGGCCCGAAACGTCAAGTTTTCCTGCTCCTATGATGCTGCTTGACCTGCTGTGTTCATCCAGCCCCATGCTTGTTATCTCGGATTCTCCAGCATCTGCAGTACCTTTTATCTCTGACGCTAAGTTTCTTGTCAGTCAGCCAATTCTGTATCTGTATCGGCATGTGAAAGTCCACATCTCTCCATAAAACAAAAACTAAAAGATTTCCTATTGACCATGAAATTATTCACTGAAGAGTTAATAAAACCACAGAAATTTACAACACTGAAGGCAGTCATCAGGATTATCACATCCAGTCTAAACTCCCCTTCAGCTCTTGATGTGCAGCCTTACACAGTATATCGATTCAAATATCCAACTTGCCAGTTTGCTTTGAATCCCATGGATTTTTACTTTTCTGAACAAACTGCATGTGATACCTTGTCAAAAGACTTGATAAAATCCATGTAGACTACATGAAATGTACCATTTTCATTGAGCCTCCTTGTTAACATCTCAAAAAATTCAATCAGGTTACTGAAACATGACCTACCCTGGACAAATCTATGCAAACTTTCCTCAATTAATTCATACCATATAAAAGGACTATTTAATGCAGTCCTGCAGAAATTTTTCCATCATTAGCCCACCACTGAGGTTAGACTAAGTGGTTACAATTATTTGATCTACTCATTTATCCCTATTTAAACTACTGTAGGATGTTTGCGATATTCCAAAGAGGGCTGGAAGATTATCAGAGCTTCCAATATTGCCTTCTTTACTCCCGTTAGTTTAGAATATATTTCATGCAGGTCTATTGACCAATTGATTTTCAAAAACATTAAAGCCTTTAACATTTGCTCTCATTTTGTTTATCCCATCCAATAGTTCATAATTCTTCCTAATTACAAAGTCTTCTGTCTCCCTCTTTTGAATGTTCCAAGTACTCCAAGAGGCCCAGATTTTCACTCCTGAGGCAGATATAGAAGAGTCAAGAAATTTTGTGGCTCATCACATTTGCCTCAGGAAGAAAACACAGCTGAGCAGGAAGATCTTCAATCAGATGCGTTGTTTCATTAAAATAGAATGCCGTCAAGCCCTCACTCATCACATCCTCCAAGCACTCCACATGCCCATCCATTCTTATATCTCTAATGGTCCCTCATACCTTCAATAGCAACCCATTTCCCATCTACATACATGTCCCTCAAACACCATGCCAACTAAATGACAAATGCCATTCTTTGCACTTACATCCTCCATGCCAACTAACCCAATACCTACCATGCGTAGACTTCAGGACCCATGTTCAGCTGAAATAAAACTAAGTTTAAATTTCTATCATAGCCTTCACTATCTTAAGACCATTCAAAATATTTAAATAGCCTCAAGTTCATAACTCCTTATAAAAACCTAAACCCATCATTGAAGACATCTAAATCTTTCAGCTGTCAATGAAACTGTGAACTTGGGATCTCCCACTGAGATTGTGACAGGTTGTGGAAAGTAGCTAAATGTTAATAATGGCAAAATGATAACCCTTGAGGTAACGCAATTCTACAGTTATTGTAACAGCTAGCCCAGACTTTTCAGCCCTCACTGGAATTGGCATGCTGTTTATTTTTTGAAAGGGCTGGGGCTTTAAATGATTTCACAGCTTGAAACAGTTCTACAGATATTACCTGCCCATCAGGACAGCTATTTAGAACTACACTAAAATTCAAAACTCCATAAATTCACAACTTCATAATTAAGACCCTTGCTGCAGCAAAATGGGGGTGGGTCTTTTGGATCTATGCACCACAAGCCATTTTTAAAGGAATGTGCCACAAAAATCTGGGCCTTTAAAGTTTTATTGATTGTCCCAACTCTGTTCACTTTTGTTTAGTCCTACAAATGAGCTCATTCGTCTCCAGTTTCAGTTCTGACACCTGAAACATTAACCTATCTTTTCTTTTTGTATATCCTCACAAGTCGCTATTTATTCTCAGCATTTTCCTCTTTTATTTTTGGTACTGACCTCAACTGAGGTGGCAAGGTGACTCAATGTTAGAAAGATTTTTTTTGAGTAAAATCCTTGCGTTAAAGGCTCCTGAGGTAAATTACACTGAAAGACACATCACTATAGAAGGAATGCAAATCCTGCCTTACCTGATATTTTTGAATCATCCTTGTTGAATCTCGCAGTTGCTGCTGCAGGGAAGTCACTATCTCTTTGTACTTGGAGTATCTTTCTTCTATCATCTTTCGGTGACGCTGGGAATCCTTCAAATAGAGAGCATTTTCATTAAGGTGCAGAAATAACCTAGCCAGAGTGGAAAGAAAATTCTGAGATATCATTTTAAGATTTATTTAACATGGTGCACATTAAGGTGAGGAAGCAGTTTTGAAATCAGGTCATTTTTGTACCTACGAAGTACTCTCAGTTTAGGTGTGGTCAGAAGAAAAATATGGTAGCAACAAGCAAAAGTGCTGAAGCACAAAGCAGGTCTGTAACAATGACAGAGAGAAAAGGCAGGCAAAAGTTTTGAGTAAAGTCTGTGTGGCGGAAACTCCCGAGAGATGCAATGCTGGCAGCTCCGCTGCTCTTCAGAGTTCATGCCTCTAGAAACATAGGACTTAGGAGAAGTAGACCATTCAGTCCTTTGAGCCTGCTCCCCCATTCACTAAGATCCTGGCCAACTGATTGTGGTCTCAACCCCATCTTTAATCTATCTAACTCAGCCTTGAATAAATTCAGTGATTGTTTTCTGAGGAAAAGCATCTGAATAACAATAACCCTCAGAGGAAAAAAAAATCTAATCTCAGTTTTAAAAAGGAAGGCTTCTTATTCTTAAGCTATGTTCCTGGGTTCTAATCTTCCCCACAATCCTCCAAGTATTTACCCTATCGAGTCCCCTCAGGATTGGTTTTAATGAAATCATATCTCATTCTTTCAATCTTGAATGGGAATAACCCCAATCCCTTCAACCTTTCTTGATAAGAAAAGTCCTACATTCCAGGAAAAGGTCTCCTTCTCAAACTATTTCAAATGCAATTATATCCTTTTTCAAACAAGAAGCCAAGTCAGTACACAGTTGTCTAGATGCGGTCTCAACAATTTCCTGTACAGCTGCAATAAAACCTCCCTAATCTTGTATTGCATTCTCTCTGTAATAACGGCATCATCCCGTTTGTGTTCCTAATCGTGTGCTGTATCTGATCATGACTTGTTGTGATTCATGTACCAGGACACTCAAATCCCTCTGTGCAATAGGTTGTGTAGAGCTGGTGGAAGGGCATCTCATTAGCATGTGGTAGGTAGATGCTTCTCTGATGGCCCCCTGAGATGCTGGGGTGGGGGTGGGCAGACGAGTAATTGGTCCAGTGATGACTCTGCCTTCAGCTGCTTTCTGGAATTCGCTCTCTGCCTCTACACCTTCCAGTCCTCCTTTAATATTGAAACCAACTCCCTTGATCAAGTTATGGTTCAGCTCCCCAAAATCTCCTCCTTTGAATCAGCGGTATTGTCCCTCTGTGAAGTGCCTCAAGGCATCATACTGTGAACAAAGGTTGGGCATGTGTGCTAACTGGGGCTTCAGCAGTGGATTATGTACTCACGTATCTGGAGTAAACCTTGAACCTACCACCTTCTGACTCAGGTGACTCAGCTGTGCACTGAACCATGTTGAGGTATTACAGGACATTGGTGTATCCTCTTCTGGAATACAGTGTCCAGTTCTGGTTGCCCAGTTACAGGAAGGATGTTATCAAGCTGGAGAGGGTTCAGAAGAGCTTTACCAGGATATTGTACAGAAGGTTTGAGTTATAAGGAAAGGCTGGATAGGCTGGGAATTTTTTCACTGGAGCGTAGGAGGTTGAGAGGTGACCCGATAAAAGTTTATAAAATAATGAGAGGTATCAATAGAGTTAATGATAGTTGTCTCTTCCCCAAGATGGGGAAATTTCAAGACTAGGGGGCACATTTTTAAGGTAAGAGGAGAGAGAGTTAAAAAAGACATAATGGGCAAATTTTTTACACAGAGGGTGGTTCGCTTGTGGAATGAACTTCCGGATGAAGTGGGGATGTGGGTACAATCACAATGTTTAAAAGACATTTGGATGGATATATGAATAGGAAAGGCTTGGAGGGATATGGGCCAAGAACAGGGAGATGGGACTAGTTTAGTTTGGGATTATGGTCAGCATGGACTGGTTGGACCAAAGGGTCTGTTTCCGTGCTGTATGGCTCTATGACTCTACAGGACTCAACGTAAACCAGCTCCCTGCAACATCACCTTAAAGGCTCAATGAGGAAAGTTCAGGAACAGCAGATAAAGGGTTTCTCTTCTTTCATAGTGATGAGCATTTCCATACATTCAGGCAATTCTGGCTGGATCATTTTTATAGACTAAATACTAAGGCAGGAAACTGGCAGGTTAACACGTTGTTAAATTAATTTGGCATGTGTACAAACTCCTGAGTCAGCAATTTTCATGATGCTGCCTCAGGGGATCCTTGTCAGCTTTAAATCACTATCCTTCTGAATGTTTTACCTCTGCACGGACTTACTTTTCCAAGATGTCTTTTAAATTAAATACCATTTAACCTCGGTCTTCCCCTACTGAAGCCATGCAGAACTGTGCGCTGACCTAAAACTGAGTACATGCTATTTTCACACTCACACGCAATCGATACAGTATATCGTTTGTGAGATATTTTCAGAGCTATGATCAGCATAAAACTGATGTGGTTCAAGAAAAGTATCGAAAACAAAAACATATACATTCATAACAACAAGTTACTCTTGTAGAAGGTTGTAGAAAAACCTGCCCCATGCATCCCGGTTAATCTTCATGCCATTCAACATACTGCAATAGATCTCCTCCTTCTTCTCATTTCATATAACTACTCTTGGACATTTTGGCCTATGCTTCTCCATCTTGCTTCGCTGCTTCTTTAATCTAATGAAGACGAAGATCTATAGCCCCTTGCACCATCTCACATTCTCAGACACTTGCACTGACTATACCTACTACTACAACAAACAGATTTACTGAGAGACCAGTTACCACAGTGCTTCTTGCACAAGATGGGGCACAAAATCAAGGCCTCCGCTTGCTTGATTGTGTACATGTAAGAAATCCTGTGGCATTACTTGAAGATCAGGGAACTCGTTTGAGAAACTTGGCCAACATTCAAACATCAACCAATGCATCTACTCACATTATCTGGACATTCACCTTATTGCGGTTAGTTTGCTGTACGTAACCCGTTATTGATTGAGATTTAGGTTTATTGTCATATGTATATAAAAATACAGTGAAAAGTGTTTTCTTGAGCGCAAAACGCAAAGCGTTGCTATCTTCAGACCTGTTCTGCAATGCAATTTGACAACGGCTGATCTTAGCCACTGCTATTCACTTAATTCCATAACCTTTGATACTCCTAAATGAAGAAATATCCTAGCTTCAACAGCTATTCTGTGCAAGAGATAACAAGGTGTAGAGCTGGATGAACACAGCAGGCCAAGCAGCATCAGAGGAGCAGGAAAGCTTGACATTTCGGGCCTAGACCCTTCATCAGAAATGGGGGAGGGGAAGGGGGTTCTGAAATAAATAGGGAGAGGCAGATAGAAGATGGATAGAGAAAAGGATAGGTGGAGAGGAGGCAGACAAGTCAAAGAGGCGGGGATGGAGCCAGTAAAGGTGAGTGTAGGTAGGGGGGTAGGGAGGAGATAGGTCAGTCCAGGGAGGACGGACAGGTCAAGGGGGTGGGATGAAGTTAGTAGGTAGGAAATGGGGGTGCTGCTTGAGGTGGGAGGAGAGGATAGGTGAGAGGACGAACAGGTTAGGGAGGCGGGGATGAGCTGGGCTGGTTTTGGGATGCGGTAGAGGGAGGGGAGATTTTGAAGCTTGTGAAATCCACATTGATACCATTGGGCTACAGGGTTCCCAGGCTGAATATGAGTTGCTGTTCCTGCAGCCTTTGGGTGGCATCGTTGTGGCACTGCAGGAGGCCCAGGATGGACATGTCGTCAGAGGAATGGGAGGGGGAGTTGAAATGGTTCACAACTGGGAGGTGCAGTTGTTTGTTGCGAACTGAGCGCAGGTGTTCTGCAAAGCGGTCCCCAAGCCTCCGCTTGGTTTCCCCGATGTAGAGGAGGCCATCACGGGTACAGCGGATGCAGTATACCACATTAGCAGATGTGCAGGTGAACATCTGCTTGATGTGGAAAGTCTTCTTGGGGCCTGGGATTGGGGTGAGGGAGGAGGTGTGGGGGCAGGTGTAGCACTTCCTGCGGTTACAGGGAAAAGTGCCGGGTGTGGTGGGGCTGGAGGGGAGCGTGGAGCGGACAAGGGAGTCACAGAGGGAGTGGACCCTCCGGAAAGCAGACAAGGGTGGGAGGGAAAAATGTCTTTGGTGGTGGTGTCGGATTGCAGATGGCGGAAGTGTCAGAGGATGATGTGTTGGATCCGGAGGTTGGTGGGTTGGTACATGAGGACGAGGGGGGTTCTTTTTTGGTTGTTATTGCGGGGAGGGGGTGTGATGGATGAGTTGCGGAAAATGCGGGAGACATGGTCGAGGGCGTTCTCGACCACTGCGGGGGGGGCGTTGCAGTCCTTGAAGAATGAGGACATCTGAGATGTACGGGAGTGGAATGTCTCATCCTGGGAGCAGATGTGGCGGAGGCGAAGGAATTGGGAATAGGGGATGGCATTTTTGCAGGAAGGTGGGTGGGAGGAGGTGTATTCCAGGTAGCTGTGGGAGTCGGTGGGCTTGAAATGGATATCTGTTTCTCGGTGGTTGCCCGAGATGGAGACAGAGAGGTCCAGGAAGGTGAGAGAGGTGTTAGAGATGGTCCAGGTGAACTTTAGCTTGGGGTGGAAGGTGTTAGTGAAGTGGATGAACTGTTTGAGCTCCTCGTGGGAGCACGAGGCGGCGCCGATACAGTCATCAATGTAACGGAGGAAGAGGTGGGGTTTAGGGCCAGTGTAGGTACGGAAGAGAATTAGCATTCCAGATTTCTTTGTGATTCCCAACCTGTATTTCATCTGCCACTTCCTCCCCATTCTCCTAGCCTGTCCAAGTCCTTCTACAGCCTCCCTGCCTTCTCAACACTACATGTCCCTTCACCTCTCTGTGTTATCTGAAAACTTAGCAACAATGCCCTCAGTTCCTTCATCAAGATTGTTAAGGTACAACGTAAATAGAGTCATAGAAGTATGCAGCACAGAAACAGGCCCTTTGGCCCACTCTGTCCATGTTGACTCGAATAGTTTTTGGTTCTGAAGCGGACCCATGCAGAATCGCCAGCTACCATCCTGAAAAAGACCCCTTTATTGTCACTCTCTGCCTTCTGCCAGTCAGCCAATCCTCTATCCACCTGGTAACTTGCCCCTAACACCATGGCTTCTCATCTTATTTAGAAACCTTCTGTGTGACACCTTGTCAGAGGCCTTTTGGAAATCGGAACAGGTCATGTGCACTGGCTCTCCTTTGTCCATCTTGCTCATTACCACCTCAAAGAACTCTAACAGATTTGTCAGGTATGACCTCCCATTGATGAGTTCATGCTGACTCAGCCCTATTTTACCATGCATGTCCAAGTACTCTGCAATTTCATCCTTAATAATGGACTTTAAAATCTTACCAATGACCAAGGTGAAGCTAGCTGGCCTACATTTCCTGTTGTCTGCCTTCCTCCCTTCTTAAACAGGGATGTTACATTAGCCATTTTACAGTCATCTGGGAGTCTTCCTGACTCCAATGATTCCTGAAAGATCACCACCAATGCCTCTAAAATCTCCTTAGTTATCTCCTTCAGGTTTCAGGGGTGTAGTCCACCTGGTCCGGATCATTTATCTGCCTTCAGACCTTTCAGCTTCCCTAGCATCTTCTCCTTAGTGATGCTCCTGGATTCCCTTGAAGTTCTGGTAGCTACTACCATCTTCCACTATGAAAACTAATGAAAAATGCCTATTCAGTTTATCCACCATTTCTTTGTTCTCCATTCCTACTTCTCCAGCCTCATTTTCCAGCAGTCCAATGTCCACCCTTGCCTCTTTCTTACCTTTTAGATTTCTAAAAACTCTTGCAATCTTCTTTAATATTGCTGGCTACCTTACTTTTATATTTCATCATTTCCCCTCTTATTGCTTTTTTATTTAACCTCTGCTGGTTTTTAAAGGCTTCCCACTAATCTTCATCACATTGGATGCTTTCTCTTTTGATTTTATGCTGTCCCTGACTTCCCTCATTAGCCAGAGTTATCTCTTCCTCCCCTTAGTGTGTTTCTTCTTTCTTGGGATGAATTTCTGCTATGCCTCCTGAATTATTCCCAGAAGCCCCTGCCATTGTTGCTCCACCATCTTCCCAAGCTAGGCTCCCCTTCCAACAACTCTGGCCAACTATTCCCTCATGTCTTTGTAGTTTCATTTACTCAACTGTAATACTGTTACATCTGATTCTGACTTCTACTCTCAAACTGCAGGGTGAACTCTATCATATTATGGTCATTGCCCACTAGGGGTTCCTTTACCTTTATGCTCCCCAGTTAAGTCTGCTTCATTACACATCACCAGATCCAGAATTGCCTGTTCACAAGTGGGCTCTACAAAAAACTGCTCCAAAAAGCCATCTTGTGCACATTCCATGAATTCTTTTTCTTGAGATCTGCCACCAACCTGATTTTCCCAATCCACCTGCATATCGAAGTTCCCCATAACTACTGTAATAGTGCCTTTCTTACATGCCGTTTCAATTTCCTGATTTATTTTCTTCCCCACAACCTGACTTCTGCTAGGAGGCCTTTACACTGAGGCTCCAGCTACCTGCACAGGTGGATGTAAAAGATCACATTTCAATATTTCAAAGAAGAGCAGGGCAATTATCCTCAATGTCCTGGTGAAGATTTATGCTTCAATCAACATCACTAAAACAAATTATGGAGTCATTATCCCATTGCTGGTTTGTGGGACGAATTGCTTGCTGAGTTTCCTGTATTATAATAGTGGCTACATTTCAAAAAGTGCATGTGTTTTTGAGGTGCTTTGAGATATTCTGAGAAATGCATGCTTTTCTCTCTTTCTTTCTTTCAAATAGCCCACTTTGTTTTGAATGCTTTAGTCATGGTTAAGGCCAAATATTTAATCAAGATTACCCAAGCTGATTCTAGGATTAATTTGCAGATGCTACCTTGACTCTTTTGCAGAATATAATCTGTCATCCTGATGCAATATCATGCAAACCATCTTGCCTCTTAACTCCCATTAACACATGGTAAAGTGGCAAGTAACATTTTTCTTTCTATTACAATTACTTCTTCCAGTCAACAATCAGGGCTCACTGCAGCCTTTGAATTTCTTTGCAACTTACAAATAAGACTAACCCCAGAATAGTACTTCAATGTAAATCAATAAATTAAATTTCAATAGATCCAGTTGTAATGAAACAATTTGTTTTAGTTCTCTTGATGTTGGGTATGAAAATGTGTGTGTGTGTGTGTATGTGTGTATATGTGTGTGTGTATGTGTGTATGTGTGTGTGT
>JAHRHZ010000283.1:74973468-75017650 GCA_024137785.1 Ginglymostoma cirratum
TGTGTGTGTGTGTGTGTGTGTGTGTGTGTGTGTGTGTGTGTAGTAGAGTGCTATCAGTCAATGTCAAAGCAAGTAGCCTTAGCCTTTCAATTATTTGACAAATTTCAAGAATCTTACAAATAATGTGCAAAATGTTTTCCAGTGGAAACGAGCAATTGAGGCAGTTTAAAATCGGTCCTGGAAAACTTAGAGGGAAAGTACATTATTTTGTTTGTTGGGAATATACAATCATGTAGAAATACATATAACCTAACAGATCTTGAATTTGTGTTGTTAACAAAAAAGTTATGAATTTACTAGGAACTTAGAAAAGTAGCTACACACAAAATTATGCAGGATGATGCACCACAGCATAATTTTACACAGCACTGTATGGGCAGTTATGCCTGCTTGAGCACCGGTGTAATGAACCAACTGGGCAAAAGAATGTGAATTTGTCTTCTTCCCATTTTCACATGTAGCAAGTCATGGATTGGAGGGAGTGCAGAGCACATCCCCACAAAAGGTGAGTGAAAATCAGAATCAAGATCATTATGCTAGGGCAACACAACTACAAGGCGACTGATTGCAGAGCAGCATGGATGGAGGTCTGAGAGCAAGGAATGAGCCTATCCTCTTGACTGAGAATGGTGCAAGAAAACTTGGAAAAGGAAACTTTGTTCTGAAAAATAAAGAGAAGTCTACAATTATGTAGAGTGAGTTCAATGCAAGACTTTTGTCTATCCATTGGTGGTCAATGCTAACCATTCAGACTGCTGTTTTTTAAATTTGCACATTCACTGGCTAGGCCAGCATTTATTGCTCATCCCAGAGTTAAAATGGGACCAAATTGCTGTGGATCTGGAGTCACATGTAGGCCAGACCAGGTAAGAATAGCAGTTATCTTCCTGAAAGGATACACAATAATCGACAATGGTTTCATTGTCATCATTAGACTCTCAGTTCAAGTTTTTTAAAAAAAATTATCCTCTTCAAATTTCACCATCCACCATATCAGGATTTGAACCCAGATCCTGGAACATTACCTGGCTCGCTGATTACTGGTTCAGCAACAATACATAGGTCACTTTGTCCGTTATGGGAATTTACAAGGAGTTTACATATAGTTAACTACAAAAGTACTACTTTAATGCATATCTCAAGTATTTCCATCAAATGTTGCATATCTACTGAGTCCTAAGGATAACATGAATTGCTTTTCTACAGTAAAAGCCTCATCATTCTCAAACACTGTAATTTGCCATTCCCTTCCCATTCTTTGGGCCTCTCAGATTTTTTTAGATCTGACTGATGCAGGTAGTTTCCTTGCTCTCATTCTACACAGCAACTTGGCTTCCTTCTCAAAGATTGAAGTGGTTTATTGTATCCCTTTCCTGCCAAAATGTCCTGCTTTGCATTTGTAATGAACTCAACCAATTCCAGTGTAAAATATCACAGCAGATCATCCAGTCATTCTTCCACAAACCAATTTCACAAAACAAAACAAACTGGGACAGAAAGGATGGAGTGATTGACAACATGCTGGCAAATGTTATTAAGTGGCTGATTCTCATCAATGGTGTTTTTTTTGTTTTTCTCGGTGTTAATACCTTTGCACTTATTTCTCCCATCCCATGATGAAAACACCTTCTTTGTGTGTCCAGGCCACCTCATCTATATGCCCTCCCTTGGCAACGTCCAACACAGATATGAGACCACGTTCCACATTTATGTTGATGACGCCTAGCTCTACTTCTCTACGAATTTGTTTGCCACTTTCATTGCCCTTGTTCTGTCAGAATAGGTACGTAACATTCAGTCTTCAAGCAGCCACAACTGCCAAGCTGAAACCATCATCTTCAGAGCTTGCTGGTTTCATTCATACTGTTATCATATACTGTGTCACGTATCCTGTCTATTACCTCAGGTTGAACGAATCTGAGTGACTCCAAACTGAGCTTCTAGCTCCAGCCCCTCATTCTGGTAGACTGGCCAATTTGCACCTCCCAGAGGTGTGAATCAGTTCACAAACTTCAGAATTTAAGATTTTCTTTTGCTGTGAAAACAATTTTCCTCAGCCTTCCTGACTCCACACCATTTTCATGTGGCCTTTCGGTGAGTTGGAAAGTCTTGGGTGCAAATCGGACAAGCACCTTTCGTGAGGACAGGGTGCCCACTATGAGGACCGCAGAAAATGGTAATGTCACTACCATACAATTTTCATGGTCTGATGTGGGCTTTGGAAGCCTTAAAAGTATATATCTCCTTGTGAGATGAGAAGGAGAATATTCTAAAAATAGTGATAAAATTGTTTGCACCTTCAAATGTTGCTGTTGGATGATGTATTTTCTCACAGAATCATACAGTACAGAAGAGACCCTTCAGCCAATCAAACATACATTAAATCTACACTAGTCTCAGTTTCCAATATTAGCCTTGAATATTATGGCATTCAAGTGCTCATCCAAGTTATTTTTAAAGGTTGTGAGGTCACCCTTCCAGTCAGCGCATTCCAGATTCCCCACCACACCCTCCAGGTGAAATGCATTTTCCACAAGTCCCCTTTAAACCTCCTGCCATTCATTTTAAACATCTGTCCCCTTGTCACTGACAAAGTTAGCATGATAACAATTACTGAGCTTTCAATACCAGATTTATTACTTCAACTTTTTCAATTCCACAAGCTGTTATAGTAGGATTGAAACCCATGCAAAATATGAGTCTAGATCTCAGATTCCTAGCCCAGTAACATTACTGCTACACCATCACCTCCCTGTGGGTGCAATTTAATACAATGATTCATGATAGGAAACTGTATTATAAAGATAGGCTGCCCAATACTGTGTAACCATTACTGTACTTTTTCCATTGAAGGAGGTGCCAAATACATTAAAAAGATGTAATCTAAATTTACTGTGCACCTATGCTGTCAAGCTTTATGCTGTGGTTTAGATCAACTGACAGCTATGGCTGAAATAAGAACGGCTTTTGAAAGTTGAAGAAACGATATTTTGCATCTGATCCTCTCCACTGATTGGAAGACATTCTGCTTTGAAATGGGAATCGTGTACTCTGTTCCGTCGCTTTCACAAAATGTAGCGGTAATCATTTTATGACACTGGTAGCCATGATGAATGCTTGGCATGGTTTCAAAAATCTAATTGTGACTTTATCCTATTGATCTAAGGATTAATTAATATTGTAATAACAGAATAAACCTTTGATGTCATTTCTTGTTTGTTTACATCCAAATAGGAATCTGAAGGATTACTTTCTTGTTCTGGAGTAGTTTTTTTGTTCTCTTTCTAGTATCAATGTTAGTATGTTTAAAATCTTGGGTTTGTTATATCTGCAGCATATTAATTTTTTCCCAACGATTTTAAAACAATTTCCAATCCTAGTTCATGGACCATGAAGACTGCGTTGCATACTGGGTGACTGGCTATGAAGGAAATACACAGGCTGAACCTGACAGAGCTTGGTCAATCTGAGGTGGGCATATGGTGGCACAGGCAACCTAATGCGGCATGAGGTAGAACAAGGATGGGAGGAGCAGGAGGGGAGAAGGGTGAGGCTTTAGTGACTTGGTGGTCTGTTTCACAGAGCACTGGCATCAATATTGGGACAGGAAGGAACTGTAACACTGAGATGGGCTCCACCTGTACTGATCTGGGACCACCTAATTACAGTGGTCACAAGAACTTTAAACTAGTAAAAGGGGAGAGCTCAGGAGACGCAATTAGAGTTTCAAGAACAAGTAATAGGGCAGAGAGGGGGACAACAACGAGGAAGGAGATGTCAACACAGGACTGAGGATGTTTTACATAAATGCACACAGTATATGAAACAAGGGAAATAAGTTTGCAGCGCTGATTGAAATTGGTAGGTATGATGTTGTGAATACCACAGTGATGTGGTTGCAAGAGGATAGGGCTGGGAACTAAATTCATGGATACGTATCCTATAGAAAGGACAGGCAAATGGGCAGAAGGGGCAGGGTTGCCTTGTTAGTGAGAAATTAAATTAAATCAACAGCAACAAACTATCAGATCAGAAGGTACAGAATCTGTGTGGGTAGAGTTGAGGAACTGCAAAGGGAAAAAGACCCTGAAATGAATTATGCATATGTCTCCGAGCAGCTGTCAGGATATGAGGCAGAAAATAAATCAGGAGATAAGAAAAAGCACTAAGGCACTATTGCAATAATCATGGCTTTCTTCATTATGTTGGTAGCGGTTCTCAAGAATAGGAATTTGTGGAATATCTGAGATTGTTTTGTGTGGAGCCGCATGTTGGCAGAGCCCACTAGCGAACAGGCAACTCTGGATTCGGGGATGTGTAATGTAACAGAGTTGATTAGGGGACTTAAGGTGAATGAACCCCTAGGGGGCAGTGACCACAATATGATAGAACTCACCCTGCAGTATGACAGGGAGAAGCTTTAAGCAGATGTAATGGTATTACAATTAAATAAAGATAACTACAGACATGAGGGAGGAGCTAGCCAGAGTTGAATGGAAGGGGAGCTTAACAGTGAAGACAGTAGAGCAGCAATGTCAGGGGCTTCTGGGGAAATGATAGGCTGGTTAGCATGACCTCAGTCATTAGTAAGATTTTGAAGTCCATTTTTAAGGATTAGATTGCAGAATATTTGGAAGTGCATAGTAAAATAGGGCTGAATCAGCATTGCTTTGTCATGGGAGGTGATGCCTGACAAAAATTTGTTAGAATTCTTTGACTGTTTAATCTGCAAGTTAGACAAAGGAGAGGCTGCAGGTGTGATCTATTTGGATTTCCAGAAGGCTGCTGACAAGGTGTTGCACAAGAGGCTGATAAATAAGATAAGAACCCACAGTGTTAGGGGCAAGGCACTGGCATAGATAGAAGATTGGTTAACTGACAGAAGGCAGAGAGAATGGAGACAAAGAGGTATTTTTCAGGGTGGCAGCCAGTAATGAGTGGAGTTCTTCAGGGGTCTGTGTTAGGACTACAATTATTCACGTTAATGATCTTGATGAAGTAACTCAGGGCATTGTTGTTAAGTTTGCAGATGACACAAATGTAGGTGGAGGGACAGGTAGAGTTGAGGCAGTGGGAGTCTGCAGAAGTATTTGGAAAGGTTAGGAGAGTGCACAACGAAGTGTTAGATGGAATACAATTTGGGGAAGTGTGAGATTATGTACTTTGGTAGGAAGAATAGAGGCATAGGCTATTTTCTAAATGAGGAGCGGCTTTGGACATCTGAAGCATAAAGGGTCTCCGGACACCTAGTTCAGAATTCTCTTAAGGTTACCATACAGGTTTAGTTAACAGTAAGGAAGGTAAATGTAATGTTAGCATTTATTTTGAGAGGGCTAGATTACAAGTGCAGGGATGTATTGCTGAGGCTGTATAAGGCTCTGGTCAGACCGCATTTGGAACGTTGTGAAGATTTTGGGCCCTGCAGCTAAGGATGTGCTTTCCTTGGTTCAGGGGTGGTTTACAAGAATGATCCCAGGAATGAAGGGCTTGTCACATGAGGACTCTGAGTCTGTACCTGATGGAGTTTGGAAGGATGAGGATGTATCTCACTGAAACTGAAACACTGAAGTACAGAGAGGCAGGGTACAGTGGACGTGGAGAAGATGTTTCCACTAGTAGGGCAGACTAGGGCCTAAGGGCACAGCCTCAGAGAGAAGGAATGGCCCTTTAGAACTGAGTTGAGGAGGAATTTCTTCAGTCAGAGAGTGGTTAATTTGTGGAAATCATCACCACAGAGGCTGTGGAGGTCAAGTCATTGAGCGTGTATAAGACGGAAATAGATAGATTCTTGAGTATCAGTTCTGAAGGGTCACTGGACCCGAAACATTAACCCTGACCTCTCTCCACAAATGCTGCCAGACCTGCTGAGTTTTTCTAGCAATTTCTGTTTTTGTAAATATCTGGGGACCCTGTTTCAAATTCCAGCATGGCAGATGGTAGAATTTGAATATAAATTCAATAATAATCTGTAATTAAGAATCTGATGGTGACCATGAAATCATAGTCCATTGTCAGAAAACCCATCTGGTTCACTAATATCTTTTAGGGATGTAAATCTACTGACTTTACCTGGTCTTTCCTACATGTGACTCCAGACCAACAGCAATGCAATTAACACTCAACTGCCCTCTGACAATTAGGGATGGACAATAAATGCTGGTCAAGTCAGCACTGCCAACATGCCACGATTGAATTTTAAAAGAAGTCCATTTGTCTCCAGTTTAAATTCTGTTCACAGCCTTGTTATACATATAACTCTGTACCACCACAAAGGTCACCTATTTCCACCTCCACAATATCGTCCGACTCTGCCCATCTCAACGCATCTCCTGCAGAAAACCTTCATCACAGAAGGGATTTTTGGATGCCAAAATTATGAAGCTAAGAGCAAGGAAAGCACTTTTGCTCATTAAATCCCCTTGATCTGGAACTTACATTAAATTTTTTTAAATGGACAGTCCCCAACAAAACCACTTCCAGATTTCCTACAAAAGGGAATGCCAAGTTTCCTCATAATCAAAGGTGACAGCAGAATAATATTTCTTATACAATATCCAATAGGGTGGTGGATACAGATGTAATAGTAGTCTTCAAAAGGGAATTGAACAAATGTTTGTAGAAGGAAATATTGCAATGATAGAGGGAAAGAGGGTACTGGTATACAGGTTATGCCTAAACAAGGTGAGGTACTGACACAGTCTTTGGAATGGTTGCAGGATCATGCATTGGAACAGTAGATAAGGCTGAAATGCCTGTAAAATGCATCAGAAATAACACAGCAAGTTTGGGGTAGCTGTCAGAATAGGCAAAACATTTAAGTTCACATCTGGGCAGTCAACAGAAAGGAATGAGTTCACTGTCAACAATAACAAAACACCAGAGCTAACCATTCATTTCATAGGTTAAAAATCAAAGAAGACCATTTGTCTGACTAGTATTCTCTTCCAACGTTGTTTTCTCAGCCAGCTGTAAGAACCACCAGCTTTTCAAACAAGTGGCAGGTGCAAGTGAAGTTTCATGGAGTTTCATGACAGGGAGTTAAAATGGAGCCCAGATTAAATGCATGCCAGTTTTCACATTTTGCTGGCTGATGTACACTCATATGGACTAGCTCACTCCAGTTATCAGCCTACACGAGCTGACAACATCAAAGTGCACACATTGACCAATTTACCACAAACATTCCATGTGCAAAGTAAAAAGACCAATTGGAAGGTATTCAAAAAGTGGGCAGACAAGTGGAGTTGAGGACGAGATGAGATCAGCCACGATCGTATTAAACAGTGGTGCAGATTTGAGTTACTTACTCCTGCTCCTGGTTCTAAAGTAAAATATGCGAAGTACACTGGGTGGATTAATAACAGCTTGGCTCTTGAAATAGTTGCAATACACCTCATGAGTTTTATGCTAAGTACACTGCCAATGTACTTCAAATAGGCTGTAGGTAAGCACAGTTTATACTTTTAAGCCAGACGAACAGAAGTACATATAAAAGTAAAAGGGAAAAATTGAAATGAAGCAACCAGGGGAATGCAACAAAATAGGTTATTATTGAAAGTTCAGGAGGTGAATTCTAAAGGGAACCTGTCACATGAAAGCATCAGGAGTTGTAACTTTTTCCATTTTAAACAGCACCAAACTGGTAGTAGTTGTTTATAAAAACCAAAAGAACAGTGGAGGCCAGAAATCAGAAACAAAATCAGAAATTACTGGAAAAGCTCAGCAGGTCTGGCAGCATCTGTGACGAGAAATCAGAGGTTAACGTGACCCAGACCCGAAACATTAACTCTGATTTCTTTTCAAAGATGCTGCTAGACCAGCTGAGCTTTTTCAGCAATTTCTGTTTTTGTTACTAGTCCTTTAATGGGTAAAAACACACTGCCTACATTTATTTCCCTGCATTATTATTTTTGGTTGTTGAAATTCTTCACTTGAAATAAAGGCTGATTTGATGGAACACTCTGCTGGTGGCATCTTGAGTTTCATAGTAAATGCGTCATTCAGAGGTAAACAGCAGCAACTTTGTGCATCATGTGATAGATCCCCGAACTTTACTGAACAACTACTGTATCATTTATGAAATAAATGGATGGGCACGCACCGGAAATAAAATACAATTCCCCCTGTCTATCAACAAAAAGGCTGACCTTTTAAACCTCCTGGAGCAATGGAAACATCCATCAACAATAGTTATGGATGGCAAATGTCTGTCTTGCTGAATTTAACCATCAGCCTGACATTTGAGAAACACAAATGGCAAGAAAGTCATTCTGTAACCCATTCCCTTGTTAAACCTGCTAGTTTTGGACATGGGAACTTCACCCTGCACCCACAATATCGGTTTTCCTGTATTACTTCATCACCCCAATCCTCTCCCATGATACATTTTCCAGATAGGTTTGATTTTTTTTTGCGCACAGGCAGGGGTACAGGGAGAGAGAATGAAATGTATTTCCTGAATTGCATATCTGTTTAATAAAAATACTAAGGGGAGGAAAAAATACGTAGATAATAATATTTAATTCAATTAGATGGAATTGCTTCTTCAATCACTTTAATATTCCAAAAAAATCCTATTTTTGATACAACCCTAAAAATTACAAATACTTGCAATTCATTATAATCCACTTGCCCTTCCCAAATTGCATTTGGTCATGGGGTCTACTAGTGTAATGGTAATTATATAAGGTACGCAGATTAGAGATGGCTCATGCTTATCACAAGGTTCTATTAGATGCCAACAGCTACACCTGTTGGGAACAAAACCAATTGAACCACTTCAACCAGAGTGTGGAACCTTGTGGATTGGGGCCCTGGTGAAACGAGGAAAACAGGAAAAATGTTCAAAGCTATTATGAAAGTAGTTATTGCAGGCAATGTGGAAGAGTTAATTTGGTTTTGTGAAAAGGAAGCTTTACAAAACCCTGTTTAGACCCCACTTGAAATACTGTGAGGAAATCTAGACACCACACCTTAGGAAGAATTTATTCGCCTTGAAGGGAGTAGAATGCAGGTTTATAAGAACGAGAACTGGACTTCAAGGGTTAAGTCATGAGGAGAGATTATACAGATTCGGCCTGCTTTCTCTAGAACTTAGAAGGTGTGGGGTGATCTGATCAAAGTCTTCAAGATAGTAACAGGAAGAGACAGTGCAGATAAAGGTAAACTATTTCCACTAGTTGGGGATTCTAGAATTACAGGGCATAGTCTAAGAATTAGGGCCAGACCATTCAGGAGAGATTTTAGGAAGCATGTCTGCACACAAAGGGTGGTAAATGTTTGGAACTTTCTTCCACAAACAGCTGTTGATTTTAATTAAGCAGAAGTGTTAAGCGATATGGCCAAAGGCAGGTATATGAAGTTACACCACAGATCACCCAAGATCTCACTGTCAGGCAGAACAGACTCAAGGGGCTGAATGGCCTACTCCTGTTCCTATAAATCATGTTTGATCAATGTATTAGCGTTCTTTGAGAAAGTAACTGTGGTTAAAGGAAAACCAATGAATGTGCTGTACTTATATTTCAACAAGTCATTTCGTAAAGTAATACATCAAAGGTTATTGTGGAAAATAAAAGTTCATGGTATAAGAATTGGCATAGTATTATGGATAGACAATTGGCTGTCCAACAGGAAGCAGAGAGTACGCATAAATGGCTCTTCTTCAGGTTGGCAAAATGTGATGAATGGCATGCTACAGGATAGTTCAAAGTTCATAGAAATTACTTGGATGAAGGGGCAGTTAGTGTGGCTGCCAAATTTGTTGATGAGACTAAGACAGGGAGGAAAGAAAATGGTGATATCGGCGAGTGGGCCAAGATGAGTATACTGAGGGAAAGTATGAAAATATCCATTTTGGCAGAAAGAATAAATACATATATACATATTATGTGTGTGTATATGCAGAGCTCAAAGATGCAAAGGGAACTGGGTACCCTAGTGCATTAAACAGAAAAAGCAATTATTCAGGTACACCTAAGTAGAAAATAAATCCAATGTTATTATTTCTGATCTGAAGATGGGTCACTGAACCCAAAACATTAATGCTGCTTTCTCTCCACAGATACTGCCAGACCTGCTGAGTTTCTCCAGCAATTTCTGTTTTCGTTGCCAATATTATCATTTATTGTGAGGGGAATTGAAAACAAAAGTAATGAGCTCTCAAGGAGGGTCACTGAATCCGAAACATTAATTATGCTTTCTCTCAATAGATACTGCCAGGCCTGTTAAGTTTTTCCAGCAACTTTTTCCATTTTTGTTTCTGATTTCCACCTTCTGCAATTCTTTCAGTTTTTCACAAAAGTATAGAGGTTATGCATCAGTTATACAGGGCAACGGTGGGACCAATTTGGAATAAAGTCGCCATAGTCCCAGAGGAGCTTAGGACTGCTCTCTCATCAGAGACAGTCAACCGGTCGTGGTTTAACCTGAGGGTCACCGCGCCTCAGGTGAAGGGAAAGATTAAGAAGTAGAGTCCTTCGTTGTAACCTCAGCTGGTGCAGGAATCAAACCCACATTGTTGGCATGACTGCATTGCAAACCAGCCGTCCAGCCAACTGAGCTAACCAATACTCCCTGCACATCTCTCTTAAAAGGCGAAACATCTTTTCAGCACCCACCCTGACAACACGTCCTCAGTAAAATGACATCAAATTCTTTTTCTTGAAAACAATCTAATATATTTGCCTTAAGAAGGGTTCCTCTCAGTTCTAGCCCCTGTTTATAGCTGGCCTACTGGATGTTGCTTTCCTAATACTGCTGAAAATCATGCTGGTCTCAGACTTCAAATCCTTTCCATTGTTCACATGGAGGGATGGTAGAACACAGGATATGCCACTGAAGTAAGAATTCAGAAGCTCAGTCTAAAACTGTGGGACCATGGGTTCAAGCCTCACCATGGCATCTGGTGGAATTTAAAATTCAATAATTTAATTCAGTCTGGAATATGCAGCCAGTGTCAGTAATGGTGACTACGACAATGATCATTAATCATTGCAAAAATCCATCTGGTTCATTAATATCCTCTAGGAAAGGAAATTTGCTATGCTTAACCTAGTCTGGCACACATGTGACCCACAGGAAGGTGGCTGACTCTTGACTGTGCAACAAAATGACCCAGCAAGCTTCAAAGGCAATTAGGGATGGGCAACAAATACTGGCCAGCCCACATCCCATGTAAGAATGAAAAAGCCTGGCTTCTCCAAGTTGCCAACTTGTGATCTGTCGGCCCATTTTAATTGCTTTAATTATCTGCATTCACTGATTTGACTGAAAAGCTGGAGGGAGGAAGGAAGACTTTAGGATATTGACCTGACAATCTTCCTAGCCCTCTCATGCTTCCCTCCCATCAAACTGGAAAAATCCCTCCCAAGGTTTGATGTTTTCAATGCTTTTGTGGAGTCAAATGGAACCACAAAGGTAGAAAAGTGGCTGCATTGTAAACTGGAAACAGTAGAAACCATCAAAATACCCATCAGCTTTTCTAACATCAACTGAATTATCTGTCAACTTTGAAATATCTCTGAAAAGTACTCGCATTATATTGTGCTATATATCATTCAGAAATCTCTCGAAGCACTTCACATACAATCAATTACTATGAGGTGCAGTGACTGTAATCTAAGTAGACTGAACAAACAATGAAAGGCAGCCAGGTAACACTTACGGTAGTAAAGGAACAACTGCCTTCTCAATGAATACAATGCACATGCAGGATCAGACTGACTGAATGCATTGTGCTCCTGTGATACACAACCAGCTCAAAGTTCAAAACAAAGTCATCACTTGCATTCTGTTCTGAAATGCACTCTTATTAGTGCTGGCATGTGGGTAATTCCCAAGAAAACAGTGTGGAGCAGACAGCAACCTTCTTCCAGGGCACCAATGATGTTGTGGTGCAAGAGAATAGATGCAAGAAATGCAGCTGTTCACACATTTCTGCAGCACACTTAGAAGGGTCATCTTGGCAAATGTCAGAGGGCTTCTCCCACCCACGGAACTCTATTGTTCTGACAGTCAGTGCCTTCAAAAGAGATGAGTAGGGGAGACAGAAAACAGAAAGACCAACCTTCTGGTCAATATTGTCCTTGTACAATACTATACTGTGTGATAAGAACACAACCTGCCACCAAAGAACTTCAATGGCCTATCCAAGGTGATGGTCATAAGGTATGAAATTGCAGCCAGGCAGGGTGAAAACAAGTGGCATCACATTGGTGGCCAGTTAAATGACATAACTGTTATTCAGCTTCAGTGGACTCAATGGAGCTGAATTTTAAACAAAGAATGTCAGATCTATCAGCCGGAGCTATATTTTTCATTCCTTCCTGTGTACAATTTTACTCCCATGTGCTGCTGTTTAGATACTGAATTATTTCCAATGTGCTTCTGATATTTTCTGCTTCTATTTCTGGTTATAATTTGTCAAAATATTTCTCTGTTGATCCACACTGTGTCATTCTAAATTTCCCTTTTGTAGTCATTCCCATTAAAGGGAGGTCTGATTAAAGGACACAACCTTGGCAAATTCACAGTCCTTTGATACAGAATAAATTGTATTCCACAAGCTAATACTTCACCTTCACTAGCAACATTAGTATCCCAGGTACAGATTCAGTAAAAAGCTCCAACATTCTTGGCCTAGAGGTTGTAACACAATATTTACATATAAAGAGATTATGCTTGGAGATAAAGGAGCTCCAAATAGTTTCAAAATCTGTCTCCAACCTACCACAGTCAGAGATTAAGTGCTTTAGGCTTTACAACGTCACCATAAAAATGTCATAGATTTTCAACTAAATGCTTCCACGTTTTCATATTATGAAAATGGGCAATTAAAACAATCATCAAAATGTCCTTACCTCCAAATCCTGGATGCCATCTAGGATACTCAACCTCTCTGGCACTGATTCAAGATGGTCCAAAGCCATCCGCGTGCTCTAAATTCAAAACAAAGTTAAAACATGTTAAACTCTCTCTCTACATAAACCAGTATCAACACAATAAGAGTACAAGTGGGTCAACTCTCTCATTAACAATACACAAGGTCAAAATTCTCCTTAATAATAGAGCTCACAAGCCAACTCGTTCATTAGTAACAACACACGAGTCAGTATTGTCCTCCAGAAGAGTGCATGGTTCAGTGTTTTCTTTTGTTGACGCTGAAAGGGATGTCAAGTGTTAAACCTTCCACAAGCATTCTGTCTTGTAAAATACACTCATATTTGTGCAAATTAACATTTGTTTTGCAACACATTTCTGTTTTGAGGAGCAAAGGTGCAAAGCTCTGGTAGGGGACAGGATGGAGAAAGGTTACAGGGATTACATTGTAAATAATTTACATTTGTCTTCCCTCTTCGTCTCCCTCCTTTCCAGAAGGTATTGGTTCAGGCTGGACAAAGGTAGCACGGCCATTCTCTGGTTTCTTACCAATTCTTCAGGTATCAACTCAGGCTACGTGTGCCAGAGGAACATTTAGTAGTGAATCAAGGGTAGATAAGTTAGGAGCAGGAGAAGGGCACTCAGCCCCTCGATCCTACCCCATCATTCAATAATTGCTGGTTTCATGACTCCACATTCGCATCTACCACCGATAACATTTCTTCCCCTTGCTGATTAAACATTTATCTACTTCTACCTTAAGAATATTCAAAGACTCTGCTTCCACTGTCTGATGAGAAAGGAAGCTCCAAAGACCACAACCTTCCAAATGAAAAAAAGTCTAATCTCTGTTTTAAATGGGTAAACCATTATCTTCAGTGACCCTCCTCCCCTGGTACTAGATTCCCCTACAAGAAGAAACTTCTTTTCCCTATCCACACTCTCAAGTTCCCACTATACTTTAATCAAGTCACCTCTTACTCTTTTGCACTCCAGCCAATACAAGCCTAGCATGTCTAACCTTTAATCATTAAATAATCTGCCCATTCCAGGTATTAGCTGAGTAAACTTTCTCTGAACTGCTTCCAACATGTTCACATATTTCATTAAATAAGGAGATCAGTATTATATACAAATGTCCTGCATATCTAAAGCATAAACTTCTTACTTTTGTACTCAATTTCCTTCACTATAAACAATAACATTCTGTGTGCTTTCCAAATTACTTGCTATGCCTGCATACTAACATTTTGAAATTCATGCAATAGAATTGCCCAATGTCTCTGCATCTCAGAGTTCTGCAATCTCTTACCTTTTAGACAGAATGTTTCTTTCCTGCTTTCAGTCTTCCTCCCCTTTTGAGTAAAGGAGCTCAAATTTTCTATTTCTCAATCTAATGGAACCTGCCCTGAATTTAGAGAATTTTGGAAATTTAAAAACAATGCATCAACTGCCTCACTAATCACTTCTTTTAAGACCCAAGGACTTGTCAGTCCTCAGCTCCAACACATAGTGGGGAGGCAATGGCCTAGTGATATTATCACTGAACTGTTAATCCAGACACCCAGGTAATGTCCTGGATTCAAATCCTGCCATGGCAGATGGTGGAATTTGAATCCAATAAATATCTGGAATTAAGAGTCTAATGACGACCATGAAACCATTGCAGATTGTCAGGAAAAACCCATCTGGTTCACGAATGCCCTTTATGGAAGGAATCTGCCATCCTTACCTGGTCTGGCCTACAAGTGACTCCAGACGCACAGCATTGTGGTTGACTCTTAACTGCCCTACCACAATTAGGAATGGACAATAAATGCTGATCTAGCCAGCGACGTCCTCATGATTCATAGTCATGAATGAATTAAAAAAAGGATTGCTCAGTACTACTTCCCTGGTGATTGTAATTTGAGTTCCTCCCTTCCATTTCCTGATTAACTGCTATTTCTGGGATATTACTTGTAACCTGATGCAAAACACCTTTTATCTGCCATCTCCTTATTTTCTACTTTTAATTCCCTGGGCTAATTTTCTATAGGTCACTCACTTTGTTAACACATTTCTTTTTAAGACATCTATTGAAACTCTTAATACCCCTTTTTATATTTCTAGCTAGCTTTCCCACATGCTCTGATGTTTCCTTTGTTATTGTTCATTCAGTAATTGTTGCTTTTTTAAAATGTATTTTGTCTAATTTTTTGACCTGCCTCCCATCTCTACACAATTATATATTCTTTTTGTTGAGGTTTGACACTACTTTTAAGTCAGTCACCAAATGGAACTTATCTTTCTTGTTAAAATGTATCTATTTTATGTATTCTTGAGTATTCCCCAATTATCTGCAAATGCATCTCTACCGATCTTGCCATTAACCTAATTTGTGAGCTT
This sequence comes from Ginglymostoma cirratum, assembly GCA_024137785.1. Classification (NCBI taxonomy): domain Eukaryota; kingdom Metazoa; phylum Chordata; class Chondrichthyes; order Orectolobiformes; family Ginglymostomatidae; genus Ginglymostoma; species Ginglymostoma cirratum. Next base: position 74,988,736 of record JAHRHZ010000283.1, read on the forward strand.
GCTTCAGCAGATAGGCAACCTCCACAGCTCCTCTATCTACAACACACACACTTAACCCTCACTCCACCAAATCCTATCCATATGCTGACATTTTCAATCTATGGTCATAGCAGAAAGAAACAGGCAGTGAACTTATTTCTCATTAGCTCACATGGACTGATGCACAATTATATACAGTACAAGTTGACTAACTAATGGACCAAACTCAGGCCTTTCTGACCTGTATCTGCAGAATATGACAAAATGTCTGCAAACTGAATCCCAAATGTCATGAAAACAAAATTTGCTGCTGCTGGTGTGATACTTTGGCCAAAGAATTACAACCAGTTGTGCACTTGCAATTTCAAGATTAACATCATCATTGCTCTACACAGAGACTGGCTTTTTAGGTCGTAAATACACCATGTCTAAATACAAACTGGACTTCTAAATTCACAAAACAGAAAAGCTGTTCTTGCTAAGGCAAAGGATGAAAGCTTTACCATGGATCTAATCGCATCGTACCTGACCTCGCTCGATCCTGACAGGGTTTCTGAAACGGAAAGTGTGCCAGCTCTCAGTACTCTAATGAGAACATAAAACCAGGTTAATAAGGCCATAAAAAAAGCTAAAATAGCAAACAAAGTACTGGCGTTCATTTCTCAAGGGACATAACTGAAAAGCAGTATGTTAAACCTACATAGAATCCTGTTTAGACAGTATTTTGAACATGTCAAGCCTGAAAATTATGTAAAGGATTTAGGGGCACTGGAGAAAATGTGAAAATGACTTACTAGAATGGGACTATAATAAAAGATTACAACCATCAGGAAAGATTGAACAGGCTTAGCTGTTTTCTCTAGGAAAGTGAAAATTGTCGGGTGAACTGAGGGTTTTTTTTACCTCATGGTACGTATTTGATAGCCTAGACATAGATTATTTCCATTTGCAGGCAAGACAGAGCTAGAGGCCATCAAAATAAGGTGTTTATTAATAATTCAGATTAGAATTCAGGAGAAACCTCTTTAAAGAAAGAGTAGGTCGAATGTGGAACTCACCACCAATTGAGGTAAGTAGTATGGATATAGTTTAGGGGAAGGTAAATAAACAGGAGGGAAAGGAGTGAAATAATGTTTAAAGGTTAAATTAAAAACATACGAAAGGCTGATGTGGAGAGTAAACAAAATTTTGGGTCAAATGGCCTGATCTGTACTGTAAATACAACCTAGCACAGTATGTCTAGGTATGTAACATTGAATAAAAAGCTCATTAAACTATTTAACTTAATCAGTTCATTGAACATGCTACGAATCAGAAATTAGTTGAAGAATGTCATGACCATGGATCAGAGCTCCTAAGCAACGTAATTCCAAACATGTTTTTTTTAAAAGAGTGGGCTCATATAACCAAAAATAGCTGCTGTTGTAAATTAAGTGAGTTTCTTGAGAGAGGGAGAGACAGCACTAGACAGATACATAGTTACGTGGAATATCACACCTTCGGAAGCAGAGGGAACTTTAAACTAGAGCCCTTCGAAGGGAGGCAGGGGCAGATAGGCAAGTCAAAACAGACTGCTCTGTGATATCTTGTGAACACAAAGATGATGAAGGGCTGATGACCCCTAGTCAACAGTGTGCCACCCTGTTTGGATTATTTCCCAAACTGCAGACACATCTTGTACTTTTCCCTGTGGACAGGGGTTGAAAAGTCAGTTTGAACTCTACTGGAACGTGCTATGCTTCCTCTTGGGGTGGCATAGTGGCTCAGCGGTTCGATTCCACCCTCGGGTGATTGTGTGGAGTTTGCATATTCTCCCCATGTCTGCGTGGGTTTCCTCCGGGTGCTCTAGGCTCCCCCCACAGTCCAAAGAGGTGCAGGCTAAGTGGATTGGCCATGCTAAATTGTCCATAGTGTTCAGGGATGTGTAGATTAGGTGGGTTATGGGGGATGGGTCTAGGTGGAATGCTTTGAGTGTCGGTGTGGACTTGTTGGACCAAATGGCCTGTTTCCACACTGCAGGGATTCTATGATTCTATGGTTAACATTCTTGTGTATATCAGCTTAACTTCAAGCAGTAGCATATTATGAAGGTTGTATTCAAACAAACATTCTCTAGTCAGTTCTACAGAAGTGTCATATCTAACTCAAAATGTTAACTCTGCTTCTCTCTCAACAGACAAGGCCAGACCTGCTGGGTTTCTCCAGCACTTTGTTTTTACCTCCTAGTCACTCTTACATTGTAGGTAAACAATGACTCTCTCTCTTTCCAACACTGTAAGCCATATAAAAGGAAACGGGACTAAAAAAGGATTCTGATGAAGGGTGTGGGCCTGAAATGTCAACCTTTCTGCTCCTATGATGCTGCTTTGCCTGCTGTGTTCATCCAGCTCCACACCTTGTTATCTCTCTCTCACCCTGAATGCTGAAAATAAATCATGTCTGAAAGAAATCAGAACTGCTCCACTGAAACCACTATAACGTTCAACTAACTGCTCGCCATGAATATTCAGATAGTGGCCCATGCATATATTTATTAAAAACATTTTTTTTTTGGATTTACCTCTTATTTTTAATCTGTGTGCATGTGTTACCTATTTTTCTTGCATTTAGTAATTAATAAACTCACTCTTTGTTAACTCAAGAAAGCATGGTTAAATTGGCTCCTTTTAAAATATAAGTTCACGCAGCACGGGAGAAAAGTATCTACAAGGAATGGGATCCTTTCTAAATGAACCTTGTTGCAACCAATCAAGGGGTTAAATGAATAAAGAAATGGAGCCAGTTTATTCCTTCTCACCCAAAAGCTTAACAGTTTGGGGTAGAGATAGTGGGAACTGCTGATGCTAGAGAATCTGAGATAATAAGGTGTAGAGCTAGATGAACACAGCAGGTCAAGCAGCATCAGAAGAGCAGGAAAGGTGACGTTTCTGAATTCCGAAATTCAGAACTTCGGAATTCAGAACTTCGGAATTTCTGAAGAAGGGTCCAGACCCGAAACGTCAGCTTTCCTGCTCCTCTGATGCTGCTTGGCCTGATGTGTTCATCCAGCTCTACACCTTGTAATCACAGTTTGGGGCATCCCATCTCGAACCACAATGAATTGGGGAATCGTGCTCACGGTCTTTTCATGATCAGAACAGGTTTAAGAATACTGTACAACAGGCAAGACACTACAGCTATAGAAAACCATAAATAAACATGGAAAATAGCAGAACCACTTAGTGAGTCAGGCCGCATCTGTATGGAGAGTATTCTGAGGAAGGGTCACTGGACCAGAAACGTCAAGTCCAACTTCCCTCCACAGATGCTGCCAGACCTGCTGAGCTTTTCCAGCAAATTCTGTTTCTGTTTCTAGATTTTTGATTGTTTGAATTCAAATTCCACCAGCTACGTTGGTGAAATTTGAACCCACGGCTCCAACGAAATTACTGCGACTCTACTATCACCTCATATACAATGCAAAAACATGTCCACAAGGCACATCCTAATCCTCATCTAACATTACTGAAATCAAACTATTCCAACTGACTCCCAGGTTCTCAAAAATTACTTGCAAGCAAAATATACAACTCCAAAGCTTATATATAAACAGACATAAAAAGACCAGTGAAAACTGACAGCACACAAAAACGTTGATGAAAGGAAACATTGCACAGCCAAGCAAGGTGCTAGTATCATCATGTTTGCATGGAAGCTTTCTGCCTACTGAAGTTATTCAAGGTCAGTTATACTCGATTACAAAAAGAAACCAGATTGAATGAAACCAACTTGTTTGAAAGGAGCATGTCCAAGCATGAATTGCTGAGACAGTTGTGATGATTATATCTGTCCCCATTATTGCTTATAGAGACACCGTGGAATTTAAAACATATGTGACAACACCAGGAATTTTGCACTGTACCACCAGAAGGAGCAACTGTAGCTTGTGAAGGTTCTTAAAAATGTGAACCTGGGCGGCTGCTGAAAAGAGAGAATAACAGTGGAATGTTGTTTCAATTCAAACGTCCAATTATCAGCTGAAGGAATGACACAGGAATTTAAGTTTCAAACATTCAAACAATAATGATAAAGCACCATTGACTAAACATGATTTCTTTTTTGTAGGCAACTTACACTTTAAGTAACAGAGGAATTTTCCTCTTTTACATCTATCACTCAGCATGTTCCCCACAGAATTAAATTCCCTATAGCAAACCATCCATAACAACCTCCGGTGACCATCTTTCAGGCACTTTGTTTTGTTTTTAAAGAGTTTCTAAAATGCACCTCCAGCAGTAAAATCTGGTGCAGTGATTCTCCTTCCCTCAATCATGCAGAACAAATCTTCTGAAAGTTGGCTGCAGTATGCATTTCTTCGACTCCACCTATATTGGTTTACAAAGTTAAGAAGCCTCTTTTTCCTGCTGACCACACAGAACAGCTGCCTGTCCGTGATATTCATTCATTTGTAGAGAAACCTGTGACCTAATCTCAAAAATGGCTTCCACAGTTCCCTTCATCTGGCGATATGAAAGACATTAACCTTGTATTTAGGCAGATGTGTTAATTAGTCTACACTTCAAGTCTTTTTCATCTTAAAAGTAAATGAACAGGTTACAGCATGTTTATTTGCAACTTGATACCTCCAGCACCTGTTTAGGGCTTTGGGAGACTCATCATAAACTCAGGCTGCCCTTGAATGGACCTCTCAAACGTTAATCTGATCTCTCTCTCTCTCTCTCTCTCTGTGCACCTTCCCGGCAGTTATAACACTGTATTCTACACTCTGTTCTTCTACACTGATATACTTTGCATGGTATGAACTGCCCGCAAAGTACGCAAAACAACACTTTTCACTGTATCTCAGTACATGCAACAATAAAAATCAATCAGATGTTGTTGCCATCAGCTACTTTTATGAATTATTTGCAACCTTTTCTCAATAAAACAATCTAGCCTTCCTTTACCCACAATAATCAAATCACCAAGGCTACAATCAGGCAGAACATACAAAATGAGGAGTAGATTAGGCAATTCGGCCCCTTAGGCCCTGCTACACCATTTAATAAGATCATGGCTGATCCGAATATAACCTCCAATCCTCACATTTTTGCTGACCCTACTAACCTTTCACCCTCATGCATATCAAGAACCTAGCCATCCTTACCTTATCAGGTCATGGCCTTCTTCATTTACCCTAATTTAAGAATACAGTAGCAAAACATCAAAAATTTTACAAACCTCATCATTGTTACACTGTGCTAAACAGGCAAGAATTCCCATTTCAAAACCAACAGCCAAAGCCTGCTTCAACAACCGTCTCAGCATAGTTTGGGACAATTCAGTCTAGTACCTAATGGCAGCTAGGGAGGTTGCCAACAGCAGAGCTGGAGTTCAACAGGTACTAGCGTGAACATAGAAACATAGAAGATAGGAGCAGGAGGAGGTCATTCAGCCCTTCGAGCCTGCTCCGCCATTCATCACGATCAGTAGCCTAATCCCGCTTTCTCCCCATAATATTTGATCCCATTTACCCCAAGTGCTATATCTAGGCACCTTTTGAATACATTCAGTGTTTTGGCATCAACTACTTCCTGTGGTAATGAATTCCACAGGCTCACCACTCTTTGGGTGAAGAAATGTCTCCTCAACTCCGTCCTAAATCGTCTACTCCGAATCCTCATACTGTGACCCCTGGTTCTGGGCACACCCACCATCAGGAACATTCTCCCTGCATCTACCCTTCTAGTTCTGTTAGAATTTTATAAGTCTCTGTGAGATCACCCCATTCATCTGAACTCCAGCGAAAAAAATCCCAACCTGGTCAATCTCTCCTCATACGTGTGTCCTGCCATCCCCGGAATAAGCCTGCCAAACCTTCACTGCACTCCCTCAAGAGCAAGGGCATCCTTCCTCAGAAAAGGAGACCAAAACTGCACACAATATTCCAAGTGCAGCCTCACCAAAGCCCTGTATAACTGCAACAACACATCCCTGCTCCTGTACTTGAAACCTCTCGCAATGAAGGCCAACATACCACTTGCCTTCTTTACCGCCTGCTGCACCTGCATGCTTACCTTCAGCAACTGGTGCACAAGGACACCCAGGTCCTGCTGCACACTCCCCTCTCCCAATGGGATATATTTTATTTTGGCTGATACTAACCTAAGGATCTGTTTTCAGTTTGGCTAATTGGGAGGCACAAGGCTAAACAAGCTGCCAGCAAAGGTGAGAACAGTCTGGAGTCAAGGGTGTTGGCAAAAGAAACAAAACTGGGTTTCGATCACCAGCACAAATATGAAAGTTATCCTTGCATTGGTGAATGACGTTCCTGAAAGGATAGCATCTCAATGGCATTAATTCACATTTCTAAATGGCTGTTCAGCATGGTAAACTCCCAGGACAGATCACAGATATAAAAATTAAACTCACAGGTATAATTCACGGATTAGGGGTGCTGATTGAAAGCACTGAGAGATAGGTTCAGAGTGGCTTTTGAAATTGTTGAGAGAAGTAACAATGCAGAAGGACTGAAAAGGGTTCCAGTGTGTATGACGAAAAGTCTCTGCCACTTCTTGCAGAATGAGAACAGGGACATTGCAAAGGCAGCCTAAAATGGCACAGTACTGGGCAAGGTTACAATGAAAAGTTGGAAGGGCAGAAATCACCTTTGTACATAGGGTAAAATTTCAAAGTTGTCAGATGATACAAAATTTGCAAGCAATGTGAATGGTGAGGAGGATAATGTAAAATTCTAAAAGGACATACACAAATTGATAGAGTGAAAGGGTAAGTGGCAGATGCAGTACAATGTGAAGAAATGAGTGGTGATACACTTTGTTACAAAGAACATTGAGAGGCATGACAGATGGAGAGCATATCAAAAGTAGCACCAGATATACTTAAAATTAAGGAGTCAAATTGCTGAAGCTATAAAAGAGGACCACTGACATAGTAAACAGTGGAAGCTCTTCTGATGCTTGGCCTGCTGTGTTCATCCAGCTCTACAGCTTGTTATCTCTGGATAATATCAACTTGTTTTCTTTAGAGCACAGAAGGCTGAGAGGGAACCTGACAGAGGTGTATATAATTATGAGGGGCATGGACAGGGTGGATAGAAAGCAGTTGTTCCCCTTAATTGAAGGGCCACTAACGTAGGGTTATAATTTTAAGATGAAAGGCAGGGTGCCTAGAAGGGATTTGAGGGAAAGGGTTTTCGCTCAGAAGGTCATGGGAATCTGGAATGTACTATCTGCGAGGGTAGTTGAGGTGTCACACCTTACGTCCTTTAAAATTACTTGGATGAGCACTTGAAATATCATAACATTCCAGGCTCTTGGCCAAGCCCTAGAAAGTGGGATTTATAGTTTAGTCAGTGCAGGGCCTCTTCTGTACTGCATTATTCTAAGATGCTATATCCTCATCCTCAATGATGAGGAAATACTGCACACCAATGCAAAAGGCAAGGTAGATGCACTTGAATCTATCTTCAGTCAGGTGTATCTAGTGGATGGTCCAACTCAGACTCCTCTAAAAGCCCTCAAAACCACAGATGCCAGGCTTCAGTCAATTCGCCTCAACGCGCATGATATCAAGAAACTGCTGAAGGCAATGAACATTGCAAAACCAATGGGATCTGACAATGTTCTGGCAATAGTACTGTAAAGCAGGACAAATCCAACCTGACCAATTATCGCCCTATCAATCTACCTTTGATCATTCAGTGAAGTAATGGAAGGAGCCATTGACAGTGCTATGAAGCAGCACTTGCAAAGGAATGATCAACCAGGGCCACTTACTACCCAGTATGCCACATAACCTCGCACAGGTAACTTATTTCTTCAATAAGTTATCAAGATGACAGAAAGGCAAGTTTACAAGAATGATATTCGCCCTTCAGGAGTAAAATAATGAGAATAGATTATACGAATTAGATGTGTTTTCGCTAGAATTTGGAAGGTTTCGAGGTGATTTCATTGAGGTTTTCAATACATTAACAGGAAAAGACAGCGCAGATGAAGATAAACTATTTCCAATTGTTGAGGATTCAAGAACAAAGATGCATAATCTAGAAGTTATGGCCGGACTGTTCAGGGGAGATGTCAGGAAGCACTTCTACACACAAAGGGTGGTAGATTTTTGGAACTCTCTTCCACAAACAACAGTTAATGCCAATCAGTTGCTATATGGACTAAAGGTATAGCATTAGGTCAGTTCAGCCATGCCGGTGAATGGTGGGACATCTTGAGAGGTTGAATGGTCTATCCCGTTCCTAAAATTAATAATGATGGACAAAGGACAAAGTTTTAGGACAAGACCTACAATGTAATTAAGGGGATTTCTTGATCTTTCAGTGTGTTCTACAGGACGATCCCATTCAAAGGCAGTTCTATGCAACGCTCCTTCTGGACAAGCAACACATTCTACAAAGCCAATGCAGCCCCAGCTTTGCCTGAAAAGGAGGATATCTCATTGAAACACAGTACATTACACTTTCTTCTGAGTTACACAGATGGTTTCAGATAAGATTTTTTCAGATAAGAGTATTCATGCTGTTACAAGTTTCTTCAAAATTCCAAAAGCAACGGCCAAATTCAACAACCTGCATTAGCTGCACACCTAGATCAGCCCTTTGACCCAATATGATACCAGTTCAATTACTTTTGCATCATAGCAATTAAACTGTAAACAATTTACTGCTAATTAATGATCAAATGTATACTGCCCATGGTTACTAATTCATAGTAAGATATTTGGATGGAGTAAATAGAGATTCTGTTTCTGTTCACAGACCAGACCCAAATCTTAGGGAACTGACAAAATCAATGGGATGGTAGGATGAGATTTTGTTTTATTTCAGTGAATTGTGGTGTTTTGAAGTACACTGCCTGAAAAGGTGCAGAAAGAGATTCAATGGTAGCTCTCAAAAAGGAATTGGATACATGCTTGAAAAAGAAAATCACACAGTCATAGGTGAATAGTGGGACTAATTAGGTACCTTGTTTTAAAGAGACAAATGGGTAAAGTGGTCTTCATTAGTGATGTGTGATTCTGCAAAGTGCAGAGATGCATTCTATACCATACTGGATTGAGTTCACCTTCCAATTTCTGCTCTTATAAAATATTCTATTAACAGCCAGCTTTGCTAAGTTTCAAACTGTTGCATTGTAAACTTACAAATTGGAATGATTCTATGAATAGCCTTAAATTGCATGGTTCTATTACTTCTTCATTCATGGAATCTCAGTCAGCATCCCTAGCCCATTATTGCCTATGCCTAATTGCTTATTCACGATTATTGTGCATGGAGCAATCTAAACATAGACTGAATGAAAAGTTATATGCACACACAAGGATTTGTCAAAATGAAATACTCACGCTTTCTAGGTCCGCAATCCTATCCTGAAAAAAAAACAAAAATGCAAATCAGCAAAAAAGCTCTCAATAATCACCAGGCCTCAACATGTATCCATCAGATGATTATTTACGAACCAAAATTAGCAGAGTGGAAGTTCACACAAGTTCTGTCGGCATCTCAGAAGAGAATAGACAAATTAACGTTTCAGATGTACAGTGAGTTATAATGATCTAGAAAGCACTGTTTACAAGAGGTGGTAGAAACAGATTCAACTGCAACTCTCAGAGGAGAAATCAAGGCTATGGTGAAATACCTCAGGTAATTTGATAACACGTGAAGCTGCGTGAAATCTTTCCATTCTGTGAGATTCTACTTGGACTCTTCTTGCTCGGAACTCAATCGTGACAGCAAAATCCCAGGATTAAAGTGGAAACTTTTGGAGATGTCCTAAAATTAAAGAAGTCAAAAAACTCATCGACTAAAGGGAGACCCTGGTTTGTGACCAACTGAAAAGAAAAGACACATTCAGGAATGTTCTGAACACACTGAGATCCTTCACCAGGAATGTGCAGAAGCGAAGTTGAACCATCAGAGGAAGCAATCAAACCGCCAAACACACCTACCTAACCCTTCAAGCACAACCCACCCTCACGTTGGAGAGCCTGCAGATTTTGCGCTACACTTATCAGACATCTCAAAACCCATTAAACTGGAGTAGAAGTAATTAATATGAGTGTTCCCTAAGAAGAAACCCTTCAGCAGAACTGGGAGGTAAAAATTATGAAGTCCCTTTATACATTTGAACAAAAGCAAGAAAGTCTGAGAAGTAAAAGAATTGAAAACAGTCAACACCGTTATACATGGATGTGAATTTCTTTTTTCTCCTGCTAACCAGTTACCTGGCCTTCCGGGTCATAAAGACAGAACGTAAATATATGGATAGCATGTAAAAGTTATATGGAGCATTAGCGAGCCCACATCTCGAGTACTGTGTGCAGTTTTGGTCTTAATTAAGAGAGGATGTAAATTCATTAGAGGCAATTCAAAGGAGATTTATTAGATTGATACTGTAATCAAGCTGTGTAATATATTGTCACGATTTGGGTGTCTGGATCTTAAAGTACAGATAAAATAAATGTGTGATTTCAATTCTATTAAAGCATTCTTTTCTTTTCAGGGGGTCAGCAAATCATTTGGAACAGGAAATCATAGGTCTCAATTCTAAGAAGGCATGTGATTTAAGTCAAATATTTAGCAGCATACCTGTGAAGTTAACAAATAAAATTTATAAAATTAAACTTTTACGATATACAGAGGAACTAGACCAGGAGCCATTAGTTTTTTTTTTGAGTTCAGTTCAGAATCAGATTGTAATGAGGTCGGCCAGAAGGATATCATATGAGTTCCCTGATTGGGGCTGTTAATCTGGTCTAATCAGAGAGCCCTGACTGACAGATATAAACAGGAGTGCTGGACATGCTGTTCACTCTGACAGCTGGCTCTGAGGGAGTTAGATCAGTGTTAAGGATTCTCCAAGTGTAAATAAAGGGTGACTTAGTGACAGGATACCAGCCTCTATGCTGTTATTTCAGTTTCAGTTCAGGAGAACAGTTTGTCTTTAGCAGAAGGATTTTAGTTTGTTAAGTGGCCAAGCTTTGAGTGCTTGTGAAGAAGTTTCCAAGCTATCAGTACCGAAGATGGTTAGAACATTGGACATGGAAAGAAGTCTCCAGGCTAGCAAAAACTGGAAAGAGCCAATTAAGTAAGAAATTAAAGAAAAAAAACAAAATAACTATGGATGTTGGAAATCAGAAACAAAAACAGAAATTACTGCACAAATTTCCAGCAATTTCTGTTTTTGTTTAAGAAATTTAAAGACTTATTGCAGGAATAATACTTCACTGGGAACTGTTTAGGATATTACTGGAATAAAGTTTGGAACTTTGTTAAGATCTTTCTAAAGGGGCATATGTGTACAAAGCTTTTACATAATATACTTGCGCTCTTTAGTTAAAGAATATTGATAGCCTGGTATGAATATTTCTGGGGAATAACCATCACAGTAACCAACTGCAAAGATTAAACTTATCATTTATCAAGCTAAGTTTCACCCTGGAACTTGACTTGTAAGTATTAACATCAGCAGGAATCATAACAATGCTACATTTGCCAGGTTTCTACCCACTTAATGAAACTCTCTCTATCCATCTGTAACCTCTTCACAAGACATGTTTCTATCCAACTTCATGCAATCTGAAAATTTCGGTACCAAACCTTTATTCTCCGCAGCTAACACATTCAGGGGGTCTGTTAGCTCAGCTAGCTGGACAGTTCTGTGATTGCACAATGCAGAGTGATACCAACAGCGCAGGATCAATTCTCATACATGGGTAGGATCACTACTAAAGCCCTAATGTCTCAACCTTGCCCCTTGCCCCTTGCCAGAGATGTGGTGACCCTCAAGTTAAACTCATCATCAGCCATCTCTTGAATAAGAGAGCAGCCTATGGTCCTCTGGAACTATGGCAGCCTTCATTCATACTTCCCATTCATCTAAGTCATTGATATAAATGATAAAGAGTTGAGGTCCATGCAAGATCCCTGCAAGACTCCACCCATCAAAACCTGGCAACCAACGAAGATCCATTTATGCATGCGCTCTGATTTGTTTCAGCTGATTTTCTATTCCACGCTAACACCTCTGAAGTCTGTGGAAACTCATTCACTGAACAGGTTCATGACAGAAAGGATAGATTTGCCAATGATAAAAACATCTGGTGGTAGCGGGGAAAAGGGATGCAGAGACACACAATCGGCTACGATCTGTCTGAAGGGTCGAATAGCCTACTCCTGCTCCTGACTACTACATTCCTATGTGCTACTTCCATTTTCAGAATTCCCGCATTTCATTGTACTTTCCTCCTCAATTTATCCTGGGTTGTAAGTTCCTGTGAACCGAATCAGCATTTCACAGCTTATCACAGTCATCTTTAATATGGTTAAAGTGCTGAATTAGCACAAGCGTGGAATTCTTGAAAATACATTTCTGGACATGGTCTATTATAAAATACTTCCACTTGCAGCAGCCTCTATATTTTTCTCACTGATGTGTAGAATAAATCAGTAAATTTCTTTCATGCATAAACAAAATAATCTGCAGGAATTTCAATCACAGGATAAACGTATAGAACCCAAGAGCCACATCACTTAATGGAATGGGGTCAGAGTGCGGTGACAGTATTTTAAAGTCCCTTTGAATGTTTGGGAGGGGAGAGGGTTTGAACAGTGAAAGAGAGCAGAGAGATGCAAGACAGGATGCAGAGGTGGAGTAGTCGAGAGGGTGAGATGAAGAACCTAAAGAGCAGGGAGAAGGAGGACAGAGTGACAAAGGTGCACAGCTCACCATATTGTACTGCATTTATACTTTATGCACCTTAATCTTCGTTTTTTTAATGTTTAGTGCAAACTCTATTTCAGTTAAACATTTCATTGCATTAACAAGATTTCAACTGTAAGCTCCAACAGACAAGATATTTTGTAGCTGTGTTCTATTCCATCAGTTTCTGAAAGGCTTCTGCAATGCACATTCTTTCCAATCGCAGTGTTAGTTTGTCTCCTTTCTTTTTCTGTCCATATTTAAACAGGCAATGTTGAAGTGTACAAGCAGTCCCCAATTAATGAACATCCAACTTACATATGCTTATAAACAAGATCCCATAATACTATTAATTTCAAGATCCCACACATGTGGCTGTGCGTTTGTACCTACAAATAGATATTTTATACTGTACTGTATTGTGTTTGGCATGCATACAAATTAACCGACGAACGTCAAGAGATAACCACATTACTTGGGTCTGGAGTCACATGTAGGCCAGACCAGGTAAGGGTGGCAATTTCCTTCCCTAAAGGACATTAGTGAGCCAGATGGGTTTTTCCCAACAATTAGCAAAGGATTCATGGTCAGCATTCGGCTCTTAATTCAGTTTTTTAAAAATTGAATACAAATTCCAACATCTGCCTAGGCAGGATTCAAACTCAGATCTGCAGAACATTATCTGTCTCTGGATTAACAGTCCAGTGCTAATACCACTAGGCCATTGCCTTGCCACGTGGTTGAATTTACGATACATTGGGTTGTCCTGAGTTTGTGACAAACAGCTTTGCAATTAATGAAGTCACTATATTAGGGTATGAAACAAGGGAGCACATTTTACACAGCAAGGTCCCACAAATACCAATTTGATAATGGTCGATATTCAGTTTATGATTTTCAGTAATTCAGTGAGATGTAAATATGGTCCAAGACACAGAGACAGAATATTTTCACCATGGTCTGAAAAAAATGGGGATTAATGAGGAATATATTAATATATATTGTGCAGGAAAGTCAGAGACCTTGTGATATTCTGATCGTATTTAAACTGTTAGTTACAAATAATTGCTGTTTTGCCTCTCATTGGCAATTGTTTTGTTTTTTAATTCAGTTATGGGGTTGACATCACTGGAAAGGTCAGCATTTATTAACCATCAATAACAGACCTTGAAAATATGGTAGTGAAGTGAACAACTACTGTCCACATGTTGTGCGTTTACTCAAAATGTGGTTTAGAGAGGGAGCCTCGGGACTTTGATCTAGCGTCAACAAAGAAGCTGCAATATGTTGCCAAGACAGTATCGTGAGTGACTTGAAGGGGAACTTACAAGTTGGTGATGTTGTCATGTGCGTGTTCTTCCACATGACAGAGGTTGTGGGTTTAGGAATTGCTACTAAGCAGCCCTGGCAAGTTGCTGCAGTTCATCGCATACTGCCACAGTGCACCCAGTTAGCAGAGGAAGTGATTAGTAAAGGTACCTTTTCAAATGTCTTGGATCGTGCGAGTCTTGTGCCTTTCAAACTGCTTAGGCTATAGTTCAGTACATACAACAAGTTATATGAATAATAAATTTTTAAAAAGTGATAAAAAACCTTAATTAAACAATTACTGCTGCCTTCAAACAAACACAGAGAATGTAGGTGTGGCAACATCTGTGGAGACAGAAACAGAGTGAACTCCATGAGTCCAATTTGACAGCTGCAAAAGAAGCATTGTTGACCTGCCAGTTTCTCTGGCATTCTCTGTGTTTGTTTCAGATTTTCAGCATCTGTAGTATTCTATTTTCATTGTTGGCTTCAAGGAGTTTTACACTCTTTGCCATCCTTTGAAGACAGTAAGAGTAACGACAACAGTAACGACAGTTTAGCTGGCCCATACAGTCACAGATAATATTGATTTGGACAATGAAAAGAAGCTCCATAATACCGCAACATCTTCTAACAGACACACATAGTATAATACCCATGCCACATCACTTTCCCAGATCCACAAAATGTTGCTGCCTGCTCCTTACTAGTTTTTTAGGCTACACGGGAAGAAGTTATACTCACATCATATCGTACCTGCAATGCTCTCATCTCTTCATCCTTCTGACATACTTTTTGCAGTAATTCTGTTGAAGGACAATGTATAGACCAATATTAATTTAGGAAATCAAGGACACTTTTTTATTATCACCTAGAATGATTCTTCATACTACAGTAATCATTAAATTTGAGCTTATCCTAGATTACACTCAGGGCTGATTTGACCAATCCCTACCTTGCTCCAATTTAGTCCCTTGTACATCCACAATTTAAATGACTCCATCATTGACAAGTGGGCCTAGGTCCTAAGACTGGAATTTGAGAAAACTTTACATCTCTCTAACTTAGTCTCATCTTTTTAGACACTCCTTAAAACCTACTTCAGTCACCAAACCTTAGGTCACCCACTCTACATTACTCTTGTAAAGTAGCTCAGAACACATTACTTGCTCTTTGAACACAGTGTGAAAGTGTTCTTTCTCTCCTTTCAGACTTTTACAAGTATCAGGCTGCTGTCCCTTTAGGTACATTCTTCTATTTGGGAGGAATACGATTTTTGGTGTGTACATTCTTAAAGGTTAAAGAAATCGCATTGACTGCACACTCAGATTTCTAATATGATCTTAAACCCATCAGGTCTCCCCAATAGCATGATGGCTGCATGATTATAATTAGACACTCCTGCCTTCTTCAAACACCAAACCCCTCAAAAAGCACGAACATATATAATCTATATCTAATAATATATTGCCTCATCTTCCCTTGCTTTTGTTGCTATTTTTAATTCTCAAATCTTCTTAGATCTATTTTATGACTAATGCTGGTACAATGTGCTGCAAAACACCAGCCCAAGCCAATGCGATTGAATCTAATTTCTCCATTGGCTATTATGCTCTGGCAGTCATTGAATTTGGCAAGTGTCCAGTCAGTTTATCAAAATTCCAGAAACAAAACTGGTCCTAACTGGCACCATCTTGGCAGTTTTATCTTAGGAGCACAGCTAAATGATGATAAATAAGAAGATCTGAATGGTGATGTAGATGGTCCGAGCTGGAGATGAAGGTACAATGCTCGTTAGAATATGAGACTCTTGTGCCATTCAAGAAGAACATGGCTTTTCTAACATTGCTTTAACTGCACTTTCCTGCCAGCTCCCCCATAATCCTCAACTCACCCGCTCATCAAAAATCTGTCTATCTTAGCCTTGAACATATTCATTGCCTCAGCCTCCACTGCTCACTTGGGGAGAGAATTCCAAGGACTAATGACTATCTGAGAAAAGAATAACTTCCTTGTTTCTTTCTTAAATGGGTGACCCATTAATTTTAAACTGTGATTCTTAGTTCTAGACGCTCTCACGGGAGGGAACATCCTCTCAGGACCTACCCTGCCAGGTTCCCTCAGAAATATTACAGGTTTCAATATGGTTGATTTCCATTGTTTGAAACTCCAGTGAGTATAGGCCCAATCTGCCCAATCTTTCCTTTTATGACAAACTCCTCATCCCTGCAATCAGCCTATGGAGCTTTCCCTGAACTCCTACAATGAATGAAGGCAAAATATCTTTTAGTTACATAGCAGGTTATCATTTCCTCAGGATACTTCGAAGTGCTGCACAGCTAATAAATAAATTCTGCGTTTATACAGGCAAACACAGCAGCCAAGAGTGAAGCAACAAATGAGTAATTAAGTTGTTCCTAATGCTGTAGGTTGAAAGGCATATATTGGACAGGACTCTGGGAAAACTTTGAATAGTGCCTTGGGAGCCTTTGAAGACAAGAATCTAGTTTAATGTGTTATGCAAAAAGATGCAATGCAGTAATGAATGGTCCATACATACATTCACAGATCCAAGTACACATATATTGATTTAAAGCTGGCATAGTGTTCTGGGGAAGGGTCACTTGATGCAAAACATTAACTCTGATTTCTCTCCACAGATGCTGCCAGACCTGCTGAACTTTTCCAGCAATTTCTGTTTACGTTTCTCATTTCCAGCATCCACAGTTCTTCTGTTTTTTTTATAATGCCAATGACTCGTGATATACCAGTCTTTCTAAGTTCAATTATACCCAAGTAAGCTACTAGTCACTGAGACTACAGCTTTGGGACAGCTTGATTTCTCTGTGCTGTCACCCTTTGCAAATGCAGTAAGGTTACTCTGAGGTTGCTACCTGCTAGTGGATCCTGGATGTCGGAATCCAGCAGTACCAGGTCACGTAAAGATCTCATGAATTTATTTTTCTATACTTTTTAATGGTAGGCTGAAATGGAAATAGGACTGTTTTAAAAACACAAGGATAGCTGAAGGATAAGAGCACATTTTAAAAACAAGTAACCTAACCCTGAGCATAACTCAAAAATCATTGCTTTGGCCTGTAAAGTCCCATCTTTATATGTACCCTGGGACCATCACTGTTAACCAAACAAATTTAAATTCCTTACTGATGAATATCTTTGCATCCTTATGGACCATGTTACATGCTACATTTGTCACATAGTCAATACCAATAAGTGCTTCAAGTTATATTAACTATATCAAATTTAAAAGTCAGTAGGATTTTACAGCGTGCTCAGATTGCTGCTCCAACACAATGTTTAGTGTTCAAGGCTGGCGCTGATAGCCCACCATCAACTATGAACAATTCAGTACATACAATCACAGAGTCTGCAAGGTCATTTTGGAAGCACTTGAAACTGGTCCAATGCTCGGTGTTAGCAAAGGTACAATGGTAGTTTCATTCTTATTTTTCCCAAGGACCCTTATGGTCAGTACATAATGCGGAGAGAAAAAAATAAATAAAAAATAAACTTGCATTCTTCCAGCATTGAATGGTGCCATGTATGTACAGCCAACGTACACACTTTTCACTGTATTTTTGCATTGAATAATTCATTTGAGTACATTTATACTGAATAATTCCCATACAATCACTTGATTTGTAAAGGTGTTATTTGGTGGTAAATAAGATAGCTATGGTATACACAGCAAGGTCCCTTAAACATGCATTAGTCAGTTAATCTGTATTGCCTCAAGGAGAATGTTGGTCAAGGCACTTACAGATGTCCCTACTCTTTTCTAACAGTAGTGTGGACTTTTAACATACCGATAGGTCTGTTTAACTTCCCATCACAGAGGAAAATATCCCTGACAATACAGCACTACTGTAAGGCCAGATTACGTGCTCAGATAGGATGTTAACCCATAACCATCAGTCTTAGAGGGATCAGCAATATGGACTAAACCAAACATTTGGATGACTATTTGAAAAGAGATTCCAGAGGTGAAAGACCATTCTTTCACTTTCAGTACTTCTGATTTCCATTTGATTCAGCTCTGAGTTCTCAGTCAAGTATATAAGAATGAAGATAGAATTAGTACTTGGGATGTTCCAAAGCACTTCATAATCAATGGAATTTTTTTTTCACTGGTCCGGTGTTGGAAGGCGATGGTACAGTGGTATTATCACTGGACTATTAATCCAGAGACCCAGGTCATGTCCTGGGAAACATGGTTCAAATCCCACCATGGCAGATGATAGAATCTGAATTCAAATAACATCTGGAATTAAGAGTCTAACAGTAACCATGAAAGGCTTGTCGGACAAATCCATCAGGTTACACTAACGTTCTTTAGGGAAGGAAACTGCCATCCATGTTTGGCCTATATGTGACTCCAGATCCATAGCAATGTGGTTGACTCTTAACTGCCTTCTTGTAAATTAGGAGTTGGCAATAAATGCTGGCCTATCCAGCAACACCCTCATCCCATGAAAGTCAAAAAAAAAACAGGTTGCACAAGTGGCCGGATAATCTCTTTTAGTGATAGCAGTCAATGGACAGTGTTGGTCAGGATGTCCTAATGTTGTGACAGACTTTGTTTTAACTTGCTGTCTGCAAGACTGCACCTCTGACATTACATTACCTCTGTCTAGCACTAAAGTGCCAGCCACGATTAAGGCGTTGCTGTTTCTGGAATGGAGCTGAAATCTAAAACTTTTTAACTCAAGGCAAGAGTGCTACTTACGGAGACAAGGCTGACACCTTAATCAAATCCAACAATGCAACTTAGGCTCTCATTTTTCACTGCTGAGAGCCTTATTGCAAGCATTTAAAAAGAGCATTCATAAAATATCCTACCATATATCTGAAATAATGAATTTCCCATGCTGTAAGAATAAGTGTAACATTCATGAAGTACACAAATTTAATCAAACATTTTGCTGATGTGGGGTCATCCTTAGGAACGAGAGTGATGTAAAGATTTTAAAATAAACTATCTTACAATTCGGGTGAGCTAATAAAAATAGTGAGAAAAGTCAGCACTTGTAAAAAGGCTTTGGGCGATGTTGAGAAAAACATGATGGAGAGAGCAAAAATCAACCTTTTGTAACACGGGAATGTTCTTATACACTAACTCCATTTTAATGGAATATCAGTTTTATTGTGGTAGAGCCATTCTGAAGGACTGTATGTTCTGTTGGTGGGAATGGGGGAATTCAGTGGAGTAGAATTGATTTGATCTGTTATTGTCACATGTACCAAGCTACAGTGAAATGTATTGTTTTGCATGCTAACCAGACAAATTGTACCTTAAATAAGTACATCAGGGGAATATAACAGAATGCAGAACAATTGCGGTTTAAGGCAGAGCAGTTACCAGACCTGGCTGCGATGCATCCAGACAGGGTGAGGGACAAATGTGCAACATGTGTAATGTAATGACATATGTTTCATGAAATTGTGCCCTGAAGCAAACAGGACCTTGCACATAGAATATTCCTCATCTGCAAAAGTGGTTTGGAACTCAGTAAGAGGGGCAAGTGTAAACTTTCATCTAGGTCAACATGAGATGATGTCATTAGTATCCACAGTTCTTGGGGATTGGCAATTCCAACCTGCAGCAGGAGCTGAATATAAATAGTGACAGAAATGTTCTGTGCAGGCAAATAAGGGCTTTTTTCTTTGGCTGTGCCAGTGGTAATGACCACGGCTGCAGAATTTAAAGGTTTGTAGCCTACATGATAAATTGAACCCTGAAGGCTTATCCAGTTGCTGCACCTTCCTGAAATAGGTGAGAGGTTTTTGTGGCTGGTAAACTGCATGCTTCAGACAGAATGGAAGATGCTGGGGCTGAAGCTGCAGGAGGTTGGGATCATTAACCGTTTGAAAACTGGAGCAGTATCTGCATAGGCCACTAACACTAGTATGCCCTCAAGGCATTATTGTGGCAGTGTTCGTGTGGCAAATCCAAAATAGTTATTTATGGAACTGAAGTATCATTAAACTTAGTGCAAAACAGGTTTATTATTCCAGCAAATTACAAGTGAAAACCTAATTGCCTACTCACTTGGTCCTACTCACTCTGTTGAAGACTGCCAACATTGGCCAGTTCTGTGGTTTCTAATTTTGATTTGCTTGGCCAGAAGGATACTTTAACAAATAACAAGCAAAGTACAGTGAATGCTGAAAATCTGAAAGGGAAATTAAAATGCCAGGAACACTTAAAAATCCTGTGTTGCAAGGTCATTGACTTAAAGCATTTCTATCTCTGCAGCTGCCTCCTTACCCACTCAGCAATTGCAGCATTTTCTGCTTTTATTTCAGATTACTTAAATACACAGTCTCTGCATGCTGGTTCTCTCCATGACAAATTCACTTGGTTTGTACTGATTCAGCCATACCAGAAAGATTTGTGCTTAACTTTCTTGTTCTGGGCTTTGCATGTTCTCTGGTACCATCGATGCTTCTCAGCCCCAGCATCTTCCATTCTGTCTGAAGCAGGCTGTCTACCAGCCACAAAAACCTCTCACCTATTTCAGGAAGGTGCAGCAACTGGATAAGCCTTCAGGGTTCAATTTATCACGTAGGCTACAAACCTTTAAATTCTGCAGCCGTGGTCATTACCACTGGCACAGCCAAAGAAAAAAGCCCTTATTTGCCTGCACAGAACATTTCTGTCACTATTTATATTCAGCTCCTGCTGCAGGTTGGAACTGCCAATCCCCAAGAACTGTGGATACTAATGACATCATCTCATGTTGACCTAGATGAAAGTTTACACTTGCCCCTCTTACTGAGTTCCAAACCACTTTTGCAGATGAGGAATATTCTATGTGCAAGGTCCTGTTTGCTTCAGGGCACAATTTCATGAAACATATGTCATTACATTACACATGTTGCACATTTGCCCCTCACCCTGTCTGGATGCATCGCAGCCAGGTCTGGTAACTGCTCTGCCTTAAACCGCAATTGTTCTGCATTCTGTTATATTCCCCTGATGTACTTACTTAAGGTACAATTTGTCTGGTTAGCATGCAAAACAATACATTTCACTGTAGCTTGGTACATGTGACAATAACAGATCAAATCAATTCTACTCCACTGAATTCCCCCATTCCCACCAACAGAACATACAGTCCTTCAGAATGGCTCTACCACAATAAAACTGATATTCCATTAAAATGGTATCAGAGATAAAAGGTACTGCAGATGCTGGAGAATCCGAGATAACAAGTATGGGGCTGGATGAACACAGCAGGCCTGCTCCTATGATGCTGCTTGACCTGCTGTGTTCATCCAGCCCCATGCTTGTTATCTCTTCCATTAAAATGGAGTTAGTGTATAAGAACATTCCCGTGTCATAAAAGGTTGATTTTTGCTCTCTCCATGGTGTTTTTCTCAACATCGCCCAAAGCCTTTTTACAAGTGCTGATTTTTCTCACTATTTTTATTAGCTCACCCGAATTGTAAGATAGTTTATTTTAAAATCTTTACATCACTCTCGTTCCTAAGGATGACCCCACATCAGCAAAATGTTTGATTAAATTTGTGTACTTCATGAATGTTACACTTATTCTTACAGCATGGGAAATTCATTATTTCAGATATATGGTAGGATATTTTATGAATGCTCTTTTTAAATGCTTGCAATAAGGCTCTCAGCAGTGAAAATGCACCCAGCAATTCAGCATTCTCCAATGAAGAAATTGAATTTGCACATGGATCCAAAATTTGAGGAGTGTATTATCATTGAGGAAGCCCACTGACATCTTCATTTTACAATTACCATCCTTCTGATGATGTCCTTCCTTATTTCTTACAGGCCTCAGTTTCTGCACTCCTCGAGTTCTGGATCCATGTGCATACCCTATTTCTTCACTGTTGATGAAACTGAATGCAGTAAAGCATTAATACAGAAATATATATACAACTTTGAATTTCAAATTACTTCTGAGAATTAGCAGGACATCAGCTGGAGTTCTCAGATATATGGTTTTGGAATGTTTACTTTGACATGGTTATCAAGTGCTTACCTTTGGCAATTCATATATAGCATCCTTCACCAGCATTGTCAGTGACAACCCTTAAGTGGCCAGTTCCCAACTGGTTATGAGCAAAATGGCCAAAGACGCCTCGTTTTCCATGCACTGTTTGTAGGTGATTACAAAAAGCAGCACAGTGATAAAACATAGAGATGCCCTAGGACGATGTGTCAATGTCAGAATGTAGCCAACCGTGAAAGGATGAGGGAAAAGAAGAGTCTTTCCTTTGACAGTCTCATCCATCATAGAGCTTGCAAGTGGAAAAAGGCTCCAGTGTTTGATTTTAAACTGCCAGTGAGCTAAATTGCAGAGTGTAGCAAGATGCCTGAAGCCAAATTTGCTCTCATTATGCAGACCCAGTACTGAGAATGTTTGTTTATCAAAACTTAGGCTCTGGGAGTAGAACAGAGTATGAGGGAGGTGGGGGTGGGGGAAAGAAGGTATTGCTTTTATTAGTGAAAATCTCATTTGCATATGCTTACCTTTGATTAATAACAACTTTTCTCCCCTCCAATGAAATCTCAGGTCTTTGAAAAAACAGGCTACTTTGTAGTCCATTATTGTACAGAGAATAAAGTTAGAAAAAGTCCCAAACACACAAACTAAGGAGGTTCTGGATTGGAATGGATTCGCTGGTGTCCAAATGAAAGAATACCAATGCATCTCTTTTAATTTAATATTCTATACAAATTAGCAACAATATCCTCAAAGATGATGTGACTTTGGGACTGTTAATGCAGATATTAGAACAGCATCGGGTGCATTGTTTAAGGGTGCAAGGAGCAAATTACTGCAGATGCTGGAATCTGTACTGAAAATGTTAGCTCTCCATGGATGCTGCCTGACCCGCTGTGATCTCCTGCACTTTTTGTTTAAGGGTATTTTTTTCACTTAAGTAAAGACAAACTACTGCATATATTGGAAATCTAAAGTAAAATTGGAAATTACTGAAGAAACTCAGCAGATCTGGAAGCATCTGTGGAAAGAGACACAGAGTTAATGTTTTGTGCCCAATTCAACTCTTCTTCGGAAGAAATGTCAACCCTGTTTCTCTCTCCACAGATGCTGCTAGACCAGCTGAGTTTCTCCAGCACTTTATTTTTACTATGCTGTGCTTACTTCTACACTACAAAGTGTTTTGTGATGATCTGATAACATGAAGGCACTAAAGTGCAGTCAATCCACATCTCAAAGTATTATCCCTTTTCTATCTGCTGTTAAGAGCTTTAAAACAATGGACATCATAAGCGTGTTTTTGGATTCATCCAGTAATCTTGCATCGCTTGCTTGTCCTCCACTCCCCAACCTTCTCTCTCTTCTCCATCCTCCATACCATAACTTACAGCAATTAGGCATTTTGTCTGCAGGAAGGATGCTACATGCTACTATTTCTAGTGCAACAGCAATGGTACGCTCCAAAAGTACTACATCGGCTGTAAATCACTCTGGACTGTTCAGACATTGTAAAAGGTTCTATATGATTACAAGTCTTTTTTGATTAAATGCAGTTAATTTCACAAAATATAGAGAGGATAATGAAGTGTCTCATTAATAGCTTATATGTAGTGACATACAACATGTTGGAATTCTGGAAATTATTAAACACACTAGAAGAAGGTTGTAAAACACAATCAAATCTACCTCAGTACATATCTGCCACTTTCTGGGGCTTGGAGATAGTAAGAACTACAGATGCTGCAGTCAGAGCCAATACATAGTGTGGAGCTAGAGGAACACAACAGGCCAGGCAGCATCAGTGGAGCAGCTAAGTCAAAATTTCGGGTTTACACCCTTCATCAGGACTGGGGAGGGGAAGGGAGCTGGGAAATAAATAGATGGGGGGCTAGGGCTGGGGGAGAGTAGGTGGGACGGTGATAGGTGGATGCAGGTAGGGATAGTAGAGATTGGTCAATGGGAAGGGTGGATTGGATAGGTGGGAGAGAAGATGGACAGGTTGTGTCAGGTCTAGGAAGCAGGGACAAGAGGGAGGGTTGGACATGGGATGAGGCCGGGGGCAGGGAGATTTTGAAACTAGTGACTTCTATGTTGAGGCCATGAGCTGTAAGCTCCTGAGGCGGAATATGAGGTATTGTTCCTCCAGTTTACTTGTGGCGTCATTGTGACCTGGAGGATGCCCAGGATGGACATGTCACCAAGGGAGTTGCGGGGGTGGGGGATAGCAGGTAGAAATGCTGGCAACCAGAAGGTGTTGTTGATTATAGAATACAGAGTGCAGATGCTCCGCGAATCGGTCACAGAGTCTGCACTTGGTCTCACTGATGTAGAGGAGGCCACATCGGGAGTAACGGATACAGTAGACCAGGTTGGAGGACGTACAGGTGAATCCCTGTTGGATTTGGAAAGATTGTTTGGGGCCTTGGACGGTAGTGAAGGGGGAGGTGTAGGGGCAGGTATTGGAAAAGGGTCCGGGTGAGGTGGGGTTGGTGGGAGTGTGGAGTGAATGGTCTTTACGGAAGGCAGATGGGGTGGGGAGGGAAATATTTCTTTGGTGGTGGGGTCGGATTGCAGATGGAGAAAGTGGTGGACGATGATGCGCTGGATGCGGAGGTTGGTGGGGTGGTACGTGAGGACCAGGGGGATCCTGTCCTTAATATTGTTTTGGGGAGGGGGTTTGAGGGCAAAAGTGTGGGAAATGCAAGAGATGCAGTTGATGGCATTATGAATCACTGGAGGGTGGGAAGTTACAGTCCTTGAAGTAAGAGGGCGTCTGGGATGTCTGGGGGTGGAACACTCCATCTTGGTGGAGGCGGAGGAATTAGGACTAAGGAATTGCATTCTTGCAGGAGAGTGGGTGAGGAGATGTAGTCAAGGTAGCTATGGGAATTGGTGGGTTTGAAATAGATGTTGAGCTCCCTGCCCCCTCCCAAGTCCTGATGAAAGATGTAAACCTGAAACGTCAAATTTCCTACTCCTCTGGTGCTGCCTTACCTGCTGTGTTCCTTCAGCTCCACACTATATTGATTTTCTGCAGCTTGTTGGACAACTTTGGCAACATATTCCCTTGCCAAACGACTTCAAGGTGCTACCTTCAAATGCGTCTTCAAACTTGCTCCAATGTGAATGCCCTCCTCCAGCCCTACACGCATCTTTTGATGCCTATCGCAGGATCATTGTTGGTTCCTTTGTTCCTGCCATCTAGAATGAAGACTCCACACAGACTGCCTTTGAAAGCCTCCTACATAACAATCCTCTCACTTCACCTTTAGCTTCTCCTCCATCTACACATCAAATTCCTTTCCCTTCTTTTCTCAACTCATATCCACATTCTTTTGTCACAAATCGACAGCCCTGCTTCTTACTCAAAATAATATTAGAAATATCAATTTATTACTGATTTTAGAAATGTTGAAAGCATTTAAAAGTTGGTTCCGAGCAGTGACTAGGAATTTATGATGATTATGGGGCCCAAAGGGTCTTGGTGAGATTGGGTCTCAGGACCCAAAAGGAGTTGGGGCCTGTGTTGGGGGAACAGCAGCCTATTCTCACGCTTTGGAATACTGTCTGAGCCGCTGTGGATTATCACATTCTTTCATGTCCGTTGTTCCTCTCTTAAAATATGACAATGAAGCTCAATACTTAGACCTGCAATTGGGGAATAAGTTATGCGCAACTGCTGGGGACAGGCATTAGTGGAGCAGCTAAAGAACTGGGGTCATGGGTTTGAATCCCACTATGGCAGATGGTGGAATTTGATTTGAATAAAACTTGGGAATAAATTATGTTAACCTTGTGATGATCACTGTCAATTGTTGTGAAAACCCATTTATAGAGCCATAAAGCCACAGAGATTTCCAGCATGGAAACGGACCCTTTGGTCCAACTTGTCCATGCCAACCAGGCATCCTAAATAAACCTAGTCTCATTTGCCAGCATTTGGCCCATATCCCCCAAACCCTTCCTAGTCATATATCATCTAGATGCCTTTTGAATGTTGTAATTATACCAGCCTCCACCACTTCCTCTGGCAGCTCATTTCATACACACATCACTCTCTGTGTGAAAAAGTTGCCCCTTAGGTCCCTTTTAAACTTTTCCCCTCTCACCTTAAACCTGCGCCCTCCAGTTTTTGGATCGCCATCAACCCCCGAACCTGGGGAAAAGACCTTGTTTATCCTATTTACCCTATCCATGTCCCTCGTGATTTTATAAACCTCCATAAGGTCACCTCTCAGCCTCCAACGCTACAAGGAAAATAGCCCCAGTCTATTCAGCCTCTCCCTATAGCTCAAACCCTCCAGTCCTGGCAACATAGTCGTAATTCTTTTCTGAACCCTTTCAAGTTTCACAACATCCTTCTTATAGCAGGGAGACCAAAATTTTACGCAGTATTCCAACAGTGGCCTATCCAATGTCCTGTACAGCCACAACATGACGTCCCAACTCATGTACTCAATACATTGACCAATAAAGGCAAGCAAACCAAATACCTTCTTCACTACCCTGTCTACCTGTGACTCCCCTTGCAAGGACCTATGAACCTGCATTCCACGGTCTCTTTGTTCAGCAACACTTGCCAGGATCTTACCATTAAGTGTATAAGTCTTCCCTGATTTGCCTTTCCAAAATGCAGCACCGCACGTTTACCTAAATTAAACTCCATCTGCCCATTGGCCATCTGATCAAGATCCCATTGTACTCTGAGGTAACCTTCTTCGCTGTTCACTACATCACCAATTTTGGTGTCAATTGTAAACTTACTAACCATACCTCTTATGTTCACATCCACATCATTTATAAAGATATCTATCATTCTTACTCAGAGATAACAAGCATGGGGCTGGATGAACACAGCAGGTCAAGCAGCATCATAGGAGCAGGAAAACTTGACGTTTCGGGCCTAAACCCTTCATCAGAAATCTCGGATTCTCCAGCATCTGCAGTACCTTTTATCTCTGCCATTCTTACTCAGTCTGGTCTATATGTGACTCCAGACTCACAGCAATGTGATTGGCTTTTAACTGCTCTCTGGGCAATTAGGGAAGGACACCAAGTGCTGGCCTGGCCAATGACACTCTCATTCCATGAATGACTAAAGAAAAGACATTCAGAGCATAGCACTCCTAGATTACATCCCACATCAACTTATTATCTCAAACACACATCGAAAATATAACAAAATAAAAGCACATTAATTAAATAAATGGAGAAGAAGCACCCACAAAAGAACCAATTACTTCAAACATCTACCTTCCCAGATAGAGACCAAGCACAAAAACGAAAGGGGCATCCAAGAACCTGTGCAGCCCAGGTACCCGTTTCAGCGAGCTTTATTGGCCCACCTGTAGCGGGCTGTATGGACCCAACATTGGACTGTTTAGTCACCTCAGAACCCACAACACCAGACTGGAAGGAAGTCATCTTAATCTCAAGGGACTGCCTAAGCAAAAACATTATTCAGGGCAACCAGGGGTAACTCCCCTGCTGTTCTTCAAAACAGTGATGTGGTGTTTCTCACATCCAGCTGAAAGGGAGCAACTATGGTCCCAGTTTAACAGGTCATCCAAAAAAACAGCACCTCTTACAGCATAGCTTCCCCATCAGTGCTGCACTGGGTGGGTCAGCCTAGAATTTGATGTCAAGTCTCTAGGCCAGAACTTGAACTTGTGCCTCACAGGTGCAAGCACTGACAACTGAGCCATCACTAACACCAATAAGACCAAGTTTCTAAATATGATTTTACATTGCATGACAAAGTCTTTTTCCACTTTATAAAATGTTGCCAGTCTAGATGTGAAGAATAAAATTATGGCATGAAAATATTTTTGTTTTTTCACTGCTCCAAACCTGCCAAATGCCTTATGACACTGCTGTAATACAACTGATGAGTGTTCAATCCAATGAGATGAAGGTTCAAATTTGAAATGAAATCACAGATTTCAGGATTTTCTGCTGTGCTGATCAACTGCAAATCAAAATGGCAGGAGTTTCACAATTTATATAAGCTGAAATTGACTTGACTGAAAGTACAAAATTGCAATTTAAAGAAAAAGTCAGGATTTAGATTCATTGCACTTGAGAAATCAAATGGAAAAGTTTGCTAAACTGAATTTAAAGCTGCTGTCCATCTAGTTCATGACTAAATGACAGATCAGAGGATGCACACTGAAAGACAAAACACAAGTTATGATATTCTCAATTACTTACTGAAATGCCTATGTAGGGAGTGGAGATGTGAGAGCTCCATCCAGAAATAAAAGGGGACCTGGGTAATCGACGGCATTGACTGTTGATACTTCAATATGCTACCTCTCCAGTTAAATACTTGTAAAATTGGCATTTTTCATGCAAGTCTAACTGCACTAGATTTACCTGCACAGTTTCGATCCAGTGCAGAAGGCAATTGAAGAGTACAACATGACACATCACAGGACACCCGAGGTTTAGTTCCTAGTTTGTACTGATACAGCAGCCTGAAATGAGGCTGCTGCAATGGGCTTCACTGGCCTGTAAACCACGTCAGGGTACTGGAGACAGACAGCAGAAAAGGAATAGCGGCCAGAGTTCAAGGTTCCTGCTCTTTAAAACTATACAGTGAATATGGGATGGTTGTCAGGTGGGAAGATGACATCAATTGAGAAGAGAACTTGACTGACTGCAGTGCCTTTAAAGGTCAAGGAGCCTGCTTAAGTCAATCTTTAAATTCTCAGAGATTAATGGGTTGCTTGAGCAAGGAAGCATACCTCAGAGCCTACAGTATAGAGAAAACTGAATTTAATTAAATACCTGCACAATAGGAAGAGGACATGGAATTAACAGTGTGAATCAAATGTTGCACCCAGGCTGATTCCAGGGATGGTGGGATTGACGTATGAGAAGAGATTTACTAGGTTAGGGGTAATGAAGTGTGGG
>JAHRHZ010000283.1:75018050-75028718 GCA_024137785.1 Ginglymostoma cirratum
ACCCGAAACGTCAACTTGCCCACTCCTCTGATGCTGCCTGGCCTGCAGTGTTCCTTAGCTCCACACTTTGTTATTTCTGACTCAGGCATCTGCAGTTCGTGCTATCTATTTACGAGGTTAGGATTGTTTTTGCTGGAGTTCAGACAAATGAGGGGAGATCTCATAGAGACTGATAAAATTCTAACAGGACTAGACAGGGTAGAAGCAGGGAGAATGTTCCCGATGGTGGGTGTGTCCAGAACCAGGGGTCACAGTCTG
Source organism: Ginglymostoma cirratum (assembly GCA_024137785.1). NCBI lineage: Eukaryota > Metazoa > Chordata > Chondrichthyes > Orectolobiformes > Ginglymostomatidae > Ginglymostoma > Ginglymostoma cirratum. The sequence continues at coordinate 75,018,309 of JAHRHZ010000283.1, forward strand.
AGGATTCGGTGTAGACCATTTAGGACGGAGATGAGGGACATTTCTTCACTCAAAGAGTGGTGAACATAGGAAGTAGTTGATGCCACCAAAACATTGAATGTATTCAAGAGGCAGCGAGTTATAGCACTTGGGACGAATGAGATCAATGGTTATGGGGAGAAAACAGGATTAGACTATTGAGTTGAATGATCAGCCATGATCGTGAAGAATGGCAGAGCAGGCCTGAAGGGTCGAATGGCCTCCTCCTCCTCCTATCTTCTATGTTTCTATGTGTCTGTGTTCCTACACCGCTTCTGTTTGCTGACTGCGCTGCTGAACATTACAGCATTTATCATAAAGGCAAAGTATTGCAGATACTGGAGAAACTCAACAGTTCTGGCGGCATTTCAGTGAAACAGAGTTAAATGACATTAGAACTGAAGAGTCATTGGACTCAAAATATTAAATCCATTTCCCTCTCCACAAATGCTGCCAGACACGATGGGATTTTTTCAGCAATTTGTTTTTATTTTTTGCACTTATCATCCTCTTTTTCATTCTTTATTCTCCATATAAATGTAATAATGAGGCTTACTATCCCTACTCAGACAAATTCTTGAGTACATCTCAACCAACCTGTTCACTAATGTATTAACTACATTTCATACACTGTAAACTAAAATATTTATTGCATTATGACATGGCCCATCGATTATTTTCATTATTGCAATCTAGTGGAAGCAATTCATCTTCCCTATAGTCATCATTAGCAATGATGACGAAAAGAAAAACTTGCATTAGTATAGCATCTTTCAGAACCTCAGTATATCCCAATGTGCTTTACTGTGTCAAATATGCTTTGTTTGTGGTACAATCCACTATAATAAAGTATTGAAGTGCAGTCACTTTGTAATGCAGGAAACACGGCAGTCAATTCCATCTGTACAGCAATCTCAACAACCTATGAATATAAAAGCTGCCATTCAGTTCACAATGAAGAAACAGCATAAAACTGTAATATATTTGTGAATAAAGTGACATGAAGAAAACACAGCTTTATTCAAATTACTTGTCAAGTATTCTGTGCTGACTCGTAGCTGCAAGGATATGAGTCAGTTACTGTACTTGCAGTTCAACTCTCAGCTTGCTGAAACTGAACTTGCTTCTATCAGATTTCAGTGTCGGCAAAATGTGGTCTAGCCAACCCATTCAAAACAACGGCCCTTTCCCATTTCCACTTTCATGACTAGAATCAGATCTTATTCCAATCACTATAATGTTGCCCACAAACTAATTAATAAGGCCCTTCCGTGACTAAAATGTTAAAATATGAACATAGGAGATACTAATGGACCTAAACAGGAACTGAGTTTGTATGTGGAGGCTGCAACAGTTTAAATTTTTCAGGCCTATGACGGGTCATCAAAACTGGGAGTCGTCAGAAATATACTAGGTTTTGAGCAAGTGAAAGGGGGAAGGAAAGGAAGAGGAAAAGGACGAATCCCCACTTTCATGGGTGGGATGACATGGGGAGGATTTGTGCCTTTTGTTGTCTTGCATTAATGCTTTTCCAATGATTTGGTAGATGGCCTTTCATCATCTTTGAAACTGTTAGAAGTCCGGTTAATGCCTACTTAAGCCCCTCTATCCATCACCACTGGCAATCTATTACTGGGTAGGCAGGCACTTAGATACTAGGTGACTGCCTGGTAAAACCAAGTGACCAGACTGTGGGCGTAGAGGGACACATATGGCAAATGCCCTTGAAGTACACCGTGTGGTCTATGGGAGGCTTTGCCAGAGGAAAGGGCCACCAGCTTTCCCACCCTCCCCATTCCTGATTATTCTGGATCCCATTCACCCACACTCAAAGCCTCCTCCAGTCTAGTTTCATGGCCAGCTGCAGTCCCAGAAGTGGCCACTACTCCTATAGCCAACAAGACTGCTTGATGGAAAGTACACCACTGAACAATGAGACAGCTGATGATCTGAATCTAGCCAGTCACACTGTAGGACATTGGCTTGGATGTTCTGGCCACAAACCCTGCCCCATTGTGGAAATACTGAACTCACTGGCTTCTAGTGATGAGTCGGGTGCACAGAGACATTAGGAGCAGGAGGAGGCCAGTTGGTTTGTTGAGACTTGAGGGATCATCAGCTAAGGCCATGTGTTCTCGTGCTGCTGGCCAATCTAATTGGCCAGGGGTGCGCAGGGATGGGACTTCCTGTACTTGAAATCCCACACTGAACTCAGCAAGGTCATCCCCTACGTATAAAAACTGAAAGAACTGCGGATGCTGTAAATCAGGAACAAAAACAGAAGTTGCTGGAACAGCTCAGCAGGTCTGGCAGCATCTGTGAAGAAAAAAATCGGAGTTAACATTTCGGGCCCGGTGATTCTTCCTCAGAATTCCGTTCTGAGGAAGGGTCACCAGACCCAAAACGTTAAATCTTATTTTGTCTCCACAGATGCTGCCAGACCTCCTAAGCTTTTCCAACAACTTTTGTTTTTATCCCCTATGTGTCATTGCTGCAGGAGTGAAGTCTTGTGGCACACTGGTAGTGTCCCTCCCTCTGTGATAGAAGGTCCTGGTTTAAGTTCCAACTAAGTGTCATAACATAGATTAACACAGATCATAGAATCCCTAGAGTGTGGAAGCAGGCCATTCAGCTCATCCAGTCCACACTGACCCTCTGAAGAGCATCCCACCCAGACTCACCACCCCCTACCCTATCCCTGTAACTCTGCACTTCTGACAGCTTAGCCTGCACATGTCTGAACAACGGGCAATTTAGTATGGCGAATCCACCTGACCTGCACATCTTTGGACTGCGGGAGGAAACTGCAGAACCTGGAGCAAACCCACGTAGACATGGGGAGAACGTACAAACTCCACACAGACAGCTGCCCTAGGGTGGGTTCCCTACAGTGTGGAAGCAGGCCATTCAGCCCAGTGAATCCACATCCATCCTCCACAGAGCACCACACCAAGACCCACGCCCCGACCCTATCCCATTTACCCTGCATTTCCCATGGCTAATCCACCTAACCTGCACATCTCTGGACACTATGGGCAGTTTAGCATAGCTAATCTACCTAACCTGCACATCTTTTGACTGTGGGAGGAAACCGGAGCACCCAGAGGAAACACACACACACACACAGCTGCCACTGAGCCACCATGCCGTCCTCTGCTACATCACACTCAATCACTCTCTGCTACTGTACCCACCTCTCAACAAGACTCATACTTTATGGTCTCACTGTTGTCTGCAACATTTTTTCTCACCCAGTTTCAACCTCCACTAACAGGAGTGTCAGAGGTTCTGTTCGCTCAGAGGCAGCTGGATCAGATTCAGGGACTCTTCACATGTAAATAAAAGGTAACTTGGTGATGGGATTCCAGCCTCTGTGGAGTTATTTCAGTAACCTGCTGTCCGGAGCTGACTAGGTGCCTGGTCTGCCACCGTCGTCTGAGTGCCAGTGGGCTGGGGAATTTCTTGCCCAGCTGTGGACTATTGCAATGAAGTGTTCACCAGATTAGTGGTCCCACACTTCCTAAGCCCAAAGTTTGCCCTCTTTGCTGCTTATTCACTTGGCAGGGTACCTCACCACTGTTCATCCACCTACATGAGGACTAACAACTGTGCCACCCACTTCATCCCAGCCAATTCTTCCCTTTCTCTCATTAGAGGAGAGAACAGCCTAGTAGAGGGCAAAGAGAGCCTGTACACGCGATGGGCTGCCCAAAATTAGGCTCTTCACTCCTACAAAGAAAAGGAAAAGGCTGGAAGTAGTCCTGTGATGCTGCCAAAATAGATATGTCTCATCAACCAAATAAGTCCCATTCTTCACTCCACTGCAGCTCTCATTGTGACTGGTGGTTGGGTTACATTCATTGTACACCACTTCTAACCACTGCGATGGCTTCTCTATGTTTAGTCTTGCAGGTACCAGCAACACATCCGTCATCTCCAAGGTGAATCTTCCACTCCCTAAGATGCACCATCTCGACTTCTGCTGACAAGAATATGGAGTCCTTGGAAGAAAATTTAGCAAGGCTGCCTCCTGTAATCTCCACACTAGCTCAAGTACAAACACATCAGGGAAAACTTTGGGCTTAGGAAGTGTAGGACCACTAATCTGGTGAACATTTCATTGCAATAGTCCACAGCTAGGCAAGAAAGTCCCCAGCCCACTGGCACTCAGACGACTGTGGCAGACCAAGCGCCTGGTCAGCTCCGGACAGCAGGTTACTGAAGTAACTCCACAGAGGCTGGAATCCCATCACCAAGTTACCTTTTACTTACATGTGAAGAGTCCCTGAATCTGATCCAGCTGCCTCAGAGCCAGCACTCAAAGTGAACAGGATCTCTGACACTCCTGTTCATACGTCAGCGAGGGCTCCCTGATTGGGCCAGATTAGCAGCCCCAATCAGGGAACTCATATTCTTTGACGTCCACCTGGCTGACCTCATTACAATCAACACACCCCTCCCCTGAATCCAAGGACATAGGCTGGTTCTTTATTTTGTGTAGCTCCTCCTGGGGCGTTTTAGCACCACGTCAGTTTTCTCCAACTCTGCCTCTGATATGGGTTTGGGTAACACACAGTAGATCACCTCTTGCACCATGTTGGGGAGGTGATGGTCTAGTGGTATTATCGCTGGAATGTTAATCCAGAGACCCAGGGAATCGTCTGGGGACCCAGGTTCGAATCCTGCCACAGCAGATGGTGGAATTTGAATTCAATAAATATCTGGAATTAATAGTCTAATGATGACCATGAAACCATTGTTGAATGTCAGGGGAAAAACCCATCTGGTTCACTAATGTCCTTTTGGGAAGGAAACTGCCATCTTTACCTGATCTGGCCTACATGTGGCTCCAGACCCACAGCAATGTGGGGTTGATTCTTAACGGCCCTCTGGTCAATTAGGGTTGGGCAATAAATGCTGGCCTAGCCAGCGATGCCTAAATCCCATGAATGAATAAATAAAAGGTTGATTAAAAATATATGCTACTGTTGCAGAGCAGTCAGATTTAATTCCTTGAGCTGCCGGCCACACACCTTTTCAACTGGGGATCAAGAATGAGGAAGAAGAATGGGTAATCTCACAAAATTCACACCAAAATGGGGTAATTTAGAAAGATTGTACAAAACAGAAACAGGCCATTCAGCTCTGCTGGGTTGATGTCGATCTCACTGTATTCAAATAACTCTGGTAATAGATTTATGAAACTGATAAAAAAAAAAGTTCCAATCTAACCTGTACATAAGCATAAGGCTCCTGGTAAAAAAAACTTTTCAACTTGTAAAACAGCTAGCATAGCTTTCTTGTTGCTCAGAATAGAAGCCGGTTTCCTGCTGATGAAAGGAAATTTCCAGGGACTTCTAAAGCAATACTCTTACTGTAGCCTGTAGATATTTTCTAAACAAGCTGTTCAGACAGGTTATGAACAGCTCTGAAGCAGGTCAGACGTGAATCCAGCAGCCCCCAATACTGAGCCTGTAAACTTGCTGCAGGACTAACCTTTCCTCACCCTTGTCCCAAAAACCTAACAACATTTTCAGATCAGTGCTTTATGGTTGAACAATGGGACCAGTTCTGAAGACTAAGGTTGATGAAGATTCTCCAAACTGGAACTGAAAGTACAGATAATTAAAAACATAGCTTTGATCCTTGGAATTTGCTGAGTTGGCAGACTCCCAAGCTGAGGTCTTACCTTTGCCCCCAGGCTGCTTGGCTAGATGGGAAATGAACCTCTACCCTTAATCGCTAGCCTATGGCCACTGCTGAGAAATGTGGACGTGCACAGTAGATATTTGTTGAAGACAGAATGGAGGTTCAATTTGGTGCTCCTGACAATAGAATAAAACAGTGGGTTCTCAATCAAGACAATATAGTGTGGAGCTGGAGGAACGCAGCAGGCCAGGCAGCATCAGAGGAGCAGGAAAGTTGGTGTTTCGGGTTGGGACTCTTATTCAGAAATGAACCCTTCTTCAGACCTGAGTTGTCAACTTTCCTGTTCCTCTGATGCTGCCTGGTCTGCTGCGTTCCTCCAGCTCCACACTGTGTTATCTCTATTTCCAGCATCTGCAGTTCTTGCTATCTCCGGGTTCCCACTGATTTGCTTCTGTGTAATGAGAATTTCGTGGAACCCCTGCAAAACAAGTTCTTTTGTTCTTTGCATTAAAATTAGTCACACAACTAAACAGGGATAGCAGGAAAAATGCACATTTTGTCAAAGCTTTTTATTGGCATTCATCAAGAGATTTGCAAGACCACCAATGTAAAGAGGTATAACAGTTTGTACTGAAATAAAAGTGAAGTACTGCAAATACTGAAGATCTGAAATAAATACAGAAAGTACTGGAGAAAGTCAGCAGGTCTGGTAGCATCAAGTGGAGAGAGAAACAGATTAACGTTTTGAGTCCAACATGACTCGTCTTCAGAAATATATGCTTTTATTCTGTATGAGAATAGGGCAGTGATTAACTGCTAAGTGGATTCTGATTGGTAAGGGTGTTGCTGTGGAGGAACATTCTTCAAGGACCGCAACATCCCCCCCACAGTGGTTGAGAACGCCCTCGACCGTGTCACCCGCATTTCACCGCAACTCATCCCTCACACCCGGTCCCCACAATAACAACCAAAAAAGAATCCCCCTCGTCCTCACGTACCACCCCACCAACCTCCGGATCCAACGCATCATCCTCTGACACTTCCGCCATCTGCAATCAGACCCCACCACCAAAGACATTTTTCCCTCCCCACCCTTATCTGCTTTCCAGAGGGACCACTCCCTCTATGACTCCCTTGTCCGCTTCACACTCCCCTCCAGGCCCACCACACCCGGCACTTTTCCCTGCAACCGCAGGAAGTGCTACACCTGCCCCCACACCTCCTCCCTCACCCCAATCCCAGGCCCCAAGAAGACTTTCCACATCAAGCAGATGTTCACCTGCACATCTGCCAATGTGGTATACTGCATCTGCTGTACCCATTGTGGCCTACTCTATATCGGGGAAACCAAGCGGCGGCTTGGGGACCGCTTTGCAGAACACCTGCGCTCAGTTCGCAACAAACAACTGCACCTCCCCGTCGCGAACCATTTCAACTCCCCCTCCCATTCCTCAGACGACATGTCCATCCTGGGCCTCCTGCAATGCCACAATGATGCCACCCGAAGGCTGCAGGAACAGCAAATCATATTCAGCCTGGGAACCCTGCAGCCCAATGGTATTAATGTGGATTTCACAAGCTTCAAAATCTCCCCTCCCCCCCCCACATCCCAAAACCAGCCCAGTTCGTCCCCGCCTCCCTAACCTGTTTTTCCTCTCACCTATCCCCTCCTCCCACCGCAAGCCCCACCTCCATCTCCTACCTACTAACATCATCCCGCCCCCTTGACCTGTCTGTCCTCCCTGGACTGACCTATCTCCTCCCTACCCTCCCCACCTACACTCACCTTTACTGGCTCCATCCCCGCCTCTTTGACTTGTCTGCCTCCTCTCCACCTATCCTCTCCTCTATCCATCTTCTATCCGCCTCCCCCTCTCTCCCTATTTATTTCAGAACCCTCTTCCCCTCCGCCATTTCTGATGAAGTGTCTAGGCCCGAAACGTCAAGCTTTCCTGCTCCTGTGATGCTGCTTGGCCTGCTGTGTTCATCCAGCTCCACACTTTGTTATCTAAGAACCTCTACAGTCATTATACAAGCTTACTCACGAATAACCACCATGAGTCAAGCAACAGGAAGGAGCTCAGTACTGGTAGAACCAAATTAAACTACAACAAACATAAAACATGCATATCGTAATGGAATATTCACAATCTTGATTGAGTACATGTAATTTAGCAACATTGGAACAATGTTTCTCTAATTCATAAAGAATGATTACAGCACAATACGAATCTATTTGAACCACTGCACCCATGCTAGTTATGTAGAATAGGAACTCTCCTAGTTCCACTCCCATGACTCTTACCTGTGGTCCTGCAAATTGGTTTGCTTCAGATCATTATCCAATGCTCTTCTGAAAACTTTATTTAAACCAGCTTCTACCACACTCTCAGGTAGAGCATTCCAGATCCCAACCATATGCTGTGTAGAAGATATTCCCTCAACTGACTATTGCTTCTTTTGCTGATCATCTTAAAATCGATAAGTAAAAACCGAAAGAACTGCAGATGCTGGAAACCAGAAACAAAAACAGAAGTTGCCGGGAAAGCTCAGCAGGTCTGGCGGTATCTTTAGAAAGAAATCAGAATTAACGTTTCGGGTCCAGTGACCCTTCCTCATACTGAACATTTCCAGCAATTTCTGTTTATGTTTGTGACCTCAAAATTGGTGTTCTCTAGTTCAAACTAGACTGCTGAATCTTTAAACCTACTTCCATTTTCTATCTCTTAACAGAACCTATTGGAACGATGTCCTCTCACGTGGTTGGGCCCATCATCTTGATACTCACAGAGATAGATGTAAATTCCTTTCCTGAACACAAGTCACCACAGAAGGAAAACATCAGGAGTTATTGGATTGGGCAAGGGGAGATTCTAGAATAAAGGGACAAAATCAAGTGCAAAGATTTAAAACAGAACACAATTCTCTTTTCATACAATGTTGAGAGTCTATAACATTACAACTGGAGTCAATCTGATGCAGAATCTATGTCAACATTTAAGAACAGATTCAATAGATGGTGAAATGGAGGAGAAATGGAAAGGTTTTGAAAGCAAGGAACAGGGTGCAGTGATGGGATTAGGGCTACTGTTTACGTGAGGCATAAATGGCAACATGGGATGGTTGTACTTTCTATGTTATTCAATGTCAGAGCCAGCAAAGGTCTATATATCCCTAAAATCATTATAATCCCAGCTGATGGCATTACTGGACAAGTTGGATCCCAAAACAAAATCTGGTTTGATAGAATTTTATGAAATTTAGTTAGCTAACATGGTGGTAAATCACACAAGGCTACAGACTTTCTTTAACAACAAAACTCAACTTGTTAGACACAAGAACAAATGGAAAAATAACACAAGCTATCTAAATATCAAAGACTGCAGGAACTAAAACACATAGCAAAAAGAAATTTACCCTGATTGCAGACACTATCCATTACAGAGACTCAAGTGCAGAGAAATTATACTCCCATATCTCTTTAGGGTTCTGCTTAACTGACTCCTGACAGTTCTTTTTTAATGTTCTTTCATAGGATGTGGGTATTGCTGGCTAGGCCAGCATTTTTGCCAGAGGGCAGTCAAGAGTCAGCTGCATTGCTGTAGGTCTTGAGTCACATGTAAGTCAGACTAGGTAAGGACAGCGGTTTCCTTCCCAAAGGACGCTAATGAACCAGGTGGGTTTTTCTTGACAATCAGCAATTGTTTCATCGTCATCATTAAACTCATAATTCCAAATTTTTATTTAATTCAAACTTTGCCATCTGTCGGCAGAATTCAAACCCAGAACATTACCTGGATTATCAGTCTAGTGATAATACATCTTTGCTGTGGACTATGGAGACAATTCAATAAATCCTTTTCAACAGTGCAGTTGTGAACTTCTTCACAAATCTGAGAGCCGAATTTTTCTCAGTTTAAACATCATGCGGATTTCTAACCAAATTCTCTGAGTTTACAAGTTTCATACTCTAAATCCGTCTGCTGAGTTAACTTATTCCCTGGCCTGCTCCGAATCCACCTTCTGGCAGAGGAACTAAATTGGCTCCTAAACCCAACGGTGGTGCCTTCTGAACTCCTGACAAAACTGGCATCTGAAGTGAATTTTTCAAAAAAATTGGTCATCCTAGATTCTTCTGAACTGAAAACAAAGCTTTACATCATTATCACACCTGTCATAAACACCACATTGTATAAATCTCTTTCCAACAACACCACAGAGATGTGCAGTCACCTGCTCTCTGGTACTTACTGGATTAGGTCATCTTTCTGGAAGGACTCTTTGACTTTTTTTTTTAAAGACAAAATCCTTTCACGAAAGCAGTCGACAAACATATACCACTATTCTGAAATCCAAACTCCAAAAATGGATTAATGTACGTGGGTCTTGCACCTTTCATCACACTAAAAAGACACCTTTCAGATACATGTCGCTCTGATCATATTAGCTCATGGGAGTAAAACTACTGCAAGTTGTATTACTGTATTTCACCATTAACCCAGAATAGTAAAATGTTTTTGCAAGGAAGGAGCTGCCATGTAAAGCTTCCTTGCAGGAAAAAAATTTACAATGCATTGACCACTTTGGCAAATAACACTTTACAGACAAATGTTCGACTGCCATATGTTACTCAGCAACATTGAAAAAGAAATGTGCTTAACAAAAGCAACTCCTGCATCACCAGGAATGGGGGAGGGGAAGAGGGTTCTGAAATAAATAGGGAGAGAGGGGGAGGCGGATAGA
>JAHRHZ010000283.1:75033718-75104686 GCA_024137785.1 Ginglymostoma cirratum
GCCTAGACCCTTCATCAGAAAATCATTTTCTGATGAAGGGTCTAGGCCCAAAACGTCAAGTTTTCCTGCTCCTATGATGCTGCTTGACCTGCTGTGTTCATCCAGCCCTACGCTTGTTATCTCTGGTTAGGATGTTGTTTGGAGGGTGGGTGTGGACTCGATGGGCCAAATGGCCTATTTCCACACTGTAGGCATTCTGTGATTTTTACTTCCACCTCTGTAATAACAGTTCCTCTGACATACATTGGCTTCAGGTCTGGAAAAGGCTCAGGTTTAAAATTCCTGGCCTATTCAAATCCCTCTGTGAACTCGTCTCCCTATCTCTATAACATCCTCCAGCACAATAGCCCTCCAAGATCTTTGCACTTCTCCAATTCTGGCCTCCTACACATTCTCAATCTCCTTTACCCCACTACCAGCAGCTGTCCATGAACCAAGCCAAATTCCTCCTGAAACCTCTCCTCCTACTTTGCTGTTTTATGCACTCCATTAAACCTACGTTTTTGAACAAGTTGTCAGTCACTTGTTCTAAAATCTCTTAATATGGCTCAATGGCATCTTTTTTTCTGATAATGCGGGTCTTATGAAGCAGCTTGTGACATTTTAGATTGTGAAAAAGATGCAACTTTCCTTTCTTGAAACTGTTATGACCTTCAATCTGAAAACCTATGTCCTTCAACTGAATTACTGCAAAGTCACCAACTATAACCCATTACTATGTTTTAAATGTATTTTCTAGTTACAACTATGGCAGTCACAAGAGTTTGCGGTACACCAACCACACTTCTGAAAGAACAGTTAATGTTGCTGCACAGTAAATTCTCAGTCAATTCACCGTACAACCCAGAAGTGGAGAAATCCTTGGATGAAATCACAATGCACAAACTAACAAATAAAAACTGGGTAATATAACATCCAAGACAGCAATAACATCACAAGAAAAAACTCATCGAACTTTAGTTATTCAGTAGCTTTCTTTTTGGGAATAGCAATTGACAATATGACCTTGGAAAATACATTTTAATTAAACACTTGCCTGATAAGTCAATAAGCAATTACATTGACAGATTTGAACTGGCTTGTTGAACAACACATGGTTTCATAAAGTTCTGAGTTTATTTAAAAAGAGCATTATACATTAGGCGAGGTCAGAGTTCTGAGGAAGGGTCACCGGACCCGAAACATTAACTCTGTTTTCTCCTTCACTGATGCTGCCAGACATGCCGAGTTTTTCCAGCAACTTTGTTTTTGTTCCTGATTTACAGCATCTGCAGTTCTTTGGGTTTTTATTTAGTATATACAATGATCCTATTTCAAACAAACTCAGCCTTGCTCAAAGAGGATGGATTCTAAATAAAGGAATACTCAATGGGATAGTCAGCAGCTGGAGAAGCATGATAAGTCCTTCTCAGGTGGGACCTGCCACAATTGTTGGTATTGTGGGATTTCCACAAGTGTAGAAACTGTCATACCTTCCCACTCTTCTCAATTCCAACTAAATTTCCTGATGAGTCTGATGTACAAAGGGCATTTATTTGTGATTTCAAAAATGAAAGACAGCCATTTTTGTCGTTTTTTTTAAAGAATCTACCTTCTACAAATTCCAAGAGATCTTCACATCCAGTGCTTTGACGTACAGACTGCCTGGTCTAGGCCAATGTGATTGTGGCTTTGCACATTGTAAGATATCACAACAAGAATGAGATAAATGACCAATCGAATTCTAATGATATTGAATTGGCAAGACACCAGGAAAAAAATCTTGCTCCCTATCATGCAATGGGATCAATGATGTCTATTGAAGGATCAAAATGATTTCCAGCAGGATCATGACTCATGTGTGTTCCCAAATGGACAACTCCAGATCTAAAAATGCAGTGTTCAGCCAATGGGTAATCAGGCAGCCCCCACCATAGCCTCAGGATAAGAGACTACAGGATCATGCAATTTTCCACACAAGGCCTGAAAAAGGGGAAGCTTATCCTCACGGTTAATGCAAACCCACTCCGAGACATTAGTTACTTTGAACTGAACACAAAGGGTTATTTCACTTTTAATTCCTATTCTAAACCAACCTCGAGCACTAAAGCTGGTCTGTATGCTTAGGGTTAGTGATTAACACATCTAGGCACTCATCACAAACAGATGAGATTGAGGGGTCAAGGATAGCTCCATGTGATCCTTGATGTTATAAAATTCCATTTATAATAGAATGCAGCCACAAATCTGCTATTAATGAAATTGCTGATAGTTACATCTCAAAGTAAATCTACTTCTGCAGACCACGGTTTGAAGTCTGGTGCACAGAAGGAGATTTACAAATGTGTCAGCGTAAATTCCAAACACAAGCTGTTACTTGCTATCAGTGTTGCAAGCAAATTCAATACATGCACCCAAGGTGGTAAATTATTGCCACCTACCACGTCAATTGAACCAAAGACTGTGTGTGTAAATGCTCCAAAGATGCACCTGCTCCGCAGGAAATGTTATTTTATAATAGTTCAGCACATTGTTGGTCAGTCTTTCTCAGAGGTAATCAACTAAAGACTTCAACAATGATATCTTCAACCTGCCACACACAATTGAACACATAGCTACAAAGGCAAATTTAATCTCCTTTTCCACTTCACTCATGCCTCTTCAGTGTAAGGCAGTAAAGGCAAAAAAAAACTCATCAACAACTAATTTAATCGAGATTGCTGGTTGCATATAAGCTGAAAACATTCTGATACTTCACATTCAGTGTTTTCAATATAGATTCCAAGAGTATCTTTGACAAAGTGCCACATGAAAGGCTTGCTTAACAAAATTACAGCTCATGGAATAGGAGGGTTAAGGTCAGTTTTTAGATAAAAATTGGTTTAAGGATAGAAAACAGCATGTGTGGTAAATGGTTATTTTCAGACAAGAGGATTGTGGAGATTTTATTTGAAAAGGAGAGGCAGATTTCACAAATTGACACAGTTCTAAAGGAGGAGATATGTAGGAACAGAGGGACCAAAGAATTCATATGCACAGATCCTTGAAGGCTGCAGAACATATTGAGAGAGTAGTTTGCAAAGCATGACATCTAGGGTTCATAAATAGTGACACTGAATACCAAAAACAGGGAAGTAATGCTGAATGTTTCTAAAGTTCAGATTATGACACACCTTGAGTGTTATGCCCAGTTCTGGTCATGATACTTGAGGAAGGATGTCACAGTCCTTGAAACGGTGCAGAGGAGGTTTATGAGAATGATTCCAGGGATGAGAGATTTTAGCTTCAAGATTTGTTTGGAGAAGGTGAGGTTGTTTGGTTGTTTTCCTTGGGGCAAAGGAGCTTGAGGCAGATTTGATAGACCTGTACAAGATTGCGAAAGGTAATGGGCGAAGAAAAGATGCTCCCATTAAGTGATAGTATAAAGACAGTTTTTAGATAAGATCTAAAGTGACGATAAGCAAAATAACTTTTTTTAACCTGGAACATGCTGCGTACAAGGGTGGTAGAAGTGGAAATGGTCATTTTTTTTCTAAATTGTATATGTGATGTTGTGAGGTGCCGGTGTTGGACTGGGGTGGACAAAGTCAGAAGACAGACGACACCAGGTTATAGTCCAACAGGTTTATTTAAAACACAAGCTTTCAGAGCATAGTTCTGATGAAGGGGCAGCGCTTTGAAAGCTTGTGATTTCAAGTAAACCTATTGGACTATAACCTGGTTTCATCTGACTAAATTGTATAAGCATCTGAGCAAAATGAACTTGTAGAACCACAGGTATAGAACAAGGGAATGAGACTGACTGTTTGCTTCACAGAGCCAGCATGGACTCGACAGGCAGGATAATTGCCTGTATCTTTTATAAGATGCAGGAGCAGAAGTATGCCGTTCAGCCCATCAAGTCAGCTCCACCATTCAATGCTGACCTGATAATCTTCATCAATAAATTCCAGCCTTTTGAATTCTGTCTATCTCAGACAGAATATGTTTAATGACCCAGCCTCGGCAGCCCTCTGCATTAAAGAACACCACAAATTCCCTACCCTCTGTGAGAAGAAATTCCTCATCTATGTCTTAATGTGTGACCACTTATTCTGAGATTATGATCGCTGGTCCTAGAATCTCCCATAGTGGGGAACAACCTTTCCTCACTTATCCTTTTATGCAAAAATCTTGTGCGTTGATAGATACAGCTAAAATAAAACTGACCTTATTGAAGTCAGATGACCAATTCTTTTTTGTAATAGCTGCTCATAATTCAGAAAGAACTAAAAAAAACTATGTGGCTGCTAGTAATGTAGATGCTGCACATGACTGCATGAGTTGATTTCAACCGCTCAAGAAAAGATTTAAGAGGACTCTATCCTTGGCAGCTACAACTAATTGATCCATCAAGAAGAAATATGAAAGATCACTAGACCAGTGCTTAACATAAAATTCTTGGGTGAATGGCATGCTTCAAAGTTAACAGTGACTAGGTGCTCTGTTAAAGCCCCTAATTCATTTACAGGAGGTGGACGCCACTAGAAAGACTGTAATTTATTGGCCATCCTTGATTGCCCACAAGAAGATGGTGGTAAGTCTTCTGCTTGAACCACTGCAGGCAATGTCACTGCAGTGACGTTCCTTTCACAGTAATATAAGGCAGGGAGTTTCTCTTATCAGAAATGGTCATTGCTTGGCAGCTTCCACTTCACAATCGAATTCAATGTTGGATAGGTCATGCATACTGGTTCGTTATCTGAGGAATTGCAAATGAAGCTTAAATTTCTCACTGTTCAAATTATGGTGCTTTCTCCGACTTCACTGCATAAATAAACATTTTACCAAGTAATATACAGATAACAGGGTGCAACGTGATATTTCAACCCATTATCGCATGATTGAACATAGAAACAGAAACACCAAGCTAACATAGCCGAGACTACAGATTTTATAATCTATCACTTGTCAGGATTTTAATTATTTTGATTGACAGCAAATTACGGTAAAACAGGGTCAGTTACAATTTGTTTTGCCAATTGAAGAAGTCTCACTGCTTTTGAAATAATCTTTGCAAAGCTGGAGATGTCAACTTCATCGCCACCACTATCTAAAGATAGACAAGTGCTTATTAAATATTGTTACATTTGATCCTCCAACAACAGAATTGCATCTATACATTTCCTTTCCTGAAGCTGTTGGACACATTTTTACAGCTGCCAACTGGTCCATGGAGGATGATCCTAGAATAACTTGTCCGCAATATTCCCTGGCTCTGTATTACTTAAAAACTGGATATCTTGAACATCTTGCAGTTCTGATGAAAGGTTATTGATTTGAAACGTCAGCTGCTTTTCTCTCTGCAGATGTTGAGTGTTTTCCAGCACTTTTGTTTTTTGTTAAGTTCACATATCCAGAACCCACATGATTTTACTTTTATCGTGTTCTTTTGTTTATTCATTTGCATTATCTCAGCAGTTAGTGAAACCCACCATGGGAAGCTTGTGCTAATGGCAACACCCAGAGGGTAACATTCTCACTTCTCAGTTACAAAGTTGAGGGTTTAACTCCCATCTTGAGACAAGAATTCAGACGTTTCATTGATCTGTCAGTGAGGTATAGAGGGAGTGCTGTCTTTCAGATAAGATATTAAAATTGAGACCCTGTCTACCATCTAAGCAGGTTTTAAACGCTCTCCCAGTATCTTGATCAGTATTATCCCCAATCCAACATTATCAGAACTGATTATCCAGTTGTCACATTATTGTTTGGGGGATCTGGCAAAGTGCAAATTTGTTCCAAATTTCCTATATTACAACAGTGGCTATGCTACAAAAATTATTAACTGGCTATAAATCGGAAAGCCCCAAGGTCAAAAAAGAATTCTATAAATGCATGCATCTCTACGACCCATGGAAACATGGATCCTGACCAGTACAAGATAAGTTGAGCAATTTACAGTGGAGAATGCTTGGTATTCAAGACCTGCCCATCAAAATGTGAACACCACCACAGCAATCTCTTAATAAATGGCATGACTTCAAAATTCATATTTTGAAATTTTAAGTGGTAAGCAAATTATATGCCTCAGAGAATGCAATGATACCTTTACATTGATGAAGATGAACAGATATTAGAAAGCTGCTTCTCAATGCTTTTCAGGACTTTACAGCTTCTGTTTGATCTGGTTAAGGATATAGAAGCAATAGATAGGATGCAAAAATATTTATAAGCATGATACCAGAGAGGGTGGAACGTACTGGAAAGAACAAACCGGCAAAATAAAGATGAAAATCATATAGTCATACAGTATTACAGCACACAAGAGGCTCTTTGGTTCATTATGTTTGGCTGGTCATTAAGTACCTATTTACTCAAATCCTTGGGCCATTGCCAGGTATACTATGGTACTACAAATGTCAGTTTTATTCACTCATGGGATGTGCGCAATGCTGGCTTGGCCAGCATTTAATGCCGATCCCTAGCCTAGCTGCGCTTGAGACAGTGGTGCTGAGCTGCCTTCTTGAATCGCTGCAGTCCACGTGCTGTAGGTTGACCCACAATACCATTTGGGAGAAATTCAAGGATTTTGACCCAGCGACATTGAAGGAACAACAATATATTTCCAAGTCAGGAAGTTGAGTGGCGTGGGGGATCTTTTAAGTGGTGGCGTTCCCATGTATCTTCTGCATTTGTCCTTCTCGATGGAAGTGGTCTTGAGTTTAGAAGAAGCTATCTAGGGAGCATGGTTGAATTTCTGCACTGCAGTTTCTAGATGGTACACACTGCTGTTACTGAACGTTGGTGGTGGAGGTATTGAATGTTTGTAGATGTGGTGCCAATCAAGTGGGTTGCTTTGTCCTGGATGGTGTCAAGTTCCTTGAGCGTTGTTGGCTCTGCACTCATCCAGACAAGTGGGGAGTATTCCATCACACTCACTTGTGCCTTGTAGATTGTGGGCAGGCCTTGGGAAGTCAGGTGAGTTACTCATTGCAGGATTCCTATTCCCTTACCTTGTAGCCATTGTATTTATATGGCAAGTCCAGTTCAGTTTCTGGTCAATGGTAATCCCCAGAATGTTAATAGTGGGGTATTCAGTGATTATCACACCACTGAATGTGAAGGAATGATGGTTAGATTAATTTTTATTGGAGATGATCACTGGCTGACATTTGTATGGCATGAACATAACTCTTAACCGAAGCCCAGATATTGTCCAGGTCTTGCTGCATTTGAACATGGACTGCTTCAGAGTCTGAGGAGTCACAAATGCTGAATCTGTGATTCATAATCATTCCTGCCATCCTTATTGTATTAAAATTTACTACTTATTTCATTCAATTATATATTTGCGAAGGTTTTCACATATTGTATTACATATTCATGTATTGCTCTGCAATATCGAGCCTTAGGAATCAAACAAACCTTAGTCGTTTTAACATTGCTAAAAGGAGACAAGAAGTTGAAGCTTTTCATCTTGCACTCAGCCTATGCTCACTGGTTAATATGCACAGTGGAATGCCTTCAGTTCCACTTGCTACAAGATCAATCTTACTGGCAAACTCGTGAGTACATCCTAGCCATCTGCTCACTATTTAAATTTGGTGCTGACAAAGGGCATATCAAAACTATTTTTCATGGTAAGCAATACTGTAATTAAGTCATCACTCACTGTATATAGCAAAAACTAATGAAAGGGCCTTCTTTCACCTCTTCTTGTCCATGCAGTGCCCAGTCTACCTTAGATTGCCCTAGAAGGGATAGGTGTCACAAACATTCAAACAACAGATAAAGCTGGAACAAAAACAAAGTTGCTGGAAAAGGTCAGCAGGTCTGGCAGCATCTGTGAAGGAGAAAACAGAGTTAAAGTTTCGGGTCCGGTGACCCTTCCTCAGAACTCAGCTGAGCTTTTCCAGCAACTTTGTTTTTGTTCCTGATTTACAGCATCCGCAGTTCTTTCGGATTTCTTTTTTTTTCGCAGATAAAGCTGACTGTCTCATGCTGCTACTATGCCATAAAGCTATGAGTGATTTTCTCAATCAAACCAAAGACATTTTGCCTACCAAATTAGTCATATGATGTGAGTTTCAGAGCTGGTATGATACAAGATATGTAAGTCTGTAGCTCCTAATGATGAACTACATCAAATGGCACATCCATTGAACATTCACAGAGGGCAGCATGCCGGTTCTAGTCAGAAAACCTGTGCTTGTAAGCCTCAGAAATGTATATCCACCAGTAGATGTGATTCTGCTACAGGAAATAATTTATTAAATAATTCAGACTGTGCTCAGAGTTACACTGGGAATCAATTTAAGATCATCAGTTTGGCTCGAATCCAAGCTACGTATACAAATGTACAGGATCCTGTCTTACGTAGGCAGAAATAAATTTGTACATACATTGCAGCTTTTTCATAAAAAAGGGGCCATGGATAGAGCCGATTTTTAACGTATCGCCATAGCAACATCCTGTCTAATCAGAACCTGTGTGCCTGGTCTGAAAATTAAACTTAACAGTTAACCTTTCTTGCTGTATGTTCATGACAATGATAGTCCAACTAGTCAGCAGCCTCTCCCCATGCTGTAGAAAATGGTGTCCCTTATTTCAAGTCTATTTCTTACAGCCTGGTTCTGATGCGGGCAAGACAAAAAGCTTCAAACCTTTCAGCAATGTTTAATTTCAGTCCAACTGAGCAATTACTTATTCACTTACCAGATATTCTTCTTCTGTGGAAGAGTAAGAATCCTAAAAATCTGAATCAGAAATATCTAGAAAAAACAAAAGTTACGGAGTGCCTCTTTCCCTTCTTCCCCCAAATCCCTTAATCACCTTGACCCAGCACTCTATTGTAATTCTCACTAAAGTACTATGTTGCACTAAACTGGCTAGTTTATATGCTCCGAACACAAAAGGTCTATCTAACCCATTTACCAAAGAACCAGCTTGAGCTTCTGAGATAACACAGTGTGGAGTTGGAGGAACACAGCAGGCCAGGCAGCATCAGAGGAACAGGAAAGCTGATGTTTTGGGTCGGGACCCTTCTTCATTTCTGAAACGTCAACTTTCCTGCTCCTCTGATCCTGCCTGGCCTGCTGTGTTCTTCCAGCTCCTCACCGTGTTGTCTCTGACTCCAGCATCTGCAGTTCTTACTATGGTAGTTTGAGCTTCTCCTTTGTTAAATTAAGCCTAACTGCTGTTCCAATGTACGCCCTAGGCTGAGAATGTCAGAACTTAAAAGTTTAGATTTCAGTTAAATGCCAACAATAAAAAAAATTAGATTTGGACAAAAATTATCTTGAACCATGGCAGAGAGAAGAAGGGTTAAAGTTTCAAGTCCAACCGCAGCCATCTTCAGCACTCTTTCCACAGATGCTGCCAGACTTGCTGCATTTCTCCAGCACTACTGTCTTATTATTTCACATGCCCAGCATTTACAGTGTTTTGCTTTTGGCTTGGTGAGAATGCGAAGCCTCTCATCACAACAGATGAGGCGAACACCATTTGGTACATTACGGGAAAATTGATAAGGACATGACAGAGAAAGGAATTGAAAGATACGTTGATAGGTTAGATGAAGTAAAATTGGTGGAGATTTATATGCAGCATAAACACCAGAGCAGTTCTGAAAGTGTAACATATTGGACTCGAAATATTAACTCTTTTTCTCAATCCACAAATGCTGCCAGACCTGAATTTTCCAGCACTTCCTATTTTTATTTCCCACCTCCAGCATCTGCAGTACCCTGCTTTAATTATATTACAGTTGGGTTTCTATGCTGTAAATACTATACAGTTCTAAGTGAATTATTTTTAAAGATTTCAGAGTGTGTGGATCAGAGTGATTAGTTTCCAATTTTGTAGTAAGATGCATTTTTAAAAACACAGCCAAAGACCCATTGAATCAAATACTCAATAACCAAAACCAAATATGAAGAGCTGCATGGATAGTAAATTGTACCAAGTCCTCGATATCCATATAACAACTATATACTGTACTAGATTAAGAAACCAACGTCGGTGGAAAATCAATTTAAAACACTTAATTGCTCCTTAGCTAGTTTATACAAAATAAAGGCCAGGCTTCTGTATAACATTCTGCTGGATAATTACAAGGGCAAGCAATCGAGAGCCCGCAGTACTCTAGAAATTTGCGCTGCTGTAAAGCTATTCTACAAAATGGAGCTTTAAGACACAAGAATTAAAGGAGAGATAGAAATATTGCTCTTAATATGACCTTGAGACCGAAAGCAAATCTCCTAAGAAATGCAAAAAGATAGTAAATTGAAATTTAAATACACTTTTTTTAAAAAAATATATTTTGTTTCCTCCACTCTTTCATGGGATGTGGAAATCAATGGCAATAGCAGCATTTATTGCCTACCCAATGCCGTTGAACTGTGAGGCCTGCTAAAGGCTTCTCAAAGGACAGTGAAGAGTAAACCACATTATTGTGGGTCTGGAGTCACGTGTAGGCTAGACTGACTAAGGATGGCCGATTCCCTTCTCTAAAGGGTATTAGCAAACCAGTTAGGTTTTTACAACAATTGATGACGAGTATTAAATATTGCATAAGCCAGAGCTTTACATTATTCAAAACTTGTTTGAGTCAGTTACAAAATCTTTATTACAAGCACCACATTACAACGTCCTAAAAGAACACAATCACCATCCAAGAACGCGCCAGGGTTTTCAAGAATTGAGAGATTAACATCCTGCAGACCGCTGTAAGCAAACAGAAAAATCGCACAACTACTTGAAAGCAGAATTTCTAAAGAATGTGCTTTAACTCTTTAGTTTATAAGCAGAAAAAACATTGGAGATGAAAAGAGGAAATAAAAGCTGGGAAAACCGAAAGAGTGGAAAGGCCATGAAACCGTCAGTGCCACATCCAAGCAAAGCTGACAACCTTTAGATAAGGAAACTGGAGAAAGAAGATCAACTAGGGCCTTGCAGCGATTAAATACAGGATGTTCTCCCCATCTCCGCTCCAGAGCTGAGGAACCAAACCAACAGCCATCATATTTGATATTGAAGGTAGCTGCCTCTCGGAATACTTCAGTCAAACAGGTGGGCACAGGACATATGTGGTACTAATTACCGGAGTATGTCAGCAGATTATGGCCTTGGATGCCCAGCTATACTTGTAATGTTTGTGCACTGCTCATGGAAGAACTGCTGCATTGCAATTCTGCCAATAATGAGGAACCTATACTTCCAAATCCTACCAGTGACAATTACTGGCATAATTTAAAGAGGCACAGACACCCACATCTCTCACACCTTTCTCTCACAAGTTTCTACTCAACAATTGCTTGAATCTTCGCTTGTAAGACTATTACGATGTGTGAGATAAGTTAATGAGAAGACGATATTATTTTGTGACAAGGAGTAATGTTGAAATGATAAATTTATGTTAAAATTAATTTTAACAAGAAGGAAAAAGACATTTTTAAGAAAAAGTTTTCTTTATTCTTAAAATAATTGGTTTATCAAAAATGGCATTGTACCATCCCACTGAAACAAATACTTAGTAAACTGAAAGGGATTCACTAGAATAATAGATAAGACTGCATTTATACTGGCAACGTTCCCTGTATCATAACACAGACTTTGACTGCTATGTCACGGAACATTGACCCTGACATTTCCAATGAAGAGGATCTATTTATCATACTACACTTTTATGAATCTAAGCTGCAGAGCAAATTCCAAGAATAGAATTCAATATGATCAGACAGATCACATTGTGCACTGTACTGTCTGGAGCTCAAGCTAGTTATCAATCACACATTTCCTCCAGTAAAATATCTGTTGTAATGCATGTATTTAAAAAATGCTCATATTTCTTAGCAAACTAATTACTACAAAAAATCAGAGATAAAAGGTACTGCAGATGCTGGAGAATCCGAGATAACAAGCATGGGGCTGGATGAACACAGCAGGTCAAGCAGCATCATAGGAGCAGGAAAACTTGACGTTTCGGGCCTAAACCTAAAGGGTGCTGTGTTCATCCAGCCCCATGCTTGTACTACAAAAAATCAACCGTTTTTGCCATTGCTAGTTAATGAATCATTATTTATGTGTTTAAATTAAGAAAATGTAATAATCCAGCTCATGTCTTTTATTAACCTTTTTTTCCACAGAATCGCAGAACCTTTGCAGTGCAGAATGAGGTTATTAGGTTCATCGTGTCTGTATCAGCTGTTTGAATGAGAAACTCATCTTCGCACCATAGCCCTGTATTTTCTTCCCTTTCAGATAGCACCATTTTCATTGAAGAGGGCATTGGATGATTAATTGAACAGAAATAATGTGCCAGGATATGGAGAAAAATCAGAAGACTGGCACTAAGTAATAACACTCATATGACAAGCCTGTGCATACATACAGTCATAGAGATATGCAGCACAGAAACAGACCCTTCGATCCAACCCTTCCATTCTGGCCAGATATCCTGTATAAATCTCGTTTCATTTGCCAGCAGTTGGCCTATATCCCTCTAAACCTTTCCTATTCATATAATCATCCAGATGCCTTTTAAATGTTGTAATCATACCAACCTCCATCATTTCCTAAGGCAGCTCATTTCATATACACACTACCCTCTGCGTGACAAAGTTGCCCCTTAGGTTCCTTTTATATCTTTCCTCTCTCACCTTAAACCTATGTCCTCTAGTTTTGGACTCCCCCAGCCCACAGAAAATACCTTGCCTATTTACCCCATCCGCGCCCCTCATGATTTTATATACCTCTATAAGGTCACCCTCAGCCTTTGACGCTCCAGGGAAAATAGCCCCTGCCTATTCAGCCTCTCCCTATAGCTCAAACCTTCCAATTCTGGCAACATCCTTGTAAATCTTTTCTGAACATTTTCTAGTTTCATAAGATCCTTCCCATAGGAGACAGACCAGAATTGTATGCAATACTCCAAAAGTGGTTGAACCAATATCCTGTACAGCTGCAACATGACCTCTCAACTCCTATACTCAATGCCTGATTGCAGAAAGATTTCCTACTTTCAGACTTAGTGTAAAACTGGAAGATCGACAGCCTTGGTCTCTGAAAATTCACGCTCTTTCACATCTTTTAGATAAATATAGGCTCCCTTTATTGGCTCTTCTTCATTCAATGCAATAATTTGGCGGATTTGTGCGCTTTGTTTTAAATGACTTCAGATAGATAGAGTTAATGAAAAACTAATTTTTAGCAGTTGTAAAGGACTTAGAAACATTATTATCTGTCCTAATTTTCCTCATAGGATAACTCTGGCATCCCAGAAATGAGGCAAATGAACATCACTGCTTTAATACGATTTTATCCACTCTCAAATAATGTGTCTTTAAAGAAGTTGCAATGTCTCTTTGGCAGGCAAGCAACCAGAGCACAAAGGTGACTAGTCCCATCCACATTTTTGATGAGAGCCTGATAACCTTTTCTGTCAGTACAATTCTGCGGTCAGAACCAAGAGGTCAAAGTCTGGCCTATAGTTGGCTGTGTCTCTTTAAACTGATAATGTGTGCAAAATCATAGCCTAGGAAAAGTAGACAAAAATCATTATCCCCAACAGCCAACTCACTAAGAGACACGTTTGCAAAGAACATTGTTAATGTCTCTACATTAGCATCTGTCACATGATAGACTTCTTTTGGCACAGACACACTGCCTTGGCTGCTCAATTTCAGAAATCAACATACATGCTACATCATTTGGTTCACTGGTATCACATCGACACGACTTAAAGATTTTTGGTTGTCTCCAAGAAATACGTTCTAGGGTATACTTTTTAATCCCTGGTGTTCTAAGTATCATCAGCAATGTGTTTAACTGCTTCTAAGTATAATCATACACTTACCTACATATTACCATACCTATAAATACATCTAATAACTTTACCCTGAATAGAATAGTCCTCCATCATGATCTCTACCAAATGTTTATCAACAAATAGGAGTATGCTTTGGCACAAATTGGTATACTTATTGAGAATATGGTTCCATTGTCAATGTGTATAAGTCTGCCTGTTCCATTTCAAGGTGACTTGGCTGACAAATGCAAGTGGGTACATAGTAAAACATCCCAGTACATTTAATAAAGTGTTATCAAATCCGAGTTTATACTGAGCTCAATACGGATACATATGCATATAGATGACCAAAAAGGCAGATTTTAAAGGACTGTCTTAGAAGAGAAAGAAGTGGAAAAACAAAGACACTTGGCAAAAGAATCCTTAAGGCTCTGACAACCGAAGATCTAGACACTATAGACAGAGTGACAAAAATCAGGGTTGCAAGAGATAAGCTTGTTCAGAGAATTTCTGATTGGAGTGTCTACGTAACTTGTTAAATGCTGTATGTTACCAAAGAGTGCTCCAGACAAGCAGGAGCAGGATATTTCAAAATTTCAAATGAGCAGCATTCTAACAAAGTTGAGGTTGGGGAGGGGTGGTGGCAGGCAGGGGTAGAGAGGTAGTCACATCACATAGATACAAAGAGTACTGCACAGGAATAGGACCTTTGGCCCAACAAGCATACATTGACACATGAGCCTTTCTAGACTAAAAAAAATTTGCCTCTACATGGTCCATATCCTTCTATTCTCTGCCTATTCATGTATCTGTCAAGCTGCCTCTTAAACATTGCTATTGTACCTGCCTCCACCACCTCCTCTGGCAGCACATTCCAGCTACTTACCACCATCTGTGTAAAAAAAAAAATGCCTCTCAAATCTCCTTTAGGCTCTCTCCTTTGACCTTAAAGTTATGTCCCCTAGTAATTGACATTTCTTCCCTGGGAAAAAAGACTCCAACTTTCCATGCCTCTCATAATTTTGTAAACTTCTACCAGGTCACGCGTCATTCTTTGGCGTTCAAATGAACACAAACTAAGTTTGTTCAATCTTTCCTCATAGCTAATACCCTCCAAACTAGGCAACATCCTGCTAAATTGTTTCTGTACTCTCTCCAAAGTCTCTACCTCCTTCTGGTCATGTGGTCACTAGTATTGTATACAATATTCCAAATGTAGCCTAACTGAAATTCTATACAACTGCAACATCACTTGCCAATTTTTATACCCTATGCCTCAAGTGAAGGCAAGCATGCCCAATGCCTTCTTGAATGCCTTATCTACTTGTTTTACCACTTCCAGCGAACTGTAGACCCTCTGTATGTTGGTGCGACTAAGGGTTCTGCCATTTACTAAATGCTTCCCTCGTGCTTTAGATTTTCCAAACTGCATCACCTCACATTTAACCAGGTTAAACTCCATCTGTTTCCAAGTCTCCATCTGTTTTCAGTTTCCTAAATCTTATGCATACCTTCTTTTTCGCTTTGACTAAGTTCTCAATTTCTCTTGTCATCCAAGGTTCTCGAATCTTGCCATCTTTATCCTTCATTTTCACAGGGTCATTCTGGTCCTGAACTCTGATCAACTGGCGTTTGAAAGATTCCCACATGCCATATGTGGATTTACCCTCAAACTGCTGTCCCCAATCAACTTTCCCCAGTTCTGCCTAATATTGTGGTAGTTAGCCTTCCCCCAATTTAATACTTTTACCCAAGCTCTACTCTTATCTTTATCCATAAATAACTTAAAACTTACAGAATTATGGTGACTGTTCCCGAAATACTACCCCACTGAAACTTGGATCACCCGGCCTGGCTCATTCCCTAATACCAGGTCTAGTATGGCCTGTTCCCTAGATGGACTATTTACATAACCTTTCAAAACACTGTCCTGGACACACCTAACAAATTCCATCCCCATCCAAGCCCTTGGCACTAAGTGAGTCCCAGTGAATATAAGGGAAGTTAAAATCACCCCCACAACAATCCTGTTCTTTTTACACTTTTCCCTAATCTGTTCCCCTATCACCCGCTAGCTGCTGGAAGGCCTGTAGTACAATCCCATCAAAGTGACTGCACCCTTCCTATTCCTTACCCCTACCCCATAAGGCCTTGTTGGATATAAATGTAAAACTACTAACAAGTCACTATGGAATGATTATCATGGGACAGAGATTATTGTGAAAGAATCCTTCGAAAATTGTATTTTTTCTCCAGTTTTGATATCAGTACCAACTAAAAGTGCATTTTTATGCATTGTGAATGAAAAATAGAGAAGCATATTGATAGCCATTATAGATGAAATGAAGCACAAAGTATGCGCTTAAAATGTTTAAACACTGACATATTAATAAGGAAATCAATATGAAAGCTCATTGATATTCTGTCATTCAGCTAGAAATGTAAGGATTATCCTGGACATTGTATTAAGATTGAATCTATATGGTCGGAGTTAAAATATAGGATAAAAATCGCCCATTCATCAGGTGTTCTGATAAACCCTTGACCAACAAAATGTCTTATGTTTATTAATAGGATCAAGTCATATTTCTCTGGAATAAAGAAATTGAGATGAGATTTTCATTTTCATTTCTGTTGCCATCCAGCTGGTGAATCTATATTTGAATTAAATTTTACAAGATTAGTAAGGAACAATTCCCCAGAAAAATGGGAGGACGGAGGAAAGACGGCAAAGAAATGTAGATAACTTCCACTGGCATATCATCTTTAAGAAAAGTTCCACAGAAACACATCTGATAGACATTCATTTTGGGGTAATTAACTTAAGGTTAGAACATTAAGAAGAAATAAAAGCCATTAGACCCAAAGGAGCTTGTCCTTTATCCAAATTCCACTTAATTTTTTCTCTTACTCAACAATTTGCATTTCTGCAGCATTTTTAATGTAGAAAGCACCCCAAGTTATTCCACTGGTATGGAGGTGGTCCAATCTCCATCCATCTCAGGTTTTTTACCCAAAGTCAAGTCTAACCCACAGTGTTGCAATATCCACCACGAAAATGAGGCAGATATAAAATCCACAGCAGCCAGATTAGGGACTGAACCCTATTCTGTTGGCCCCAGTCTCATCCACACTGGCCATCAAGCTAACTGAGCCAAAGGGTCCAGGTTCCTGTAGCAGCTTACACTTTTACATGCACATTATAGCCTTTGAGCTACAGGTAGTGATGGAGAAGGCTCTAATTTCTTTCTATGGACGACCAGGAGTTTCTTCTACGCTTACCACCTGGCATTGGTGTGTGGTCGAAGGATTTGAAGTTTGATATTCAATCTCGTTGGCCCCATTATGAACACACAATCTAGTCCTTGAATGCGATTTGAAACTAAACCTTCCAGATCAGAAGCAGGGATGCTACCTACTGCACCAAAAACACCTTTAGACTTAATCCTAATTCAAGTTTTAAATCATTTAGCTCATAATTAATAACTTCACTGGATCTATTCCTTCAAATCTAGTCATCAACTTAAAAACTTCAATGAGAATATATCAACACTTTATCTGTTCCTCATTACTTAAATTCGGGTTGAGCTGAAATATTTTCTTATTGACATTGGTACACTCTAAGGGCAACACCCTTTCTATCACTGGGCTCCAAATGTGCAGCCAGCAGACAGAGGATAGCTTACCAATTCTTGTACCACAATAAAAAAAAACATTTCTATATTTGTAACATGCTCTTCTCCCAACATAAACCAAGGTACCTTGTGGTTATACCTGTTAAATATAATGGAATCAATATATGCAGCATAATTCTTGGAATTCTTTTCTGACCAACACAATGTTCTACAATTCAACTCAAAACACATTGCTATTTCTCCAAACTTCATTCCGAAACCACTGATTTGATATTATCCATACTGAACTACACTTGGCAGCTACAGAATCAGTTCACAAAATAAAATCTGAATTTGACTGTATTATTCCTCGAAATTCTCTCATGGGATGAAAGGTTTACTGGCAAGTCCAGCATCTTTTGCCCATCCCTAATTATCTTTTAAATGAGTGGCTTATATGGCCATGTCAGAGGGCAGTTAAGAATCAACCACATTTTTAAACTTCATTCACGGGAAGCAGGTGTTGCAGGCTAGGCCAACATGTAATGCTAACCCCTAACTGCTGACAGGGTGGTTAAGAGTAATCCAATTTATTGTGGTCTGGAGTTACATGCAGGCTAGACCAGATGAGGATGGCAGATTTTTTTTCTTTCTAAAGGACTCTAGAGAACCAGATGGGTACTTCTAACATTCAACAGTAGTTACATGTCTATCATTAGATTGGCTTTTATTCCAGATTTTTCAAATTTCATTCAAATTTGACCATCTGCCAAGATGGAATTCAAGCTCATGTCTCAGAACATTAGCCAGGGATTGTGAATTCACTGACATTACCACTACACCACTGTCTTCCCCCATTGTTGTTGTTAGATGGAGTCACAGGTCACCCAGACCAGGCAAGGATGACACACTTCCTTCCCTAAAATAAACTGCTGAACCAGATGGGATTTTACTATAATTGATGATGGGTTCATGGTCACCATTACTACGATTAGTTTCAATTCCTGATTTCACATCGCTAAAGCTTGATTGCTTTTAACTAGTGTTTTGGCATTACTTGCTAAGTATTTGTTGTACCTGCTCCCAGGTTGTTTTTTTATTTTGTTAATGTTTCAGGTCCATTGACCTGAGAAAGGGTCACCAGACCCAAAATGTTAACTCTGATTTTTCTTCATAGACACTGTCAGAGCCACTGAGCTTTTCCAACAACTTCTGTTTTTGTTCCTGTTTACAGCATCCACATTTCTTTCAGTTTCTGTTTTGTTTTCTTTAGTCAGTCATGGGACGAGGGCATTCACTGGCTGGGCAGCATTTATTACCCATCCCTAATTGCCCAGAGGGCAGTTAAGAATAAACCACATCGCTGTGGGTCTGGAGTCACATGTAGGCCAGGCCAGATAAGGATGGCAGTTTCCCTCCCTATAAGATATCAGTGAACCCTGATAGGTTTTTCCAACAATTGACAATGGATTTGTGGTCATTATTGGACTCCTAATTCCAGTTTATTTTTATTCAATTCATATTCCATCATCTGCCCCAGCAGGATTCGAACCCAGGTCCTCAGAACATTATCTGGGTCCCTGGATTAACAATCCAACGATAATACTGCTATGCCATCGCCTCCCCATTTGTTAATATAAATTCAACAGCAACAGTCCAAATGATTACCCCAAGACTTTGTTCATATCCTCTTTCCAGCCTGAAAGTTTCCATTTATTGTCAACTTCTAACTTCAAATTCTAACTAGCTGCAAAACTCACTTGCTATTCTAAGATTCTTATTCCTTAGCCATTTATCACCAGAGTGAAAGCTTGGCAAAAGCTCTTTGAAATATATAGCAATTATATTTCTCTCATCATTGCAGCTGATAGGTCAGCATGGGCCTTCAATACTGCATAACATATATTTCAGAAAGCTTTTGTCGAGACTTTACACTAGTGATTAATGGCAAAAGATCAAGAGCTTTGGAATAGCAAGTGAAATTAACTAGAATATTGGCTCAAAAACAAGAAACTGAGAAACTCTCAGATTAGAAAGAGGTTTTCAGCAGAGTATTTCAGGAGTCAATCTTGGGAGTCTTGACATGTTTCTGTGGGTTGCACTTTTGTCTCCAAGTCAGAAGGTCCCAGACCAGATCCACCTAATTGAGCAAAATATTAAGACTGATATCCCAGTACAGCACTAAGCAGTACTTGTCTTTTGATGAGACCTTAAAGTAAGAGCCCGTCTGCCATTTAATTACTGCACAAGGTACCATACGCTAATTCAACAAAGAGTACGGGAGTTAGTCTTGGTGTCCCAGACAATAACTAAGTCCCAGTGAAACAT
Organism: Ginglymostoma cirratum; assembly: GCA_024137785.1. Taxonomy (NCBI): domain Eukaryota; kingdom Metazoa; phylum Chordata; class Chondrichthyes; order Orectolobiformes; family Ginglymostomatidae; genus Ginglymostoma; species Ginglymostoma cirratum. The sequence goes on from JAHRHZ010000283.1 coordinate 75,053,429, forward strand.
CATTGATTCACAAGTTATAAAGCTGTAAAGACCACAGTATTTTATTTGACTTCACTCTTGATGCTGGACAGGAATAGAAAATTAGAAAAATTAAAATCAAGGATTGTGGGAGGAATTGTTGCACTTTTCATAATAAGTTACTGAAACTCATTTATGTGGTGTTTATACTGCTGCTTTGTTCAAGCAGTGAGGACACCATTTGTAGATGAGCCAGCACCAGGATATGCATACGAACAGAGATTCAGCCAGCAACAGGTTGTTGATTGGTTTCCGAATTTTTGATCAGTCATTGGATACCAAAGGACATCAACCTGATGACAACTCTGTGATGCTTTTCCTGGGTAGTTGAACAACTTGTGGGTGTGAACAATACAGGTCGAAGGTTTTGAACTGCTGAAAAAGGCAGATGGTGTGACTCTCTCTCTCTGTCCAGTGAAGTACCTAAAGCCCAAAGAAAGCTACTTTATTTTCTCCCACTAGTTCCTGCAAGCTGTTGCTTTTAACCAATACATATGAGACCTTATCATTTGTAAACGAATCGTGCTGTGCCTCCTGTGAGAAGTGAAAGAAAAGGAGGATTTAGGAAACCGAAGGAACCCCTGCACTGAATTCTGAGGATTGGCCTCATTGAACTGCTTCCCCAGGTTTTCCCCCCACTTCACCAACTAATCCAAGGACTTAAAAATATTGAGGCCAAAACAGGCAGATCTATAGCCCATCACAGCAAAAGATGGAGAGCTTCTTGGCAAAATGCAAACTCAGAAATCCTAACAACAATAACAAATACAATAATAAATGATAAAACTTGACCACCTTTCACCTTGAAGAGACTCATACCTTGTCCATGGGATTCTGACTTCCAAGAAGACACGCGAATATGAATAAGGAAAGACTGCTAAAGTTATCAAGGTAAGACTATCATTTTATCCGTACTACAGTCTCCTTCCCTTGTAGCTTGTTTCTCGAGGCATATGCCTCTGCAACATACCAAATTAGTGCACTGTATAACTCCATTGTATTAATTTGTGCTAATTACTGTGTTAAAGTATTTTTTTAAAATTAAAGGCCATGGATGAAGTCACAACTCAGTGATAATCTTTCAGCTTGCAGTTTCTTTACTTTCAATCACATCTTGGCTGTTTATTTTGTTCTACCCAACTACTTTTTCACATCCCAACACAGCAATTCCCACCACAACTACGAAAGAAGATTGATTACTATATCAGAAATTTTTCTCTCAAATGAAAACAAATTGTTTGTATCTTTTCACAGCTCAGTGATCCAAAACTTTGAGCAATCCCCATTTCCTTTCTTTTAAATCACTTTCACTGCTTTCATCTTTTGATAAGAAGTCACAGAAATTGGGCAGAACTCTTCACATAGAATCTGAAACTATTGTGCTCATGGACTTGGCAGACAAATGGTGCAAAGTGGGCAGCAGAGGAAACTCTCTCTTCACCTGGGTGACAGGACAGAATGACTGCAAATTGTGCAAACAATGACAACAAGTAGTAGTGAAAATGAATATATCGGCGAGTATGAACAGGATGCAGATGAGAGGGATGACCTGAGATACAAGGTACTGCAGATGCTGGAGAATCCGAGATAACAAGGTGTGGGGCTGGATGAACACAGCAGGTCAAGCAGCATCATAGGAGCAGGAAAGCTTGACGTTTCGGGCCTAGACACTTCATCAGAAAAAAAAATGTGTAGAGGGGTGACCTGGTTGTGATTTTTCCCTTTAATATTAAGGATTTTAATCCTTCAGTAAGTGAAGGATATCATGAGGAAATTTAGTATTACAACAAAAATCCACAGTCTCTACATACAACTAGTGACTCTATGGCATATAAGTCTTTCATTTTGCTTAAATCCAGGCTAAACCAATCTCTAGATGGAAGGAAGCTTACCTCCTCTAAAGTTCACCTGCAAATCACAACAAAGGGCTGCTTGCAGCTACCTTGCTTGTTATTTTGACATGGGCATACAGGTGGAAAGGATCACCACTTTATCCCCCTTTGTCAAACAGGAAAGGGTATTAAAGGGACAGAGAAAGGTTAGCTCACGGGATCAAAAAGCTTTTCTATAGTTAATTCAAATAAGCTCAATTGCAGGTCCACAGCTGTTGTCATAACCAGGGTCTGGGTAAAGAAAGTGTCAACAAAGCATCAAATCAAGGAAATCTTCTCAATAAGTTTTACATTTCACAAGCAGTTACACTGTAATTTGTTCAAGACTCATAGCAAAATTTGGAAATTTGTTATTAAATTGCCTTGAAAATGAGACAACAGCTGATCATGAGGTTGAATGGTGTACTTTTTTCATTTACAGCAACAGCTTTCTTCGGCTAAAAAAATTGTCAACATTAATTTGTTCACAAAGACTTAAGAGACATTTTAACCATACCTACCTGAGCGTTTGCCATTTGATCTGTGGCATGTGATTATAATGGGGACATGGAAGAGACCAGAAGTGGAGAAGTGCAGAGATCATGGAGGGTGGTAGCATTGAAGAAGATTACAGAGACAGGAAGGGGTGAGGCCTTGGAGGGATTTGAAAACAAAGATGAGAATTTGAAAATCGATGTTTGTCAGACCAGGAGTTAATGTAAGTCAACATGTACATAATGTGGTGCAAGTTAGGCATTAGGAGCTCAAATTTACAAAGATTGTGAGATAGGAGACCAGTCAGCACTGTACTAGATTAGTCAATTCTAAACGTAGCAAAGCTGAGGGTTTCATTAGTAGATGAAGTGAGACAGGATGATGATATGGATGATGACCTTTAGTGAAGCAGCAGAAATGTGGTCAGAAGTTCAGGTTGGGAACATACAAAAATACAAAAAGGAGAAGCAGGCCATTCAACCCCTCAAGTCTGCATTGCCACTTGATAAGATCGTGGGTGTAGCCTCAACTCTATTTTATTGTCCACACTCACAACCCCTGGCTCCTTTGTCAATCAAGAATTATCCAGCTCATCCTTCAAAATATTCAGAGATCCTACCTGTACTGTTCTATGGTGAAATAAGTTGAATTTATTATAGATTAGAATGCGCTCAGAAAAAAAAACTACCGCATGCAGTACAGTATTTTTCCAAGGGCAACTCCCCGAATACAAAATTTCTCATATTTTTAGGTATTGTGCATTGTAATAACAAATATGCTGATTATCAAAGCACCTATTTACAAATAAATGTATTACTTACTAAAAACCTCGGTTATGCATGGTGACAGAGACCTGGTCATTTAAACACAAGAGAAAAGCACAATATAAATCTAAAGCCTTTAGCAGATTATTAAAAGTAGCCCCTGAAAACTCACCTCTGCTAGGTTAGAGTATGTCACGCATAGTGCTAGGACAAAGGTAACCCTTGTATCTCATTCTTCTTGACCTGTCTGCAGTCTTTGACACAGTTAATCACTCATTCTCTTCCAACATTTTCCATTACCGCCAAGCTGAGGTGGGGCGGGTTGCTCTCACTACTTCCATTTTCATCTATTTAATAGTAGCGAGTGAATGCCTTGCAAGAGTTCTTCTCCCTGTTGTCATATCATTAGCTCTGGAGGACTCCAAAGATCTATGCTTCGTTCCCTTCTAGTTCTTATCTACATACTGTCCCTCAGCAACACTGAAGGTACAGCATTCATTTTAACACGTAGAATGACAACACCTAGTAAAGATCACTATCGCCTCTCTTAAATCCTTGACCACTGCTAAATAGCTAGACTGCTTATCTAACATCCCATACAGGATGAGCAGAAATTTCCTTCAAATAAACATTGAGAAAACGAAACCTGTTGTTTTAGGCCCGAGTTCAAATTCTGTTTCCTAGCTACTGACTCCACAGATTTCCTTGGCATCAGTCTGAGATTAAGCCAAGCTGTTCACATCCTTGGTGTTGTTTTTGACCTTGAGGCGAGCTAATGAATTTCTATTCATCCCATCACGATGACAATCTACTTCCACCTCCATAACATCACCCAACTTCAGACCTCTCTCAGCTGAAACTCTCATTCATGGCTCTGTTACCTCTAGACCTGATTATTTCAATACATCTCTAGTTGGTCTCCCATTTTCTACCCTCCAAAAACTTGAGGTTGCTTAAAACTCAAAATTTGCTAATTCCACAGGAAGTCCTGCTCCCCTATCACCTCTGCGCATACTGACCTACAAACATTCTCATTCTTATTTTCAAATTTCTACATGGACACACCCAACAACTTTCTGAGAAAACTACAAATCCTGGCCTCTTGTGGATTTTCCAGTTTAACAACTCCACCATGCAGTTTTCAGTGGTGTATTCAGTTGCTTTAGAATTGCTCTCACCACTTTTCCACATCGTTACCTAGTTTTTCTCCTTTCAGACACCACTGTAAACCAGATCTTTGACCTAGCTGTTGATCGTCAGCCCTAATAGCTTCTAATGGGGCTCTGTGTCATAATTGGTTTTATAATGCCTTGGGACATATCATTATGTTAAAAGTGCTACAGGAATATAAGTTGGTTTTGCTTCAAGACTGCAAGATTACAAAGAGATGTCTGGAAGATGTTTCTACAAACTCTGAGCTTAACACATGTAAAGAATATCCCAGTAGGGGACAATAACTACATTGTGCACTAATATTTTGTTAAGATAATAACACAGCCATATTTCCAACAAACATATTTTAATTAATTCTGGCAGCAAATTGCTTTGGTGCCATATTAGATTTCAAATGTGCCAACATATAGAAAATTATTGAACAAATGTCAGCTGATAACATAAGCTTGTCCTATTTTACAGATTCAAAGAGATTTCATGGAAAATGCCAATTAAGAATTACACCATAGATAAAACATTAAATCTGACCTTATACACAGAGAACTAAAACATACCTTCCACAACATCTAAACTGCAGAGGAACTTTATTATTGAAATACTGTGTATTGATGTGTGGCTGAATTCTTCAGCACAGCTACCAGAAACCAAAAGGTGTGTCAACTTTTTGTATTTGGTAAATTTATCTAGGAATATCCTTTTCAAAAAAAAAAATGAGGCTTGAATTTTATTTTAAACAGAGCGGTTTTGATAAATAATCCTTTATAAATTTATCATTTTCGATGTACAACAAATAACGGATGACAGTTTCATTCAGTTAATATATTGATAACCAGAATGCATATATACCTCCTGACAGGAAAAGTCAGGCAAGATAGGCTGAAAGGCTGATTTCTATGCTGGAATTTCTGCTTTTTTGAAAATTACTGGCTTGAAAATTACTGACTTAACAATTTATTTTGTTCCTTAATCAGAACAAGGAGTCAGCATCCAACATCATCACCAATTTATATTTCTGTACCTCATTGCATGAATAGTTGAAAATCCCAAGGACTTCAGTCATATATAAGAAAGGCAGCAGAGTAGCAGCGTTTGTGCCTGGGTCCCTAGCCCAGGGCTCATCTGTTACCATCTACCCTTTCTTTTTTCTCTCTCTTTCTTTTACTTCAGCTCTTTCATTTTTCTCTTTTTCCTTTCCGTTCTCAGCAGCATCGGCCCCTTTCCCAGAATGTCAGCAGCAGTGGGAGCTATCCCTTTCCCAGAATGTAGGCAGTGGTGGGAACTGTCCTTTTCCCACAGTGTAGGCAGCAGTGGGAGCTATCCCTTTCCCAGAATGTAGGCAGCAGTGGGAGCTATCCCTTTCCCAGAGTGTCAGCAGCGGCAGCATCGGTCCCATTCCCGGGCCACCGGCAGCAGCAGGAGCTGTCCCTTTCCCGGAGTTTGGACTCATGGCAGTGGAGGCAAGATGACACCAAAGAATGGCAACACAGTTCTAACAGCACAGCTCCACTAATGGTACAGCTCCAGGGCACAACGGGGCCTGTGTATCTAACGATGGAGGCGGTTGTGGCAGTGTGCAAGATCTAAGGGCACCTGAGTGCTTGCAAACTGAATGATGGACTGTTTTTCTGGCAGGAAGACACATGGCAGAGGCGGATCAGTGATCTGGACGCTTCCTTTTCTTTCGGCTGTTTCTTTTATTTCTGCTTCTGTTTTTAACTCTATCTTTTGCATCCTAAGACGGCGCCAGAAAATGCCAACTTGGTACACTTTTCACTGAATTCCTGTACTCGAGTGCACGTGACAATAAGATCCAACTCTAATCTAAAATCAAATCTAATAAAACGAAAGGAAGAGACACTGGCTGGGATTTTATTAGGTTGACAGGGTCTTGTCCACTGGTCGCTGGACAATGGGGAGGCTCCATCAGTTCCATGAGGTAGGCCCCAGTGGACTCAAGTGCTTTTCAGGCCAGCTGTCATTGGTCCTGAGATGGACCAACAAGGGCTACCAACCAATTAGCTCATCATTGCTGCCAGCACCAATAGAAGCAATGGCTGGTATCAGCAAAGCACTCACTCAAAGACAGGATTGCAAAGGGACCCCAAGTCATAGGTTGAGTGAATCACAGAATCCCTATAGTGTGGAAGTCAGCCGTTCATCCTATCGAGTCCGCACCAACCCTCCAAAGACCATCCCACCCACACCCAAACCCACCACCCACCACCCCCCCAACCTAATCCCTGTAACCCTGTATTTCCCATGACTAATTCACCTAGCCTGCACATCCCTGGACGCTATGGGCAACTTAACATGGCCAATCTACCTAACCTGCACATCTTTAGACTGTGGGAGTAAACCGGGACACCCGGAGGAAACACGCTAGAGACAGGAAGAATGTGCAAACTCCACACAGAAGGTCACCCGAGGACAGAATTGAACCTGGGTCCCTGGCGCTGTGAGGCAGCAATGTTAACCATGCTGCCCAAATGGAAAGTGGTTATAGGAGTGAAAGTGGTTATGGGAGTCGAGTAGTTGGGAGGGCTAGTCAAGGGCAACACAAGGGATTTTAGCCACCATTCCGACATACAGTGCTGGACTATGAGGAACCACCACTTGGGTCACAACTAGCTTTGCCAGATGGCCTTCCAAGGGTACAGGAAACAGGTGTGCCCTTCATTTAATCACTGAGACACCAGTGAAGTAAGGTTGGGCCAGGGATAGTGGGTATCAACCGGCCCATTAATGAACTCTTACTGCTAGCAACCAGGAATTCTGCAGGATTCTGCCTTCCAACTTGATCAGAGGAGGTCTCCCTGCGAGACAGAGGTACATGCCCTGGTTACCATGGAAGGATGGACTACATAAATTCCAGTCCAGTCAAAAAGTAGTTGTAAGGAGTCATAAAAGAGAGAAGATGGAGAAGCTTAAATAGAGAATTTAGAGTGTAGGCTTAGGTATCATTTACAGGTAAGCAATACAGTTTGTCCAGTTCACTATGGACTTAGACAGCCAAGGTTCCTGAACGAAACGTACAGATTGCTGGAAAAACTCAGCAGGACTGACAGCATCTGTGCAGAGAGAAACAGAGTTACCATTTCAAGTCTAGTGTGACATCTTCACAACTCAAAAAGTCAAACCGGACTTGAAACGTGAAGTCTGTTTCTCCCTCCACAGATGCTGCCAGATTGGTGAGTTTCTCCAGTATCATCTATATTCTTTCATATTTCTGCATTATTTTGCTTTTATTACAAGGTGCCTAGACTGTTGGATTTTTAGCCATTGTTGGGTCCCCTCAGGTCCAAAAGACCACTGACTGCACAAGTGATGTTTGAAGGTTCATGGCATCATCCGGCCAGCTTCCTGAACAGGAAGGGATTTCACACCCTCAGTGTCCAGCTCATTTGTGATCACATGTAATAGTTCCTATAGGCATGCCCCCGCTGTGCACAGAGCTGTCACACCATTTACACTTTCTTCTATTTGTTCATGGGATGTTGGTGCCACTGGCTACACTTGCATTATTGCCTCTCTCTCATTGCTCAGGGGTTAGAGAAGAGTTAACCACATTGCAGGTCTACAGTCACATATAGACCAGTGCTTTTACCACTACGCCACTGTTTCCCTTCAAATCCAAGGTTCCCCTCAACTCCCAGATTTTGCAAAAGATTTTCCCCTCAGTCTCCCATCACTTTAAGTCCATGACTGGCTGGTGGGTAATAATGGGTTCCTCAAAGTACAACCCTCAGCCTGATGCCAAATGCCACTTCAATGCTGCTCATGTATCCTTGAAGGCTATCATTGAACAGACAGTTGGTTTGTCAAGGAACACTTCTGTTGTCTAGCCACGGAAGAGGTGCACTCCTCCATTCACCAGTCAGGGTCTCCATAACAATGACTGTATCCTACACCCTGCCTAACCTAGCTCCATAACAGGTTGTGAGCTTATAAAAGGGGTCATTGGACCAGTCTCCTCAGCTGACAAAGAAGGGGAGTCTTATGGGAATGTAAAGGGAACCAACACTATAGGTAGGCAGCTAAGGCAGAACTGAGAAAAGACAGACAAGCCTAAGAGACCCTGATACCAGCTAACATCAACATATGTGGACACTCAGAACTTTAAAATATTAAGCCACTTTGGTCAACATACATTGCGAGTTAGTTTCCTCCCTTTGCACCAATAACCTATTCAGTCTTCTGGCCAGTAAGAGTTCATGCAGGATCAAATGGAAGTTATGCATTTATGGCTCAAACACTCATTTACAGGGAGCATTTGTTTACCATTGAGATATAGAGGAGCTAAATATACCAATGAATCCCAAAATCCAACTATCTCACTTAATTTTCCACTTTCCAGAAGTTACGTTCTTCCTAGATGACAAAGATAAATAAAAAGACAAACAAAAAAAACATCAACACTATCTGCACTGCTGCAACTGATAAACGTATGATCAGCTGGGACGAACATTGTCTTTCAAGGTAGTCAACAAGGAAAATAAATCATCAGAAGATTCAAAGACTGCAAGAGACCACAGAGGGCCATAATGAAAGGTGATGTTTTTGTATCAAGTATACTGTTATACTGATGGTTGGCACCTGTGCGCCGAAAGTGACTTCTAACTCCTTTAATGTTTATTTTTCTACTGCTAAATCATTTTGCCACTTTGGCAGCTCAGACACTTCTGGCAGGTGAACTCCGGTGGCCCAGGCAGGTTGTCTTTACCGGAGGAGCCTGCATTAATCATGGATGGGTGTGCCAGTCCCAGAGCTGCGAAAGTCTATGTGTGTTATTAGTTGATACAGGGTCCTGCCCTGATGAAGGATCTAGGCCCAAAGCGTCAACTCTCCTATTCCTCTGATGCTGTCTGACCCGCTGTGTTCCTCCAGCTCCACACTGCATCAACTCTGACCACAGCATCTGCAGTCCTTGCTATCTCCGAGTGTGTTATTAGTTAGAATAAGGCGGAATTAGGGAACTTGGGAGTTAAGGTTAGGTAAGTTAGGTCCTGATTGAAAGGTGTTTCAGTGTCAAAGAGTTAATGCAAATCAATAAAACATAATATGACGTTTAGGCCTGAGATACTTGTTCATCCTGAAGCCATGTTTTGTGGTGGTGTCCTTGTGCCATGTAAAATTTACATGCAAAGCACATCATCCAAATTATGAAGAATGATCAGTGAGTCAGTGGTACATGAGCTCCCTTTCTGATTTACGTATGAACCTTTGTCGAAATGTGAGAGGCAGTAGCAAGTGGTCCTACATTGGTCACTGCAATGAAGTGAAATTTGTGTTTACTGGATGAGGCATATAATGGAGATCCCTGGCATCCAATCCTGGATGTGACAGCCCTCTGTGTTCTTTACTGTAGTTAGCAGTAAAATGCTAACTCACACGCATGCTGCTGCCTCATTTAGTTGCATGACGCATTGAGTAGACACGGCATATACAATGGCAGAGTGCACCAGATCCCTTGCAACAGCACTACAGTCAGGTTCTCTTGACCCTTCCACAGGTGCTGACTCCCAGATGTCTCTGTCCGGGTTGCCTTAGTCAGTCAGCATTGCCTCATTTGGGGAGAAATACTTCCCTCATCCGCCTTTTAGGAGAACCCCTAAGGAGATGTTGCTGCTTTTTTGACAGGCCTCTCACATCACTAGAGGTGGGTGATGAGCAGTGGTGGAGTGATGCTCCTTTGCAGTAAGTAAATTGTTTTGGGAGTGCTTTTTAATATGGCAGCCAGAAGGCCCTAGTGTGAGGGTAAATTTCCTGTTGATTAAATTTAGCTTCTGAACCGTAATATGCAAAGAACATAATCCTGCCATAAAATCTGACCTGTCTCTGAATGAATGCACTTCTTGCATTTAGGCCTGCCTCCACACTCTGTCTCAAAATACAAGATTCCAACCACCGTAATTTTCCACCAACACAAGCAACTCCAAAGCACCTTACAGCTGATTGGGTACTTTTGAAGTGTAAATGGGCGAACAGAGCATCAAATTTTCACACAGCAAGATGCCAAAAATAGCAATGAGATAATTTCCAGATAATCTGTATTAACAATGTTTGATTGAGGGATAAATATTGCCCAAAACAAATATTGAACAAAGTGGTTTGAGACAGCTTCTCGTGGGAACTCTCACTGTTTCACTCTCCACATAGTTCTAGAATCACATTATAATGAGTCAAAACTGACAGTGTTACTGCATCCTTAAATTACTTTGCTCTAACTGACTTAATTTAGAAGAGAGCTGAAAGATCCTTTCCTTGTGTTTGCTATTCAGTGGCTGTTTTACCTGCACTTCCTACAAAGCGCAAATAGCTTTTCTTGAAAAGGTTAATAATTGAACAGGTTTATGTACAAGAAATATCACTTTCCCAATTCAGAGTTCAAAAGGATCCAAGGGATATGATTAGTTCTGCAGGCAATTTCATAAAACATGGAACAATTTTAAAGATATCATGTTTATATGCTAACCCAATTACTGTTTAATTCAACCTCACTGGCAAAGAAGGACGAAAGATTTCTCTGGATTTCCAAACATCACTTCTCTCATTCAAACCACATTGCAATACGTGCCGTAAGCAGGATGTGCCTCCAGCTAACTTGGATTTGTGTCTTTTTGCCTTCTGAGATATTGTAGTAAAAATTTAAAAATTAAACCCAGTTGTGCTAACTTGCATAATTGGGTTACCAATCCCACTTTCACTTTTATTGGATGACAGTAAGATTGCTTGCTAACAGTGACAATTTTCAATTACATTATTTTATTAATTCTGGAGATATGGGCAATGCTCATAAGGCCAACATATATTACTCATGCCTCACTGCCCTTAAGAAGGTTGGGAAGCCTGCTCTCTGAACTGTTGCAGTCTCTGTAAAGAAGATATCACACAGTGCTATTGATACAGAAGTCCAGAATTTGAGCACAATGTTATAGGAACAGCAATATGTTTTCAAGTCAGCATAGTCTTTGTTTTGGAAGTGATACATGACTGTCCCTGTCGTCCTTTCTAGGTGTTATCAAAGAAGCCTTGATTAGTTGTTGCAGTGAATTCTGGAGATAGTACACAGTACAGAGATGGTTTGCTGGTGATGGAGTAGGTACACGTTCAAAGTGATGGAATGTTTTGCCTTGGATGGTGCTGATCTTTGATTCTTGGTGCAGCTGCAATTGTCCAGGCAAGTAAAGAATATTCCTTCAAACTCCTGAATTTTGTCTTCGAAGTGACACAGAGGCTTTGAGGAGCCAGGAGGTGAGCTATAGATCACCCAGCCTCTGGAATTTGAAGGTCTACTGATTTATCACACTAAAGGCATTAAGCAGATAACGCAGTACAGGGGATAATACTGAATAAAAACACATACAATTAGAAATGTCTACTAAAAATGCCGTTTCAATTTTCTGCTGCATCTCAAGAAAAAACTGCTTCTTGTCATAGCCCTTAAGCAGGACACTCCACTTGCAAATCAAATTCTGAAAGAGTTTCCTGATCTGGGTAAATGCCAACAACCTCTCAGCACCTGAAGATTCATACATTTTAATTCTGCTAACATGTGTATAATGGGGCTCCACATCATGATCAAACCAAGAATATGATTTTGACTAGGCACACATTCTCTTAATTATTCCCTGAAACTGGTCGGAAATTTCACGAAGACAAACCTTTAGAAGACCTCTGAGAAGATTAGAAATACATTGTCTACACTTCTGGTCTTTTCGCACTTTAATGTTGATCACCACAGGGAGCATTCACTGGCATGCTCTACAACCAAACCTAATTTACTAAAATTCACAGTTATAAGTGTAAGACTTCCTTTCTTTTTAATTGAGTAGGAACTGGATCCGACAGTTGAGAAATTATCAGACAAAGTTTTTAAGCATATTTTCAGGTTTAACAAAGCTAGTGAAATCCACTTCTGCTTTGAACAAAATGGCTGATTTTCCTCCCCTTAACGTTCCCTCCTTACATCAACACGCTAATTTGCTTGATGTTGCTAGAATGTTTAATTTCACAATACTAAGCACAATTCACTACCTTCAAAGAGAATTAACTAGTTCAGCCACTTTCGAAGTACTGCCGATTTATGCATCAAATAAGAATCAGGACCAAACCAATCCTCTTAAAATGTCACAACTGCAATATTTACAGTATACAAACAGGAATTTCACAAGAAAATAAAAACCCAATTCCTGCCATTCCTCATTTTATGAACGGTTCCAATTTCAAGAATTTTTCTAGGTCTCCATTCCCCAGTCTATTAAATTTATCATTGGTGTAAATTTGCTTACTGAAGGTTACTAGGAAATTCAGTCACCTCAGATAAAACAAAAATTCCAAGTAGAATTTGGCACAAAACCTTTCAATGTCCAATATCATGAAAATAGTTCATACTCTGATTGTCTAGACTGCTGTCTATAAATTTCACCAGGCATTGCACTGCATTCCGTGAGCCTCTTGGCTGGAAGATATGAAGCCAAGGCCACAAAGAACCAATAAAAGGTTAATAATTTATTCACACTCCAGGCACTAATAGTCTAATTGCATCAGAAAAATGATTCTAATTTATTTTTTTTAAATCTGTTCATCAATGAGGAGGTCAGAAAGTTAAATGTTCCTTTTAGTTTTGTTACAGCTTCTGCTGAAGTTTGGAATCTGGAAATGTGCAACCTGAATGGGTGATGGAAGCACATAAAACAGCAATTTGCATAAGTGAATTGGGTAAATACTTGAAGGGGAAAAGTTTCAGAGCAATGGGGAAAGGGCAAGGTGAGAGTGGGAATAATTGGAATTCCTGCAAAGAGCAGGCACAAATATATGGCCCTCCTCTGTGCTAGAAGATTTTTTGGTTTTCAGAAATAACAATTCTGATATTTCCAATTAGCTGCCCCATGCACAGGATGATGTGTGCAACAGACTAACTAGACTGGGACGATGAGTGGTGTTTGAATTATTTTTTATTCATCCATGAGAAGTGGGTATCACTGGCTAGGACAGCATTTATTGCCCATTCTTAAACACACAGTGAGCAAGTTTAGAGACAACCATATTGCTGGTCATATATAGGTCAGAATGGGAAGGATGACATATTCCCTTTCCTAAATGACATTAGTGTAGCAGATGGATTTTTACGACAGTGATCAGTGTGGTGGCTATTTCATGCGAGTGAGACAGGGGCTGAGTGAGTACATCTTGGAATTTAGTTCAAATTGGGAATTCAACTGGTAAATATTTTTTCAAGTTCAATTTTAAAGTAGAAATCACATTCAGACCTAGAACTAATAGCCTTTAAGTTGAAACAATCTGTCTGATAATAGAAGTTATCTATCAACAGCTGAAATTCCTTGCCTGAATGAGCTGTTGACTACTGTATCAGAAATTAAAGAAAAAGGCAGCTAAAGATTACAAGTAGTCCAGAGAAGGCTCACTACGTTGATCCCAGGTATAGAGACACTGTCTTACGAGGAAAGGTTGAGTAGGTTGTGCCTGTACTCATTGGAGTTTTGAGAAACACTCAAACATATAAATCTCTCTGCAACTCAGAATTCCACTTCATTCTCAATTTAAGCAATACACAGAAGCAGGAGTATGCTATTTGGGCCTTCGAGCTGGCTCCATCATTCAATTAGTTTATGACTGATCTGGTTGTGGTCCTGGCTTTGCTTCTCCATCTGCACACCTTGGCCCTGGACACTCTTCTCTATAATCTATCTAATTCAGCCTTTAAATAAATTTAAAGACCCTGTCCTCCACTATTTCCTGAGGAAGAGAATTCCACACACAAAGTATCCAGTGTATGAAAAAAAACTCAACTCTTATTCTTAAATACATCCATTTGTATTAGATCACACACAGGAGGAGACATGCTCCTGGAATCCAGCCGTCAGGTCCCTTCAGAGTCTAATAGATTTCAATAATATCGCCTCTCATTCTTCTAAATTCTGATGAATATATCGGTAGTTCCCTTATAACGCATGTGACCTCGCGCTACAGAAAATTGCACGATACAAAACTGCCATTGAAAATTGTGTTATAGGGAAATCGCTATACCTGTACAGCAGGAAGTTCATGTTATACAGACAGCGTCTGCTATTCATCAGTTGCATTGTAATGAGAAGGGTCTTTGAAGTAAGCTTGGTAACTTGTTGAGGTACCCCTCAAGATAGTGCAGCCACAGTGATGGGGGTGCTGGATAAAGGCCCAAATCAACAATTATGATTATACCATCTACAGGATACTAGATGGCACTGAGCTAAGTTCCAGGCATTCCATCACACTTCTGACAATTAGTGGAGGGGGACTTTGATGGGTTAGGATTAGTGCTTCAACGAAAGGGGCCGCACACAAAATCACCCACTGATGCCAAAATAAAATTAGAGCATACATTGGTCAGGATCAAGTCAATCATCAGAATATCAACAGCTTTAATGATGTTGGTCTTTGCGCAGTTAATTCGGTAAAGCTCATGCTGTGTGCTTCTCAAGATACTGATTCTGATTGTCCCACTCCCATTATCAAGCATGCAGCTGAAGTCAAGGAACTGGGACATAGACAAATTTGGGCTTCCTTTTTACTTTAACGATCACTGCCTGATGTATGCATGGTGTACTACCACCTGCATTTGTCAGAGCCTGCCAGAATTTTATCAGGCCCTTGAGCAAGCTGCTTCATTATTGAAGGAGCTCCAGATATAACTATCTACAAAAAGCACCACTTGTGACCGAATGCTAGAAAGAGAAGATCACTGATGAAGCTTTAGTTGGGCCAAGGTCCATTCTGTAAGGAATATCTACAAGCAAATGATACGACTGAAGTGGTTGGTCTCTAAGTACTTCCTTTTGCAGGGTCACTGAGAGTTTCCCATTGAACCCTCCTAAACTCTGTTTTCCTAGGTCTCTTTTGTACTTCAATATCTTGATTATGCAAACTACCCTCACCTCTCAAACTCCATCAATGCCAGGAAGCATCAGTACATAGTCCAAAAGGATCCTGCAACTAAAAATGAACGTTTGAGACAACAGTTGCAGGTTTCTCAAAGTCAAGCTCCAGTATTCCAAACATAATTTGTCAATAAATGGTTGTACCAGTTTGTGCATCTCTCTGGTTGAAGCACAGCTCTTCAAACACATTAACTGACCTCTTCAATTGAGAGTTCTAGTGTGTCAAATGCATGAACAGATGCTGTTACAATATTCCATGTTCAGTAAAATTATTAAGTGATGAAAATTGTTCTGTTCTATTTGGCACTGAATAACTGTATGATCTGATAGACTCTGGAAATCTCCTACAATCCACAGAAATTGTTTTAATCAACCTCCTGTAATTTGATTTGCCAATACTAACAGGTCACAGATGTATTGGGAAATTAATTTTGCATTGTCTCATGCATGTAGTCTAAAATAGATCAGAGTTAATTAAATCTCACCTATATGCTTAATTTTAACCTTCATTTAAATCTAATGATGAATGGTGGGTAACCTTACTGTAATTGTCTATTAAAAGCAATTGAAAGATGGTTTGTTTAGCAGTTGGATCTTCAGCTCATTTTCTAATAAATTGTCTTAATGATTTTCATTTATACTGTTATCCCATTTTAACAGAAATGATAGAAGCCAGAGGCTCAACTAATCAAGCAGCAAATGAAAGGAGCAAGGATAACAGTTTGTAAATTTAATTATTTGTTCTCATGATCATAATGTAAACTTTTAAATTAAATGAGAAAAGGATAAAGCCAGAATTGAAAGGGGAAGGATACAGTAGTGGAAAGTAGGAAGAAGAGAGAAGAGAGGGAAGGGGAGAGACAGGGTTGAAAAGACAAGGAGCTGGAAAGGAGTGAGAAGATGGGGACAGTGTGGAGGGAGGCAGAGAAGGCATGGGCAGGGGAAAGAGTGGAGATGACACAGGGAGAGGAAAGAGTGGAAATGTGATGGGGGAAGCAGCAGAAACAGGATAGATGGCAGGATGGGAACCAGGGAGTAATGGAAGAGAACTGAAGGAAGGAAAACGGGCAGAGATTATCCAAGTTTCTCGATATGGGTGGCAAGATGTTGTGGGAAAGGGGGAGGTCGTCAGAAAATACAAGTGGGGTGTGGAAGATTGAATGGCCAAGGTAGGGGAAGATGAAAGAACAGATAGAAAATGTATGGGGAGCAGAAAACGACAAGAATGGGGACTTGCAGAAAGGGAAGTGGAAGACAGTGTGGCGGTAAGCCCTATCTAAAGAAGTATATTCAGTCCTGATCAACATGCTCTCTGAAGAACATGGAAGTTAAGAAGCTGCAGAGGAGATTTCTCAGTCATGGGGACAGGAAAGGAGGTACATGGGAGGGGTGGAAATAGCAGGGAAAGCAGAGGGGTGGAGGAGTGTGGGCGCTGGCTTCACGAAATGAAGAAACACGCTGGCTTGACCTTTCTGATGAAAATATTAACATTTGAAATAAAAGTGGAAACTTTAGTCACATCTTTCAGGCTCAGTTGGTGCAAATAGCCCATGTCAGTCCAGGAGACTGGGCTGAGTTTTTTTACTTTAATTCACTCATAGAATGTGGGCAGGCTGAGTGACCAGCATTTATTGCCTGTCTCTAGATGCCCCAGAGAAGTGAGCTGCCTTCTTGAACCGCTGCAGTCCATGTGCTGCAGGCTGACCCACAATGCCATTAGGGGGACAATTCCCGGATTTTAACCCAGTGACAGTGAAAGAACAGCAATATATTTCCAAGTCAGGATGGTAAGTGGCTTAGAGGGGAACTTGCAGGTGGGTGATGTTCCCATGTATCTGCTGGCCTTGTTCTTCTAGATGGAAACAGTCGTGGGTTTAGAAGTTCTTGTCTAAGCACCTTTGGTGAATTTCTGTCGTCCATCTTGTGGATAGTACTCACTGCTGCCCCTGATCATTGATGGTTTAGGGAGTGGATGTTTGTGGATGTGATTTCAATCAAGTGAGCTGCTTTCTACTGAATGGTATCAAACTTCTTGAGTGTTGTTGGAGCTGCACTCATACAGGCAAGTGGTGAGTCTTCCATCACACTCCTAACTTGTGCCTTGCAGATGGTGGATTGGCTTATAGGAATCAGGTGGTGAGTTACTTGCTGCAGTACTCCTAGCATCTGTATTTATATGGCAAGTACAGTAATGTTTCTGGTCAATGGTAGCCCCAGGATGTTGATAGCAAGAGATTCATTGATCATAATGCCATTGAATATCATGGAACAATGGTGAGATTGTGTGACCCAAATGTTACTTGCTACCTGTCAAGCCTATTTCTGGACTTATGCTGGTGGGAAGATCACTGAAGATGGTTGGATCGAGGATAGTTGGTCATCACTGGGTCTAATCACCTCCAGGAGACTGGGCTGGATTCAGCTGTCATTGGGTCTGATCATCTCCAGGAGACTGGGTGGGGTTCAGTTGAGATTGGGTCTGATCGTCTTCAGGAGACTTGGCGGGGTTCAGTTGAGATTGGGACTGATCATCTCCAGAAGATTGATCTGGGTTCAACTGAGATTGAGTTTGATCATCTTCAGGAGACTGGGCTGTGTTCAGCTGTCATTGGGTGTAGTCAGCCGCTCCCCCCCTCCCCCACCCAGCAACTGTTCACCGTACATGATGATTGCAGTTCCTACATTGCATCAGAAATGCTCTTGCGATGAAAGGGATACTTATGATTGCTAAAAAGTGACAGCATAGGACAAAAAACTGACTTCAGATTTACCTCTCATCTCTTTATGTCAATGGGAATGTTCAATTATTTGAAAGTCATTGAAAAATAACAACCACAAATCCCTTTTACTAATTTTCAGCATGAAGTTTTGCAGTGTTTGCTGTTATTAGGACTTAGTATAGTTTCCCATTTCTTCCTTATTAGCAAGATATGTGGAAAGTGGATTTTTAGAACATTTTAAGCTCATCTTTATGGTCTTAGATTGCATCATGGCCAAGGAGAAAAGAGAACTAGCAAAAAAAATAGTTCAAGTTAACCCTGTAAGACAGATAAGGGGGGCTTCAGTGCTGTGCCCGGAGATACAGCTTGCCAGGTCTATGAGTGGGCATGATTAGCAGATTCAGAAGATAAATGACTGAATTGACTTCTCTGCAGATCCATCTTGTACGGTACATCCTGGCAGGTTTGTCTCATTCCCATCAAACAGAGCCAGGGATAGATGTAGATTGATGTTGGCAGCTTCATGAGTAGTAGCAAAGTGGGCTATACTTATTGTCCAATAATAGGTGGAACAATTCACAACTGTTCTGCGCAAAATACTGTTCAAATACTCAAATCCAAATACAAAGTATCAATTTTGGTTAAACACAGCCATAATTGTTTCAAATTATTGAACTGACTTTCCTACAGGCACTTCAATCTTTTCTTACAACCAGAAAATTGTCAGCTGAAGGAGTTAGAGAAAGAAATAAGAGATGCAAAAAGCTACTGTACCTCAACTGCATGACACAGCTTGCATCACTTCATTTCCCTCTACGTAGCAATCAGTGCAAACAATCCAAGTTTTTTTTGCCAAGGAGTAAGGAAACAGTGCAGTAGCTGCAGATGACAGGCCAGAGAGCATTATCCCATAACTGCCACTTTCACAATAAGCCTGATATGTTGAAAAGTATAAGCCTGGCAATGCCTGCTTACAGTCCCTTGATATTTTCTGTCAGCTTTGTTTCACTCAATCTATAAATGTCCCAGCTGTAAATCATCAAAATCTGACAGCTGCTTATTAAGCGGATACCAGAACGCAATTTACCTCATTTTTGCAGCCCTATAAGATTGTCAGTTTTCCTATGTTAGTCTAAGGAAAGCTCTTCCGATGGAACAAAGAAATTCTCAGGTTACACATTGATTACATCTTTCCCATTAATGCCATGGCTTCCACTGGGAAGTGAAAAATAAATTCAGGATTTTATATGTTGTTCCTGCTTGTTAATGAAATAAAATGCTTTGACCCTTGAAATTATACCACGTGAACACCAGCACCTGAACACTCATCTCAATCACAGATGTGAAATAGGGCATTTGACTCTTTGTGCCAACGCTAATATTCAACAAAATTATGGCTGATCTAAATAACTGCCACACTCCCATTACTCCCATAAAGCAATCAACCTCTCCTTGCATGCTCACTAACGGCATCCACAACTTTCTGCAATGCAAGTTGCTAGAGTGAGATGAAATAAATTGGTACGAGTGAATACAGTGTGGAGCTGGAGTAACACAGCAGGACAGGCAGCATCAGAGGAACAGCAGAGTCGATGCTTCTGGTTTTCACCCTTCATAAGGGCTGGGGAGGGGGAAGGGAGCTTGGAAATAAATAGAGGGAGGAGGAGGTGGGGCTGGGGGAAGGTAGTTGGGATGGTGATAGGTAGATGCAGGTAGGGGGTTGTGGAGATAGGTCATGGGAAGGGGGGTGCGGATAGGTGAGAAAGAAGATGGACAGGTCGTGTCAGGTCAAGGAGGCGGGTCAAGGTGGGAAGGCTGGACATGGAATGAGGCCAGGGACGGGGAGATTCTAAAACTGGTGAATTCTATGTTTAGTCCATCGGGCTGTAAGCTCCTGAGGCTTATGAGGTGTTGTTTCTCCAGTTTACGTGTGGCGTCACTATGAAACTGGAGGATGCCCAGGATGGACGTGTCACCAAGGGAGTTGAGGGGGGGGGGGGGGGAGGTAAGAAACGCTGGCAACTGGAAAGTGTTGTTGATTATAGGACACAGAGAGCAGATTCTCTGCAAATTGATCACTGAATCTGCGCGTGGTCTCACCAATGTAAAGGAGACCACATCGGGAGTAACGGATACAGTAGACCAGGTTGGAGGACGTACAGGTGAATCCCTGTTGGATTTGGAAAGATTGTTTGGGGCCTTGACGGCAGTGAAGCGGGGAGGTGGAGGAGCAGGTGCAGCACCGCCTGCGGTTGCAGGGAAAGGTGCCGGGGGTGGTGGGGTTAGTGGGGAGTGTGGAGCGGACAAGGGTGTTGCAGAGTGAGCGGTCGCAACAGAAGGCACATAGGGGTGGGGAGGGAAATATCTCTTTGGTGGTGGGGTCGGATTGCAGGTGGTGAAAGTGGTGGAGGATAATGTGCTGGATGCAGAGGTTGGTGCGGCGGTATGCAAGGACCAGGGGGACCGTCATTATTTTTGTTGGGAAGAAGGGGTCTGGGGGCAAAAGTGTGGGAAATGCAAGGGATGAGGTTGAGGGCTGTATGAATCACTGGAGGGAGTAAGTTGCGGTCCTTGAAGTAGGAGGATGTCTGGGAGTGGAACGCTTCACCTTGGGAGCAGATGTGGGGGGAATGGAGGAATTGGGAGTAAGGGATTGCATTCTTGCAGGAGGGTGGGTGAGAAGAGGTGTAGTCAAGGTAGCTATGGGGGTCAGCGGGTTTGAAATAGATGTCGGTGCTGAGACAGTTGCCAGAGATGGAGATGGAGAGGTTCAGGAAGGGGAGGGAGGTATCAGAGATGGTCCAGGTAGATTTGAGGTTGGGGTGAAAGGTGTTAGTAAAGTTGATGAAGTGTTCAAGTTCCTCATGGGAGCATGAAGCAGCACCAATATAGTCACCAAATTAGCAGAGCAAGAGGTGAGAGATAGTGCTGGTGTAACTGTGAAAGAGGAACTGTTCCATTTTTCCAACAAAGACGCAGGCATAGCTCGGAACCATGTGGCTGCCCAAAGCCACCCTGTTAGATTGTAGGAAGTGCAGGGAGTTAAAGGAAAAGTTGCTGAAGGTAAGGACAAGTTCCATCAAGCGGATGAGAGTGTCGATGGAGGGGTACTGGTTAGACCTGTGGGAGACGGAGAAGCACAGGGCTTTTAGGCGCTCCTTATGGGGGATACTGGTGTAGAGAGATTGGATGTCCATGGTGAAGATGAAGTGTTGGAGGCCAGGGAACTGAAAGTCATGGAGGAGGTGGAAGGTGTGGGTAGCGTCCCGAATATAGGTGGGGGGTTCCTGAGGTTAAAAAAAAGAATTGAGGTAGGCGGAGATGAGTTCAGTGGGGCAGGAGCAGGCAGAGATAACGGTCAAAAGAAAACAGAATAAACGAGAAGTACGGCTCACTGGAACAGGCCCTTCGGCCCTCCAAGCCTGTGCTGATCATCATGTCCTGACTAAACTAAAAAATAAACCTTTTGCCCTTATTCCGTCCGTATCCCTCTATTGCCTCCTTATTCATCTAACCATCCAGATGCCTCCTAAATATCGTCAATGTGCCCGCTTCCACCACCTCCTCTGACAGTGCATTCCAGGCTCCTACCACTGTCTGCATGAAAAACTTTCCTCACACATCTTCCTTAAACTTTTGCCCTCTCACCTTGAACCTGTACCCCCTTGTAATTGAAACTTCAACCCTGGGAAAAAGCTCCTGACTACCCACCCTATCTACGCCTCTCATAATGTTGTAGACCTCTATCAGGTCTCCTCTCAGCCGCCGTCTTTCCAGTGAAAACAATCCTAGTCTTTTTAACCTTTCCTCATAGCCAATGCCCTCCAGACCAGGCAACATCCTGGTGAATCTTCTCTGCACTCTCTCCAAAGCTTCCAAGTCCTTCTGGTAATGTGTCAGCCAAAACTGTACATAATACTTCAAATGCAGCCTAACAAGGGTCGACCAGGGCTGTCAGGTTTGTGGATTTTAGGATGGAGACAGAAACGGGTGGTGCAGGGTTGGGGAATGATGAGGTTGGAGGATGTGGGCAGGAGGTCTCCTGAGGTAATGAGGTTATTGATGCTCTGCGAGATGATGGTGGGGTCATAATCGAGGGGACGGTAGGAGGTGGTGTCGGAGCGTTGGCGCCTGCCTCAGTATGTAGAAGTCAGTACGCCATACCACCACTGTGCACCCCCCTTATCAGTGAGTTTGATGGTGAGGTTTGGGTTGGAGTTGAGAGCGTGGAGGGTTGTGTGTTCCGCTGGTGAGAGGTTGCAGTGAGTGAAAGGGGTGGAGAGATTCAGGTGATTGATGTCGCGACAGCAGTTGGAGATGAAGAAGTTGAGGGAGGATAGGACCCCATGGGGTGGTGTCCAGGGGGATGAGGTTTGTTGGAGGCAGGAGAAGGAGTCATTAGAGGATGGGTTAGACTCCCAGTGAAAGAAATAGGCATGGAGGCAGCAGAAAAAGAGTTTGTCATCTAGGCGTGTGTGGAATTTGTTGATGTGTGGGCGCAGGCTAATGAAGAGTCCTTTGCTGAGGACTGACTGTTCATCCTCAGTGAGGGGGAGGTCTGGGGGGGGGGGTGATGGTGAACACCCGCAGGGCTTGGGGCTGGAGCTGGGAGCAGGGGTGGAGATTGTCTCGATGGGGGTGTGTGTATCGTAACAGTCATATGGGTGGAAGCAGGAGTAGCGACATGGTCAGTGGTGTTAGTGGAAGTGACATAGCTGGCCTCGGAAGCAGTGCAGTCGTTGGGAGTGATATTGTCAGCAGCATCAGCAGGAGCAGTCGAGACAACCATGTGGTTAATGGCGCCAGGCGAATTCAGGAGGAAATTGTGGATAGGGTTGGGGTCCAGGGCAGTGGAGGAGGTTCGTGTTTGGAGGTAAGCGTGAGCAAGTTTGGTGTACTTATGATCCTTGATGTCCAACAGGGCGTAGAAAAAGTGTTGGTTAAGCGTGTAGACCCTGCGCAGAACAAAAAAAAACAGTACAGGTCCTTTGCAAGTCCTGGAAAGAGAGGCTCTGAGCTGGCGTAGGGCTGACTGTACTGTGAGAAAATGCCGACGCATGGCTGCGAGCGTGGAGCTCAGGATCCGCAGAGAAACTCAATTCTGAGGGCTCTGGCTGACATGGTTTGGTCCAAGTTGGGATGGTATGAGGCTCTTGTGGAACACAAGCCCTGGCATAGGCCTGTTGAGCTAAATGGTCTGTCTTGGAGCCGTAAGAGTCTCTTGATTTTCCCCTTTAACACTTCCAGCTGTAAAATAGTGGGCCTGACCTCACTTGACAACAAGTGTCCAACAGTTACAAACCAGTGCTTCCCAAAGAACAAGCTCACATTTATGCAGCAATTTTGATGTTTTCAGATATCTCAAAAAGCTTTGTGTCACAGTTCATTATCTTTGTGAGTTTAGTAACTGTCAATTTATCAGGCAAAACAGCAAACTGCCACAAACAACATTGTGATAAATGAGGTGCTGACCAGGTGGAGTTACAACATAGGACTACATGTGTTTTAAACAGAAAAAAGCAGCATAGTACAGCAGGTTTAGTGGATCAGACCAAAACTCTGCAGTCCTGCTATTTGGACTCATACATGGTGGTTAATTAGGCAAATTAACCAAAAGACCAAAAAAAAATGCAAAAAAACTGCAGATGCTGGAAATCAGGCACGAAAACAGAAATTACTGGGCAAGTTCAGCAGGTCTGCAGTATCTGTGGAGAGAAAGGGTCACTGGACCCAACTCTGCTTTCTCTCCACAGATACTGCAGACCTGTTAAGTATTCCCAGAAATTTCTGTTTTTGTTTCTAATTAACTACAGAATTCACCTTGACTCTCAATGAAGGAGAACCCAGAACGTCAATACAAAATGACAAGGTTGTAGCATTTGCAACTAACTTCACCCAGAAATGACAAGTAGATGATCCATCTCATCCGCCTCCTGAGGCCCACTCTTCAAACGATGTTTCAGTCCTTATGGCTTCAAAAACATGGCTGACAACACTCAATACAGCAAAGACCAGGGGACTTGAAAACATGCTGGCTGTAGTACTGAAGACTTAAATCCAGAACTAGTCATGTCCTCAGTCAAGCAGTATGTGGCAGCCACAAAACTGGCAATGTGCAACATTGGGAAGAAGCGTCCTGCCCACAGAACACAGGACAAATTCAATTCAGCCAATTACCAGCACATCAGCAAAGTGATGAAAGATATCATCTCCAGGGGCTGAAAGCTGCACTTGCATAGCAATAACCTGTTCAATAACAGTCACTTTGATATCCACCAATGCCAGTCATATCCAAGCCTCATTACAGGCTTGGTCCAAACATAGACAAAAGTCCCGAACTCCAGAGGTATAGCAGGATTGGCTGCTCTTAACTTCATGGCAGTATTTAATTGAGTGTGGCATCACCCAGCAAAACTTGAAGAGATGAATGTAGCGAAGGGCTGGCATATGCCACTGATTTCAATTACTTACAATGTATGCAGCTGTAGGTGTTGAAGGTTGAATACCTGAGCTCTAAGGTACTGTCACAGGAGTTCCTCAGGGTAGTACCCCAAGTCCACCTAATGAAATATAAAAATGAGGATGGTTGCTGATGATTGAAAAGTGCCAATCTCAACTCCTCAAGTACTGAAGCAGTCCATGACCGCACCATGCAAGGTGTTCACACTATAGAAAATGGCAAAAGCATTTTTTGTTCATATTGGATAAAACTGTCAGTCTCAAGTCCCAGGAAGATGTTAGGTAGTCACATTGACAGTTGTATTTTTACCTGGATAAAAGATCCATGTGATTCACAATGCTTGCAAATACGCTTCAAGAGGCAGAGAGTCCATAGGAAATCATTATAAGATCACGTTACAGGTTTTTCTAACATAATTACTGAACTTCTCAGACAGGTTGAGTCTGCAAGAATTTGAGGGGGAAATAGAACAGACAGATAAGTGGCAGCAAGTTTCTATGATTCAACAAACAAGAATTTGGGTTGGAGCTTACACTTAGAATGAAGAGGCCAAATTCGAGAGGATTTAAACAAAATGGAAAGATTTGTTTAGTTTTGGCTAGACGAGAGTTCTTCAGGACAAAGCTCACTCTGAAAACCAGTTTGGGGATCAGAAGTTATCCAGCTTGAAAAGAAAAAGCAAGGTAGCAAGCCATCAGAAACTAATTACTACCTTGGACTGATTTAAGGAGAATAGCGGCTACTTAAGGAAAAGAGTAAAGTATGATCATGGAGCAAGATTTTCGGTTGTGTTAAAGCATTAACAAGGGTTTACATTTTTGTTTTAAAACTATAAGTTACTGACAAAATCATGTTCAGCAAATGTTGCTTTCAATTTGTTTGCTACAGTAAAACTCTTAAAAAACTTGAAATATTGTTGTGCTATTTCTTCAGGTTGGCCACTGGAAAATTGATTTTTTTTAAAAGTTATCAGTCTCTATGAGATCGTAAGACAATGCAGCCTACTTGATCAGGACCTTCTTAAACATTCACTCCATCCATTAGTGACACACAACAACTTCAATACTATCTACAAGATGCCCCAGAAACTCAACAGGTCTCCTTTAATAGCACCTTATAATCCTGCAGCCTCTAACACCGAGGAGGACAACAGATGCATGCGAACACTGCCAACTGTAAGCTTCCCTACAAATCACACAACATTCTGACTCTAAACTATATCACTGTTGTTTCACCAACTCTGAAACATTTGCCCTAACAGAAATGTGGATGTACCTACAACTACACAATGTAGACTGTGATGATTCAAAAAGGCAGCTCATTCACCACTTTCTTAATGGCAACTACAGGTGAATTACAAATGTGAGCGTTACCAGCAATAATGCTCATTTCCTAGTTTTCTTTAATGAAGTATCCAGTTAATCTATTTACTTACATTGGTTGAGGTACAAGTGTTGGTTACATTACAATTATGACTTAAAATTAGTTCATTGGATTCAAAATGGTTTGGAACATCCAAAGGTCACGAAATGCGCAATGCAAATGAAAATTCTTTCTTTCTAATAACACCAGAAAGACTCCCAGGCTGGTGCTCAATTAGCAGCATGGTTAACATCCACCTGGAAGGAGTCTTGTTTAATGACCTATTGAAAAAACAGTGGGGAACTCACTCAGTTCCTTATTTGAGGAAATACATCTGAAGACTTATAGATGCTAAACTGCACTATATGATTTAAATACCCATCTTCCATAGCACTGAATTCATACAATGTTATTAATAGATTTACAGCTGCAGACAAACATGTACCAAGGATACAGAATCATCACATAACAAATGACAGGTATTTGGAAGAACTCTTCAGAAGGTAAAAGAAATGAAACAAGCTTCTAGATGGCTCACTGAGCGCAAATTTGCTGAACTGAATTTGAGCAAAGTGCAATGTTCAACCCCTGGTTTGGGCAGGGAATGGGAGCTTTTCTGCCAAGACATTAAATGAGTGGCTGCAACTGACTTCTGGCAATGAGAGGGGAGGGGAGGAATTAAATAAAACAACAGGGTGCTGTTTTCTCATTATTACCCAGTAATCTACACAGGAGTGTGCCAGGACTAAATTTGACCACTAAATAAAAATCAAAAGAATTGCGGATGCTGTAAATCAGGAACAAAAACAGAAGTTGCTGGGAAAGCTCAGCAGGTCTGGCAACATCTATGGAGAAAAAAAGTCAGAGTTAACATTTTGGGTCCGGTGACCCTTCAGGTTCTGAGGAAGAGTCACCGGACGCGAAACGTTAACTCTGATTTTTCTTCTCCACAGGTCTGCCAGACCTGCTGAGCTTTTCCAGCAACTTCTGTTTTTGTTCTACAATGGTCAAATGTAGGACAAAATGCAGGCAGCCTCTGTAAAGAGAACATATTGTTGATAATAAACTGTCCTCAATGAAAGCTGACTATTTCTGTCACAATCTGATTATACATGAGGTTTACAGCATTTACAGATATTCCCTTTTATGTTGCAAAGTCGTACGGACTCACGGAGGTTCACGCCAGCACAAGTCATCAGCTTTGGGATATGAGGGCAAGACTGAGAGAGAAAGCCAAAAAGAAAAAAAAACTAACAATTGTCTGCAGTTTCACTGAAAATGAGAATATTTCCTGAAGTAAATAAAAACGCATACAATTATGATTAAAAGGTTACAGCAAAATCAAAATTGAATCTAAACCTATTCATCACATCCTGCCTGCAAAACCTAGCCACAATATTACACAAATTGACAGAATAATTGGTGTTATTATAGCTAAGCTTCCATCTCTGAATAAAAAACCCTTCAGCAAATCCATAGTGTAATCCACAGGTTAACTACTGAATTGCAAGCTGAACAAATTCAATCCCCTACAGAATGATTCATTCGTTGTACCCATTTGACAACTGAAAATGTCCCAGTATTCTTGCAGCAATGACATTCAACCACAATATGATATTATTCAGCATCCTCCATGTTTAACCCCTCTGGCACCTGACTGACAAGGGTACTACAAGGACCGAGCATGTTGCACAAGGCGAGAGGCAGTAGGCATTCCAACATGAGAAATTTATTCGCGACCTCATTGTTAAAAAAAAGGAGCGAACTAAAAATGACTTACTAATAAAATTTCAAGGGTGAAACATCTCCTCAAAAACTTGCAGTTTTATTTTTAAACATGTATATTTTTGTTCACAGGCTGTTTCTTGGGAAAAGAATTATAAACAGAAGCACTGAGACAGGCGTAACCCAACTTTCAGTTTCAGCACATTGCTGCTGAAAGCATAAATGAATTAATTGATGTCAGTTGAACAGACATATACCTTACATAAATAATTCCAAACTGCTTGCTCTGTGAAGTTCAATAGATTTAGGTTTGAATTACAGACTGCTCTCCTCCTCAAAATGTTGTTTACAATTTATTTTCAGCCAAGAAACATACCTTGCCAAAATGATGGGAAGGAAATTACCATTTAGCCCAATAAGGCTTGCTCACCCTCATCATGCCAGCAACATGATGAGTAAACACTTCGCAACCCCACAGACGCCACATTATCTCCTGGGAGAGGCGAAGTAAACAGAAATAGACAGCCATTTTCTGATTCTGCATTCTTAAGTTTAATCATTGGTATATGGTTCAACAATCAACAAAGCCAAAATAATAACACATACAACCTTGGTGGTCCAGCGCAGCATACAACGAATACTTCTTTTTTCCTCAAAGCCTCACTTAGTGAAAACTACCACATGATCAGTATAAAACAAAAGCATGAAGAGGCTTGAAGAGGATTAGCTAAACTACAAAGTTTCTCAATATTAGTTGCTGTCGGGTTATGAGTGCATTTATGATCCGTTGAACAGAACAAAAATTAGACTAGAATGATATTATTTTGTAAATGGAAGCACAAACATTCCCGTCCAAAAATGTGGATATTCTCATGACGGGCACCAACTCACAGCCATCAGATCCATAACTGTCTCCGTCTCTTAATTCAACTACTCAGCTAGTTATTTCCTTTCCCTTCTGTAGGCAATTGCCTGACTTCTACTTCACCCATCTCTATAAAAGGAATAGCCAAGTTTAATTGGGGCGATCACAGGGCATTAATCATACGTTCCATAACTGGCAATGCCTTTAAACATACATTTGCCACCCTTTCCCATCCATTTTTGGTAGGGGTTGGGGCGATCACAGGGCATTAATCATACGTTCCATAACTGGCAATGCCTTTAAACATACATTTGCCACTCTTTCCCATCCATTTTTGGTAGGGGAAGAAATTATGTTTCCTTGTGTGAGGTCAGTGTTTTCCATCTGCCCCATCGCTAGATCAGTTATTGGCATCTGTGACGGTGGTCGAATTATTTCCAGGGTTGGTTTTGACAGAGACTACAGGAGGCTTGGCAGATGGCATTTATTGAATATTGTTTTGTATCTATCAACAGGACAAGATATTACATGAGGTTTTTAAACAGAATGTTATGTTAGCAGTTCTGGTAGTTATGTGATCTTACATCACTGATGTAGACTATGTTGTTTAAATATTAACATTAACTGAAGCATCCCATCCCTATAAATGGCAAGACTTGAACAACATTTAGGCTTTTATTGATAGGGAACAAACAAGGTTTGCACCACACAAATGACAGACAATGATCATCTTCCATGCCAGAGAAAGTAGCCACATCGCCTTGATGTTTAATGGCAATACATCATGAAACATCTTACCGTCAACCTCTTGGGAAGCACCACTGACCAAAAGCCTAACTTGAACCAGCCACATAATTGCTATGACTAGAAAAGCAGATCAGAACCTGCGTATCCTGAAGAAAGAAATTCACCTCTTTGTTCATTAAAGCCTCTCCACTAGCTGCACATTAGAAGTATAGCAAACGTTCTACTATCCACTTCCCCGGAAGAGTTCAGCTCCCATAACATTCAAGAAACTTGACATGAAACAGCACAGTATAGTCTGCTAGACCAGTACCGGATCTACCACCTTAAACACTCAATCCTTTCACTATGGCTGCAGTATGTAAAATCTACAAGATGCAAAGCAGCAACAGGCAAAGGCTTTTTCAACAGCATCTTCCAAACATATAGCCCCTGCCACCTGGAAAAGTAAAGGAGCAGACGCCTGGGAACACCATCACATCTGAACAGAATTGGCTGAAAGCTGGCATCTGTGATGCTGTGGATGTCCAGTGGAGGCCAGGTCCACTAGTTGAAGAAAAACCGATAGCTCCACGGATGCTGTAAATCAGGAACAAAAACAAAATTGCTGGAAAAGCTCAGCAGGTCTGGCAGTATCTGTGAAGGGAAAAACAGAGTTCTGAGGAAGGGTCATCGGACCCGAAACGTTAACTCTGTTTTTTCCTTCACAGATGCTGTCAGACCTGCTGAGCTTTTCCAGCAATTTTTTTTTTTGTTCCTACTAGCTGAAGAAACTTTCAAATGTTTCAATCTTGTCTTTCGTACTGATCTGCAGGCCTCCCCCTCGAAGACAGTGGGAATATCTGTGTAGCCTCCATCTCCTTTCAATTGTTTAATTGCTCACCACCATTCATAACGAGACGCGGCAGGACTGTGAAGCATAGATCTGATCCGTTAATTGTGAGAATGTATAGCTCTGTTGATCATATAATGCTTTCACTGTATGGCACACATGCAATCAACTGTTATTGCTTCATCAAGCTGACACCTCATTGTTAGGTATGACTGGTCCTGTGCTTGATGCGCCCTCCTGTACCTTCACTGAACTGGGGTTAATCGTTTGGTGGTAATGGCAGAGTGGGGGATATGCTGGACTATGAGGTTACAGATTGTAATTGAATACAATTTTGCAGCTGATGGCCCACCAAGCTTCATGGATTCCCAGCCTTGAGCTGTTAGATCATACAACACTATAAGACTTCATATTTTAAAACAGAGTTACTGGAGAATTCAAACCAGATTTAATAGGATTGTGTCAGCACTCAAAAACTACATCCATCATAAATGGTTGAACATATTGTGGTGTTTTTTAAACTTAGAATAAAGAAGGCTGGGGCGCAGGAGATCTTTGCAATTATAAATAGTTTCAATATGATTTCACTGGTCTACAAGTCCATGACTAGATTTTACAGTCATCAGGCCTACAGTCCTGCCCCCAACCCTGACATCATACGATAACCAGCAGCTATCAAATGGCCTTCAGTCCTTGGCACTGAACAGCTATAGAAACCGATAACCAAGGTAAGTGGGTGGCCTCACTGGCATCAATCAGTCAGCCCTATTGAGAGGGTGGGGCTGCAATAGGTTGCTGGAGGGCCAGCGGGAGAGGTCGTGAAATTTCTTTATGGTGTGGGGGTGGTGCTTCCAGGTCACAGGGGTCGATCATTGTTCAGCCACTTAAAAACCTCCAGTGTCCCAACAGCAGGCAAGTCCCCAGCACCAACCACCCTCCGGTCACATATCAGCAAAGGTAATGTAGCCGACAGGCAGAACACCCTGCAATGCCACCTAACTCTACTCCCCTACACTCTGCTAACATGCTGCTTGGTGAGGTGGAGTTGGAAAGATAGGGGATTTGGGGCACACGATAATTCGATTTGTAAGGGAGACCGCAAATATGATGGCCACCAATAAATCCAAAAGGGAATTCGGAAGAAACATCTTTACCCAGAGAAGGGCTGGACTATGGAACTCAGAGCCATACAGAAACAGAGATTTTACTGCACAGAAAAGACCCTTCAGCCCATCAAGTCCATTCCTCCAAGCACAAATAGTTGAAGTGAGCAGCATAGATATGTCCAGTTTTGCAGGAGGAAGAAAGGAATGAAACAATATGCTGATGGGGTTAAATGTGAAAGGGTGGTAAAAGGTTCATTTGCGATATTAACTCCAGCATGGGCATGTTGGACCAAAAGTGGGCTGTAAATATTTTGTAATTTGATTGTGCAAGTTAAAGGTTAATTATGCAGGATATGCTTCTTAAAACTGTGGTCGATGGCCAGTGTTATTCTTTTCAATAATAATTAGCAATAGCTTTTTGTACAGATTTAAACTGCTGCTCTGTGAGTGAATTGGCCTCTGGGACAAAATGGAAACAGACTCCCAACGCCAATGACCTCACACATCGATCACTATTATGTCACTCCCTGGCACACAGTGCCAGTGCACTGTGCTCTTCGCTATGTGTAATCTGCCTGCGTGTACACCACAGATGCAAAACACTTCACAGCTCAGCAATTTCATCTGCTGGCTGTTAACTTTCTTTCCAAATCTGTGTTTGCTTTCACAACAAAAATCATCTATGCCAAACTCTCCACAAATGAAAGAAGCTCAGAAATACAGGCACAAATTTTGCAAGAGTTGGCATCAGGAAAATATCAGTCCTAGCAAAATTAAGAGTATGACTGTTACAACCAGTCCCTCGGCAAGGTTCCCAAATTTGTTACTGTTCCAGATGGGACACCCCAAATAATTAAGATCCTGGGTGAAAAGGGATGGCCCGGCTCCCCTGCTTTATTCACCTGTCTCTTCAGTTGGTTGCAATAAGATTACTTTTAACAGAATCCCTTCTCTTGTGGATACCTTTCTTCAAGGTCAAAGGAATCTATGCTTTAAAAAGCTGCCAATTTAACCAGGCTTTCACGCGTAAAGAAATAATAATACAACACATGCTAGGAATAAGACGTGAAACCAAAGGAAGATACTTGGATCAGTCTCCAATTTGTTCATAAGAATGATAATGAAACATTGTGGCCAAAACATGGGATGGTGCCTGTCGTATGCACATTCGGAGCTGAACAGTTGATTTTGAGATCCTTTGTTTATTTGTAGATTCAATGAAATTCATTTAACCTGGTTCCTTTTGGCAGTGGATGGCTCAAGCATTCAGAGCAAGAAAAAAATTTTACTTTATCCCCATAGCACATTGGTCCACAGACAAGCAGGTCAGGCCACTAACAGAGAAACACTCAGCCTTCCAGTAGGTTTTTAATCCGTCATTTCGTATACCCCTGGAAGTGCAGAACACAAATATGTCTTCAGGAGATGGCTTCCTGCTGGGGGGTGCTGGGGCGGAGTAGTCAGCCTCTCATTATCTCTTCCATTTTAGTCTTCCTGTTTGACGTTTGCCTGACTGTACAGGTATCACAATCGACAGGCCCACACATGACTCTGCCCAGACAGACAAGCAACTTACAACTTACATAGACGTACAAGCTATGTTTTGGCTGTAGCAGTTCTCTTTTTAAAAAAAAGACATTTTGGAATTATAAATCTAATGCATTCACATAAGGTTTCTGATCCATTGTCATGACAGTTGATAAAAGCTGAGCAAAAACCTACATTGGATGTAGGTTTGAAAGGGAAATGTTTGCAGGACTGGTAATTATAAGGTGAGTGGAATGAATTGGATAGATCTTTCAAAGAACTGGTATGGGTAGAATGGGCCAAATTGTCTTTTTAGTACTCCATAATTCTATAAAAGCATGTCATTTTACTAATTAAGGTTACAAATTACTTATAATTACTAATTTAGGACTATAAAGTAAAACAGACAGTAAACTGCCCAATCTGCTACCAACACTAGGTATGATGAATCTTTTGCCAGGTTAGACATACTCGTGGAACATGTACAACAAACATATAAAGATAATGCATGGCAATCACCTAAGCATCACAAATAAACTTTGCCAAAGATGATGAAACTGTGTTAATGAAGTGAACCCATAATGATGAAACACAGAGAAGGGAGATCAGGAGACTGGGATTTCCATAATTCCACACATATATCAACTGCAAGGTATGTGAATCGAGTAACCAGAGACCACCAGCAGCTGCAAAGTTCTGAAAGAATGACATTTTTGTCCAAATCTGGCCTAATGAAAAGAATCTGCAGAATATTTGATTGCCACTGCCAGGGCCTCACTGCTAAGGAGTTCTTCAGTACAGCCATCATACGTGACAATGCCATTATACATAGCCTTTCAGGCTCACTGTATTATCAATGCTCTGTATAGCAGTAAAATAACACTTGACAATACTGCAGCCAGAAACAGTAACTTCGAGTCATTTCCTTTTCATGGCAAGTTTTATTGGCTACTAATCTAACATTCTGAATTGCCCAAGGAACAGATATGTTTATATTGTAGGTTAGGGGACATTTTGAAGATGGCAATACTCTTTTCCTTTCCAAAGTTCTCCCTTTTTCTCCTAGAGGTGCATATTGATGAGGTCGTAAAGATAAACTCCAACAAGGAGGCCATTCTGTTCCAGTCAAGCAGTCAAACCGCTGACAGAAAAGCCCTGCAGGCTTTGCTTCCATTAACCTACACAGATCATTCTTCTACAAGCTCTGAATTTTCCACAGTTAATTGTCCAACCCGTAAAGAGTTGAAACCCACACTCCCAACCTTACTTGCCAACTTGATACCATCCACAAATTTGCATAATTTGCACTTTGAGTCTTGGCATTACTCTGCTAATCACTACTCATTCCTCCTTTTCTGCCAATTTCTCACTCAGCTACAGGCTTTAACACCAACCTCTAGTTTGGCTTGAAGACACTGTAGTTGACCATGTCAAACACCTGACTAAGTAAAAACAAAAATTAATAATCTGTAATTTATTCTTCCATTTCTTGCAAAACTGTAATTTCAAGAAGAATTTTAGCAAAAGAAGAAAAGATTTGGTGAAGGACAGGGAGTATTTTCTGATTTATTAACCTCCTTAACCAAGAACAGCAATGTCAATATAAACCGCTCTAGGTACTCCACAGGTTAAAATCAAAAATTAAGCAAAGACTAACCACTCCATCCTAGAGCCATCTTGGTTCCACACAAAGTGCTGTTTTATCCACCAGACCAATGAGGCAATTGTTTCTGGTTCCCCAGCTTTTTACATCTATTGGAGATGCTTCATTTTATAAGGCACTTTAAATCAAGATACCATCTGCCTCTCAGGTGGCTATAAAAGATCCTACGACATTATTTTATGCAAGAGTGAGGAAATTAGCTCCAGTGGCATCAATACTTAGCCTTCAATTTATTTGACAAGTCATGTAGTACTGTAGACTTGCACAAGCAGCAGGGAATGCTCAGTACTGGTGAGCCACACTGTTTTTTCTGCTTAAAGGCCAGTAGCAAGCTGAGAATCCACAAGAATAACCTCTACTAACAGACGCTTAAGTTTTGTAGATTTGGGTAACTGAGTGGATCCTCATGTGGAAATGGTGTGAACTTCATAACAAGCAAAGAGATTTTCCAAATCTAATTTTGCTCTAGTTTGGCTTGAAGACACTGTAGTTGACCATGTAAACACCTTAATAAAAACAAAGATTAATAGTCTGTAATTTATTCTTCCATTTCTTGCAAAACTGTAATTTAAAAACACATTTTCCTATTTTTTTTCTGTTTGCATTTTTCTAATTTCTCCCATGAAATTTTAATCTTACATTATATAATCTGAGGGTCATTACCCTGGAACAAATGCTAACAATTTATTTGTATATGAAGCAACTGTACTGACAGGGAAACCTAGTTTTCAGACACCACCTGCCAAGAACGATTGCAGTTGATGTCTCAATCAATTTCAGTGAACTTTAGCGTTGTTCCCATCACATCAGGGTTCAACACTGTACGTATACAGAAGAACAAATAAACCACTAAACCTTCACATTACATTTTAACACATGAATTTCTTTTGCAATCTGCACTGCATACATTTTATTAGCAATCTTAAAACACAGCACTCGCAATAAAACAGTATCCTGTAAGTTGGTTAAATAGAAGGTAGGTTATTAATTCTATGATATTTTAATGTCATGTAGTCTGTTATTTCAACTTTTAGTTATGTAGTATCTTTAACCTTAAAAACATCTTCCCTAGGTGGTTTACAGAAGCATAATTAGATAACATAGAAACAAACCTAAAGCAGAACAATTTGAGATGATGTTTTATTTTGGAAGGGGGTTGGGGGGGAGGCTAGCATGGATTTAAAGGAGAAGAAAGAGACAGAGATTTCAGGAGGAAATTTTGGAGTTGTAAGGATACCCTGGTTGCGTATACATTTTCTGCATCATTCCACCAGAAATGGGCAAGGCCAGAATTATTACCAAAACCTAATTGCCCTTGAGAAGGTATTAGTGAATACCTCTTGAAGTAGTCTGCAAGACCATTTCAGAGAGCAGTTAACAGTCATGACACGCTGTAGGCTTGGAGTTGCATATAGGTTAGACCAGTTAAGGACAGCAGATTTCTTACATGGAAAATAAGTAAATACTAGGGATTTTAATGACAGTTGAGTAGTTTTATGGTCACCATTACTGATACTAGCTCTTTATTCCATATTTATTTTGTTAATTGACTGCAAATTCCCCAGTCGCTGTCATGACACCTAAAGTTCATGTTTCCAATTTTCTGTCCAGGCCTTTGGATTACTTGGCCAGTAACATTACCACTGCGCAAATGCTACTTACAGCACATAATTGCAAGAGTGGGGATTGCATTTAATCTCATAGGATTTAAGATTTTTGTTTCCTTTTACTTAATGAGATGGATTCACAATTGTTCATTTCTAGGACGCTTTATGGTTTAATGCATCAGACTACAAACTTAGCTCACATTGTGATTTAGCCATTGGCTGAAAACAAAATGAATACATAAGAGATATGTCTCTTAACTTGTTTTCGTGGCCACATGGTGGAAGTTACCCCAGGCAGTTTTGAGATAAGATGCAGAACAATAAATGAAAAATGGAAAACCATTACCTCTGCTGTTTTGATGGAAATGTATCCTTTCTAGTGGGGCAAAGGGGTTGGGGGATGCTCTTATTCACAATAACACTTGTCATCTCAAAATTAATTACTATTGAGACTATTTGTGAGAAACAAACTATAAAGATCCTAAGCTCTTATTAGCAAACAGGAGAGAGTGAGTTCTATTCTGAAAGAACCAACATGTCTTACATTTCTACTCAGGTTGGGGGAGCGGGGGGAAACAGACAGGATTTTTTTTCTCTGCTTGAAGTTTATGCTTGTAGCTGAAATAATATTGCACAAATTTGGAATTAGTTGATTACAAATAAATGGAGAATATTGCAAACCATATTTGGTGTCAGAATTAATCAGTTACTGAGTGGTAACTGGGAAAAGTGGAATGAAGCAAAGACTGAATGAAAGGCCAGAGTTAAAGTAAAAACATACAAATTAAAAGGAGTAGGAAACCATTCAGCTCCTCAAACTTGCTCCACTATTCAATAAGAACATGGTTAACGTAATTGAGGCCACAGCTCCACATTTTTAAAAAATATTCATTCACAGGATGAGGGCAATGGTAGCATTTGTTGTCCATCCCTAATTGCCCAGAGGACAGTTAAGAGCCAACCACATTGCTGTGGGTCTGGAGTCACATGTAGGTCAGACCAGGTAAGGATGGCAATTTCCTTCTCTAAAGGACATTAGTGAACCAGATGGGTTTTTCCAACAATCAACAACGGATTCACAGTCATCATCAGATTCTTAATTCTAGATATTTATTGAATTCAAATTCCACCATGGTGGATTTGAACCCAGGTGCCCTGAAAGCTATCTGGGTCTCAGGATTAACAGTCCAGCAACAATACCAATAGGCCATCGCCTCCCCCACCTGCATTCCAAGAATGTCAACTCCCTTATAAGTCAAGAATCTATATACCTCTGCCTTGAAAATAGCCAATGACCCAGCCTCCACCGTTTTCTGGAGGAGAGAGATCAAAAGACTCACAACCCTATAAAAGAAAATGTTCTCCTCATCTCCATCTTATATGGAAGAATTTTTTTTTTAAAGGTAAAAACAGAAAGTGCTGAAGAAACTCAGCAGGTCTGCAGGCATTTGTGAAAAGAGAAACAGATTTAACATTTCAAGTCCAATATGGCTCTACTACAGAATTCTTTTCTAACAGTGTCAAGTAGTTCTAGTCTCTGCTACAATGAGTAACATCCTTTCAGTACCCAACCTGTTAAGTCCTCTCATGGTCTTAAGTATGTCATTAAAATCATCTCTTATTCTTCTAAACTCCAATTGGTATGGACCCAGCGAGTTCAACCTTTCTGTATATGCTAACACCATTACCCTCCTGCTGCTCCCCAATCCTATACCCACATATCAATCTTTTACAAAATGCTTCTAATGCATTTATATCATTAAATAAAGAGCTCAGGGCAGAGTTATAGTTCTAGTGTTGGAAGCGACTACAGAGGTATGGACAGGCAAGGTCATGAAGGGATTTAACACAAAAATTAAAATTTTAAATGTTACGTTTGTCGTCAAAAGACTGTGCGTGAATAACAAAAGCAAAATTGCCACAGTTCTACCAGACTACAGGCTGCTCTCTCATTAGAGGGAGAAGACTGGTGGAAGTTTAACCTGAGGGTCACCATACCTCAGGCGAGGGATGAGGTTGAGAAGGTGGAACCTTCACGGTAACTGCAGCAGTGCAGCAATGGAACCTGTGCTGTTGGCGTCACTCTGCATTGCAAACCAGCTGTCCAGCCAACTGAGCTAACCAACCAGTGAGTACCACTGGTAAGGACAGCATTTATTTCCCACCTTTCATTGACCTGAAGAAGGTGGCCTGACAATGAAGAAACAGCAACAATTTCTGAAACAGAATGGTGTGCAACTTGGAGAGGAAATTGTAGGTGGTGGTGTTTCTACATACCTTCTATCTTTACCCCTCCAAGGTGATACAGGATATGTGCTTGGGTGGTGCTTTTAAGACTTATAACAATCTTCAATGAGTTATTCCAGTGCATATTATAGATGGTACACACTGCAGTCATGAATTGTTGGTGGTGAACAGATTGAATTTTGAAGATGATGAATGAAGCACTGATCAAATGGGCTGTTTTGTCCTTTCTTGAAAGATGGTGAAGCTGCACTCAGCCAGCCCCAGGTGCGCAACAGGACCTGATGTAGGACAGCGTATAAGGATCAGAGTTTTAAAAGAGCTAGATGTTATCGAGGTTGAAGGACAGAACGTGGACAAGGACAGCATTAGAATAATCAAATCTGAAGGTGACAGATGAATGGTAATTGGTTCCCAAAAGTACGTGGGATAGAACCAGATAGTGTTGCTGAGCATCGTAACTTAATCATTAGAATGGTTTCATCAGGCTACCATTTGGAAACTGATACCAAGGACACTTAATCCTTAGCGCTAACTTGGAGGTAGGACAAGGGTCAAAATCTCAGCATCTGATCTTTAAGAGGTTTTAGGTTTTGTGGAATAAGAATATGAAGGAAATCCTCCTTTGCCTTTCCTCTTATGAACAACGAAACTTTTCAAGTAAAAAAATCACAGCAGGAGAATCGACTTCTACATAAGCTAAATCTCCTCCTGAAATTTAGGCTCCCATAACTTTGGGTAGTCATCAACAACTGAAAACTAATCAACAAGGAAGATATAATCGCATAGACACAAAAATTTAACTACTTATAACAATATTTCAGAGGTGTGAATGTCATTTTGCAATATGGCTCAGGCTCTCAATTTACAAAGAGATGACAGTTGAGAACGGAAAGTTTGGAAAGTAGATTTCTGAGCTCATTTCAAGACAGTTCAAAAGGAACAGAAACCAAGTCTTATAATTCTGTCTGTACACAATTTGAGAAATGTAGTACATAGGCAAACTACTAACTCCTGGTGATTTCATTTTTCCCCACAGATCACAGATCAAACTACAACAAAATTTACAAAAACTATTATAATTATTAAAACAAATATGTTTTCATTTAAACCCAGAAGTTTTGAATTTGCATGCAGTTAATTACTCAAGGTGAAATCAGTGTCTGCCTGTGACTATGAAAAACACAAGGTGAAAAGTTGTTTCACTCCACTATTGCACAATTCCAAATATTAAAAATAAAAGAGTAGCACGGAGTAACTGTTGTAGATACTTTACTAACTGCAGAATTAATTTCAGCACAATTATGGCTTTTGTATGCTTACAATGTCAGAAATCAAATTTGAACAAAATCAGTAACAGGATGCTTAAACCCAAACAAGAAGAAATATGTTCATTATTACGAAAGGAAATTATGAATGCCATTAATCTCTACCTCCCTTTAACAACAATTTAGTAAGTATTCACTACCTGTTCTCCTTCCCAGAAGCCAGAACTGATAGAATTTTAATAATACATTTTTAAAGCCAACAACACCATAAGAAACAGGAGCACAATTCGGCTATTCAGCTCATTGAGTCTACTCCGCATTCAATCATGGCTGATATGTTTCTCCATACAGCCACAGAAATGAAATCGCACAGAAGGGGGCCATTTGGCTCTTTTTGCCAATGTCAACCCAAAGACACCCAGATGTCCTTTCTAATCCCATCTCCAGCATACAGCCCATAGCCCTGCAGTTTATAGCACGTAAGGTGCAGATTCAGATACCTTTTAAAAGAATTTAGCGTCTCTGCCTCCATCATCAACTCAGGCAGCAAATTCCAGACCCCCACCGCCCTCTGCATAAAAAGGTTTCCTCACGTCTCCTCTAATCCTTCTGCCACGTAGCATGAATCTATGATCCCTGGGGTTTTGAACTCTCTGCCAAGGGAAACAGCTTCCTCCTGTCTACACTATCTCTACCCCTCACAATTTTGTGTATCTCAACCATGTCTCCCCTCAGTCTTCTCTGTTGCAAGGAAAACAATTCCAACGACTCCAATCTCTCCTTGTTGCTACAATTCTCCAGCCTTGGCAACACTCTAGGGAATCTTCTCTGCACTCTCTCCACAGCAATTATGCCCCTCCTATAATAAGAGGGCCAGAAATGCACACAATACTCTAGTTGTGGCCTCACCAGTATCTTATACAGTTTCATCATTATATCCCTACTTTTGCACTTTTTACTCTGCCAATGAAGGTGAGAATTCCATATTTCATCTTTATAACATTACCTAACCGTACTGCTACCATTAGGGGCCTGTCGATCTTGCATGCCAAGATCTCTCACTTCATCCACCCCTCTCAGTATATTTATGTTTGCTATGTATTCCCTTTTGCTGTTTGACCTCCAGAAATGACCTGACACTTATCAGAGTTGACCTCCACCTGTCATGTTCCTGCCCACTCCACCAACCGACCTATATCATTTTGGAGCGTACAGCTATCCTCTACACTACTCACTACACGGCCAATTTTTGTGTCAGCTGCAAATTTCCCAGTTGCGCCCCCACGTTCAAGTCCAATTCATTTATGTATAAAACAACAGCAGGGTTCCTACCAAGTCCTGCAGAAAATAACTTAAAACAGCTTTCCATTCACAAGGGCAGCCATCGACCATTATCTTTTGTTAAGGCCAACTTTGGATCCAATTTGACACATTACCCTGTAGTCCATGGGCTTTTACTTTTTTGATCCGTGTGCCATGTGGGACCTTGTCAAATGCCTTATTAAAATCCATGTAGACAATATCCATTGCACTACCCTCACTCATCCTCCTTTTGACTTTCTCATAGAATTCAATCAAATTTTATAAAGAAAGACCTTCCCTTAACAAAGCCATGCTGACTATCCCTGACTTGTCCAGGCTTTTCGAAGTGACAGTTTATCCGATCTCTCAGGATTGATTCTAACAATTTGCCCACCACTGAATTAAGACTAACTGGCCTATAATTGTTTCGCATTTCCTTCGTATGTTTTTGAAACAATGGAACAAAGTAAGTAGAGATAAAAGGTACTGCAGATGCTGGAGAATCCGAGATAACAAGGTGTGAGACCCCTCTAGGCCCGAAACGTCAAGCTTTCCTGCTCCTATGATGCTGCTTGGCCTGCTGTGTTCATCCAGCCCCGAGCTTGTTATCTCGGAACAAAGTAAATACTTTGTTTTGAAGCAAAGTAAGTAGTGGGGAAGGGACAAGTGAGCGTAGAGGGAGAATAACAATTAATGTAAGGCAAAGCAGCAGGTTAGCAGGTGACGAGGAAGCTTCAACTCCATTGAAAATTAGGAAAAAAGTTAAAGGGAAGGAGAACACAATAGCTGTTAGTAATGGAGGTAATAGGACCCAAAAAGAAGGTGCAAAAACTGGCATAAGGGCACTTTATCTGAATGCTCGGAGCATTCGAAACAAGGTGGATGAGTTGACGGTGCAAATCATGGCAAATGGGTATGACTTAGTGGCCATTACAGAGACATGGTTACAGGATGGTCATGACTGGGAGTTAAATATCCGGGGGTATCAAACTGTTCGGAAGGACAGACAGGAAGGTAAGGGAGGTGGTGATGCTCTGATTTTTAAGGATGATATCAGGGCGGTAGTGAGAGATGATTTCGGTTCTACTGAACAAAACGTTGAATCCATTTGGGTGGAAATTAGGAATAGCATGGAGAAGAAGTCATTGATAGGTGTGGTCTATAGGCCACCAAATAACGACATCATGGTGGGGCGGGCAATAAACATAGAAATAGCTAATGCATGTAAAAATGGTACAGCAATTATCATGGGGGATTTTAATCTACATATCGATTGGTCAAACCAGGTCGGTCATGGCAGCCTTGAGGAGGAGTTCATAGAATGCATCCACGATAATTTCCTTGAACAATATGTAATGGAACCTACGAGGGAGCAAGCTACCCTAGATCTAGTCCTATGTAATGAGACAGGAATAATTAATGATCTCACAGTTAGGGATCCTCTCGGAAGGAGCAATCACAGTATGGTCGAATTTAAAATATAGATGGAGCGTGAGAAGGTTAAATCCAGTACCTATGTCCTGCGCTTAAACAAAGGAGACGATGAAGGAATGAGGAAGGAGTTACCTAAGGTAGAATGGGAGCAAAAACTTTATGGTGGGTCAATTGAGGAACAGTGGAGGACTTTCAAAACAATTTTTCACAGTGCAGAAGTATATTCCAGTGATAAGGAAGAACTGTAGGAAAAGAGAGAGCCAGCCATGGATGTCTAAGGAAATAAAGGAAAGTATCAGATTGAAAAAAAACATACAAAAAAGCAGAGAGTAGTGGGAAGCGAGTAGACTGGGAAATCTTTAAAGGCCAACAGACAGCCACAAAAAAAGTTATAAAGAAAAGTAAGATAGATTATGAGAGTAAACCAGCTCAGAATATAAAAACAGGCAGCAAAAGTTTCTATAAATATGTAAATTGTAAAAGAGTGGCGAAGGTAAACATTGGTCCTTTAGATGATGAGAAGGCCAATTTAATAACTGGGAATGAGGAAATAGCCGAGACATTAAACAGTTATTTCGTGTCAGTCTTCACAGTGGGAGACACAAATAACATGCCGAAAACTGATGGCAAGAAGGTTATATCAGGTGAGCACCTAGAAACTATCATTATCACTAAGGACGCAGTGCTGGGCAAGCTAATGGAGCTAAAGGTAGACAAGTCTCCTGGCCCTGATGAGATACATCCCAGGGTACTAAAAGAGGTGATGGGGGAAATAGCAAATGCACTAGTAATTATTTACCAAAATTCACTGGACTCTGGGGTGATTCCCGCAGATTGGAAAACAGCCAATGTGATGCCACTGTTTAAAAAAGGAAGTAGACAAAAAGCAGGTAACTATAGGCCAG
The DNA here is from genome assembly GCA_024137785.1 of Ginglymostoma cirratum. Classification (NCBI taxonomy): domain Eukaryota; kingdom Metazoa; phylum Chordata; class Chondrichthyes; order Orectolobiformes; family Ginglymostomatidae; genus Ginglymostoma; species Ginglymostoma cirratum. Next base: position 75,096,451 of record JAHRHZ010000283.1, read on the forward strand.
TTAGCTTAACTTCGGTAGTGGGGAAAATGCTTGAATCTATCATTAAGGAAGAAAATAGCAAGACATCTGGATATAAATTGTCCCATTGAGAACACACAGCATGGGTTCATGAAGGGTAGGTCACGTTTAACTAATTTGGTGGAATTCTTTGAGGACATTACTTGCATTGTGGACAATGGGGAACCTGTGGATGTGGTGTATCTGGATTTCCAGAAGGCATTTGACAAGGTGCCACATCAAAGGCTGCTACATAAGATAAAGTTGCACGGTATTACGGGTAATGTATTGGCATGGATAGAGGATTGGTTGACTAGTAGAAAGCAAAGAGTAGGAGTAAATCGGTGTTTTTCTGGTTGGCGGTCAGTGGCTACTGGTGTGCCTCAGGGATCAGTATTGGGACCTCAATTGTTTACAATTTACATAGATGCTTTGGAGTTGGGGACTAAGAGTGGTGTGTCAAAATTTGCAGATGACACTCATGTCAGTGGTAGAGCAAAGTGTGCAGAAGACACAAAGTCTGCAGAGGGATATAGATAGTCTAAGGGAGTGGACAAAGGTCTGGCAGATAGAGTACAATGTTGATTATGTGAGGTCATCCATTTTGGTAGGAATAACAGCAAAATGGACTATGTTTTAAATGGTAAAAAAATTGCAGCATGCTGCTGGGCAGCTTGACTTGGGTGTCCTTGTGCGTGAATCGCTAAAAGTAGCAGTGCAGGTGCAGCAGGTAATTAAAAAGGCAAATGGAATTTTGTCTGCCATTGCTAGAGGGATGGAGTTTAAAAACAGGGAGGCTATGCTGCAGCTGTATAGGCTCCTGGTGAGGCCACACCTGGAGTACTGTATGCAGTTTTGGTCTCCTTACTTGAGAAGAGATATACTAGCACTGGAGGGGTTCCGGAGGAGATTCGCTCGGTTGATTCCACGGTTGAGAGGGTTGGATAATGAGGACAGACTGAGTAGACTGGGATTATACTCATTGGAGTTCAGAAGAGTGAGGGAAGATCTTATAGAAATGTATAAGATTATGAAGGGAATAGATAAGGTGGAGGCAGAGAGGTTGTTTCCACTAGGAGGTGAAACTATGACTAGAGGGCATCGCCTCAAAATAAAGGGAAGCAGATGTAAGACTGAGGTCAGGAGGAACTTCTTCACCCAAAGGATTGTGAATCTGTGGAATTCCCTGCCCAGTGAAGCAGTTGAAGCTACCTAGCTGAATGTTTTTAAGGCAAGGCTAGATAAATTTTTGACCAGTAAAGGAATTAAGGGTTATGGTGCGTGGGCGGATAAGTGGAGCTGAGTCTCAAAAAGATCAGCCATGATCTTATTAAATGGCGGAGCAGGCTCGAGGGGCTGGATGGCCTACTCCTGCTCCTAGTTCTTATGAACTATATTTACATTCCTCCAGTCCTCAGGCACCTCACCTAAGTCAAGTGAAGATTAGAAAATAATTCTCATTTGCTATTTCCTTCCTGACCTCATTCAACATCCTACGGAACAATCTATCCGGCCCTGGTGTCTTATCTATTTTCAAGGACTCCGACTCTTCTAACTCATCCTCTTTCATTATGACTATTTTGTCCAATATTTCACATTGTGCATCTCGGATTAATAGATGCGCATCATCACATTCCTTTGTGAAGACAAAAAAATTCATTCAAAATTCTTCCCAAATCCTCTGCATCTTCACAAAAGTTCCCTTCTTCATCTCTGATAGGTTCTAATTTTTCCTTAACTATCTTTTTGCTCTTTATATACCAGTAAAACATCTTTGAGGTTTCCTTTATTTTGCTTGCTAATATTTTTTCATGTCTTCTCTTTGATTACTTTATTTCTTTTTTACTTGATCTCTGTACTTTCCATACTCCTCTAGGCTATCTGCAATATTGGGATTTTTGTGACTATCATAAGTTTTCGTTTTCTGTTTAATCTTCACCTGTATGTTTCTAGACAACCATGGGCATCTAGATTGGGCAGTAGAGTTTTTATTTTTGGGGGGGAACATGTCTGCTTTGTGCCCTTGGTACAATTACAGCATTTAAATGGCATCTGGATGCGCATATGAATAGGAAGGGTTTAGAGGGATATGGGCCGAATGCTGGCAAATGGGACTAGGTCGAACTGGGCCGAATGCTGGCAAATGGGACTAGGTCGAACTGGGCCGAAGGGTCTGTTTCCATGCTCTATGACTCCAGCTCATCAACTCTGAGCCAAAGTTCCTCAAGCTACAAACACTTACTTCTATTGTTCACTTGTGGAACGCGGGCATTTCTGGCTGGCCAGCATTTACTGTCTGTCCTCAGTTATCCCTGAACAGGTGGTGGTGAGCTGCCCTCTTGAACCACTGTAGTCCACATACTGTAGTTAGTCCCACAATGTCCTTAGGAAGGGAATTCCAAGATTTTGCCCCAGTGACAGCATTATGTTTCCAAGTCAGGATGGTGAGTGGCTTGAAGGAGAATTTGCAGGTAGTGGTGTTCCTATGTATCCACTACCCTTCTCCTTCGAGACGGAAGTGGTCATGGGTTTGGAAGCTGCTGGGTAAGGATCTTTGGTGAATTTCCGCAGTTCATTTTGTAGATAGTACACACTGCACTGAATCTTGGTGGTGGAGGGGGTATATTTTGTAGACGAGGTGCCAATCAAGTGGGCTGCTTTGTCCTGGGGGGTGTCAAGCTATTTGAGTGTTGTTGGAGCTGCACCCATCCAGGCAAGTGGGAAGCATTCCATCACAGTCCTGGTTTGTGCCTTGTAGATGGTGGACAGCCTTTGGAGAGTCAGGAGGTGAGTTATTCACCCAGTATTCCTAGCCTCTGACCTGGCCTTGCACCACTGTGTTTACATTGCAAATCCAATTAAGTTTCTGATCAATGGTCACCCCACGGATGTTGATAGTGGGGGATTCAGTGACGATAATACATTGAATGTCAAGGGGTAGTGCTTACATTGTCTTGCACTGGAGATGGTTGTTGCCTGGCATTTGGGAGGTGATGCCCTAGTGGTATTATCACTGGACTGTTAATCCAGAGACACAGGTCGTGTTCTACAAATCCAGGTTTGAATCCTGCCACGATAGACAGTGGAATTTAAATTCAAATAATTTAAATTCAAGTTCAAATTTAAATAAGAGCCCAATGATGACCACGAATCCATTGTGCATTGTCGCAAACACCCGTCTGGTTCGTTAATGTACTTTTGCCAAGGAAACTGCCATTCTTATCTGGTTTGGCCTACATGTGATTCCAGACCCACAGCAACATAGGTGACTCGTAATCACCTCTGGGTAGTTGGGGATGGACAATAAGTACTGGCTCGTATTTACTAGCCAGTGACACCCTTATCCCATGAATGAATGGGGGCGGTACACTGGCTCAGTGGTTAGCACTGCTGCCTCACAGCGCCAGGGACCCAGGTTCAATTCCACCCTCAGGCAACTGTCTGTGTGGGGTTTGCACGTTCTCCCCGTGTCTGCGTGGGTTTCCTCCAGGTGCTCCGGTTTCCACCCACAGTCCAAAGATGTGTAGGGTAGGTGAACTGACCATGCTAAATTGCCCATTGTGTTCAGGGATGTGTAGATTAGAGAGATGGGGTCTGGGTGGGATGCTCTGAGGGTCGGTGTGGACTTGTTGGGTGGAGGAAGTAAGATTGATAGCTAAAATAAAGTATACTTAGAATTTAAAAGGGAGTTGAAAATATAGTCTATGGGCACATGATTAAATTGCAGGCATTAAATTTCAAATAAACCAACTTTGCAAATTTTAATAGCTCTATCAGTTCAGAAGCCTACGATGGATCACCTTGCAAGTAGTGAAGACCTAGATTAGCATTGAAAAATTTGATCTTTGTCTCTTCCAGACAATGCTCAATTTTACACAAGGGTGTAGTTGAGAACCATCAATAAAAATGATACAAGTTAGCAACTGCAACAATAATTCGACATGAGTGCCTCCTGCAGAATCATGCATACCTGACATTCTCTCCCACCACACCTCCACAGTCCAGTCCCTCACGCTAGTTACCCAAAGCAGCACATTAAGGAACATACTGCTGAGGCATACACACGAGACACAGTACTAAAACCAATGGATTTCAACCAGACATACTTTCTTTGAAGTTCACCGTTACCCAATTCACAGATTACACCACAACCTTGCTAAAGCTGCAGGCTTCTGAACAAATGGTATAAAGCAATTTCAATGCCCCCTGTAATCCCTATTTTAAATGCTATTTGCCATTAGTGAGTAATGTAAATCGACAATATATCTGTGGGTGACATCAATACATTTGTGTTACATATAGCAATACTATTAGATAACTTAATAGCTCCGTCACTGTGGGCTGGATTCTAAACTTGCAGATATGACCAACTTCAGTGCCCATGGCATTACCCATCTGCCACCATGATGTGTCAGTCTAGATTCAGACTTGCACGCTCAGCCTACCTTCACCCTCTAAGTAGTCACCTTCTGACTGGACAGGCACTACATGTCCATGCAATGCTCAATTGAACAAGCTCAAACAGAGGAGATGGACATAAGCAGCTCACCCAGTTTCCATTCTGCCTGCTCATTTCACTGACAACAACAACAACATCCAGAGCTATAATATGACTTTGGAGCTCAAAATAGTGCTTTCATGTGTACCCTAGATAAAAACGCACAGAATGGAAATGCATAAATAAAAGGCAAATAGCTTGCTAGCTTTCACTTCATACTACACATTGTTATTAATAGTCTTGCTATTAGACAGCTATTTTGGATGCATAAGACTTTCCACACAGTGTCCCCTCCAAGTTTACAGTCAGAACCACAACTGTCATGGGAACGAACCTTCAGCCAAAGATTTCAATACATACATCATTCGCGTCATATTTAACTTGTTATAACAAACATTGCTTCAGCTTCCAAGTTGTGCAGTAAGAGCTGGACCAAACTCTGCAGGCAGTACATTCCCAGGAACTGGATAAACTATGAGCTCAAAGTTCAATCTGTGGAAGACTCAAGAAAATATAGTGGCATGTTGCTCTTGGACATTTATGGGGGAAAAAAAACTGTTCAGAAATGACCCACTACAAAAAGCGTTCCTCAACTGTGTCGGCAGAGCATCTCACAAATCTCACCATTTTGCATCACAGCCATAATAACCACAGGCTCCCAAGACTGAGATCAGTTATTTTCCAATGTAGACATCATCAATGCAAAGAATTTACTGGAATTCCCTTCAGGATGTAAAATGCTTCGATTACATATAATTAAAATACAGCTAAATAGCAAAAGCCCATAGGATGTACAGCAATGAACATATTAAATATGTCCATTTTACATATCCACAATGTTAGCTTACTGAATAAACTCTCACCACGAATCAGAAAGTCGTAGGGTCAAGTTTTCATTCTGAGATTTGAACACAAAGCAGGACAAACAGGGGTACGTTAGAGAGGTGCTTCTTTCAGAAAATACATTAAACTAACTGTCCTGTCCACCTTCTCAGGTGAACAGAAGAGATCACCTGGCACTTTTGGAAGAAGTGTAAGAGAATTCTTGCCTCTGTCCTGGTCAATATTTATCCCTCAACCAAAATCACCAAAAAAAGATTGTCCAGTCATTACCTCATTGCTGTCCATTGGGATTTTCTGCATACAAATTGGCTGACATTTTTCATAGAATCCCTACTGTGTGGAAGCAGGCCTCTTGACCCATTGAATCCACACCGACCCTCCGGAATGTATCCCACCTATCCCCCAACCCGATCCCTGTAACCTTGTGTTTTCCATGGCTAACCCACCTAGCCTGCACATCTCTGGGCAAAATTGGCAATTTAGCAAGGCCAATCCACCTAACCTACACATTTATGGACTGTGGGAGGAAACCAGAGCACCCGGAGGAAACCCACACAAACAGGGGGAGAATGTACAAACTCCGTACAGTCACCCAAGGGTGGAATCGAACCCGGGTCCCTGGCACTGTGAGGCAGCAGTGGTAACCACTGAGCCGTGTTGCCTCGTAGCTATTGAGGTACCATGTTGTTCCCTAATCACTGAGCCAATTTGTCACTCCCCCACCCCTCCAACTATTGAGACACCATGTGTGTTTGCGGGGATTTTCTCCGGGTGCTCTGGTTTCCTCCCACAGTCCAAAGATGTGCAGGTAGGTGGATTGGTCATGCTAAATTGCCCGTAGTATTCAGGGATGTGTAGATTAGGTGGGTTGTCGGGGTGGGATACTCCAAGGGTTGGTGTGGACTTGTTGGGCCGAAGGGCCTGTTTCCACACTGTATGATTCTATGTCATTCCCTAACTACTGAGCCAATGTTTCGTCCCCAACTATTGAGCCACTCAATTGAGTCATCCCATCCGACATTACAACAGTGACTACTGTTCAAAACGAATATCATTTGCCTGTAAAGCATTTTGAAGGATTGTGAAGGATGCTATAAGAAATACCACATTTTCTAGGATCAAAATAAAGGAAAATGTTAAAAAAGTTGAATTAAAGATGCCATCTGGACACACAAGGCATTCGTAATAATATTAATGATTCAAATGCACAAATTGAGGTAAATGAATTTGATTTAATTGCCATTGCGGAGGGTAGACTACAGGGTGACCAAGATTGATAACAGAATAGACAAAGATATTCTATATTTGGGAGGAATAGAAACTCCTAACAAGGGACGACAGCAGCACATTAGTAAGAGATGATCTTTGATTGAAGGATCAAGATGGAAAATCCATTTGGGTGGAGCTAAGAAACAATCAGGGGCAGCAAAGGTAGTGCTTATAGGACACCAACCCAGTACTAATTTTGGGTACGTTATACATCAAGAAATTAGAGATACACAAAGCGTGTGCAATAGAGTATAATGGATGACTTCAATTTACGTGTGGACTGGGTCAACCAAGTCAGTATTGAAGCTATGGAGGATGAATTCCTGAAGTGTGTTCAAGATGGGTTTCTAAAATGGTCGGTTAAAGGACCAAATAGGATTCAGTCTATTTTGGATTTGATGCTTAATGAGAATGTGCTATCTGTTAGTGACCTTGCTGTAAATCGATTGATTTATTGTCACATGCACTGAAATTCAGTGAAAAGCTTTGTTTATGAGCAGTACAGGCAGATCATAGTAAGCAAACGATGTACAGATCAAAAAGACTTAGACAGGTTACATTGCACATAGCGTGCGCTAGGCAAGATCAACGTCAGCAAGATCAGCGTTATTTGAGGCTAGAAAGTCTATTCATCAGTCTGATAACAGCTGGGAAGAAGCTGTTCCTAAACCTGCTCATGCGTGTTCCAGGCTTCTGTATCTTTGCCTGACAGAGCTTTGGGTATTAGTGACAATTATAAGATAGAATTTGACATGAATTTTGAGTGTGATATGGTTACTTGAAACTAGAGTCATAGTTTCCTTCGCTCAGATTTGAGGATATGACAGGCCAGTTAGCCTGGGTCAATTGGGAAAAGGTACTAAAAAAAATTAATGGCTTATAGGAACTAGCCAATGCTTGATGAAATACTCCAAGATCTACAACATATATACATTCATTCAAGGCCCAAACACTCAAAGAAAAGGTAAATCAACTGTGGTTAAGAAAATAAGTGAAAATTTGCATTAGACAAATGGAAGCCTGAAATACCAGTAAACCTGAGGTTTGGAAGCCATTTAGAACCCGACAAAGAATGCCCAAGAACTTCATAAGGCGAAGAAAAGGAGAAGATGAATACATTCTAGCAAGGAACAGAAAGGAAGACTGTAAAAGCTTCTGTCAGTGTGCGAAAGGTAAAAGATTAGCGAGGATAAATGTGCGCTCTATACAGGTTGGAGAGATTATAGTGGAGAACAGGGAAATGGCAGAGAACCTAAACAGTTATTTGCTATAAGAGATAACAAGGCGTGGAGCTAGATGAACACAGCAGGCCAAGCAGCATCAGAGGAGCAGGAAGGCTGACGTTTTGGGCCTAGACCCTTCTTCAGAAATTATTTGCTCAGAATTATCCTCAGAAATTATTTGCTATATGCCTTCACAGAAGAAGGTGTAGAAAGTCTCCCAGAAATATTAGAAACAAAAGAATTTGTATAACTGAAGAGCTAAAAGAAATTGCAAGCATGGGGCTGGATGAACACAGCAGGTCAAGCAGCATCATAGGAGCAGGAAAACTTGACGTTTCGGGCCTAAACCCTTCATCAGAAATGGGGGAGGGGAAGAGGGTTCTGAAATAAATAGGGAGAGAGGGGG
>JAHRHZ010000283.1:75105086-75190450 GCA_024137785.1 Ginglymostoma cirratum
ACCTATCCTCTCCTCTATCCATCCTCTATGCGCCTCCCCCTCTCTCCTTATTTATTTCAGAACCCTCTTCCCCTCCCCCATTTCTGATGAAGGGTTTAGGCCCAAAACGTCAAGTTTTCCTGCTCCTATGATGCTGCTTGACCTGCTGTGTTCATCCAGCCCCATGCTTGCTATCTCGGATTCTCCAGCATCTGCAGTACCTTTTATCTCAGCTAAAAGAAATTAATATTAGTAAAATTAGCTGGATTGAGGGTTGATGAATTGCTTGAGCCAGATGAACATCATCCTGGAGTGTTGAAGAAAGTAAAAATAGAAAGTGTGAATGCATTGTATCTTTTTATAATTCTGAAGATTTAAGAGGTAACCTTATTGAGGTGTTCAAATTTATGAACAATTCTGACAGGGTGAAGAAGGATATTCTGTTTCTACTAGTTGATATGTCAGTAACTATAGGTCACAATTTCAAGATTGTCAGCAAGGCAGCAAGGAGTGAGATAAGGAGAAACTTCTTTACTCAGAGAGTTGTTAATGTTTGGGAGAGTGGTGGAGATGGATTCCATAAGAGGATTCAAAGGAGAGATGGCTATTTCTTTGAAAGTAATTAATTTAGAGGTCAACGGAGACAAGGCTGGAGAATGGGATTAGATAGGTAACTCTTTTAGGAGCCAGTACAGACACAATGGGTCAAATGGTCTCCTTCTGTACTGTAAAATTCTGTAAAATGCTATAATTTTCAAGGATATTGCTTATAGACAAGGAGATATAGTGTATTTGGATTTTCAGAAACTTATTGACAAGGTCCCACACAGGAGATTAGCAAATAAAATTAGAGGGCTTGAAATTAGGGAAATTTGCTAGTATGGATTGAGGATTGGTCAGTAGACAGAAAACAAAGACTAGAAATAAACAAATCATTCCCAGAATGGTAGGCTGTTACTAATGGATATTGTAAGGGTCAGTGCTAGATCCATAACTGTTCACAATCTATATAAACGATTTGGATGTGAGAACCAATCGAATTATTTTGAAATTTACTGATAACACTGAACTGGGTCAGAACACAAACTGTGAGGAGGATGCAAAGAGGTTTCAGGAGGACTTAAACACGCTAAGTAATAGGGCTAGAAAATGGTAGATGGAATGTAATATATAAAAGTGTGAATTTATTCACTTCGGTATAAGAAAGAAATTTATTACCTAAATTATAAAGGTTGGGAAGTGCAGGTGTCCAAAAGGATCTGGGCGATCTTGTCTTAAGAAGGATATACTTGCCAGAAAGTGAGTGCAATGGAGGTTCACCAGATTAATTCCTGAGATGGCAGAATTAACTCTTGAGGAGATATCATTCTCTAGAGTTTCAAAGATACCTGCAAACCTGCAAAATTCTTACAGTGTGCAACAGGGTGCACACCTAATAAGGGTGGATATAGATTGGATGCTTCCCCAGTTAGTGACTCTAGATCCAGGGAGTGTAATCACAGGACAATGGTCAAACCATTTAGGACTGAGATGAGGAGGAATATTTTCACTCAGGGGTTGGTGAATTTTTGGAATTCTCTACTCCGAAAGGCTTTGGAAGCCCAATCATTGGGCATATTCAAGATAGAATAAATAGGTTTCTGTAGACTAATGACATTAAGTCATACAGTGATAGTGCAGGAAAATGGCACTAGCGAGGTAATCAGCCATAATCCAGAAAAGCAGGCTGGGGCGATGGCTGAATGGCCTACTCCTGTTCCTATTTTCTGGAAATACAAAAACTACACAAAAGTACACATCTGTTATGATATTCAGATTGCACATCAACTATGCTACACAACCTGGGCTTCTTCCATGTTCCTAACTTTCCCTTTTGCTTGTCTACAACTAGTAATTCTCACCGTATGCATCTCAACTCATTATAGATGCTTCCTGTTGGGCAGTACTTATGCGAATTTTGCAAATGAAACCAGCTCTTTTAGACAGTTGAATCATAACAACACTTCCAATACAATAGATTTGCTGTTCTTTAAAGAGGTATAGACAAATAAAATCTCATTTGTGATACACTCTCACTCGGCAACGGCAGGAAGTCAAAATAATTACAATCGTTTTAACCTCACAATCCTACAGCTGGAATTCCACATTATACATTATCTGATCAACTTTCTTTTTACTATTTTTATGTGCAGAGATTTCAACAAAGACCAATGACTGCATTCAGTCATAGCTCACCGTTCCACAATGCAATCACTGTGGGAGATCGCCATGGATTTTAATTACAAACACTGAATGTTTCCTCCCAACCCAACACCTTGAGAAAGTGTATTGGTGTTGGTCAAAAATGTATTATTGCCTCTCTTGGCTATATCTGGCTTGTATCTCAGCTTGACAATGAAAAGTTACAAGACTAACCTCTTTTTTCCCTGTGTATTTCCTCAAGGAGACATTCTTGTTTTGTGATTTGCTCTATGAAAAGCTGGCTCTCTGACTCCTTGTCCTGTAGGAGCTCCTTCAACTGCCCACGACACTGTCGGAGATGGTATCGTAGTCTGAGCTCTCGTCCTTCTCGCTCCTTCACTTCTTCACATAGCCACTGTAGCTTGGTCTAAAAAGCAATATTGTCTGTCAGATTCTGAAATACCATTTGTACCAAATTCTGATAAAAATTAGTCAGAACTTTTGAACAGGAAGAAAGAAATGGAATTTAGATCATATGAATTAGTAATGATGTCAGAAGTCACACAACACCAGGTTATAGTCCAACAGGTTCATTTGAAATCACAAGCTTTTGGAGCGCTGCTCCTTTGTCACCTCACCTGACAACAGAGCAGCGCTCCTAAAGCTGGTGATTTCAAATAAACCTATTGGACTGTAAACTGGTGTCATGTGACTTCTGACTTTGTCCACCCCAGTCCAACACAGGCACCTCCACATTTTAGTAATAATGATCAGAGGTCCTTTGAGTTACATTATTGTCTAAAATTTGGATAATATACTATTTTCAGGGATTATTATTAATTACAACTAACATTTAGGAAACATGTATTAATCACATTTTCAATAAACTAGTTTAGGTTTTGCCTGCTGAGAAAGAGGTAATTAACAGTTAAACTGATCAAGTTGATACCAAATCAAAACTGCAGAGACAGCTTGAAAACAAATGCAAATTTGTCAGTACACAAGAAATGACTTATTGGTAACAGACTCAACAGCGGCAAGGAATCATAGCACGTGTCCCTCCCTATCACATCATGAAAGCTCACAGCATCACAAATCACACATGGCCTTTTCATGTGAATAGTTTTCCAGCATGTTGATTAATTAAGTATAATCAATAATAGAATATTCAAGGCAAATTATGCTTATTTTTCCCCATTTTAACACAAGAGGCATCGCTTAACGCTAATGCTAATGAATTGTTTTTATATATCTGTGAAAATGTTGAAAAAGCCAGCTAAATATATTTGTTCTGACACAAGACAACTTCATGTAACATCAAGGCATCATGTGTTGGAATGAACACTTGTTGTAACTGTCTACTTCAGTTATTTGTTATTGACTTCAGCTATGAAGGGAGGGAGAGAAATCTCATGATCTAACTTCTATCCAAATAACAGTTAATACAAGCAATTTCCAAATATGGCACAAGAAATCCCAAAAGTAGGGATTAATACCATAGGTTTCAAGTCATTTGGGGCACAATCAACATCATCACTCCCATGGTGAAAACTTTCCTGAGACACATTGATACCAAGACAATTCAACTATACTATTAGCATCTAGAGTGTCCATGCCCTAAGACATCATGTTTGTGAAGTTTGCTGAACTTTTACTTAATAAGTTCTACTTTATTTTGTCATCTTGTCTGTCCTTCTCTGTCTCATTTTCATTTTAACCTGTAGGTCAGTTTAACAGGACTCAATGATCCAAATTATGGATTTGTAATTTAAAAGTTAAATTGATTTAAAGGTATCAGCAAACTCAAATTTTGATCAGATCCAAGTTCTTATAAGTGCTTTTAAAAAAAGAATCTTACAAAAGCACCCAGCAGTCCACCTTATTAGAGGCATCACTCTAGAGTGTGAAGATCCTCCTAGCATCTGAACTTAGATTTCCAGAAGGCTAACAAATTTTGATCAACAATGTTTTGCACAAAAAATATTGTTCAGGCAAATATGATCTGAGCAAAGATGAACTGAAAATATTAAAGTGGTCACAAATTTGATCCAAAACTGATACGTTCTTAAGGTCTGTAAAAATAAAATCTATTACAGGAACGAGAAAAATTGTGTTGGTGCTTTAAAAAGGGGTTAACCTGCAACAATCAAGATGGCCTGCTTCTCTGCTATCTACCTGCCTTTCTGTTCCAAATTTAGCTACAGTCAAGCACACTGACCTTCACTGTTAAACAACAATGGCATTCCTTTAATTGTATTTATCGTAGTCAGGCATCTGTACAAACGCTACTACAGTCACAAGGGAAAAGATGTCTGAGTCACTCTTCACTCATTTTACAGTCAAAACTTTACCTAAAGGAACTGCGATATCTACTCTACTTGATGCGAGAGGGCACCTTCTTGGTGTGTGACTATGCTATAATTTCGGAAAATGGTGAAAAAATTAGCCTACTGAATGATAGTGATGGCGAACTCTCCCAGATCAGGAACAGTCCCATTATCAGCTGTAATGTGCTCCCGTTCTGAAAGAAAATTATCTGGCCTGAAACATTTCAACTTATTTGCTCTCATGTTTACATGCAGTCTACTGTCAAAGAAAGTTTCCTGGCAAGCAACGGCGCATCATGTGAAGCTACTCTATTGATTCTTGATGTTTTGTGATATTTTTAACTGAACAGCAAAGCAATTTTTTTTAATATCTTGGGAAAAAATATAACATAATGATATAAAGGAGACTTGAAGAGATTTTGATTTCAGACAAGTATGAAACCAAAGCTTTAGATCTGCTTGCAGGTGAGCAAAAAGCTGGATAGGTTTGTGGAGTGAGGGGTCATGAGGTTGACTCTCATCGGGCCCCTTCTTCCCAATACTGAACGCCTTTGACCAAGGGTGCCCTCCCCCAACAAGCGGTTTGCTTTCTAGCTTCCACATGATGGGTCCCTTGGCCACTACCATCAATGTGTGATGAAGTCCTGAAATGAGCATCAATCGTCCATTTAGATCCTGAATTGGTGGGAGGGCAGTAAAGACACCACAGGTCTTCCTACTCTGGACTTAATCAGGTCAGAACATGCACCAATCATCCAATGAAATATTCACATTTTCCAAACTTCAGGGCAAGGTTTTAATTTCCATGCCCAATGACTGATTTTCATTTCTTTAACCAAAATCCAGATCTAACATAAAACTGGAATTGAGCTTCATACTGAGAGATTAACACTGGACTTACCCAGAGCTACCCATCCTAACTTCATCACCAATGCACACTCATTGGGGAATTAACGTTTTCAACCATGGGATTAAATTTAACATGTTACCTTTTATACAGTGCATAAAACTATCAACACTTAACTTCACGATAATGGCTCACAAATCAAAACATAAATGCACTTTAAAACAAAAACTTAAATATTTCTAGTATGTGATAAACAAGCAGAAGCACATACTTATTAAAAAGCACATTAGCAACACATTACAATAAATCACAGATTGTTTATTAACATGCGAACAAGGAACAAGAGTAGGCCACTCAGCCCTTCAAGCCTTCTCTGTCATTCAGTAGGTTCATGGCTGATCTCATTTTAACCTCATTTTAACCTATACTCCTGCAGATCCCTAATAATCTTTTGTGGTAATTAAGAATCTACTTTTGCATTCAAAATATTTAAAGATTCATAGATAAGGTGAATAGAAATAGTATTTTCAAGACGGTAGGGGAGTTCAAAACTAGAGGGCATATTTTTAAAGTGAGAGGGGAAACATTTAAAAGGGACATGAGGGGCAATGTTTTCATGCAGATGGCAGTTTATATGTGGAATGAACTGCCTGAGATAGTAGTAGACGCAGGTACAGTTACAACATTTAAAAGACATTTGGACAGGTACATGAATAGGAAAGGTTCAGAGGGATATGGGCCAAACGTAGGCAAATAGGACTAGTTTGGTTTGAGAAACTTAGTCAGCATGGACGAGCTAGATCGAAGGGTCTGTTTCCATGCTCTCTCAGTCTATGATACTGACTTTTGAGGAAGGCAATTCCAAAGACTCAGAACACTCAGAAAAGGTTTCCTCACCTCTGATTTTAAAGGACGCCCCCTTATTTGTAAACTAAGACTCCTAGTTCTAGCTTCTCCCACTAGAGGAAACATCCTTTCAACATCAACCCAGTTAAGTCACCCAAGGGACTTCCAACTCTTCTAAATTCCAGAGGATACAGTCATAGCCTGTATAGCCTTTTCCCATAAGGCAATCTGCTCATTCCAGGATTAAAGTTTGAACAATTTTCCAAATTATGAACTGCTTTCTTTGTCAGTTTAAGACAACCCAACTACTACTTAGTTTGATACAGTACATTTAGCATAAAAATACATTCTGAAGAATTTCACAAAAAATGTGCAAGGAGAACGGACATGAAGGAAACAGTATAAAATTAGGAGAGGGGATTTAAAGCTTAGGCAAATGGATGGGTTTAGATGAGATATCTAACAACAAAGAGAGCAGCAGAGAGATTTACAGGAAAGTGGATGTATACTGCCAGCAATGATGGGGCAACGGTAGAGAAGAATACGCAGAAATTGACTCAGGTGAACAGATCACACATGGCAGGATACAATATTACACAGATCAAGTAGTGCATGATGACTGGGAGCTATAGGGTTAGGGTTAATTTCAAATAAATTTCAAATGAGTTACGTTGAGATATCATAAACCAGTCTTGGTCAGCAAGGATGTTGGTTACAGGTAAGTACATGCAAGGGGGCAATGTGTGTAGCAGTGTTGCTCAGAACAAATTGGAGGGTGAAGAATAGGAGATCAACTAAGAAACCAATGCTTAGTTGATCAGCCCGGCATAGCAGATGAAGGCTTGGTATCTCAACATCATGGGGCAGAGGCAGAAGCAAGCAGAGCTGTTTAGATTTTACAGTTCAGATTAACAGGATGAAACTGGAAACTTAGACTCAGATCAGGTGTGTGGCTGCAGGAAGGAATATCAAGTCAAAATAATACAGTCTAGGTCACTTAATACATTAAAGTGCAAATAAAGAGCAACAACACATTAGAAATCTAGGTATTTTCCAAAGGTTCATGCCTAGCTTCACTGTGATAATGAGGGTATGCACGAATTGTGCAAGAGGACAGCATTAAAAAAGACTTGCAACAAATAATATGTGATCACATTTTATTCCAAAGAGAACAGAAAACTTACACATTAAGAAAAATAACGTTGTAAACAGTTTAAAACTTATGAATTATAGAATTTGTACGCAACCTCATTTGAAACAACATATTAAAAAGGTGGAAAACTCTGCAATGTAATTCAGTGGGTGTTAGCCCACTCTCTGTAGGCTTGAGAAGTAGCACCTCAATTGTCATTGTGAGGACTGATTGGTTCATCAAAACTGCACATATATCAGAAATCTGTGACTCTTTGATCCAACATTCATATTTCTCTACTTTCTGATTTGAGGCTAAATTCTTGTGAGTTTCCTTTTGGAAGTGGTTGGAGGTTGGTATCTATGAACTCTGGTTAATATTTAGCTCTCATTTATATTGGGCCTGTGAGAAATGTCTCAATTTTATGGTCTGGCTAAAACACAGTTGTTTTGTCGCTGTATAAAGTACTGGTCAAGCCCCGTCTCGTGTGTTATCAGCAGATCCCATCACTGCCACTGATAGCTTATTACTGCCCATGAGAGAGTACAGGAAGAGCAAATAACATGATATTAGGTATCACAAATTCTAAGTATGAGATGAAGGAAAAACAGTTTGTTTTCTCAAGACAGGTGACAATTTAGAGATGACATTAATTGACTTTTGAAGATTAAGGAGGGGACTGGGTGAGGTAAATTAATCAGGCTGGTAAAAGCTCCACCATTTGAGAAGACACCCAGTTACTAGAAAGAAGCTAAGTCAGGCAAAATGATTTCTCTTTGCAGGATAACTGTCAAAGAAATTAGAACAGAAGATCATTGAAGCTGACTGCAAAGTTGGGCCATCAAGGGGCAAAATAGAGCATTTCTGGACAGGAAAGGAATGTAGTGACACTACAGATTGGTGACAGGTACAAGACTTTTTTTTGGCTCTAAAACTTCTTGGTTTAGTAAGCAGTAAAGTGTGCTGCTCCCTACATGGATTCATTTTGGGAACTTCCTCAGCCACCTGACTTTCCTCTTGATATGCATGAGTCTTCTCTCCCTGCAAGGGATCATGAAGTGTGCTTCAAGACTTCCTTTTCTGCAGAAAGACGAAACATGTTTTTTAACTAGCATGGGATTATATCAATCGAAGTAAAACACAGTATCAAAATTCTCACAACGTTTTAATAATGTGCATCAGCTTCATGCAAGCCCCCAAAAAATTTACTAATTTAGTTCAAAAGTGCTTCAAGTTAAATTATTACCAAGCACGTTATATAATATGCATTAATAATTGCTGAGGTATCTATTTCTAACACAATAAGAACATGATATGAATTAAATACTCACCAGAAGCAGTAGAGCCAGTTCCCCTCAGGTTGGAACATTTCCTTTTTTAAAAAAAGACTTGCTTGTTTATTTATTTAAGGATTCTCATTCCCTTGAGAAGATGGTGGAGCACTGTCTTCTTGAACCGCTTCAGTCATATGATATAGATATATCTATAGTGTTATCAGCGAGGGAGTTCCAGGGTTTTGACCAGCAGACGTGAAGGAATGGTGATACAGTTCCACATAAGATGCATGACTTGGAAGGAAGTTTACAAGATGGTGGTCTGCCCACGTATCTGCTCCCTTGTCACTAAACATGGTAGCAGTTGCAGGTTGGAAGGTGATGACGGAGGACCCTGGGTGAGTTAGAAACATAAACTCATAGAATCTCTACAAGTGGGGAAGCCAGCCATTTAGCCCATCAAGTCTACATCAATCCTCCAAAGAGCATCCCACACAGAACCAGCCCTACCCTATCCCTATGACCCTGCATTTCCTTTGGCTATATCACACAGCCAGCAAATCCCTGGACACTACGGGCACTTTAGCATGGCCAATCCACCTAACATATTATCTTTGGACTGTGGGAGGAAACCCACACAGGCAGAGGGAGAATATGCAAACTCTACACAGACTGTAGCCCATGGGTCCCTGGAGCTGTGAGGCAGCAGTGCTGATCACTGAGCCATGGTGCTGCCCCTAAGTTGCTGTGGTGAATCTAGTAAATGGCATATACTGCTGCCAGAAAGTGTCAGTGGTAAAAGGTTTGAACACTGAAGATTGTTGATGAGGTACGAATCAAGCAGACAGCTTTGTCCTGGATGGTGTTGAATGTCTTGGGTGTTGTTGGAGCTGTATCCATAGAGACAAATGGAGAGCATTCCCTCACATTCCTAACTTATTCCTTGTAGATGGTGGACAGACATTGGGAAGGAAGAAGCTGAGTTACTCCTCACTGCAGAATTCCTCGTCTCCGGCCTGCTCTTTTGATGCAGTATTTATATGGCTAGTCCAGCTCAATTTCTGGTCAATGGTAACCCGTAAAATATTGATGTTGGGCCCCAAAGTACTTGTATACTCTCAACATCATTTTTTTGGCACAATTGTTCTTGTTTTACCAAAGATCATTATGTGGACTATCGCAGATGATCAATGAATTTCTAAGAGTCCAAAGGAATACATCCAAACTTTGACATTTGAAAATTTTAATAAACAAAAAAGTAATAATTTTCCAGCACACTACAGTACAGAATTAATGCTTCACCTTAAATAATGTGTCAGGTCCATTTCACTTGTTTATTTTGCAGGGAGTAAGGAAAAAGTAATTTGTGCACATTGGAATGGTTTACTTTTAAGTTGCAACACAAGCATGTTTGAGCAAGTGACATCTGATGAGGGTCATTCTTTTCCTGCTGGAAGAATTCCTAATCTCACCACACTGACAGATACAGAAAGTGCAAATCCTCTTTAAAAAAAATCTAATAATCACAAAACCTGCATGATACAACATTTACAATGAGAATGAAAGCCTGACTGTACTCTCCAGCTGCGGAAGCAATGTTATGCTCAGACTGGTATTCTATCTTCTAGAATTGTTTTCAGGCATCCTAGAGTTTTAAAACTGCATGAGCTTCACCCCACTGCACAGGTCGTCTGTTAACATATTTAAAATTAACTTTCACACAAGTTTAAATTTAGGATTTAGCCTTGGAGTTCATTACAATTTATTTAAATGAGCCATTCTCTAAGATTAGAGATAAAAGGTACTGCAGATGCTGGAGAATCCGAGATAACAAGGTGTGGAGCTGGATGAACACAGCAGGTCAAGCAGCATCATAGGAGCAGGAAAACTTGACGTTTCGGGCCTAGACCCTTCATCAGAAATGGGGGAGGGGAAGAGGGTTCTGAAATAAATAGGGAGAGAGGGGGAGGCAGATAGAGGATGGATACAGGAGAGGATAGGTGGAGAGGAGGCAGACAAGTCGAAGAGGTGGGGATGGAGCCAGTAAAGGTGAGTGTAGGTAGGGGGGTAGGGAGGAGATAGGTCAGTCCAGGGAGGACAGACAGGTCAAGGGGGCGGGATGATGTTAGTAGATAGGAGATGGGGGTGTGGCTTGAGGTGGGAGGAAGGGATAGGTGAGAGGAAAACAGGTCTATTTATTTCAGAACCCTCTTCCCCTCCCCCATTTCTGATGAAGGGTTTAGGCCCGAAACGTCAAGTTTTCCTGCTCCTATGATGCTGCTTGACCTGCTCCATTCTCCAAGATTAGTTGCTTTATTCTTTTATGAAGCACTGTAAAGGAAAACTGAAGTATTCTAAATATTACCCTTTAATAACAGGTATATCAGGATAAAGACAAAGCCATTTACAAGCCTGGGCCTTTCTACTTATCTTGAAATCTGATAGAACTGACAGTATAGATACAGGCCCTTTGACCAATTGGCCACTGCCTGTGCTCTAAACAGGCTTCATCCTACTCTCTATCTTGTAACTCTATCTGCACATTCCTCCACTCCCACCTTCTTCATGATAATTATGCAGCTGGTGCCCTTTGGTGGTTGGTATTCGGACCATTGGTTTTCATATTATAAATGAACAGGACTTGCTGTAAGGAGTAACATTTCAAAGATCATAGATGATACAAAACTTAACAACATCATAAATACTGAACAGGATTGTAACATTCGTCAAGAGAACATACAGGGACGGGTGAAATGGGCAGACACACAACTGATGCAATTTTTGTGGAGAAATATGAAGTAACACACATTGAGGGGAACAACATAGTAGGAAAATATATACTAAATGGTACAATGCAAAGAAAGGGTACAAGACCAGAAAGGAATTCACAAATCTGTGAAGGGAGCCAGATATGTTGTTAAGGCATTTTGAAAAAAGATAATGGGATACATTGCTTAGTAAATAGGTGAACTAAGTATAAGAACAGGGACATTATGTTAAATCTTTACAAACCAATGGTAGGACGCAACTGGAGTATTGTGTACAATTATGGGCACCACACTTTAGAACGTGAAGACTTTGGTGAGGGTACAGAGAAGGTTTACCAGAATGTTACAGGGTTTTCAGTTATGTGAAGAGAATGGAGCAGCTAGAATTTTTATCAATGGACCAAACAAATTGTGCATTCTAACAATTCTGTAGTAAAACATGGTACTTCCAAATTCCTTATTGGATTTATTAGTGACTGATGGGAGATTGGTTTCTGAACATGGAAACGTCTTCTCCAGGCTTACTACACAAAAAGCTTCAAAATTTTAAATATAAACCAAAAGAATTGCAGATACTGGGTATTAGAAGCAAAAGCAGAAGTTGCTGGAAAAGCTCAGCAGGGCCAGGCGGATCTGTGGAGAGAAATCAGAGTTATCGTTTTGGGTCCAGTGACCCTTCTTCAAAAGGCTCAACATCTGTTTTGGTTCAAAATTTTAAAGGCCATGATTAGATCTTACAGCCTCACCTCACCACATAACCTCAAATTCTCTTGAACATTTTCTATGCATGCAGGTGCATTGCTGTGTTCCATGATTCTGAAAGCATTGTTGCCAGAATGTCAAAGACTTTTTTATTTACATTTACCAGTGCCATACAGACCCCAGAGTAGTCAATCATGTCGGCACCCTGAATACGTACTTTCACTTCAGCCAGCCAGCGATGGGGATCGTTTTCTAATCCATGTGTAAGTGTTATTGCCTGCAAAGCAAATTACATTGTGGTTTGTTTGTTAATAGAAGAGACTGAATTTGGAAAGAATGATCATTCAAAAAAAAAAAACTACTTTCCAGGTGACAGCTCCATACAGTTTATAAAAGTTTGTAAAGAAAATAATTAGACTCATGATTCTGCAGCATGAACCTTGATTGATTTGCTGCTGAAGCCCTGAGCCGCAGAGAAGCTTGTACACAGTGTGCAATCAGGAGGTCACTAGCACGCAACCTCACGCCAACTCCAGTTAGACACCTTTCATCACTTGCAGTTTTTTTCATTCAAATCCAAACCTGATTTGCTACTCAGTCCATCACAAGTTATTGCTGTACTACAGATTAACATTTCCATTTTATACAAAGACATTTAAGTCTGTTTGCAGCATATCAACTGCGTATATGCTCAGAAAACATTCATTGTTACATCTGGGCTAAAAGTAGCTGGCGGGGAGTTACAAGGAGAAAAGTTAAGTGCAGAGATTCTGACTTGTGATCTTAATTAGTTGGATGTGGGAAGGACGTATACAGTTGTTGTCAAATCAAGAGCAAGGGGTCATCCTTTAAAAATAAGGACAGATGAGAATGTTTTCCTCACAGAGGATCACAAGTCTTTTGAACTTAATTCCTCAAAAGGCAGTGGGAGCAGAGTGTTTGAATGTTTTTAAGGCAGGGACAGATCCTTGTTAAGTGCAAAGTGAAAGGTTTTTTGGCATGGTTGATATAAGCCAGCATTTATTGGGCACGTCAATTTGCACTTGTGTAGGTGGTGGTGGGCTGCCTTCTTGGACAACTAGAATCCATTTGCTGTAGGTACACCCACAATTCCACTTGGGAGGGAGTTCCAGGATTTTAACCCAGAGACAGTGAAGGAACAGCGATTTAGTTTCAAGTCTGGATAGTGAGTGGCTTGGAAGGGAGCTTGCAGGTGATGGTGGTCGCTTTTATCTGTTGCCTTTGTCCTTCTAGATGTTTGTGGTCGTTGGTTTGGAAGCTGTTGTCTCAGGAACCTCGATGTATTTCTGCAGGGCATCTTGTGGATGGCACACACTGCCGTTCCTGAGTGTTGGTGGTGGAGGGAGTGAATATTTGTAGATGTGATGCCAATCAAGTAGGCTGTTTTGTCCTGCATAATGTCAAGCTTCTTGGGTATTGTTGGATTCGCACTCGTCCAGTCAAGAGAACATTCCATCATACTCCTGACTTGTGCCTTGAAGATGGAGGATTGACTCTGGGGACACAGGAGGGGAGTTAGCGATGTTTATTGTAGGGGATTTAGTGATAATGCCATCGAATGTCAAGGGGAAATCCCTTCTCTTGTTGGAGTTGTTTATATGTATCATAAATCAGAAAAACATTAATCACATGCATTACCACATCTTTTCAAACTTCACATTTAATAAGCAAATGGTTTAGTGCACAAAGACCATAAGGCACAGGAACAGAATTAGGCCATCTAGTCTGATCTGCCATTCGATCATGACTGATATGTTTCTCAAACTCATTCTCCTGTCTTCTCCCTGTAGTCCTTGATCCTTTTACCAATCAAGACTCTATCTATCTCTGTCTTAAATGCACTGAATGACTTGGCCTCCACAGCCCTCTGAGGCAATGACTTCCACAGATTAACTACCGTCTGACTGAAGAGCTTCCTCCTTATCTCAGTTCTAAAGTATCCTCGCTGCATTCTGAGGCTGTGCCCTCAGGTCCTAGTCTTTCCCACCGTTGGAGACATCTCCACGTCCACTCTATCCAGGCCTGTCAGTATTCTAAAAGTTTCAATCAGAGCACCATTCATCCTTCTAGAGTCCATTGAATATTGACACAGTGTCCTCAACTGCTCCTCATTTGACAAGTTCTTCATTCCAGAGATCACTCTTGTAAAAGATGGCAGCAACTGCATGCACAGCAAAATCAGAGAACAATGAGATGAATAACCAACTGAAGGATGACCAACAGCAGCTTGCTAAAGCTGTTCCCAAACAGAGACTATAACCTAAGACAGAATTATTGCCTTAAATTCAGTTAACTGATTGTTTTCTCCCCCATTTCACAAGTTAGGCCATGAAACCATAACACTTAGGCATAGAAGTAGGCCATTCAGCCCATCATGTTCATTCTGTCTTTCAATTAGATTATGGCTGATCTGATAATCCTCAAATCTACCTTCCTGTCTTATCCCATAACTACTAATTCTCTTAATATCTCAGCCTTGAATACTCTTAACAACCAAGTCTTGACAGCCCTCTGCAGTAAAGAATTTCAAAGATTCACCATTCTCAGAAGAAATTTCACTTATCTGTCTTAAATGGATGACCTTTTACTCTGAGATTATGTCCTCTGATCCCTAGACTCTTCCAAAAGGGAAACAGCCTCTAACTTATTAAGGCCCCAAATATTCCAATATGGTCAGCTGCTCTTGGTTAACACAGTGTGGAGCTGGAGGAACACAGCAGGGAAGGTGACCCAATCTGTGTTGTCTCTGACACCAGCATCTGCAGTTCTTGCTATTTCTGAGCTGCTCTTGGTTGTTCACTTTACTGTTGTGTGATTTTGCTGTGCGAGAAGTCTTCTAAATGTCAATGAGTACAATCAGCCTCTCTTCTTAAGGAATGGAACTCACCCAGTTAATCTGCTAGGGACTGCCTCCAGTGTGAGCATATCTTCCCTTAGATAAGGGGACCAAATTTGTTCACAGTATTCCTGGGACAAAAACATAAAATGCTGCAGAAACACTGCAGGTCTGGGACATCTGTGGAGGGAGCAACAGTGTTTATACTTCAACTTTAGTATGACTCTTCTTCAGAACTAAAAGGGTCTGGAAAATGGGGATTTTTATCCTGTTGACAGAGGTGTAGAAGGAACAAATGGAACAAAAGGAATGGGTGTCTAGGACAAAAGATGAATGGAGTGCTGATGGTGGTACAGAGATACAGATGTAAAATAGGAGTAAATGATGGATGTGCGTGGAGATAATGGATCTGTTGTTTTAAAAGCAAAGCCAAGGTGACGTACCAAGGCACGGATTTGGGTAGGTGAGTGTGCATGTACATGTGTGCGTGTGTGTGTGTATGTGCATGTGTGTGTGAGATGAAGATTGTGAGAGAGGGAGACTGCACGAGAGATGGGTGTAAGAGTGTGAGTGTGCGTGTGTCAAAGTGCGTGACAGGCTGTGTGAGTATGAGAGTTGACCATACCGGAAACTTTGGGGGCTTGATAAGTTATAAGTGGAGAAGGCTGTAAGTGCGCATGTGCATGTGTGAGTGTGTGTATGGTAGAGGGGCTTATAGTATATGTGTGCGTGCTCGCATGAGTGAGTTTGAGAGAGAGAGAGAGAGGGAGACAGAGACACAGAGAGAGGGCTGACCATATTGGAATCTTTGGGGGCTTGCTAAGTTAGAGGTGGAGGGGCTGTGTGCATGTCCGTGAGTGAGAGTGTGAGTGTGAGTGTGAGTGTGAGTGTGAGTGTGAGTGTGAGTGCGAATGTGAGTGTGAGTGCGAATGTGAGTGTGAGAGTGAGAGTGTGAATGCACCTGTGAGTAAATTAGTGAGTGTGTGATAGTGTGGAGAGAGAAAGAGTGCGTGTGTGTATGTGTGTAAGAGAGGGACAGTCAGAGAGTGAATACGTGAGCCAGTGTGTGAGTGTGAGCGTGTGTGCACATGCAATCAACACTGAGCACGATGATTACATTCCAGAGTTATTGTACTCAATGGCGAGTTCTACAGGTTGTGAAGTGACCAAGTGGAAAATGAACAACACTTCGGGCCTCAGCACTGAGGTCAACAACTTTGGAGCATGACCTCTGTCATCCATTCAATTCCAACTCTCCCCTACCCACTGTATCTTCCTGGTGTCTTGCTGGCTTTGCAACGAACTCATTTTCATATTTCAAATCTATCATTTGCACCAGCATTACATCTTAGCCCTTCTTTACCACCACTAACACTCCCTTTGCCTTTTGCTCTCAACACCCTCACCATCTATTCCACCCACTCCTCCTACCCCTTTGTCAACAGTATCAAAACCAACATTTTCTGGATCATTTCAGTTCCAATGAAGAGTCATATTGGATTCTAGAATTAACTCTGTTTGCCTCTCCACAGATGCTCCCAGAGTTTCTCCAGCATTTTCTGTTTCTTTTATTCCTGGAATACTATGATCAATTTTGGTCTTCTATTCTTCCTGCCAAAGCGCACAACCTCACATTTTCCCACATTCTATTCCATGTGCCAAGGTTTCACCCATTCACTCAGCCTGTCTATATCCATCTGTAACTCTTTGCATTATCCTCCGTACTTAGTTTCTCCCCTATTTTTAGGTCATTCACAAACTTGACTACATAAATTTCAGTTCCCTCATCAAAGTCATTAATACATATTCTAAATAATTGTGACCCCAGCACCGATCCCTGTATCCTGGGGATCCATGAGCCCAGTCCTCTAGTTACAGGTTGCCATCCTGAAAATGCCCCCTCTATCCCAACTCTATGCCTTCTATCAGCTAGCCAATCCACCATCCATTATATTATAATACCCCAACACTATGGGCTCTTAGTTTGTTAAGTAGTCTTATATGCAGTACCTTATTGAATGCCTTTTGGAAATCAAATGTATCATTTTAACGTAGTGAATGCACTTAGATAGAACCAGAAGATGCAGTGGTGCTGGATATGTGTTCATCAGCATGGAAACTAGCACTTCAGTAGGTTTTAACTAGAAAATTACTCAGAAATCTTTTAGGAATCTGATGAAATTATAGTTAGTTAAAAAATGCCTCCATAGAGCTACATAACCTGAAATTGTCCATTCCTCAGTGCGATGAGAATGACACCAAAGTATCAGCAACAAAAATTATATACAACTACAGTAACAGTGCTTCAAACAATAAGTTAATTTTAGGTATGATTTTATATTAGTTCTGTAGCTGGAATTAAGATTGCTCATAAGTACTGTATTTGAGCAAGGTAAGACATTAATAAGGGATAACTTTGCACCCTATTCTGGAAAGAGGTCTTGTAACATTAAGGCACAGAGACTTTTGCTAGACATCGAGAAAACATATGCTTTATACAGCACTTTTCGCAACCACCAGCTATCCCACCGCATAATGAAGTGCTTTTTAAGGTGCAAAGGTAAAATCAACATTGTCCTACAAGACCACAGGACTGTTCTCTCATTATAGAAAGACAACTGGTGGTGGTTTAACATGAGGGTTATCACAACTCAGGCAAGGGGAGAGGTTGAGAAGGAAAGTCTTTCATGGTGACCTCAGCTTGTGCAGGAATTGGACTTACACTGTTGGTATCACTTTGTGTCGCAAACCAGCTGTTCAGCCAACTGAGCTAACTGTCCCCCTCTTTTAAAGTGTAGTCACTGTTATAATGTAAGAAACACAGCAGCCAATTTGCACACTACAAGCTCCCACAAACAGCAATTCGATAATAGCCAGACAATAACTGTCTTTGGGATGCTGGCTGAGATACAACTATTGCCCAGGGCTCTTCAGTATAAGAGTATTCTGGGATCTGTTATGTCTACTTGACAGGGCAGATTGAATGGTTTAACACCTCATCCAAAAGACATTATGCCCAACAGTGCAGCACACTTTTAGTTTTGCATTGCAGTGTCAGGTTTGATTTTTGTGCTCAATTAAACCCGCATCTTGTAACTCAGGGATTTAGGAATCACCCACTGAGCCATAACTGATCAACAAGGAAAAACTACCGTGGAAGTATCAATGGAATACAATTTGAATGACTATAGAATCTAATGCACAGAATTCAAGTGGCAAAAATATAATCATGCTGAATAAAAGCTGCCAAATAAAAATCTATGGCTTCAATTGTCAGTCACAATATTTCAATACCCGTTAACTGATTTATAGTGCAGTACTGGGATTGAAAAACATTCAAAGTAAAATACATGAATAAGGACAATGTATTGTTAAAGGAATGAATGCAGCAAGAGTTTTTATGATTAGCACTCAAGTCAAAATGACTTAAAATAAATCACTAAACTTCTGAGACTGACAGAAATGAGATGTAGGGTAAACTGGAGTTTATTGCACACATGAGTCTACCCTCCTCATTCTGCAAACATCTTCACTGAAGTGAAACTTTCTGTTATAAATACAGTGAAGGAAAAATATTCTAAGAAATAGTCTCTGTATGAAATAATTGTATTGATCGTCAGTGATTTATGTACAGTACTGTAGGCTAATGTCAGCCAGGCTTAAAGCTTTCTTTAATCAGTCAGACATTGAGAATTCCAGCATCATCCCAGGGAATTGAGCACAAAAACCAGACTTTAATGCACTGTTGAGGAAGTGGTGCATTGTTCAAAGTGCTTCCTTTTGTTTGGGGTATGTTTCCAAGGACTCTATGACTCAACTGCCCTCTCAGACGAACCGTCAATAAGTAAAGCAGGAAGAGTACTTCTGGTATGCTGGCCAACATTTATTAACTAATTTATTATCACTAAAATATACCAATGGATCTCACATGGATGTGACATGTTGCTACATGGAAGATGGCTTGTTTGCAAAAAAAAAGTGCCTACACTGTACCTCAAAAATGACTCATTCTCTACAAAGAATTGCATTGTAAGAATGTGAAAGATGCTGTGTCAATGTAAGCCCATTCTTTGTCAACAAATTGTATTTGAATAGGAATACAAGATTTAGTGAGAGGGAAGAATTAATGGAGATCAATATTAGTAGAGAAATGTGCTGGGAAAATTGATGGGATTGAAGGCAGATAAATCCCCAGGGCCTGACCATCTATGTTGTAAAATACTTAAGGAAATGGCTCTAGAAATAGTGGATGCATTATTGGTCATTCCCCCAGGATTCTATAGACTCTGAAACAGTCCCTGCAGATTTGAGGGTAGCTAATGTCACTCCAATATTCAAAAAGGTAGGTAGAGAGAAAACAGGGAATAACAGGCCAGCTAAGCCTAACATCGGTGGTGGGGAAAATTTTCAAATTCATTATCAAGGACTTTATAGCTGACCACTTAGAAAGCAGTGGCAGGATCAGACAGAGTCAGCATGGGTTTATGAAGGGGAAACCATGCTTGACAAATCTGTTGGAATTTTATGAAGATGTAACTAGTAGAGTTGACATGGGGGAGCTAGTCAATGTGGTATATTTGGACATTCAGAAAGTGTTTGACAAGATTAAAGCACATGGGATTGGGGGAAGTATATTGGGATGGATAGAAAACTAGTTGGCAGAGAGGAAACAGAGAGTAGAAATTAATGGATCCTTTTCAAATTGGCAGGCAGGTGCCACAGGGATTGGTGCTGGAACTCTATGTATTCACATTATAGATTAATAATTTGAATGAGAGAACAAAATTTAACATCTCAAAGTTTACAGATGACACCAAGTTGGGTGGGAGGGTGAACTGTGACAAGGATGCAGAGATTCTTCAGCATGATCCTGACAGGTTGGGTGAGTGGGCAAACCAATGGCAGATGCAGTATAATTTGGATAAATATGAGGTTACTCACTTTTGAAGCAAAACCAATAAGACAGATTACTACCTGAATGGCTGTAAATTGGGAGAGGGGAGTGTGCAGTGGGACCTGGGTGTCCTTGTGCACCAGTCACTGAAGGTAAGCATGCAGGTGCAGCAGGTGGTAAAGAAGGCAAATGGTATGTTTGCCTTCATTGCGAGAGGTTTCGAGTACAGGAGCAGGGATGTGTTGATGCAGTTATACAGGGCCTTGGTGAGGCCACACCTAGAATATTGTGCGCAGTTTTAGTCTCCTTTTCTGAGGAAGGATGATCGTGCTCTCGTTCTCGAGGGAGTGTAGCGAAGGTTTACCAGGCTGATTCCGGGAATGTTGGGACTGACATATGAGGAAAGATTGACAAGTTTAGTATTGTTTTTGCTGGAGTTCAGACAAATGAAGAGGGGGTGGGGGGAATCTCATAGAGACTTACAAAATTCTAACAGAACTAGACAGGGTAGATGTAGGGAGGATGTTCCCAGTGGTGGGTGCGTCCAGAACCAGGGGTCACTGTCTGAGAATTTGGGGTAGACCATTTAGGGCAAAGATGAGGAGACATTTCTTCACCCAAAGAGTGGTGAGCCTGTGGAATTCATTACCACAGGAAATAGTTGATGCCAAAACACTGAATGTATTCAAGAGGCGACTAGATATATCACTTGGGAGACAACTGGGAACAAGGGTTATGGGGAGAAAGCAGGAATAGGCTATTCAGTTGGACGATCAGCCATGATTGTGATGAATGGCAGAGCAGGCTTGAAGGGCTGAATGGCCTCCTCCTGCTCCTAACTTCTATGTTTCTATTTAAAGTCCCTAGGAGCTCTACTGCAGCATCATCAAATAAAACTTTATGCAACAACATTGAGAGAGGTAAGTCAGAGGCGTTTTTTTAAGGAGTGCTTTAAAAGACAGAATGGCACCAAAGGTCAGATAATGGAAAATGTGATGCCTTCATTCAAGACAAGGTGCAAGAACATTTCTAGTTATTCTAGTTGCTCAGTTGGCTGGATGGCTGGTTTGTGATCAGGAGTGATGCCATAAGTGTGTGTTCAATTCCTGTACTGGTTGAGGTTACCATACAGGACTCTCCTTCTCAAGCTCTTCCCTCACTTGAAGTGTAATGACCCTCAGGTTAAACACAACCATTCACCTCTCTCTAATGAGAGAGCAGCCCTATTGTCTGGTAGGACTTTGGCAGATTCACCTTTACTCAGCAACTAGTAATAACCCCAAACTGCCTATCAGAGAGGTGGAAACAGAGACAATGATTTCACAAGGGAATGTGATAGTCAATTAACAAGAAGGAACTTTCAAGGTCACAGGGGTAAAGTGGGGAATTTGGCTGATTAGACTGCTATACTGAGAGCTGGCATGGATTTGATGGGCTGATTGACTTCTTTCTGCGTCATAATGACTTTGAAGGATAGACAGGTTTAGAAAGGAAGCGCCAGAGGTCAGAACAAATTAAAGAACAGCCTCCAGTGGGATGCACTGATGAAAATCAGGATGCACAGGAGGCTAGAATTAGAAGAGCACCAAGATCTTAAAGTAGTTTATAGAAACAGGGGGAGAATGAATCCATGTTACATGCTCCAGTACGGTTTAGAAGTCACAAATCCAAAGGAACTATTCAGTAAGGACCAGAGGAAATTTCAAAGCAAGTCACACTAAGCTGTTCTCAATTATCTCCACTCGTACTCATCAACTACTACTCTCAATAAAGGCTTAAATACAGGTCATCTGCCTGTGGCCCATATTAGAAAATGAAATACAGATGACAGAGATCAATGTAGCAGGTGATAGTGAAGGGGAGGAAAATTTCTGAAGTTAGTTGTACAAAGTCAATAAGAGTTTATATTGATTACTTTGAACTTGTCGCCAGGATCCCTGGAGAGGAAATCACACGCAGCATCAATTTCTTTTCCCACAGAACAAAGGATTGTCTCTTGCTCTGTTTGGACTCTTCTGATTTGATCGTTAAGTTGAAATGTCATTTGCTCCAATTGTCTCACAGATTCTTCTCCATTAACAGCCAGCTTACCCTGCAGAAACAACATAAACAATCATTATTACAGGTTTCTTAAGTAATACTGCGTTCGATACTTCCATATTAAAACACATTGAGGAGAGAAAAAACTATTTACACCGTGTCAGCATATTTCCAAACACTTCACGTCTGAAGAAACACTTCCCAGTGTATACAGTACTGTAATGTAGTGAGACATAGAATATGTACATAGCAAGATCCAACAAATAGTAATGATATTAAAACAAGGGATAAATGTTTACCAGAATTCTCTTGTAGACAAACTGGAGACTGGAAGAACACAACAGGCCAGGCAGTATCTGGAGGAAAGGAGCAGTGTGGCCTGCTGTGTCCTTCCAGCTCCCGTTTGTCTACCTTGGAATCCAGTATCTGCAGTTCTTTTGTCTCTAACCAGAATTCTCTTGCTCCTTTCAAAGTTCCATCATGAGAACTTATGCACACATCTGGAAGAGCAGATGGGGCCTCAATATAACATTTCATTCAGAAGGTGACACTGCAGCACTTTCTTTGTACTGCACTGGAGTGCTTTCCAAGATTATCTGCTTAAGCATATGACATGGGACTTAATTCCACAAACCCTGACTGTGCTAACACTAAAGGTGTTGATCTTGAATGTATTTTCAAAATAAATTACTGTTGTCTTAATTAGCAATGCCAATTAAGATGCTTCACCTCCGAAATCTCACTGACAATCTTCCAAAACATTTATAAATTGGGTGATTCAGCTCATCAAGCCAGCAATGCCTTCCAATAAAATTATGGCTGATCTGACTGAACAGATCCCACTTTTCTGCCCATCCCTCATAACCCTCGACTCTCTTAACAATCAAATATCTTTCTGATTCAGCCTTGAATCGATACAATGACCAAGTCTCCAAACTCCAAATCTTTCTGTGGAAAAGAATTCCAAAGATTAATGGGATTCTGATAAAACAGTCAATGTTGAATTGGAAACTTGTTTCCACATTTTTCCCTTGAATGATCATAGTACAATATTTAGCTACTTGACCAGCACTTTCCAGAATAACAGCATAATTTATTCCTTCACAGCACATAATCCTATTTACCAATGTCCACAGAACAATAGAAATCTTACAGCACAGGAAGAGGCCATTTGGCCATTGTGTCTGTGCTAGCTGAATGAAATACTATCCTTTCTAATCCCACTTTCCAAGACATGATCTTGCAGGTCACAGTATTTCAGGTGCACATCCAGGTACCTTTTTTAGATCAGCTAAGGGTTTGCATCAACCTCTAAACTAGGCAGAAAATTCCATACATCAACCACGCTCTGCGTGAAAACATTTTTCCTCATATCACCTCTAACCTTATACCCAATCATCTTAAATCTGGGCCCCCTGGTAATAACCTTTCTGCTAGGGGAAACAGGTTTTTCTCTGTCCACTCTATCCAAACCCCTCATTTCTCTTTTACATTTGAATTAAGATATCACTTATCTACCTCAGTTCTAACAAAAAGAAACCTAGCCTATTCATAGCTGCAATTTTCAACCCCTGACCTCATTCTTATAAATCTTCTCTGTACTCTGTCTACAGCAATTATGTCCATCTGTAATGTGATGGCTAAAACTATTCACAAAACTCCAGCCATGGCCTTACCAGTATCTTACAAAGTCCCAGCATTACATCCCTGCTTTTGAATTTAATACTTAGTCCAATAAAGGAAAATATCCTATATGTTTCCTTTTCCACCTCATCTACCTATTCTGCCACATTTAGGGATCTGTGAGCATGCATTCCAAGGTGTCTCACTTTCTCTAAATGCATCTGCAACTGTTGTCACATGCTGCAATACTCAGTGTATCTGACCAGCTACACTTGCAACCTTCCCTTCACCTACTCTAGTTAGCAACATGCCAACTATTTTTAACATCAACACACATTACCTTACAAACTGTAAACATCATAAACAACCTACCTGATAAAGTCTTCGCAGCCCCTGTCATCCTCTGGGTCAAGCATTTTCATTTGCCACATAGTATAACTATTCATTCTGCTTCCAATATCACCTCCAAAATCAGTTACAAATGTTATCATTAGTAACACCATGGGTAGTGTCAGAAGCAGAAACTCTGGGTTCCGACCCCACTACTGAACTTGACGGCAAAGGAAGGTGGAGTCATGATGCACTAAAACAGGTCAAGTTTCAAATTCCAAAACTTCTCAATACATGCCAACAGCAGGCAGTAAGTATGGGAGAAATTCTTGGTCAGTGATACGATAGAAAGAAGTTGAACCCTCTATCGTAGCTCCAAGACTAATGACATGCATATAAAAGTGCATGCTGCCATTATAATTCTGAGTCCTTGGGTTCCTCTCAAGGAAGTTCAGGTACGTGGAGGGGCTGGGATTGACCTCTTTAGAGCAGAGACAGTTAAGAGAAGATTTGATAGGTGTTCAAAATTACAGGCTGATTTGACAGAACAACAAAACTATTTTCTCTGGATAAATATGCAGGCAACAACTGTCATACTCCAGATAGCTAGTTGCAAAGGAAGAATTCAACCCTGTCTTCATTCACAGAGTAGGGCATTACAAGCATATTTCCCCTAACTCTGCTTGACTGGTATTAATAAAGTGTTTCTGCATGAAAAAAATTGACTTGTTCAGAGATGCTAATGACACAACTCCAGGGAAGGTAGGTCTCGAACCCAGACCTGACCCAGAAGTCACTACCATTGCACCGTAAGACTCCTAAAATTGATCCAGGTTGAGGTTCAACCCAATCACCCTCATACCCTGCCAATGAGCTATTAACAAATGCTAGGTACTTGTTCATCAAACTGTGTGGACAGTTATGACTCATCTGACACAGGACATTCAACTCATGCCTTCTTGCTCAGAGGTCAAGTCACTACCAGCGCATCACAGGAAACTTTACCAGTGTCTCTTTATATAAAAGTATATATTATTAATCAACCTGTTCTAATTAATCAACCAAAGACGAGGTGGCATGGTGGCTCATGCTAAGTGGTTAGCACTGCTGCCGACAACGCCAGGTACCCAGGCTCGATTCTACCCACGGGTAACTGTCTGTGTGGACTTTGCACATTCTCCCTGTGTCTGTGTGAGTTTCCTCCCACAGTCCAAAGATGTGCAGGCTAGGTGGATTGGCCATGCTAAATTGCCCATACTGCTTAGGTTAAGTTACTGCTTAGGGTTAGACATGAGAAATGCAGGGTAGGGGAATGGGTCTGGGTGGGAAGCTCTTTGGAGGGGTGGTGTGTACTTGTTGGGCTGAATGGTCTGTTTCCACACTGTAGGGAGTCTATGAACCTTGTCTCCAGAAAGACTGTGCTTTTACCATTCCAACTATTACTTTCATGAACTGCTGCATCTGTGGCAGCTGACTGGTAATGATGAGATCAAGTATGTGGTCTCTCTTATTGGTTCCCTCACCACCTGCCACAAGACCCAGTCAAGCAACTATGCCCTTTAGGATTTGTGCAGTTCAGTCAGCAGCAGTGCTGCCAATCCACTCTTGGTGACAGACATTGAAATCCCCACACAAAGTAACACTCTGCACCCTTCCCACCCTCAGCACTTCCTCCAAGAGACATTCAACATGCAGAGGTGCTGATTCAGCAGCCAAGAGTGGATAAGTGGGGGCTATGCTACATGGTAATCAGCAGGAGGTTTCCTTTGTCCCTGTTTGATCTGTTGCCAACAGACTTCATCAGGTCTGGAATCAATGTTGAGAACTTCCTTCCACTGTATACCACAGCGTAGCCTCTGTTGAGACTGTCCTGCCAATGGGACAGAATTAAAGATCTTAATTGGAGTAAGGCAAATTTTAAGGGTATGAAACAAGAACTTTCAAAGTTGATTGGTGTAGAATGTTCGCGGGTAAAGGGATGACTGACAAATGGGAGACCTTCAAAAGTATGCTACCTAGAATTCAGAGGCATTATGTTCCTGTTAGAGTGAAAGGCAAAGCTAGTAAAATTAGGGAACAATGGATGAATAAAGATATTAAGGTTCTAGTCAAGAATAAAAAAAATTATACATTACATACAGACAACTGGGATCAAACGAATCTCTTGAAAAGTATAAAGTGCAGGGGCATTCTTAAGAAGGAAATCAAGAGGGCAAAGAGGGGATATGAGATAGCCTTGGCAGATACGATTAAAGATAATCCAAAAAGATTCTACAAATACATCAACAGCAAGACAGCAACTACAGAGAGAGTAGGATTCCTTAAAGATCAATGAGGTCATCTTTGTGTTGAATACTTTGTACTGGATTTTACCGTTGAGAAAGAAGTGGAGACTGGAGAACTCAGGGAAATAAACACTGATGTTCTGAAAACAGTTCATATTACAGAAGAGGAAGTGCTGGAGGTCTTGGAAAACATAAGGATAAATAAATCTCCTGGACCTCTATCCCAGGACATTGTGGGGACTGAGGGAGGAAATATTTGTATCATCTATAAGCACAGGTGTGGTAATGGAGGACGGGGGTGGGGAGGGGGGGGGTGGGGGGAGGGAGGTGTGCAGGTGGCAGTGCTGCTGGCTAATGTTGTGCCATTCTTTAAGAAAGGCTGCAAGGAGAAGCCTGGAAGGTATAGACCCGTGAGTTTGACATCAATGGTGGGTAAGTTAGTAGATGTGATTCAGAAAGATAGGATTTACATTCATTTGGAGAGGCAAGGATTGATTAGGGATAGACAGCATGTTTTTGTACAAGGAAAACCATGCCTCACAAACTTGATTGAGTTTTTTTTAATGAAGTAACCAAAAAGAATGATGTACAGAGAGCAGTAAAGAGAAAGAACAAAAAACAGAGAAAATTACAGCACAGGGACAGGCCCACAGGCCCTTCAGCCCTCCAAGCCTGCACCGACATGCTGCCCATCACAACTAAAACCTCCTATGCTTCCAAGCACCTCTATTCCCATCTATTGATGTATTTGTCAATACACCCTTTAAATGTCACTATCGTATCTGCTTCCACTACCTCCCCCGGCAGCAAGTTGCAGGTATGTACCACCCTCTGTGTGAAAAACTTGCCTCAGACATCACCTTTAAACCTTGCCCCTTGCACCTTAAACCTATGGCCCCCTGGTAACTGACTATTCCACCCTGGGAAAAAGCTTGACTGTCCACTCTGCCCATGCCCTTCATAATCTTGTAGACCTCTGTCAGGTCACCCCTCAACCTCCATCATTCCGGTGAGAACAACCCAACTTTCTCAACTTCTCCTCATAGCTAATGCCCTCCTTACCCGGCAAAATCCTGGTACCCTCTCCAAAGCCACCACATCGTTCTGGTAGTGTGACAACCAGAATTGAACACGATATTCCAAATGCGGCCTAACTAAGGTTCTATAAAGCTGCAACATTACCTGCCAATTTTTAGACTCAATGCCCCAGTGATGAAGGCAGGCATGCCATATGCCTTGTTGACTACCTTCTCCACTTGCGTTGCCACTTTCAGTGACCTGTGTACATGTACACCCAGACTCCTCTGCCTATCTGTACTCTTAAAGGTTCTGCCACTTACTGTATATTTTCCACCTGGATTAGATATTCGGAAAAAAAAACTCTCATTTTTCCAGATTAAACTCCATCTCCATCCCTCTGTCCAAGTCACCAACCAATCTATACCCTGCTGTATCCTTTGATGGTCCTCATCACTATCCGCAATTCCACCAACCTTTGTGTCATCCGCAAACTTACTAATCAGACCAGCTACATTTTCCTCCAAATCATGTATATATCTTACAAATAGCAAAGGTCCCAACACTGATCCCTGAGGAACTCCACTAGTCACAGCCCTCCGTACAGAAACACACCCTTCCACTGCTACCCTCTGTCTTCTGTGATCGAGCCAGTCTTTTATCCATCTTGTAAGCTCACCTTTGACCCCGTGTAACATTACCTTCTCTATCAGCCAGCCATGAGGGACCTTGTCAAAGGCCTTGTCCATGTAGACAACATCCACTGCCCCTACCCTCATCAAGCATCTTCGTCACTTCCTCAAAAATCTCAACGAAGTTATTGAAACATGACGTCCCCTTCACAAAACCATGTTGCCTCTTGCTCATTTGCCCACTTATTTCCAAGTGGGAATAAAACCTGTCCTGAAGAATCCTCTCCAGTAATTTCCCTACAACTGACATAAGGCTCACTGGCCTGCAATTCGCTGGATTATCCTTGCCACCCTTCTTAAACAAAGGAACAACACTGGCTATTCTCCAATCCTCTGGGACTTCCCCTATAGCCAGTGAGGATACAATAATTTCCCTCAAGGCCCCAGCAAATTCCTCCCTTGCCTCTTAATATTCTAGGGTATATCCCATCAGGCCCCTAATGTCTACCTTAATGTTTTTCAAGATTCCCAATACCTCCTCACTTTTGATCTCAACACGACCCAAACTATCTACACACCCTTCCCCAGACTCATCATCCACCAAGTCCTTCTCTATAGTAAATAGTGATGCAAAGTATTCAATTAATACCTCGCCCATTTCCTCTAGCTCCACACATAAATTCTCTTCCTTGTCCTTGAGTAGGCCAACCCTCTCCCTGGCTACCCTCTTGCTCTTTGTATATGCATAAAAAGCCTTGGGATTTTCCTTAATCCTTTGTTTTTTTTTTATACAGACGTTGTTTACTTGGACTTTTTAGTAAAGCCTTCGACAAGGGTCCACATGGTAGACTAATTAGTGAAGTTAGACCACATGAGATTCAGGAAGAACTTGTCAATTGGATTCAAAAGTGGCCTTATGGTAGAAGGCTGAGAGTGGTGGTGGAGGAGTTCAAAACTAGGGAGCACACTTTTAAGGTGAGAGGAGAAAGATTTAAAAAAGACATATGTGGCAATTTATTTAGACAGAGACTGGCTTGTGTGTGGAATGAACTGCCAGAGAAAGTAGTAGATGCAGGTACAGTTACAATGTTTAAAAGATATTTGGATAAGTACATGATAAGGAAAGGTTTGGAGGGATGAGGGCCAAGTGCAGGCAGGTGAGACTAGTTTAGTTTGGGAACATGATTGACGCAGACTGGTTGGACTGAAGGGTCTGTTTCCATCCTGTATGACTCTTGACTCTATAACATACTCAGCAATGGTGATACTGTTATTTGGGATATTGTAAGATATGATAATGTGAGTATGACATAGTTTGTTTGAGAATTCTCCCAATTTTAGTTTATCTCCAGATATTGACAAAGAAGACTTTGCATGGTCGACAGTGTTGGGTTTGATGTTGTTGTTTCTAAAGCCTATGTTGCCAATCTCACTTCAGTGCTTTTTTGAGACTT
Organism: Ginglymostoma cirratum; assembly: GCA_024137785.1. Lineage (NCBI taxonomy): Eukaryota > Metazoa > Chordata > Chondrichthyes > Orectolobiformes > Ginglymostomatidae > Ginglymostoma > Ginglymostoma cirratum. The sequence continues at coordinate 75,134,275 of JAHRHZ010000283.1, forward strand.
TCAAACAGTTGATAAAATTGGATGGCTTGCTAGGCCATTTCAGAGGGTCATTAAGAGTCAATCACATTCCTGTGGGTCTGGTGTCAGGCAACTTTTTTCCTTCTCTACAGGATGGGTTATTACAGCAATTGACAATGGCATAATGGTCATCAATTCAATTCAAATTCCATCATTTGCTGTGATGAGATTTAATCCCAGGTAATCGTAATATTACCTACATCTCTGGATTACAAATAAAAACAGAAACTGCTGGAGAAACTCAGCAGATCTGGCAGCATCTGTGGAGAGAAAGCAGAGTTAACATTTTGATTTCAGTGGCTCTTCTTCAGAACACTTCTGGAGGGTCATTAGGCTCAACTTACACAAAAACACATTCAGAGCTGCAAATGGTGCAGCTCACGTTAATATGAAAACAATACTCTACATCAGATGAAGCATTTCCTTACGAATGGGTATTTTGCATCCTGCTTCATGAGAGGATAAACTTTACATCAGAGGAGAGAAGGGAGTACAAAAATTGGATAGCATCAAATAGTTTTAAAAAGCAGGTGCTAATTAGAGTGGATTATACAAAATTAATTTATCAACGAGTCCAGAATGAGGGATGGGGAAGTTAGGATTGCGATAGCATAAATTTTGAACTCAATCACTCAGTCTTCTTTGAATATTGTAGGCTGGTGAATTGTAAATGCACTCGCCTGCTTAAAAGGGTGAGGGATTATCTTAGCCCTACAAAACAATCTACAAGGAATCTGCAGTATCTACACAGCACAAGTCAGGAGTTTGATGGAATATTCTCCTCACGTCTAGATGGGTGCAATTCATCGGAACTACAATGTTGTGACCATTACGGAGACTTGGATAACACAGTGGCAGGAATAGTTGTTGGATGTTCCGGGGTATAGATGTTTCAAAAGAAATAGGGAAGGAGGTAAAAGAGGTGGGGAAGTGGCATTGCTAATCAGGGGTGGTATCACAACTGAGAAAGAGAGGTCGTGGAGGAGGGTTTGTCAACTGAGTCAGTATCGGTGGAAGTCAGAAGCAGGAAAGGTTCAGTCACGTTATTGGGAGTTTTCTATAGACCCCCCCCCCCCCACCCACCCCACCACCACCTCAATAGCAACAGAGACACTGAGAAACAGATTGGGAGACAGATTGTGGAAAGATGAAGAAGTAATAGGGTTGTTGTCATAGGTGACTTCAACTTCCCAAATATAGACTGGAACCTCCCAAGTGCAAATAGTTTGGATGCAGAAGATTTTGTCAGGTGTGTCCAGGAAGGATTTCTGACTCAATAGGCAGATAGGCTGACGAGACGGGAGGCCATATTGGATTTGGTGTTTGGCAACGAACCAGGCCAGATGTCAGATCTCTCGGTGATAGTGATCACAACTCCCTGAACTTTACTAAAGTCATGGAGAGGGGTAGGAGCAGACTGTATGGGAAAGTATTAAATTGGGGGAGGAGGAATTACAATGCTATTAGGCAAGAACTACGGAGCATAAATTGGGATTAGATGTTCTCAGGGAAATGTATGACAGAAATGTGGAGGTTGTTTAGGCAGCAGTTGCTACGAGTACTGGATAGCTTTGTCCCACGGAGGCATGGAAAGGATGGTAAGGTGAAGGATGACAAGACATGTGAAACATCTAGTCAAGAGGAAGAAGGAAGCTTAATAAAGGTTGAGGAAGCAAGGATTGGATAGGGCTCTAGAGGATTACAAGGTAGCCAGGAAAGAACTAAAGAATGGACTTAGGAGAGCTCGAAGGGGGTCTGAAAAAGCCTTGATGGGTAGGATCAAGGAAAACCCCAAAGCGTTCTATGCTTATGTGAGCAACAAGAGGATAGCCAGAGTGAGGGTAGGGCCAATCAGGGATAGTGGAGGGAACTTGTGCACGGAGTCAGAGGAGGTAGGGGAGTTCGCTAACGAATACTTTGCTTCAGTATTCACCACTGAGAGGGACCTTGACGTTTGTGAGGTCAGATATGCTCAAACGGGTTGATGTAGGAAGGAGGATGTGCTAGAAAGTTTGAAAAACATGAGGATAGATAAGTCCCCTGAGCCAGACAGGATATACCCAAGGTTCCTATGGGAAGCGAGGGAAAAGACTGCTGCCCCTTTGGTGATGATCTTTGCATCCTCACTATCCACTGGAGTAGTACCAGATTATTGGAGTGTGGCAAATGTCATTCCCTTGTTCAAGAAAGGGAATAGGGATAATCCTGGGAATTACAGACCAGTCAGTCTTACTTCTGTGGTGGGCAAATTATTGGAGAGGATTCTGAGAGATAGTATTTGAGTATTTGGAAAAGCACAGTATGATTAGAAATAGTCAGCATGGCTTTGTGAGGGGCAGGTCATGCCTCACAGGCCTTATTGAATTCTTCGAGGATGTGACAAAACATTGATGAAGGCAGAGCAGTGGATGTGGTGTATATGGATTTTAGCAAGACATTTAATAAGGTTCCCCATGGTAGGCTCATTCAGAAAGTAAGGAGGCACGGGATTCAGGGAAATTTGGCTGTCTGGATACAAAACTAGCTGTCCAATAGAAGGCAGAGGGTGGTAGTAGATGGAAAGTATTCAGCCTAGAGCTCGGTGACCAGCGGTGTTCTGCAGGGATCTGTTCAGGGAACTCTGCTCTTTGTGATCTTTATAAATGACTTGGATGAGGAAGTGGAAGGGTGGGTTAGTAAGTTTGCCAATGACACAAAGGTTGGTGGAGTTGTAGATAGCATAGAGGGCTGTTGTAGGTTGTAACGGGACATTGACAGGATGCAGAGCTGGGCAAAGAAGTGGCTGATGGAATTCAACCCAGAAAAGTGTGGTGATTCATTCTGGAAGGTTGAATTTGAATGCAGAATACAGGGTTAATGGCAGGATTCTTGGCAGTGTGGAGGAACAGAGGGATCTTGGAATCCACGCCCATAGATCCCTCAAAGTTGCAACCCAACTTGATAGAGTTGTAAAGAAGGTGTATGGTGTGTTGGCTTTCATTGGCAGAGCAATTGAGTTAAGAGCCGTGAGGTTATACTACAGCTCTATAAAACTCTGGTTAGACCACACTTGGAATATTGTGTTCAGTTCTGGTCACCTCATTTTAGGAAGGATGTGGAAGCTTTAGAGAGGGTACAGAGGAGATTTACCAGGATGCTGCCTGGACAGGAGGGCAGGTCTTATGAGGAAAGGTTGAGGAAGCTAGGACTTTTTTCATTGGAGCGAAGAAGGATGAGAGGTGACTTGATAGAGGTATACAAGATGATGAGGCATAGCTAGAGTGGACAGCCAGAGTCTTCTTCCCAGAGTGGAAATGACTATTACGAGGGGGCATAATTTTAAGGTGATTGGAGGAAGGTATAAGGGAGATGTCAGGGGTAGGTTCTTTCCACAGAGTGGTGGGCGTGTGGAATGCGCTGCCGGCAGTGGTAGTGGAGTCAGATACTTTAGAGACTTTTAAGTGACTCTTGGATAGGCACATGGAGGATAGTAAAATGTAGGGTATGCAGGGTAGATTGATCTTAGTAGGATAATAGGTCGGTACAACATTGTGGGCTGAATGGCCTGTCCTGTTCTATTTTTTATTTCAAAAACACTCATACATTTTTACATCATCCAGGTCAAAGCAGCCCACTTGACTGGCAGCCCAACCACCACCTTCAATATCCATTCCCTTCATCAATTACACACAGTGGCAGTAGCACGTATCTCCCACAAGACGTTTCTCCAATAATTTTCCAAGAGTCCTTCAACAGCACCTTCCAAAGCTGCGACCACTACCACTTAGAAGGATAAGTATAGCAGATGCATGGAAACTCCACCTGCGAGCTCCCCTCCAAACCACACACATTTCTGACTTGGAGCTAGAATGTCATTTCTCCACAGTTGCTGGATCAAACTTCTGGAAGTCCTTTCTGAACAGTACTGTGGGTGTTTCACATCACATGGATTGCAACAGTTCAAGAACCACCAGCCTTTCCAGGGCAATTAGGAACGGGCAAAAAATGCTGGCCTAATGATGTTGACATCCCATGAACCAATAACAAAAAAAAAGTCTAGTCTCTGTGTTGAGAAAGTTACTAAATACCACTGGCAAAGACAAAAGCAATTCTCAACTGGAAATGCACAAGTTAATAATGGGCAGTCACCATGACTATGTTAATGACATACCATATTTGTCTAACCTGATTGAGTTCTTTGAAGGGTTGATGATGGCATTGCAGTAAATTTTCAATTTAGTCCCAAACCCCAGCTTCTTCCACATTACCCTGTAAATTAGTTCTCTGTTACTTCATCAAAGAATTCAATCAAGTTACTCAAACATGTTTTGCCATTAACAAATCCATGCCCTTACTTTTCTGATGCTTGAAGACTTCTAGAGTACTCTAAATGTAACAGCAAATACTGAAAATAGAAAGCCAGTTTTGCATCAAGTGTACCACAGTCAGTTTAGTTATTATTTAAGACCCCGAGAAACCAGTTCAGATGAAACCTATTTTAAGAGGACACTCAATCAGTACGCCTTTTTGCAGATCAAACCTTTGCAAAAGACATCGTACAGAATGAAAATTTCTTGTTGTACTCTACTGCTGTCCACTAGGTTGAAACAGAGAATGGTGATGACATAATCAGGGAATCGACTTTAGTGGAGTTAAGCAACCAGCAGTGAGGGCACTGAGTCAATGCCAATCGTTAGTTGCTAACCTTGAGGCACATCATCTATCATGTCATTCAACCAGTGCATATTAATTCACATTCCTTATTCTCCTAAGTCCAGCAGCTCCTTTGTTCACAGAGGCTCAATAGGAACTCAAAGTAAAGCAACCTTTACTTCTGCGATGCACTTTTTTTTTATAAAAGTAAAAACAAGGCTATATTTTCAAACAAACAGTGTTTGCACCTTTTTACTTAAAGTTTTACCAAAATGTACATGTAGCAAAGACTATTTGATGCCACCCATTTTCAAATTAGAGAAAGCTCTATATCAGGAAATTGGTCACATTCATTTTGAGTATAGATGTTGTGCCTATTAGTCAGCCATCATGGCTGGAAAAATCCACAAAGGTCAACTTTGTTGTGATCAAGAAATTTCAATTTTTCAAACAGAAACTGGGTAACAATTTAGTAAGAAAGTCTTAAAAGCTTTCGTACTATCAGTACAATAAGTTTAATTTATCTACAGGGATCACACTCTCTCTTCACCTCTATAAAGCTGTTGTGTTACAGAGTCATAGGATCATACAGCACAGAAGGATATATTGACATCATTATGCCTATGTTGGCCCAACAAGAGTTTATCTATTCCCCTTACCAGTGTAATTCTTCTCTATTCAAGCACTTCTCCAGTCCCTTTGGAAGCTGTTAGTGAATCCACTTGTATCATCCTTTTACATAAGAACAGAAGAAATAGGAGCAGGAGTAGGCCCCTCGAGTCTGCTCCACCGTTCAATAACATCATGGCTGATCTTTTCATGGACTCATCTCCACTTAGCCCCTTGCTCGCCATAACCCTTAACTCCTTTACAGCTCAAACATCTATCTTTGCCATAAAAACATTCAATGAGGTAGCCTCAACTAGGCAGGGAGTTCCACAGATTCACAACCTTTGGATGAAGAAGTTCCTCCTCAGCTCAGTCGTAATTTTGCCTCGCCTTATTTTGAGGCTATGCCCCGTAGTTTTAGTTCCACTGCCAGTGGAAACAACCTCCCTGCTTCAACCTATCTATTCCCTTCATAATTTTGTATGTTTTTATAAGAGACCTCCTCAAACCTCTAAATTCCAATGAGTATAATCCCAGTCTACTCAATGTCTCCTCATAAGCCAACTCCCTCAACTCCAGAATCAACCTAGTGACACTCCTCTGCACCCCCTTCAGTGCTTGTATACCCTTTCTCAAGTAAGGAGACCAAAACTGTACACAGTACTCCAGATGTGGCCTCACCCTATACGGCTGCAGCATAATCTCCCTGTTTTCATACTCCATCCCTCGAGCAATGAAGGGCAATATTCCATTTGCCTTCTTAATTACCTGCTGCATCTGCAAACCAACTTTTTGTGATTCATCTGACTGCCTCAGAAGGCTGTGGAGGACATGTCATTGAGTATATTTAAGACAGAGATATATAGTTTCTTGATTGTCAAGGGGATCAGGGGTTACAGGGAGAAAGCAGGAGAATGGGGTTGAGAATCAACCATGATGAAGCAGACTCGATGGGCTCATTGGCCTAATTTCTGCTCCTATGTCTGATGGTCTTATGCGCACGGACACACAGGTCGCTCAGCACATCAGCATGCTGTAATTTTTCACCAGCTTGCTGTGTAAAATAAAATAAATTGCCGTCTCTATCTGGTTCTTTTGCCAATTATGTTCTATGATGCAACGTTGCCCAAGGAGGTGCAAATTGTTCTTCCAAACTCACCAACAAACTGACAGGTATCCAAGCTAATGGCCGAGACTGTTACAAAGTTAGTCACCTGAAATGAGAGACAATGGATTGATCTACACCGCAGAGTTGTGCTAATATGGAAGCATGATTCAACAGTTTTGAGATAGCAGCCATTTTAAGTTTAGATCTGTAATGGCCAAACTGTGAGCAACCATCTTGTGGAGAGACCAGGAGGAAAACATCTGGAAGCAGCCAACAATGAGCTTCTAAACAGTGTGACTTGAGGAAGGTATTCAGGACTGTTGTACTGAACCAGGTTACTCTACAGAGCTGTATAAGTGAAAAAAAAAAGCCCTAACCCATTTACATTTTGTGCATCTATGGGAAAAATCTCCAAATACTTGTCCACAGAAACTGAATTCTGACTTCAAGTTTTCAACCTCTCCATTTGGAAAGAGGCCCTTGAAGCAAGCCAGGTCTGCAACAAAAATGAACTCATTTTTTAATCTCCATACTGCATGAAATGGGAGATTTAATAAATTATACTTTTTAGAGGAAGAATAGAAATACTAAATAAGACCATACCATTTTATGATAGGCATAGCATGGAGCCATATAAGCAGAGCAATTGTTTTCTCTCTTTCTCTAGAAATACACATAAACATTCTGTGGTAACATTGGCGTCTCTCTATTCAGGTTTCCATGTTGCCATTCCTAAATCAGCAGAATGCTGGGGTGTGTGCCTCAGATGATAAATAAAATGTAAATAAAATCACCACTGCCAAAATAAATACAAGTAAAACTGGGAGGAATGGTCCAAGGAAGAAAGTGAGACATAAAAGGCCTCTGACCTATTTTGCTGCCCAAAAAAATGTCAAAATTCTCCCTCTAGGTATTTAGAACTTGACTGCACAGAATGTTTTTGAAATATGAAAGCATTTAATCCCATGTGAAGTCACAAAATATTTTACTTCCATTGAATACACAAAGCCACTTAAGTCATATTGGATAGGAGAAAACCACTGTCTTTTTGATTTAAATGCATAAGTTAATGTAATTACTACAAAACCATTAGTAAATCAGAAATGCTTTGCTTGAAGAGACTTCGGATAGCATCAATTATCATAAAGTGATGGCTTAACGGCCCGGGAGCAACTACACATTTGCAAATGATTAACAGCAGCCAAATTTAATGGAGACACCTATCTCCTTCCTTGGGAACATACAATCCACTTACCTATACAAGAAGAACAGCAAGGACAAGCAAATGACCCTCAACATGATTTAAACTAAAAGGCTGACCTAGAGTTTGGTGATGGAGAGGAAGGAGGTGAACAAAGTGGTTGTAATGAGGTCAACCAGGTGGAACTCATAGAATATGAGTTCCTTGATGGGGGCTGTAAATTTGGTCCAATCAGGGAGCCCTGGCTGACATATAAGAACAGGAGTGTCAGACATCCTGTTCACTCTGACAGCTGGATCAATGTCAATAACTCTCCATGTGTAAATAAAGCATGTTGGTGACAGGGTACCAGCCTCTGTAGAGTTATTTCATCTTCAGTAACTGTGCATTCATTAGAAAAGTTCAAATGAATAATGGATAGAGGGCAAACTACCCGCTCCAGTATCTTAACAAGTTCTCTTGAGACAGAAGAGCAGTCCTAGTTATGTGATATAACAGGGTGTTGAGCTGGATGAACACAGCAGGCCAAGCAGCATCAGAGGAGCAGAAAGGCTGACGTTTTGGGCCTAGACCCTTCTTCAGAAGTGGGGATGGGGAAGGGGGTTCTGAAATAAATAGGGAGAGAGGGGGAGGCGGATAGAAGATGGATAGAGGAGAAAGGCAGGTCAAAGAGGCGGGGATGGAGCCAGTAAAGGTGAGTGTAGGTGGGGAGTTAGGGAGCAGATAGGTCAGTCCAGGGAGGACGGACAGGTCAAGGGGGCGGGATGAGGTTAGTTGGTAGGAGATGGGGCGAGGCTTGAGGTGGGAGGAGGGGATAGGTGAGAGGATGGACAGGTTAGGGAGGCGGGGACAAGCGGGACTGTCCTGGCTGCGGTCCTTGAAGAACGAGGACATGTGAGATGTACGGGAGTGGAATGCCTCATCCTGGGAGCAGATGCGGCGGAGGCGAAGAAATTGGGAATAGGAGATGGCATTTTTGCAGGAAGGTGGGTGGGAGGAAATGTTTTCTAGGTAGCTGTGGGAGTTGGTGGGCTTGAAATGGATGTTGGTTGCCAGAGATGGATACAGAGAGGTTCAGGAAGGAGAGAGAGGTATCAGAGATGGTCAAGGTGAACTTAAGGTTGGGGTGGAAGGTGTTGGTGAAGTGGATGAACTGTTCGAGCTCCTCGTCAGAGCACGAGGCAGCGCCGATACAGTCATCAATGTAATGGAGGAAGTTTAGGGCCAGTGTAGCTACGGAAAAGAGATTGTTCCACGTAAGCCCCCCCCTACAAAGAGTCCTAGTTATGTGGCAGTTCCTATTAGGCACTTTCTTCAGAAGGACGCTGTACCAGGAAAGATGGAAGAGTCCCCTAACACTTTGGCTAGAGAGCAGGATGTTGCCTCCACAAGCTACTGAGGTCAACTTGCTCTATGTCAATTGCCCCTTCATTCTCTGGTATGAGCAAACCCTTAGATATCATTGGCTTCTTTCCTATTCAGCCAATTCAACTGTTGTTTCTTAATAAATTAACTAAAAATTACTCATCCAAGATAAGCAGTTGATTACTTGTAACCATGGTTCCTGAATCCAAAATCTTGCAGTTACCTTAAACCTTACATTAAACTTTTGAATCTATATTTGTATAGCAAATAATGTTATCATGCTTTATTTAAATAACTTGCAGCAATAGGTTCGTACTAAACTAAGCATTCATCTTATTTAAAACATAAAGCTGTGCTATTGTTTCAGAGATAGTAGGAACTACAGATGCTGGAGAATCTGAGACAACAAGTTGTAGAGCTGGATGAACACAGCAGGCCAAGCAGCATCATAGGAGCCGGAAGGCTGACGTTTCAGGCCTAGACCCTGCTATTGGTTGTTTAATGATAAAACACTCAAAAAATAAAACCAGTTACAAATAAGCTTAAACAAATTTGTAATTGACAGACCACTTGAAAGATACACCTGGTATGACTGTGACAACAGCTTCCTGGCTTTTGTATTCCATATGTCTATCTATAGTGCTAGATCGTGACCAAAAGGGCATGAAATTACTAAAATTAAGGCCATCTACAAGTGAAGTGGATGTTAAGTATTCACCAAATGACATGTTCTGAGATCAAATACATGATAGCATGTGGAAAGATAACTCACTGAGAATCACATCACAGGTACTTTATTTTCTTGCCAGTAATAAACTATAATGATTTCCCAAGTTATTTTCTTTCAAACGCAAGAAGAGACATTTCAGTCAGTTCACATAGGCAGTTTCCAGCCAACAAAAGTAAACAGTGTGTTAAAAACAAGGTGGAATTCAGATAAAAGATATCAAAGTTTAATAAATAAATCCAAAATTAGTTCTAGTCTGAAAATTGTTTGTGTTGAATGTGTGTGTGAGAACAAGAGAGGGGAGCGAGAGAGCAGAGGATAGTGGAAAAGTGTGGGGGTTAGCAGTGTTGATGGAGTTCTTCTACCTTCCTGGAATTATTTTACCACTGGGTAGAACTGAATTGAAGTCTCTGTGACAAAACTCATTTATGTTGCAAATAACAAAAGACAGATCTGGTTTTTGGACTCACGGATGTACGAATTAGGAGCAGAAGTAGGTCATTCAGACCTCAAGAGCCCGTTAGGAAGATCATGGCTGATTTATTTCTGTTTCAAATTCCACATTTTCATCCATCCTTGATAACTACTGATTCCGTTGTCTAAGAGTCTACCTACCTCTGCCTTAATAATATTCAATGTCCCAACTCTCAATCCTTTCTGAGTTCCAAAGTCTCACAATCCTCTGAGGAAAAAAAAACCCTCATCTCTGTCCTAGAGAGAGACAATAAGTTCAACAAAATGAAGAAAGAATCTCAATATGGAGAAATGAGGAGCTGGTAAGATGCCAAAATAGATCAAGTGCGTATGGAATGTGGAGATAGACAAAGAAAAAAATTGTTTCTGCACACCCTCGGGATATTTCCATGCTTTTCACAGCTAATTACATATTTTTTGAAGTGCAACCGCTGTTGTTAGGTAGACTAATGCAGTAGTTAATTTACACACAAGGTGGTTTCACAAACACCAATTAGATAAATGAACAGTTGTTCTGGGAGGTTTTGAAGTAAAGATAAGTATTTGTCAGCACACTGGGAGAACTCCTCTGATGTTCAAAAATAATGTGATGGAATTCTTTGCATCAACCTGATCTTGCAACCGAGCTTCAATTTAACTTCTCATTAAAAAAGGTAATATTTGCAACAGTGCAACACTCTCAGCGCTCCTTCAGGGCCAAGAGCAATGTGACAGTATCAAAGAATTGAAAGGTGGATGCAAACATTTTTACTAAGTGTGAGCTGACAAAAGTTCATTTTCTTCAACACCTCGAAGTTGCTGAGGAGGTTAAATGTCCCTACCAAGTTGAGAAACTTAACTCACATTTGCCAGGACCTTTAACAAATTGCAATGTATGTACATTTGCCACACTCCTGTCTGTTAGCCAGGATGAAAAAATAGGAGCAGGAGTAGGCCATTCAACCTTTCAAGCCTGCTCTGCTATTCAATATGGTCATGGCTGATTATTCAACTCAGTATTCTATTCCCACTTATCCCACTCTATTCCCCAATATCCTTTGATCCTTTTAGCCGCAAGAACTAAATCTTTCTTGAAAACATTCACATTACCATGGAAAGGTGACCATCATCATCAAAGACCCCTCCCACCCCAATAAATACTTGCTTAAGATACAGAAGCTTAAACATACATAACCACTGTTATTAGACTGCTGAATGGACCTCTCTAATTTCAAATCTATTGCTGATCTTGCTTTTGTGCACCTCCTGTACATTGTATGCCTCGCTCTGTCTAAACATCTTATTGATCTGTATGTCCTTGTATGTTATGATCTGCCTTTACTGCTCACAAAACAAAACATTTCACCGTACTTAGGTACATGTGACAACAATCAATCAAATGAATGACTTGGCCTCAACTGCTTTCTTTGGCAGAGAATTCCACAGGTTCACCACTCTGTGGGTGAAGAAATTTCTTATCTCCAGCTTAAATAGTCTACCCTGTATCCTTAGACTGTGACCCCTAATTCTGGACTTCCCAGTCATCGGGAATATGCTTTCTGAATTCTCCCTGTCCAGACCTGTTAGAAGTTTTTGGATTTCTGTGAGATCCCCTCATTCTTCTAAACTTGAGTGAATATCAGTCCTATCTGATCCAGTCTCACTTCATAAATCCGTCCTGCCACCTCAGGAGTCAGTCTGGCACTCTTTCCATTGCCATAAAATCCATCTCAAATAAGGTCAAAACTGCAAACAACACTCCAAGTGTGGTCTCACCAAGGCCCTGTACAATTGCAGCAAGACATCCCTGCTCTGTACTCGAATCCTCATGCCATGAAGGCTACCATTCGCCTTCATCACCGCCTGCTGCACCTGGAGTCACATGTAGGCCAAACCAGTATTCCTTCCCTGAAGGATTTTAGTGAACCAGATGAGTTTTTACGACAATCGACTCACGGTCATCATTAGATTACTAATTCCAGATATTTATTGAATTCAAATTCCACCATCTGCCTTGGCAGGATTTGAACCCAGAACGTTATCTGGATCTCTGGACAGTAGAACGACAACATCACTAGGCCATTGCCTCCCCGTGACTGGTATACAAGGAAACTCAGCTCTCATCATACCAGCCACAGGTGTGTGTTGGAAGGGTTAGCCGATTGATGCTCAACTCGTTTGATTCCATTAAGAACACACCCTCCTTGGTCACCCACCTGAGCTTCAGGTTCAGAGCTATCCACTGCAGAACAAGACATCCTAACTGGGTAAATAGTGAATACCCTCTATGCTCTAATTTTGATCATTCGCCCTTAACTAATCCTTCATCCAAAGTCCTGAATAAAAGCAAAAACCAAACAAATTTCACGGTATGGTCAATGTAGATTGATGCAGACCTAGATTTGGATAGCAATACAAATTAATACTTTATTTAATACATTATGTTTTAATTTATTAAGGTTAGAAGGTGGCTTTTGCTCTTTCTCTGTTTAACCTGTTAATGAAACTGGGAAAGCATCAGGCAAGTTGACAACACCATTGAGTGGATCGTGGGCACTAAAGATGGGATTATCAGAGAAACTTATCTGTAACATCAATACCTCCATACTGTCTAAGAAGTTTGACAAAACAATTTATATTTCAGCCTGTAGTTCATACAAATCCACGGTGATCCTGAGTGAAATTGTGCCCTTAAGCACAACTACTGGAAAAGCAACCTACTTCACTATCTGTCAAGGACATTACAGTTTTAACAATCAAGACATTTACAGCAGACAATTTATCAGTCCAAACTGTAACTTGCTAATTTAATCTCTGTAAATAAATCTAGTTCATTTATGCAGAATCCAAACACTCTTGGACCAGCTGGAATCCCCTCTCCCCTTGGACAGCAGTACGGTTAAATAAACATTCCAAGATTGAAAATATCCAAAAGGAGTTCAAATCTTTTTTTCATTCATTCAGAGGAGATGAGTGACACTGACAAGACCAGTGATCATTATGTATTCCTGAAACAAAACAGAAGTTGCTGGAAAATCTCAGCAGGTCTGATAGCATCTGTGGAGAGAAATCAGAGTAAATGTTTCAAGTCCGGTGACCCCTCCCCGGAATATCTGAGGAAGGGTCACCGGACCCAAAACATTTACTCTGATTTCTCTCCACAGATGCTGCCAGACTGGCTGAGCTTTTTCAGCAACTTCTGTTTTTGTTTCTGATTGACAGCAACCGCAGTCCATACAGTTTTTTATTATATATTCCAAATTGCCCTTGAAAAGGTTGTAGTGAATCACCTTCTTAATCTGCTGCAGTGCATGTAAAGTAAAGGCAAGGTCGCTATAGTCTTACTAGCCCATAGGGTTGCTCTCTCATTAAAGGGAGACGACTAGCGATGGTTGAACCCGAGGGTCACCACACCTTAGGTGAGGGAAAAGAGGTTGAGAGGAGAGGCCTTCATGGTAGCCTTAGCCTTTGTGTGAACTGAACCCACTCTGTTGGCATCACTCTACACTGCATACCAATACACCAACAGCGTTGCTCAGGTGGAATTCCAGGACTTTGACTTCACAACAACGAAGAAGCAGCAATGTATTTCTAACTCATAATGGCTTGGCTTGAAGATGGTGGAATACTTTGGTACAAAATACAAGGAAAGACAATATGAAATAAAGGGTACCATTCTAAATGGTGTGCACAAGCAGAAAGACCTAGGTGTATATGTATAAGTCATTACGGATGACAGGGCAGGTAGAGCGAGAAATCAATAAAGCTTATAGTTATGGGCATCACTACAAGGGGCAGGAAGTTACGCTGAACTTAAACAGATATTTACTGTCCACAGTTGGAGAATTATCTACAGTTTTGACTACCACACTTTAGGAAGGATGTGAAAGGTACTGGATAGAGTGATGAAGCAGTTTAAGAAATTGGTTTTACAAATGAGAAACTTCAGGTATAAGGATTGATTGGGAAGTTGGGACTCTCTTCTTTGGGGAAGACAAGGCCACAGGAGATCCGATAGGTCTTTCAAAATCATGGGGTTTGTGGGTCTGGACAAAGAAAATAGGGAGAAACTGTTCCAGCTTGTAACGGGATCAAAAACCATAGGACATATTTTAAGGCGTTTTGCAAACTAAGCAAATATGAAGTGAGAGAAAATCTTTTCCACACGGCAAGTAGTTAGGGTCTGAAAAGCACTACCTGGATGTGTGATAACAAGGTGTAGAGCTGGATGAACACAGCAGGCCAAGCAGCATCAGAGGAGCAGGAAAGCTGATGTTTCGGGCCTAGACCCTTCGGCCTGGAAGTGTGGTGGAGACAGGCTAAATTCAGACATTTAAGAGGTCGTTAAATGATTGTTTAAATATAGAATCGATGTGCAGGGTTACAGGGAAGAGACAGGAGATCGGCACAAAGCCAAAATGCTCAGAGAATCAGTGCAGACACAATGCGGCGAATGACCGCCTTCTCCACTACAACAACTCTATGATTCTGTGCTTCTGTGGACCAGTTTTTTAAAAATTCTCTCTTAGGATCAGACCATTGCTAGCATTTATTGCCCATCCTCAACTGTTGTTAAATTAGCAGCTTGATGGGATGTTTCAGACAGTAGCTGAAGTTCAACCACATTGATGTGGATCTGGAGTCACATGTCGGTCAAAGTAAAGATGGCAGATTGCCTTGCCTGATGGGCAGTGTGAATCAAATGTGCTTTTATGACAACTGGCAATGATTACATGGTTGCCATTAGGTTAGCTTTCAGATACAGATTTTTATTGAATTCAAATTTCGCCATCTGCAGTGGTGGGATAGGAATATACAATCCATCAACAATAGTGCCGTGATGTTACCACTACAGCACCAGTTCCCCAGATCTCACTAACCTTCTCGGTGATAAGAGTTCATGAGTTTGAAAAGTATGGTTAAAGGTTTAATGAGTTGTCACAGTGCACTACTGCTAAATGTCCAAAGGTGATGGATGTGGTGCTGTTCAACTGGGCTACTGCATGTTCTGGATGGCTTTGAGTTTCCTAAGTGTAGCTGGAGCTGCAGTTCATCCAAGCAAGTGAGCAGTATTCCATCACACTCCTGACTTGGTCTTTGTAGCTGCTGGACACACTATGGGAAGTCAGAAGTGGATTACATATCACAGAACGAGCAGCATGGTGGCTCAGTGGTTAGCGCAGCTGCCTCACAGCTCCAGAGACCCAGGTTTGATTCCACCCTCGGCAACTGTCTGTGTGGAGTTTGCACGTTCTCCCTGTGCCTGCGGGGTTTCCTCCGGCTGTTCTGGTTTCCTCCCACAGTCCAAAAATGTGCAGGTTAGGTGGATTAGCCATGGGAAATGCAAGGTTACAGGGAGAGGGTAGGGGGTGGGTTTCGGTTAGATGCTCTTAGAAGGGTCAGTATAGACCTGATGGGCCGAATGTCCTGCTTCCACATTGCAGGGATGCTATCATTCCATGAACTGTGCTTCTGACATGCTCTTGTATCCATGTTATTAATATGGTTGGTCCAGTTCAGTTTCTGATTGATGATAATCTCCAGGATGTTGATGCTGGGCATTGAATGATGGCCATGTCATGGGTAGAAGGTTTGATTCTTCCTTGTTGGATATGGTCAATACCTGGCACTTGTGTGATGTGAACATTACAGCTTAAGTTTGAATGCTTTCCAAGTCCTACTCTGCACTTGGACACCGGATGCTTCAGTACCAGAGGAGTTATAAATGGCACTGAGTTCTGTGCGATCATAGACAATAGACAATAGACAATAGGTGCAGGAGTAGGCCATTCGGCCCTTCGAGCCAGCACCACCATTCATTATGATCATGGCTGATCATCCACAATCAGTATCCTGCTCCTGCCTTATCCCCATAACCCTTGATTCCATTATCTAAAAGAGCTCTATCCATCTCTTTCTTGAAAGTATCCAGAGACTTGACCTCCACTGCCTTCTGGGGCAGAGCATTCCATATATCCACCACTCTCTGGATGAAGAAGTTTTTCCTCGACTCTGTTCTAAATGGCCTACCCCTTATTTTTAAACTTTGTCCTCTGGTTCTGGACTCACCCATCAGCAGAAACATGCTCCCTGCCTCCAGAGTGTCCAATCCCTTAATAATCTTATACGTCTTAATCTGATCCCCTCTCATTCTTCTAAACTCAAGTGTATACAAGCCCAGTCGCTCCAATCTTTCAACATATGATCGTCCCGCCATTCCAGGAATTAACCTTGTGAACCTACGCTGCACTCCCTCAATAGTAAGAGTGTCCCTCCTCAAATTCAGAGACCAAAACTGCACACAATACTCCAGGTGCGGTCTCACCAGGGCCCTGTACAGCTGCAGAAGGACCTCCCTGCTCCTATACTCAATTCATCAATGAGCATCTCAACTTGTGATGTTGTGATGAGGAGATAATCAATGAAGAAGTAGATGATTGAGCCTAGAACACTATCCTGAGGAAGTGAGGCACTTGTGGTGCAGTAGCAGTGTCTCTAGCTCTGATCCAAGAGGCCCAGGTTCAAGTCCCTAGTGCTGTAGAGATGCATCATTACATCTCTGAACAGACTGAATAGAAAATATCTACCCTGAGGAATTGAGTGCTCTTACAGCACAGCGGTAACGATCTTAGCACTGGGCCAAGTGTCCCAGATTCGAGTCTCACCTGCTCCAGAGGTGTGTAATAACATCTCTTAGCAGGTTGATTAGAAAACAGCTACCCTGACGAACTCTTGCAACATTGTCATGGCACTGAGACAATTACCCTTCAACAACAATATATACGTTCTTTTGTGCTAGGGTATGACCACAGCCGACGGAGAGTTTTTGCCCATCTTGTACCATAACTATCAAATGTTGCACTGAAGACAGGGACAGTCCCTCTCACCTCATCTCTGGAATTCAGCTCATTTGCCCATCTTCAGACCAAAATTATAATGAGGTCTGAAACAAAACGGTCTTGAAGCAATCTAAACTCAGCATCAACAAACAGGCTATTGGTGAATAAAGGTTTCTTGATGTGGAGGCGCCGGTGTTGGACTGGGGTGGACAAGGTCAAAGGTCACACGACACCAAGTTATAGTCCAAAAGGTTTATTTGAAATCACAAGCTTTCGGAGCACTGCTCTTTTGTCAGGTTACATGAAGATAAGTACACAGGCGCAGAATTTATAGGCAGAGAGATGGAAAGATTTTACAAATGGTGTGAGTAGAATGTCAAGAGGGTGAATAACAAGTCTCTGCAGGTGTTCAAAAGTGTCAGATGGTATCAGTACAAGTGTCAACTGCTGAATAGCAAGTGACAGGATGACCTACGATCTGATTAATTGAGGCAGACAGATAATCACAAAAAATAAAAATAAGATGGTGCTGGAGACATACCAAACGGCTGGAATAACATGATTGGCATAAGAGTCACATGCCAAGGGTCTAACCAAAATAACTCATACCTATCATGCTATTCCAGGAATTCGATTTGTCTCTGGCACCGTCTTATGTTTAACTTTTTGTAGCTATCTCGCTGCCTCAATTATTGAGATCATAGGTCCTTTACACTGCTGCTGTTGAGCACTGATGGTGGAAAAAATGAAACTTTATAGATGTGATACCAATCAAGCCTATAAATTCTGTGCCTGTGTGCTTCTCTTCACTTCACTTGATGAAGGAGTAGTGCTCTAAAAGCTTGAAAACTCAAATAAATCTGTTGGACTATAAGCTAGTGTCGCATAAATGTTTCTTCATAGTACTGTCGCTGACACCTTCCGTAATACTGCTGATAACAGTAGACTTGTGCAGTATTATTCAGCTGGGTTACATTTGGCCTTTCTCTGTGCCCAGAACATAACTGGCAATTTATCAAATTGTCACGTAAATGTTGCAGATGTACTGGAACTACTTGGCTAGTGTTGCCACGGCTCTTGAGCTTTGCTGTGTCCAGTTGCCATCAGGCATTTCATGATACCACATGAGCTGAATCAAGGTGGCTCAAAACTGGCATATTTGATGCTGGGAACCTTAGGAGAAGGTCAAAATGAATCATTCATTCAGTACTTCTGGCTGAGACGGTTGCAAGATGATCTCCACTGGGGTATAAATCACAGGGCTCCATAATTGGTAGCTATGCCTTCAGCTACCTGGGCCTTAAAATCTGGAATTGTCTCCCTCCAACTGTCCTTCCCCTATTTAAGACTCCTTTAAACATATCCTTTTGCTCAAGACTTTATCACTTGGTCTAATATCTTTTGTGACTTGGTGCTTGCTAACACTCCTGTGAAGACACTTACAACATTTTATTACGTTAAGCAGAAATACAAGTTGTTTTTATAGGACTGTGATGCATTACAATTTCTGGTTTTAGAAATTTACAATGTGCAAAACACTCAAAAGATAAGTCGGAGGGGGGGATAAATGTAGATAGTCATTTGGGCCATGTGGAAATTACCGTAACAAAAACTGAAACAGCAGGCCCTCCGATAGTTTTACTAATTATTACCCATTAACAGCTTCAAGCAGATGTTTGCACAACCCTGAAATTGCTAATTACTTAATTAAGTTTGAATTCTCACTTTGCTATAATTAACCGCAAGCAATACAATCTTAAAACATTTCTGCAGAACAAAAGCCACATGATTAAAAACCATTCCAGCCCACAAACTGGGAAAGATTTTGAAAATAAAATATGCTTTTTCTTTAAAGCAATATGATGCAAAATTGAAACAAAGAACACAAAAAATGAAAAGTAAACAGAAGTCGATTGCAGGGTCTGAAAAACTGATTTCAATGCAGAGCAATGCTCTGTGAAGGCAAAAATGAACAGATTTCCAACTGGTATCAATGGAATGAAAAAAAAGGAAGTGAACTGTGATATGTTTATAGAAACAGGAATCATTCATTTTTGACTGCTTAGTCACATGTATTTCTCTGGGCATGTCTGGCTCATTAATGTCTTCCAGGGAAGGAAATCAGCTATCCTCATCTGGTCTACATGCGACTCCAGAATCACAGCAATGTGGTTTACTCTCAACTACCCTCTGAAATGGCCTAGCAAGGCACTCAGTATTATCAACTGCTACAAAGTCTCATCAAACAAATGAAATCAGGTGGATCATCTGGTGTCGACCGAGGCACCAGAACCTACAATGGCAGAAACAGCCCTGCCGACCCTGCAAAGTCATCCCTAAGAACGTCAATGGACTGCAGCCAAAATTGGATGAGCTGTCTCAAAGACGAATAAAGCAACAGCCTGACATGGCCATACTCATAGAACTGTACCTTACAGACAACACTCCAGACAGCACTCTCACCATCCCTGGATATGCCCTATCTCACTGACTGGACAGACCCAGCAGGGAGGGCACCACTGTGGTATACAGTCAGGAGTCTCAACATTGACTCCAGATCCCATGAAGTCTCATGGCTTCAGGTTAAATATGAGCTGGAAAACCTACTGCTGATACCTACGTATCTTTTCCACTCAGCTGATGAATCAGAGCTCCTTCATGTTGGACCACACTTGGAGGAAGCACTGAAGGTGGCAACAACACAGAATGCACTCTGGGTGGGGGATTTCAATGTCCAACACTACTCACCAGGTAAACACAGTGACTGCAAGAGCAGGTCAGAGGCTAGGAATACTACAATGAGTAACTAACTTCCGGACTCTCCAAAGCCAGTCCAGCATCTACAAGGCACAAGTCAGGAGTGTGATGGAACACTCCCGACTTACCTGGAAGGATGTAGCTCCAACAACATTCAAGAAGTTTGACACCATCCAGGACGAAGCAGTCTGCTCAACTGGCACCACGTCCACAAGCATCCACTCCCTACATCACCAAAGGTCAGTAGCAGCAGTGTGTACTATCTACAAGACGCACTGCAGTAATTCACCAAAAAGCCTTAAACAGCACCTTCCATACTCATGACTACTTCCATCTGGAAGGACAAGGTCAGCAGTTAAATTGGAACACCAACACCTGTAAGTTCCATCTCCAAGCCACTCACCATCCTGACGCAGAAATGTTTCACAATTCTTTAACTTTTGCTTGATCAAAATCCTGGAATTCCCGCCCTCAGGGCATTGTGGGTCAACCCACTGCATGTGGACTGCAACTCCACCCCTTTCTCAAGGGCAATTAGGGACAGGCAATAACTGCTGCTCCAGCCAGCAATAGCCGTGTCCCACCAATGTATTAAAAAAGCCATACCGTTATTCTATGAACCAGCAGCGGGTAGAGGCCCATCACATGGTAAAGAAAGCTAGAAAACCCAGGAAGGCTTGCATGTGTCCAGAGGGATCCTCATTGAAAGGTCTTAGCAAGGCACTTGGTATCAAGAAGTGGGAAGCAAGTGCACGTCAAGTTCCCGCACCATCACTCACTGACTTGTGGCTGAATCACATCTCCATTGGTTTATTACCAGCAGCTGCCACTCCCTTTTTACTGGAGCTGCTGAGTATAGAAGAGCTGCCAGCGTCTTTTTGGCTGTCAGCTCTTGACAGACAGGACTCTCATTCCCACTGTCCCTGATCCTAAGAAGAAGAATTCCGTTGCTGGCCTGAGTGGAATAAGATGTGGCAAGCCTTTCTAAAATGATGTGGCACTGGCGTCTTAATCCAGCAGCCAAGACTGCTGTCATCTCCACAAACCTCTTCCCCTTGATATTTTGATGATGGTTGGAATCAAGTGCAATCTACTGCTTCCAACAGAACCTTCAGCATTCTGGGATAAACTCAATTGTGATTATGAAAAGTCTGCTTTCAATTATCCTCAATGCTCGTTGTACAGTGGGCTACATGTTGTTACGGGCCAGGCAGACAGTGCTAGTGATGAAGTCAGACACCAGAATGAAATCTAGCCTGATAGATCATACATTTTAATACAATTGTCATTTACTGAAACTTAGCCATACCAGGTTACAGGGCTTCTTTTCACCAACAGAACAGATGTTTATTGCACAAAAGACAAAACAAAAACAAGTTATACCAATATAGAACAGAGTGCACTGAGAAAAAAAAAATCAGCATATCTGTGGAGACAAAAACATAGTTAACATTTCAAGTCCAGTATGGTTTTTTAAGTCTAACCCTTTTTCAGTTCTGAAGAATCTGACTGGTGATTGATTGGCACCACAGATTCATTTTTTTCCGCCAGCAATGCTCAGGAGCAACAGTGTAAATGTACCGTTAATAAATTGTCCTGCAGAAATTCACCAAGGCTCTTTAGACAGTACCTTTCAAACCTACGACCACCTACCTACCATCTAGAAGGATAACAGCAGCAGATACATTGGAACACCAACACCTGCAAGTTTCCTTCCAAGACACTCACCATCCAACTTGGAGACATATCACCATTTCTTCAGTGTCACTGGGTCAAAACCCCAGTCCTCCCTCCCCAACAGTCTTGTGAGTCCACTCATACCAAATGGACTTAGAGGTTCAAGAAGTAAGTTTATCACTATCTTCTCAAAGGCAACTAGGGATGAGCCATAAATGTCGGCCCAGAATGATGCCCACATCCCATGAATGGGTTTTTAAAAATTTACACAGGGCTAAAACTTGGCAGTTTAAACATAATGTGGGGAAATGCGAGGTTATGCATTTTGGCAGGAAGAATAGAGGAACTGGAAATTATTCAAATGAAGAAAGTCCGCAGAACAAAGGGATTTGGGAGTCCTTTTCCATGAATCACACAAAAAAAAATAGCATCTAAATTCAGCAGGTAATAGGGAAGGGAAATGGAACATTTGTCTTTGTTTCAAAGTGAATGGAGTATAAAAATAGGGAAGTCTTGCTAAAACAATACAAGGCACTGGTCAGGCCACAGTTGTAGCAGCACAAACAGATCTGAGCCCTTATCTAAGGAAACACATACTGGCATTGCAGGCAGTCCACAGAAGGTTCACTAAGCTGTTACCAGTTATGGAGGGACTGTCTTATGAGGAGAGGTTGAGTAGATCGAGCCTAGAATCATTAAGACAGACGAGGAGTAATTTCTCCCTGTCACAGGTAGCCTTCTCCTCCTCACAGTTTCCAATTAGGTATCGTGACAATTTCCAAGCCTCAAATGTGTCACAATGGGGAAAAAAAATTGTGAAGCACCGTGTTACATTTGATATCATATTGCCCAGCAGCAAAGCACACACTATCTGCAGACTATTCCAAGATGGAAAAGATTACCACGAGGAAGACAATTACAGCAAACATAGCATCAAATGCTTTCAGCTGTTGTCTGTCTCAGCCAAAAATATACGCAATGGCTAGAAATTTACTTACATTTCTATAGCTTGGGGGAGGGAAGTAAAGAAGTCAACCAGGGTCCATTAAGAGATTGATATTCAGGAATCAATGCAAAGAACACAATATTTTCAGGTAAAGCCAGTGATTGGAGGCATGTAGATGAGAAACAGAAGGAGATCCAAAATGGATCCCTGGGGGCATCAGATGTCAAGTGAGAGTGTGGGATGAGAAAGCCATTGAAGGTAATTGATTGTGATCAGATATTATAATTCCCTAGCTTTGGTGTCCAATACTGATTCAAATGTAAACAGAGAGACAAAAATGTAGTTCAGCATAGTGTCAATTCTTCAAACCAGTGTTGGAATATAATGGTGTTCCACTTACTGGATAGGTGTATAATTTGATAAAATAGCAATTGAGTTTACATCAATCAAGGCAAGGCACCCTAACAGAAATTAGTTGGAATCATTCAAATAGCACAGTCAATCACTTTTTAGCAGGTTTCTCACACTTAAAGAATTAAACGTTTTTTAAGGATGATTTATAAATCTCTCACCGTTTCCCAATTTTATCTCAAAAAGGAATAAATGGCACCTGGAAGTGTGCCATTGTGCTATTTATCAGCAATCAATTTTAGGACATTTGGTTAGTTTCAGTGATTATATCGCACAGTCATTAACTCTCTAGCATGGACTATACCATATATTAACCACACAAAACACCTGCCCAACGTCTCCCATTTGCGGTATCATTAGTACAACACAATAGATGAACTAGAATGAAAGCATTACCGCCAAAGCAAATACATGACAATGATGAGCATGTCAGTAATTTTGAGTCTGTAATTTAAAAATCTATGTCAAACAATTGTTTGATGGCAGTATATGTGTGATCTGAATCCACCCAATGAAATCATCGCCTTGTAATCACTGTCAGATCCCTATTGTTCTATGATTAAGCGAACCACTCACAACCACAATATCACTAGCCAATTATGAAGCATTTGGCATTTTGTAGAAGTAATAGTCACACAACAACGCTACAATTTAAACATGTTGAGCTACATGGACGCTGTTGGATTGTCAACACTCAGCAAAGCTGTAACGAAGCACCATTAAAAAAAATTGGAGAGAATATTGGCTGCTGGCTTGAAATGTCAGCATCTCAGCGTGGAGTTGAACAAAACGGCAATTGGTCCAAAATTCATTTATTATGGTGAATATGAGAGCTCAGCACATAAGCTTAACTTAATTTTGTGATAGAAGAGTCCATAGAGTTTACTTCAGCGATAAATGACCAGAGCCAACATGGCAGCTTGATCCCTGCAATGATTCTGCTACAAATCAGAAATGCTAATTATAACCGCAGGAGTGTTTTCTTCCCCTGTCGAGTGCAAACATTTCATCACTAATTTTAAACTAGGTACTGGGGAAAAGGTGGCATCCAGCCCTTTTATTTTCAATCCAAATTAAGATCCTGTCGCATATACCTAGCAGTAAACAAACACAGGCAAAATAATGAAGTTTATCCCAACAGTAATGATCTAGATTGCTCAAGTTATTGAAATAGTTGCAACAGTAAACTTATCTTCAATATTGCAGTATCTGATAATGACATCTGGACATAATGCAAATGAAAAGAAAGTTCTTTCTGTATGAACATATTTTTACTTTGCACATAAGTAGGACAGGAAGTCACAATGTAATTGCATAGGAAGTCACTATAAAGGTGGCATCGGAAGCAGGCAACAAGAGACATTGCATCAAATGCCACAGATAACTAGCACATTTTAATAAAAACAAGTCTCCAAGGTTCCAGAAAAGCTTTACCACTTACTCTATTGTGCCTCTTGCTACCCCTCATAATTTACTGAAGGCTACATATTGTAAGAATAGCATTCTTTTACCAACCAAGAAAGGGATATTTGGTCATATTTAGTATTCAGTCTTGAACTACAACATTTTTGATACAAAAAAGAACAGCTTGTTCACAGTATTCAAATACACAACTTTTTTTTTGGAAAAATCTGCTAAACATACAAAATTCTAGATGTAATTTTCACAATGAGATATCCTACACGACATTGGAGAAACCAAATGCAGACTGGGTGTCCGCTTTGCAGAACACCACCGGTCCCTGCTCAAGCATGAGCCTGACCTTCCCGTAGCCAGTCACTTTAACACAGCATCATGCTCATGTGCCCACTTGTGCGCCCTCCGGATGCTGCGATGCTCCAGCAAATCACAGCACAATGGGAGGAGCAACATCTCATCTTCAAACTAGGCAGTTTACTACCTTCTGGGCTCAATATGGAGTTCAACACCTTCAAGTTGTGAACTCATTCCTTCCCTTTTAGCTTTGCTTGTTACATTCACTACCGCCCTCTCTCCACTCCCCACTCCCCCCAACCAGAGGGACGGTCTGTTCTTTCCAGTCTGGCAGTTAGACAAGCATGGGGCTGGATGAACACAGCAGGTCAAGCAGCATCATAGGAGCAGGAAAACTTGACGTTTCGGGCCTAAACCCTTCATCAGAAAACGTCAAGTTTTCCTGCTCCTATGATGCTGCTTGACCTGCTGTGTTCATCCAGCCCCATGCTTGTTATCTCGGATTCTCCAGCATCTGCAGTACCTTTTATCTCTGGCAGTTAGACACACCATTGTTCTGCCAATCTCACATTCCGATCACTTAATCTGAAATACCAACATCCTTTCTCCCCAGCACTCCAACCCCACACCCCTCCCCACTGTTGCATAAATGCTGCCCCCTTCACACTTCACTTCAGCTCTGAAGAAGAGTCATCTAGACTCGAAACGTCATCTTGCTCTCTCTCCATGCATGCTGCCTGACCCGCTGTGATCTCCAGCATTTTTTGTTTTCAGTTCAGATTCTAGCATCTGCAGTAATATGCTCCTAGAAATAATCCAATTTTGTTTTTAGCAGCTTGACAGTTTCAAGTTGGTAAATATCCTTGATAATGTTGAAGTGTTCCAGCTGAACAAACTTAACTTCTCTTTGGTATGTGAGATACAAAATGCGAATGGCTATTGCTTTTTCAAATCTTGCATGACCAACAGAAATCAGGTCAGTAATGTTTATTGTGATATCTGATGTAGTTTATTTCAGGCTGAACTGCAAGTGATAATTGTGGTGCTATACAACAGACATCCAAACAAAGCACTAGCTAATTTATGGCATCACATTTTGGAAGGTGGTGGAGCTGGGGTTTAAAGTGGTTGTACCTTGATCATAGCCAATCTGTAGGAGAGAAACAGAGAGATCCAGATTCTCCAAACTAGAGACCAATTGGCTGAATCTGGACCAGCAACAATCAATTACCAGAAACTGAACTGGTCTAGCCATATAAAATATTGTGGCTTGTAAGTACAAGTGATGTGGAGATGCCGGTGTTGGACTGGGGCGGACCTTACAAGCACAAGTCAGCGGCTAGGACTTCTGCAGTGAGGAGCTCCCTGACTCTTCAAAGCCTGTCCATCATCTACAAGTCATAAGTCAGGATTGTGATGGAATGGTCTCCATTGCCTGGATAAGTGCAGTACTAAATCAAGAAGTTCACCATTATCCCCAGGACAAAGCAGCCTGCTTGACTGGCACACCAGCAAGCAAGTTCAAATTTAACACGCTTTATCACCGATGCACTGCAACTACACACCAAGTCTCCTTTAATAGCACTTTCAAGGCCATGATGTCTACCACCTGGAAGGACAGGGCAACAGATGCAAGTGTCCCTCCAAGCCACACGTCATCCTGACTTGGAACTATATCACCATTCCTTCACTATTGCATGGTCAAAATTCTGGAAATCTTTTCCCAACAATAGTACGGATAAACACACAGCATATAGCCTGCAACAGTTGAAGAAGGCACATAATTCATTGAAATTTGTGTCACAGATGGACATGGTTGTTTAGCATGGCGTTCGGCATGCTTGCCTTCGCTGCTCAGACCTTTGAGTACAGCAGTTGGGATGTCATGTTGAGGCTGTACAGGATGTTGGTAAGGCTTCTTCTGGACTACTGGATGCCCTGCTATAGGAAGGATATTATAACACTGGAGAAGGTTCAGAAAAGATTTTCCTGGATGTTGCTGGGAATGCAGCGTTTGAATTATAAAGATGGGCTGGGGCTTCCTTGACTGGGGCTTAGGAGATTAAGGAGTGACTGTACTGAGGTTTATAAAATCATAAGAGGCATGGATAAGGTGGATAGCAAATGTCTTTTCCCTAAGGTGGGGACAGTTCAAAACTAGGGGGCATATTTTTAAGGTTGGAGGGGTGAGATTTAAAAGGACATATGGGGCAACCTTTTACACACACAGAATGGATAGTGTGTGGAATGAACTGCCAGAGGAAGTGGTGGATGCAGGTACAGTTACAACATTTACAAGATATTTAGATAAGTACACGAATAGGAAATGTTTGGGGGGTTACGGGCCAAACACAGGCAGATGGGACTAGTTTAGTTTGGGTATACAGTCGGCTTAGATTAGTTGAACCGAAGGGTCTGTTTTTATTCTGCATGACTCTAAGACTCTATAAGACAGCTCTCCACCACCTTATGAAGGGCAATTAGAGACAGGTAATACTGATGGCCTTACCATTCAAAGTTATTTCACACGATGCAAATTCTGATAACATTCCAGCCACAGTTTACCAGGGAACCTCTTACCTTTTCTTCCAGTTCTTGCTTCAGCAAATGGTACTTCCTCCTGAGTTTGGTATTTTCCGCCTCACCCTGAAGTAGCTCTTCCGTCAGTTTGTTACATTCTGTTTTGACCTTTTCCACCTGGCGTTGTTGTGCTTTTGCCAAACTCTTGTCATCTGCCAGCTCAGCCTAAGGCACATAACAAATCAGCCTCAGTAATCAAATTTTCGAAAAATACTGACTGAACCCAAGGTTTACGATTAGCATAAAGTCATAAAGTGACATTAAAAATGTATATACTATACAGTGCTTTTCACAAAAACATAACAGTTTTAAAAAGAGAAAAGGTAAAGAACACAGTCCACCACATATCAGAACTGGAGATGTGTTTTCGACATTACAAAACTCTCTATACATCAGAAGCACTCAACTGGCTGTAAAAAAACTTTCAGATGTAGTGCATTCATGAAATCCACTATATGAATGCAAGTCCTTCTGGCTTTACATGAGTACCTCTGCATCAACTGATCACTGTCGAGAAATTAGAGTTTTCAATCGTTGCTTTGGTAATGTTAATGAAGGCCTCAACTAATAAATCCCAAAGCAGAAGAAACTCTACTAGTATACCATAGAAAACAGGTTACTCTTTGAATCTGATGAAGTTTGATATTACTGTTTGAGCCTCAATATACCAACATTTCAGTTTGAGCCCATGTCAGTGAAAAGTCGACAACCAAAAATATATTGCTCACCTCCATTTTCTCCCGTAAGGAAACCACAAGATGTTTTGCAGCTGAGAAGAAACTACCTTCAATAACCGTAAGAGAACATTTTGTCAACATCATCAATCTCTTTCAGTCCAAATTACTCGCAGGGGTACAGTTTTTGTTTTGCATATACTCGTGTTAACGTCTCGAAGGCACCACTATGGCAACCCTTGACTACTTCTAAGTCAAGTTCTTAGATGTACACACCTCCATTAAGTTTCCGAGTAACATGGACTAGGTTCTGAAAGCCCATTTTTAGCTAGCTGTGGGCGCATGGTGCTGGGGAAAATATATTTCAGTAAAGAAGGAATAATTCTAAATACAAAGCTGAACAGATGCAGTTTACAAGTGGGTTTCTTTTGATCCACTCTGCATTCCTAGCAAATTATACTGCAACTCATTGCAATTTTAACTATCTAAATCAATTGCCAGAGAAACAGAGAAAATGGTAGGCTTAGGCTATTCACTTCTTTGATTCTGCTCTGCCGTTCAATATGATCATGGCTGATCATTCAAATCAGTCTCCTATCTCCCGCTTTCCCTCCATACCCTTTGATCCCTTTAGCCCAAAGAACTCTGTCTTGAAAACATTCAATGCTTTGGACTCAACCATTTTCTGTGGCAGTGAATTCCACAGGCCTATCAATCTCTGGGCAAAGAAATTGCTCCTCATCTCAGTCTTAAATGGCCTACCCTGTATCCTTAGACTGTAACCCCTAAGACCTTAACAGCATATGACATAAAAGTAGGCCACAAAGCCCATCAAGTCTAATCTGTATTCAATATGATCATGGCTGAATTGATAATTCTCCAGTTCTGGACAAGTCAAGCAGAGGTTGGACATTAGCTAGCAATTATAATTTAAAGTATCAGCCCTCACTCTATGGTATTTTTTTTGACTCACTCTGGAACAAGCGGAACATAATGGCTGAGAGCTGCACAATTGAAAGTGACCTTTTTCACAAAAGATGCTAAATTGAAACTCTGTCTTCAGTCTCAGGTAAAGTAAAAGACCCCATGGCAATATGCACAGAAAAGCACACATGGGCTTAACCAATACAAACCCTCAACGGATATCAATAAAACAATTTATCTGGTCATTTCTCTCATTTCTGGTTTGAGTCTTACAGTGTACAAATTGTGCATTGTGCTTGCGTACAACAATGATCATATTTCATATATCTTTATGGCGCAACTGGCGGTTAATCAAGATGTTACTGAGTGTCTGAGAGAAACAAAGCCTTCACTCTGATAAAACCGATTCAGTTGAATAACTTACTTTGCTCTAACATTCAAAAATGTTTGATGGGCTGTGAAGTGCTTTGGGTTGGCCTGAGAACACACTATAAACAACACTTCTTTCTTTCAAAAGCAAAACCAAACGAGAGATACATTTAATGCTTTGAAATCATGCCTTAAAAAGAATGCTCTCTGGTCTAATTAACTTTCCTTACCTTTAACTCACTTAGGTTATTCTCTAATTTATCCCGCTCTTGTTGGAAATTTTTGAGTGCTTCCTGCATATTCTTTTCATATTTATTTCTTAAGGTCTGCATCTCTAATCTGATGCCTGCAAGTTCTTGTTGGTGTGCATCCCTCTCCGACTTCAATTGGCCGTTCAGGGAAGCAAGTTCCTCTTGGGCTAAGGTCTGTTTTGCCTGAGCTTCTGAGATGTTCCTTCTAATCTCTTTACTGGATATCTCTTCCTGAGCTAGCTTATCACTGAGCTCAGATCGAATGGCACTTAGCTCAGAGATCATTTGCTGCATTTCCAATAGCTTCTCCTGACTCTTTTCATTCTGCCTCTTTAAGGCCATCAACTCATTCTCCAGGTGCTGTTTCTCCTCTTTGGTCCGAACGTGCAACACACACTGCTCATGTAAGTCAACTTCTAATTTGCTGAAACATTCCTTAGAGTCATGCAGTTTTCCATCCAAGTCCAACAACTCTGACTTCAACTCATTGAGCTCCACATCTTTCTGTCGCATATCTTCCTCCTGCTGCGCCCGTTTGAGTATGACATCGTTGAGTTCCTTACGGAGGCTCTCTATCTGATGCAAGGCCACAGAATGCTGACCCTGGACTGCTTCTTTCTCTTTACTTGCCTGGTTATGCTGCTCCATCCAGTGATTAATATTCTCCTTCTGCTTTTCCAAATCACGTTCCAACTTCCTGCATTTGATTTTCCACTGTCTGATGGACTCCTGAGCTTTTATCTTCAATTCATCTTTCTTCTTTTCACTCTCCAGTCGAAGGTGTTCAACTTCTTTCAACTGAGCCCTGCATCTGTCAGCTTCCACACTAGACTCCTTCAGTTGGCGGGCTAGATCCACAATCTCCAAACCTGCAGATTTATGATCTTGCACACAGTCATCATAACGGTTCTGGATTTCCTGGAGCTGGTTCAACATCCTGAGTTGCTGCTTCTCTCTTTTCTCTAGATCAGAGTTGAGAACCTTGAAACACAACAGGAAACAGCATCAGTTATTCACTAAACGGTCACTGAACAATGCCTAGCCATTTCAGCAATTAGAATTTCATACTGACTGATATAATTTTATAGTTATGCATTGATCTGAAAATTTTGCATTTGGACATACGGGTTACAAGATGAAGAAAGTGAGGAAATAACATTACATTCACTAGAATATTCTCCTTTAAAATGTAGGACTTTCAAGATATGTCAATTGCTCATTTTACCATATTCCTAAACATCTGACATATTAACTCCATATTGTGAGATGCAAGAATTTGAATGTCCTTCTCAAATGGAAAATGTAACCGAGTAGATATTGACAATTGTCAGCTGATCCATTACACTTAGAAATAGTCTGCAGAAGGAAGAGAAAGCAAAATCATAGACCCTCTGTGAGAAAACAATTCTGCTTCATCTCCATCTTAAGTGTGAGAAAACAATTCCGTTTCATCTCCATCTTAAGTGCTAGGCATCAGAGTTCAGCAGGTAGTAGAGAAGGCAAATGGAATGCTGGCGTGTATTTCAAAGGGAGACTGGGGCATAAAAATAAGGACATCTTGCTATAACTATACAAGACACAAATCACAGGTAGGTCATCAAAAAATGCTGATCTTGCTAATGTTGATCTTGCTTTGTGCATGTCCTGTTTAGCCATAACCTTATATGCCTCGCTCTGTCTAAGCACCCTACGATCTGTACGTCCTTGTTCGCTATTTTCTGCCTGTACTGCTCGGAAAACAAAGCTTTTCACTGTCCTAGGTACATATGACTACAATACAGTAAATCACATCAAATCAAGAATACTGGGAACAGTGTTGATTCCCTTTATATAAGGAAAATATATAATGACATTGGAGGCAGTCCAGAAGGTATGCAGGGATTTTCTTATCAAGAGACATTAAGCAGCTTAGTCTTGTACTCATTCAAGATTATAAGAATGAGAGGCAATCTTATTTAAACATCTAAGATTCTTAGGGAGTTTGACAGGATAAACGTGGAGAGGTTATTTTCCCTTGAGAGATATAATTTTCATACCATGTTCACATTTGCTTTGACCCTCAGCAGACAATCAAATCCCAGATTGTGTAAATTGATTGGTTTCTCTTGCTGCTATTAGCAATAGCCAAAAATGACATTTTTTAATAGTAACTTTAATAACTTCCCATGTGGATAACAGTGAAGAAATGGACACTTCATTCCCTGAAATGCTGCGTAATTACATCCAAAAGGGAACAGACATAATTTAACCATGATGATGGCCAATTAGATATAGTCTGGGAGTAAAGTTTCCAAGAGGGCCAATTGTGCAGATTTGGGGCAAGGTAGAAATTTTGTATGTCTCGTTGATGTACCTCTCACCCTATTCAGTTTTATGGGTCACCTTTCATAGTGCAAAGCTGACTCAGATTTCAAGGAAAAAACAGTGGAACTCAAAGGGACTGGCTACGCATCATTTACATCGTCTGTGCTTTTAGTAAGCGTTTTGACTGACTACAGTAGAATGGCTCAAGCCTTTTCACATTTGATCAGCCTGCATACACTTAGCAATGACGGAAAACAGAGACACAAGGTTGTTCCAACAGCCAAACACAGATTGAAAATGCTAAGCCTTTTTAATTTATATTTCTACTTCTTTGTCACTACCTGTGAAATGAACAAGGACCGAGTGAAATCAGGTCCTGCTCCAAATTTAACCATTCACCCACTCAGAACACAGCAGCGCCACTATACAAAGAACAAAATAATAACACAGTACAGTAACAGGCCCTTCGGCCCCCCAGGCCTGCACTGACACATTTTCCCTTCCATACTAAATCTGTCTCCACTTACAGGATCTGTATCCCTCTGTTCCCTTCCTGTTAATGTATTCATCCAGGTGTTTCTTGACTACCATGAAATATATTGTGCAGATTTGTTATTACCTGAAAACATCACAAGAAAAACAAATGAAAGACACTTCTGTATGGCCTTCCTCTATTAAGTGAAGGGAATTGCCAACAATATTGTAGTCCTGCAATATTAAACCTGCACTTTGTAGTGAAAAATATGCTGAAGATAAACATTAAGTATAGGAACACATCATAGAAGTAAATCCAAGCAACAAGAAAATGCATTTTTTAAACTGCATAATGCACATTCATATGCAATATTAGCTTGGTGACTAAGAAGCAGAAGTGTAAAGAAATAGACTCCATACTCTTACCGAAACATGTTGGAGGATTAGTGGCCAATCACTTATCTGCATCCAACAGACTTGTTCAAACAAAAAACAAAACAAACTGAGTAAATGGATGTTGGATAATTCCATTGATTTTTCTACACTCAACCCAGTCCTGTATTGCTTGGGATTCAGATGCTTTGAACTATCGCTGCGCATGATCTATTCCCTCAGAATGAAAAATTGCTTTCATACAAAATGCACATTGGATAGAAACAGACTATTCAGACAAATGCCTGCTGCTACTTCATATCATGTAAGCTGTAAACTATGCATACGAAACACCTACAATAGCACATAAATCCATTTAGAAGGGAAAACAATGTTCGGACTGTGTCTATTGATTTACCCAGCTGTGTATACTAACTGTACAAACTGAGCATTTGCTACGATGAAATGTTATTTGAAATAGTAGTGTTAATATCATTAGATAGATGTATGTTTTTTATATATATATATAGGCATTTTGAAAAGATCACTTCTCAAAGCAAAGGACAATGGCTAACGCAGCAAATGTTGCATTTGCAAAGATCACAAATGTCTCGGCTAGATCTGCAAGACTTAGAGAGGGAGAAAGAGAGAGAGGAGCCAGATGACTCAGTTTGAGTATATAAAATTTATTGGTTTCCAAATTTACAGAAGTGTGACTGCAGATAATACTCCAGCTGATGTCTAACTTGTATCTTATACATGTTCAGCATAACCTCCCTGCTTTTGTAAGGGCCAAAGAGAAAGGTATTAATACGAGAAATGCTAAATAGACTAGAAAGAGAAAGAGACCATGAACCTACAAGCTGAATAATAGATTAGTCTAGAATGTACAAAGAGACAATAAAAATGAAACTAAAGGCTCTGTACCTGAATGCATATTTTTTTTAATCCCTACAGTGTGGAAACAGGCCCTTTGGCCCAACAACTCCACACCAACCCTTGGAGCACCCTACCCAGACCCATCCCCCATAACCCACCTAATCTACAGACCCCTGAACACTATGGGCAATTTCGCTTAGCCAATCCACCTAACCTGCAGATCTTTGAACTGTGGGAGGAAACCAGAGTACCCAGAGGAAACCCACGCAGACACGGGGAGAATGAGCAAACTCCACACAGACAGTCGTCCGAGGGTGCAATTGAACCTGGGTCCCTGGCGCTATGAGGCAGCAGTGCTAACCCATCGCAATTGTCTTGGTTCCCCAAGACTATGCGCCGAGTTACATGAATTATCCCCCATCACTGCACACAAAGTATACATAAAGCAGAAAAATCACATAGGAAGAATGCTGACTTTTAACAGGACTACTATATGCTAGCAATCATTTAGTATCAACTGATTCTTCCTGGAAACCTGTAAAATTACACTCAAATGAAACGCACGAAGGGAGATGGTGGGGAGAGGGTACAAAACATTCACGGGAAGAAGCATGCCAGGAGGTGAATCATATGTTTTAGAAAAATAAAATGAACTAAGAGTAAAAATAGAAATCATTAAGTACAACTGATAGCCATTACAAAGGTGTCGCTACAGAATGTGATGCAAGGTATGGAATTCATATATATTTT
Source organism: Ginglymostoma cirratum (assembly GCA_024137785.1). Lineage (NCBI taxonomy): Eukaryota > Metazoa > Chordata > Chondrichthyes > Orectolobiformes > Ginglymostomatidae > Ginglymostoma > Ginglymostoma cirratum. The sequence continues at coordinate 75,168,308 of JAHRHZ010000283.1, forward strand.
AATATCATTTATTTCAGGGATTGGATTTTGAACTGGTGGCATTAGGGATTTGGTCTGTGTATAATTAACTTGTCAGTATTTCTGCAGCCATGATTATTTTGAAATCAGCATGAATGACTGAGTCCTTGGATTGATAATGAGAATTTGAATGCATTGAAAGTATTTAACAAGCAGCCAAAGTAAACACAGAGGAGCATGAGCTTGTTTTCAGTCTAGAAGCATTTGGGCTTTTCATATACTTCAGAGAAAAATCTATACCTTGGAAAGCTTTTGTTTCTAGTTCACTGAAGTCTTGGTTGAACTTGGATGAAACAAACAGTTTCTTCTAGAGAAAGGAGTGAGTTCAGAAAAATTAGGAAATAGATTAACACAGCATAAGTATTTTCACTGAAGTTCCAGACCAGAACTGTTTGGTTAGAACCCTGACAGAATTATTCTAGGCTAAGAAAGTTTAAGCTCAGTTGTGTAACGAACAAAGGAAGATGCTACAAAACTCTCAAGTCTGGGAATTGAAAGAATCAGTTAAATTAAACCTATAGATGCAACAAAGAAGCAAACTCACTCTGGTGTGTGAATACTGTAGCATGAATTGTGTTGAGTTAGATAGGATTATATTTTTAATGGGAATCTCAAAATCTTTCAAATTTTGTCATATGCAAACAATTTGGTTTATTCTACTTTATATTTTCTTTTGTGTAATAAACTTGTTATTAAAACCAAATCTACAGCTGTGTTAACAAGCATGGGGCTGGATGAACACAGCAGGTCAAGCAGCATCATACGAGCAGGAAAACTTGACGTTTCGGGCCTAAACCCTTCATCAGAAATGGGGGAGGGGAAGAGGGTTCTGAAATAAATAGGGAGAGAGGGGGAGGCGGATAGAGGATGGATAGAGGAGAGGATAGGTGGAGAGGAGGCAGACAAGTCGAAGAGGCGGGGATGGAGCCAGTAAAGGTGAGTGTAGGTAGGGGGATAGGGAGGAGATAGGTCAGTCCAGGGAGGACGGACAGGTCAAGGGGGCGGGATGAGGTTAGTAGATAGGAGATGGGGGTGGAGCTTGAGGTGGGAGGAAGGGATAGGTGAGAGGAAAAACAGGTTAGGGAGGTGGAGATGAGCTGGGTCTAGGCCTGATGATGAAGGGTCCAGGCCCGAAACGTCAAGTTTTCCTGCTCCTATGATGCTGCTTGACCTGCTGTGTTCATCCAGCCCCATGCTTGTTATCTCGGATTGTCCAGCATCTGCAGCACCTTTTATCTCTGCTACAGCTGTGTTTGCTTGCATTTCAGTAAAAGACAACCTTGTTAAATAGCAGAAAAACTAAATATGATTTATCAAATGAGATTTTAGTCTGGGATCTGATATGTCCAATTGCAACATTAGCTGAAATAATAACGAGATTGCATGCATTGGGACATTGAAGGGTACAGGACATTTAAATAGAACAATAAACTATGAAACAATGAAGGAGTGGCTCTGTTAATTAACAATGGCATTAGCACAATAGTCAGCAATGACCTAATTTCAGGAGAGAAAGATGTGGAAATAGTTTGGGTAGGATTGAGAAATGATTTTTAAAAAGTCTCTTGTGGGAGTACTGTACAAGTCTCCTAACAGTAACCGTATGGTGGGATGAATCACAATGGAGAAGTAATGAGAGCTGTCAGAAAGGTGTAGCAATAATACTAGATTTTAATCTACAAATTGACCAGAAAAGTAAGATGGCAAACCTTCCTAGACAAGGAATTCAGTTAATGTTTTCAGGACAGTCTTTTTTCAGCATGTTCCACAGTTGATCGGACGGCAGATGTGATATTAAATAAATAGGATTAATTTTTTACATCACAATGAAGGAATCTCTAAGTCGCCTTATCCAGCTGATATTACTATTAGACTAGTCAGGTCCCAGACTGAAATCTGTTCTCTCTGTATGACCACTGCTGTATTAATACCGATTTTCTTTCCTGATACCTCCTTAACGGTCACGTAAGATATAGGACGGCTGCCCTGTGGCTCAGTGGTTAGCCCTACAGTCTCACAGCGCCAGGGTCCCAGGTTCAATTCCAGCCCCAGGTGACTGTCTGTGTGGAGTTTGCACATTCTCCCCGTGTCTGCATGGGTTTCCTCCAGGTGCTCTGGTTTCCTCCCACAGTCCAAAGATGTACAGGCTAGGTGGATTGGCCATGCTAAATTGCCCGTAGTGTTCAGGGGTGTGTGGGTTACAGGGGGATGGGTCTGGGTGGGCTGCTCCAAGGGTCAGTGTGGACTTGTTGGGCCGAAGGGCCTGTTTCCACACTGTAGGGATTCTAATGATAGGAGCAGAATTGGGGAGGCAATGGCCTAACGGTATTATTGCTGGAAGGTTAATCCTGGGATCCAGACAATGTTCTGGGGACTCATGTTCAAATTTCAGCACAGCAAATGGTGAAACTTGAATCCAATAAAAAAAATTAAATAAATTGCTGATTGTCAGAAAAACCTACCTGGTCCACTAATATCCCTTATGGAAAGAACATAAGAACTAGGAGCAGGAGTAGGCCATCTGGCCCCTCGAGCCTGCCCTGCCATTTAATAAGATCATGGCTGATCTTTTTGAGACTCAGCTCCACTTACCCACCCACTCACCATAACCCTTAATTCCTTTACTGCTCAAAAATTTATCTAGCCTTCCCTTAAAAACATTCAGCAAGGTAGCTTCAGCTGCTTCACTGGGCAGGGAATTCCACTGATTCACAACCCTTTGGGTGAAGAAGTTCGTCCTGACCTCAGTCCTACATCTGCTTCCCTTTATTTTGAGGCAATGCCCTCTAGTCCTAGTTTCACCTGCTAGCGGAAAACAACCTCCCTGCCTCCACCTTGTCTATTCCCTTCATAATCTTATATGTTTCTATAAGATCTCCTCTCATTCTTCTGAATTCCAATGAGGATAATCCCAGTCTACTCAGTCTCTCCTCATAATCCAACGCTCTCAGCTCTGGAATACAGTGCAGGGCCATACTGCTGAGGCTGTAAACTCTGGTCAGACTACGTTTAGAATATTGTGAGCAGTTTTGGTCCCATATCTAAGGAAAGATACACTGGCACTCAAAGAAAGTTCCATCCTTACCTGGTCTGGCCGACATGTGACTCCAGACCCATAGCAATGTTGTTGACTCCTAACTACTCTCAGGGAAGTTAGGGATGGGCAATGAATACTGGCCCAGCCAGCAATGCCCTCATCCTGTGAATGAATAAGAAAAATTCAGGCCATTTCGTCCATCAAGTCTACTCTGCCAATCAATTGTCGTTGATACATTTCTCAATTCCTGAGGCTGCAGACTTGCTCGCCGAGCCGGTGTGTTTGATTGCTAACGTTTCGTCGCCCTGCTAGGTAACATTGTCAGTGCGCCTCCAGTGAAGCGTAGGTGTTCAGTCCTGACTGTTATTTATATGCCTCGGTTTGCTGGGGTGGTTGGTATTACTCCCTGTTCTGTTTTTCAGTGGTTTGTATATCGGGTCCAGTTCAATGCATTTGTTGATGGAGTTCCAGTAGAAATGTCAGGCTTACAGGAATTCCCTGACATGTCTCTGTTTGGCTTGTGCTATTACGGACGGGTCGTCCCAGTCAAATTTGTTTCCTTCTTTATCCGTGTGTATTGAGACCAGTGAGAATTGGTCATGTCTCTTGGTGGCTAGTTGGTGTTTTTGTTTCCTTATTGTCAGTTTTCTTCCAGTTTAGCCTATGTAATGTTTCTCACAGTCCTTGCATGGTATTTTGTATATTACATTAGTCTTACTGGTTGTGGATATGGAATCCTTTACCCTCGCCAGGAGCTGTCACAGGGTGGTTGCTGGTTTGTGGGCTACTCTGATACCTAGAGGCCTGAGTGGTCTTGTGGTCACCTCTGATATGTCCCTGAAGTACAGTAGGGTGACTAGTGTGTCTGGCCGTGTTGTGTCTTCTTGTTGTGGTCTGTCGTGGACGTAATGGTGAATTGTGCTTTTTGGATATCCATTTCTTTTAAAACCTCTGTATAAGTGCTCCTGTTCTGCTTTGTGTAATTCTGGGTTGATGTAGTGTGCCGTGGCTTGCTTGAATAATGTCTCGCTGCAGCTTCGTTTATGGGTGTTGGAGTGGTTGCTGGTCTAATTAATATCTGACCCATATGTGTGATCTTTTTGTATACACTAGTCTGGAGTTCCCCATTGTTCTTATGTTCCACCATTATGTCTAGGAAGGGAGTTGATTATTGTTCTCTTCTTCTTTTGTGAAGTTATTCCAGTGAGGATGTTGTTTGTGTATCAGTGGATTTCTTCTAGTCTTATGCATTTGATAATCACGAAGCTGTCATCTACATAGCAGACCCAGAGTTTGGGTTGTATAGTGGGTAGTGCTGTCCATTCTCAACCCCATTTTCCTGCCTTCTCCAGTAACCTTTGATTCCCTTACCAATCAAGAATCTATCTATCTATCTGTCTTAAATACCTTCAAAGACTTGGCCTCCACAGCCTTCTGTGGCAATGAGTTCCAGAGATTCACCATTCTCCAGCTGAAGAAATTCCTCTTCATCTCAGTCCTAAAGTGTTGTCCCTTCAATCTGAGGCTGTGCCCTCAGGTCCTAGTCTCTCCACCTAGTGGAAATATCTTTGCCACGTCCTCTCTATCCAGACCTCTCAGTATTCTGTAAATTTCAATCAATCAGATTCCCTCCTCAGCCTTCTAAACTCCATCAAATACAGACTCAGTCCTCAACTGATCTTCATTTGACAAGCTCTCATACTTGGGATCATTCTTGTAAACCTCCTCTGGGTGCCCTCCAATGCTAGTATATCTTTCCTTAGATATGGGACCAAAACTGCTCACAATATTCCAAACATAGTCTGACCAGAGTTTACAGCCTCAGCAGTATGCCCCTGCACTGTATTCCAGCCCTCTCAAGATAAATGCTAAGATTGCATTTGCCTTCCTGTCAACTGAATGTGCATGTTAACCTAAAAGAGTCCTAAGTCCCTTCATGCTTGATTGATCGATTTTATTGTCACACGTACCGAAATAAAATCAAATGTCTTCTGAAAATCTAAGGCTGGTACCTATACCAGTTCCACTATATCCATAGAATAGATACTCACTTTGTTAGCTCTTCCTGTCTTTAACTATTTGTAGAATCTCTTACTATCTCTTTATATTCCTGGCTATCTTTCTCTGGTACTCTACTTCTACTTCTTTATTAACTTCTTTGTTCATTCTTTGCTTTAAGTTTAATATTCCAACCAATCTTTTGTACTTCTACCTGTATTTGCTCAATTGTATGCTTTTCTTTTAGTTTTATACTACCATATTGGTAGTTAACCACACACGGTGGGTCTGTCCCTTGGATTTTTAAAAATTTAATTGGAATGCATCTATTCTGAGTATTCTGAAATATTACTTTAAACGTCCCCCACGATAACTCAAATCAGTGAGGTTAGGTAACTGCACCTCCTCCACAATAACACTCAACACTGGAGCCCCCCCCAAGGATGTGTCCTCAGCCCCCTACTGTACTCCCTGTACACCTACAACCGTGTTGCCAAATTCCAAATGAACACCATCTCTACAAGTTCACTGACGACACCACATAGTGGGACGGGTATCTAACAACGATGAGTCAAAATACAGAAGGGAGATAGAGGGTTTGGTGACGTGGTGCAATGAAAACAGTCTGTCTCTCAATATTGGCAAAACTAAAGAAATGATCATCAACTTCAGAAAGAAGGGAGGAGAACACGTCCCCATCTACATCAACAGAACTGAAGTAGAGAGGGTGAAGAGCATCAAGTTCCTCAGAGTGACAATAACCAACGACCTGTCCAGGACTTCCCACGTGAATTCGACAGTCCAGAAGGCACAACAACGCCTCTTCTTCCTCAGGCAGCTCAGGAAATTTGGGATGTCCATAAGGTCTCTCACCAACTTCTACAGATGCACCATTGAAAGCATACTGTCCAGGTGCATAATGGCCTGGTACAGCAATTGCTCTGCCCAGGACCATAAGGAACTACAGCAGTTGGTGTGCACAGCCCAGAACATGACGGAAGCCAACCTTCCATCCATGGACTCTACTTACTTGGCTCACTGCCGCAGAAGGGTGGCCAATGTCATTAAAGACCCATTGCACCCTGGTAATTACCTCCTACAACCTCTTCCATCAGGCAGAATATACAGAAGCCTGAATACGTGCACAAGCAGGTTCAGGAACAGCTTCTTTCCAGTTGTTATCAGACTGTTGAATGGACTGTAGCCTCAAATAATGTAACAAGCAATGTAACCTGTGTGTATCGAAGTCTTTTTGATCTGTACATCCTCTGTTTGCTGTGATCTGCCTGTACTACTCATTAACAAAGCTTTTCGCTGTATTTCAGTACATTTTTAGAATTTTTTTTATAGAAGTTGCTTGGTTGAAGGGATGGAGATAAAAAAGCCAAATTTGCTGAACTCAATGCAGTAAAATGTATTGTGAAGAGGGCATAAGGGGATTACAAAAACATTTAGATAGATTAAGTGAGAGGGCAAAGATGTGAAAAATGGAGTATAATATGGAATATGCTAAACTGTCCATTTTTGCAAGAACAATAAAAAAGCATATTATCTCAATGATGAGAGATCACTGACTTCTAAGATTCAAAGGGATTGGTGTGCCCTAGTGTATGAATTACATAAGATTTGTATTCAGGTAGAGCAAGTATTTAGGAAAACTATGGAATGTTATAATTTATCACGTGGGTAATTAAATATAAAGAGATGGGCACTGTTGAGACTGCATCTGAATTACTATGCACAGTATTGGTCATCTTATTGACGGAAGTATCCAAATACATTGGAGGCAGTTCAGAGAAGGTTTATTAGACTAGTACCTGGATTGGCGGGGGGCAGTCTTATGAGAAGGCGTTTGACATGTAGACTTATAAACACTGGATTTCAGAAGACTGAGAAGTGACTTGACTCTAACATGATATGATGAGGGGTCTTGATAAGATAGATGTGAAGAGGATGTTTCTTCTTACGAGAAATATAGAAGTAGGGGTCACTGTTTAAAAATCAGGATTGCCCATTTAAAACAGAGCAGGCTTTCTTTTTTAACTCAAAAGGGTTATGAGTCTTTGGAAAAATGAAGAAAGTGATGGAAGGATAGTCCTTGACTACCTTTAAGGCAGAGGTAGGTACAGGCATGTTAAGTAAGGTCAAGGTTATCAAGAGTAGGCTGGAATACATATTAGAATCAGAACAGCCGTGATCTTAATGAATGGTGGAGTAGCGTGAGTAGCTCTAGGGGCTAAAAGCGTGCTCCTGCTCCTAATTCATATGTTTGTATGACAGCTTATCTAAAACCACATCCTTACCAATTCTGAACATTTCTAGTGACTGAGTTTCCACTCAACTGACTCTTAGTTAACCTCAAAATTGGAGGAACAGGAGACAAGGATGAAACATTGGCTAAAACATAAGAAACAAGGATACTTACTTTGAGATATTAAGAGTGGATGAGGGTATCAAAATATTGAGTGAGGTACCACAGTGATCAGTGTAAACATTATTACTGTTTCTAGATTACAGCAAAGGCCATTGGCCCTAACAACAGCCCAGCTTTAATGCTCAGAACTGTACTCTAGAATTAGTAGTGCTCTGAATGAGTGACAAAGTGAAAAATTGCACACGTATGTCAAATCCATAAAAAGCAGGATGAATCTAAAGCAGCTAATTAGCAGCCTGTTCAGCCTAGTCAATCGCCAGCAAAGTGGTAGAAGGTGTAGTCGACAATGCTGGCAAGCTACACTTACTCTCCAGTTGCCTACTCACCTTTGCTCAGTTTAGCTTAAACTCAACTCCAGACTTCATCATACCTTTGGTCCAAACATGGACAAAAGAGTAAAATGGTGAGTTGAGATTGACTGGCCTTGATATTAAGGCAGCATTTGACCAATGGTAGGATCAAGAATTATTACATTAAAAGTTGGACTGGAGCAGGTTGACTGGAAATGCACTTTGTGTATAAAACAGTAGATGAAAAATGGGAGACTTTCAAAAGAGAGATGAATAGAGTACAAGCTAAGCACACACCTAGGAGAAATAAATCTGAGGTAGACAAAATTATAGTGCCCTGGATGACTACAGATATTGAGGAGAAAATAGGAAAGAAAAACGAGGCATATGATGCATACCAAAATAATAAGAGCAGTAGAAATCAGGAAGAGTACCTCAAACGCAGGAGAGAGGCTAAGGCTGAAATAAAGAAGGCTAAGAGGAAGCATGAGAACAGGCTGCACAAAAAGTAAAACAAATAGCAAAATGTTCTTCAAACATATTAATAGTAAAAGGAGAGGGCCCATAAGGAGCAAATAGGGTAAACTGTTCAATGAGGCAAAGGGTGTGGCAGAGGTATGAAATGAATACTTTGTTTTCGCCTTCACCAAATTACAAGATGATAACAGCCCAGTCGATAATGTTGAGTATTAAGCTGCTCAACAGTATAGTGTTGGATAAAGAAGAGGGGCTAAGAAAGCTAGCAGTACTCTAGGTAGCAAAGTCACCAGGCCCAGATGGGACACATCCTAGTCTGCTGAGAGAAGTAAGGGAGCAAATTGCTGGGCCATTGACAGAAATTTTCTAGCTCTCCCTGAACAAAAATTAGTCCTGGGGGACTGGAAGACTGCAATGTGATGCTGTTGTTTAAGAAAACAGCAAGGATAATCCAGAAAACTACAGATCTGTCAGCTTGACATCAATAGTCACAAAACTGATAAAAGGTCATAATAAGGGTTAAGATAAATATACACGGAGAGAAAAATAAGTTAATATTAGTCAGTTTTTATGGCTTTGTCAGGGGAAGGTCATGTCTGTCAAATTTAGTTGAACTGTTTGACAAGGTAACACAAGCAATAGATGAGGGTAGTGCTATGGATGTTGTATATTTGGACTTTCATAAAGCATTTGAGATGATGCCACATGGCAGGTTGGTTAGCAAATTAGAAACATTTGGGCTTGATGGGTTAGAAGTTACTGAAAGATAGGTATACATGGGCATTTCACAGACTGGAGATGAGTTGAAAGTAGTGCTCCCCAGGGATCGGTGTCGGGGCCCTTGCTTTTTCTGATTTATATAAACAAATTGGAGATGGACGTTGAGGGCAAGATCTCTAAATTTGCAGATGATACTAGTCTGGGGAGAACACTTAATTGTGAGAATGATGCTACATGATTTCAGAGGGACAATGACAAGTTGGCCAAATGGGGACAGACCTGGCAGATAATTCCAATGCAGAGAAATGTGAAATAATGCGTTTTGGTGGAAGTAACAGAAAGAGACAATACAGGCTCAACAGTACAACTTTGAGGGGAGTACAGGATGAGAGGAACTTCAGGGTTCAAGTGCATAATTCTCTGAAGGTGGCCAGACAATTGAAACAGTTGTTAAGAGGCTTATACAATTCTTCGTTTTTCAATACAGCATAGAGTATAAAAGCAAGGAAGTGATGCTACACCTCTACAAAGCATTGGTCAGACCACATTTGGAGCATTGTGTTCAGTTCTGGTCACTTTATCTAAGGAAGGATGTTAAAGGCCTGGAGACAGATGTGTAAAGGAGATTTACTGGAACGGTACCAGGAATGAGGGATGTTAAATGTCTTATTCTCCTTGGAGGAGAAAAGACTAAGATGTGACCTTATTGAGGTGTTCAAAATTAGGACAGGACAATGAAGGGTATTCTGTTTCTTCTAGCTGATAAGTAAGTAACTGTAGGTCACAATTTCAAGATTGTCATAAAGAGAGCTGGGAGTGAGATGAGGAGGAGAAACTCCTTTATTCAGAGTGTTGTTAGAATTTGGAATGTGCTACCTGACAGTGTGATAAAGGGAGGTTCCATAGGAGGTTTTAAAAGTGAACTGAATATACATTTGAAAGTGATGAATTTAGAGGGCTACAGAGATAGGGTTGCAGAATGGGACTAGCTAGGTAGCTCTTTCAGGAATCAATACAGACATGATGGGCCAAATGTATTGTAAATTCTACGATCCTATGATTCCTAAGAAGCCACAGTAGAATTAAAGTCAACTGGTATAGGTGAAGTGCCCTCTACTGGCTCAGGTGATAGCGACTACAAGATCCTTGATTGGAAGCTGATGATCACAGCCTCAGGACAGCACTGTTGGAGTTTCTCAACAAAGTTTTAGAGTCCTAACTATTTTCAGTTCATTCATAAATCTTCCCTCATAAGTGCAAATGTTCACAGATTGTAATGCTCGCACACAGCAAGACCTGGACAGTATTCAAGCTTGTTCTTAGAAAAGGCAAATAACATTCCTGTCACATAAGTGTAGGTAATGGGGCGGCATTGTGATTCAGTGGTTAGCACTGCTGCCTCACCGCGCTAGGGACCTGGGTTTGATTTCACCCTCGAGTGACTGTCTGTGTGGAGTTTGCACATTCACCCCTTGTCATCGTGGGTTTCAGCAAGGTGCTCTGGTTTCCTCCCACAGTCTAAAGATGTGCAGGTTAGGTGGATTGGCCGTGCTAAATTGCCCACAGTGTTCAGGGATGTTTAGGTTCTTTAACAATGGGAAATGTGGGGTTCCAGGGAAAGGGTAGGGGATGGGTCTGGTTTCCCTGGAGGCTTGGGGACCGCTTTGCGGAACACCTTTGCTCGGTTCGCACCAAACAACTGCACCTCCAAGTCGCGAACCATTTCAACTCCCCCTCCCACTCCTCAGACGATATGTCCATCCTAGGCCTCCTGCAGTGCCACAACGATGCCACCCGAAGGTTGCAGGAACAGCATCTCATATTTTGCTTGGGAACCCTGCAGCCCAACGGTATCAATGTGGACTTCACAAGCTTCAAAATCTCCCCTCCCCCGACCGCATCCCAAAACCAGCCCAGCTCGTACCTGGAGAAGGGTCTGATGAAGGGTCTAAGCCTGAAACGTCAAGCTTTCCTGCTCCTATGATGCTGCTCCGCCTGCTGTGTTCATCCAGCTCTACACCTTGTTATCTCGGATTCTCCGGCATCTGTAGTTCCTATTATCCCAGCTCGTACCTGCCTCCCTAACCTGTCCTCCCACCTATCCACACCTCCCACCTCAAGCCCTAAACCCCAACTCCTACCTACTAGCCTCATCCCGCCTCCTTGACCTGTTCATCCTCCCTGGACCGAACTATCCCCTCCCTAACTCCCCACCTATACTCACCTTTACTGGCTCCAACCCCGCCTTCTTGACCTGTCTGTCTCCTCTCCACCTATCTTCTCCTTTATCCATCTTCTATCCGCCTCCCCTATTCTCCCTATTTATTTCAGGATCCCCTTCCCCTCCCCCATTTCTGAAGAAGGGTCTAAACCCGAAACTGCTCCTCTGATGCTGCTTGGCCTGCTGTGTTCATCCAGCTCTACACCTTTTTATCTCAGATTTTCCAGCATCAGCAGTTCCTACTATCTCTGCACTAATCTATGATGAGTTATCTCTTGGCTCAATGTTTCTTCAAACATTTATTTTCAAGTACACAGGCGTTTTCTTTCAATGCGTGAGATCTGTAAAGCTTTTTTTACATTGATAACCAATGCACATTAACTTAAAGACGACAAACGTGTATAAAGTAAATGGCAAACTCACCACAGTCCCACTGAAACATGGTACTGCCCTCTCGTTAGAGAGATGACTAGTAGTAGTAGTAGTTCAACCAGAGAGTCACCACACCTCAGGCAAGGGGAGAGGCTGAGAAGGAGACTCCTTCGTGGTAACCTCAGCCAGTGCAGGAATTGTGCCCACACTGTTGGCATTATTCTGCATCGCAAAACCAGCTGTCCAGCCAACTAAGCTAATTGACCCCCATGCATACAAAATACTGTGACTATGAGAGCAAAACAGAGGCTAGGAATTTTTGGACAAGTAGCTCATCTTGTTAATGGAGGTGATGGCCGAATGGTATCAATCCAGAGACCCAAGTAACGCTCTGAGGATCCAGGTTCAAATGCTGCTATGGCAGATGGTGGAACTTGAATTAAATAAACATCTGGAATTAGGAGTCTAATGATGACCACGAAACCATTGTTGATTGTCAGGAAAAACCAAACTGGTTCACTAAGGTCCTGTAGGGAAGGAAACTAGTATCCTCTCCCAGATTAGCCTGCATGTGACTCAATGTGATTGACACTTAACTATCCTCTGGGTAATAAGGGATGAGTAATAAAAGTTGAGCTGGTTAGTGTCTCATGAATGAGCAAAAAAGCAGCTCCAAAGCCTGGACACCATCTAAAAGCATGATGTAAAGGTATATGACTACATGTATATTACATACCTTTTCTAGAAGAGTTTAGATTTCAAACTAGTGGCATCTGGGTGTTGGTCTATATTTTGTGAATTTTAATTAAGTCAGACTTTGAGGAAGCAGTATGTGACAATGAGCAAATGACTGGAGGCCTCCTAGAGAGCTAATGGGGGTTGTTTATATTGTTTAGCTTTACAACAGGAGAGAGCAAACATTGAAATACATTAGTTTGCTTTTGGAATTAGAGTATTCAGGAATTTTTTTTTAGCTTAGGAAAATTAAGATGGGTAAGTATTTTGGGTCAATCAAAAGAGACCTGAATTAAGTCAAATTTAAGGGCAATTTTCCTGGAAAATGAGCTTTTTTCTTGTCAGATCAGCTACGGAAATAAGTTACCTCAGTGTTAGGATCTCAGAAGTAATATCAACACAAGATACAACTTGGGAGTGGTGATGAAATAGTCCCTAATTGCCTGGATGAGTGCAGCTCCAACAACACTCAACGAGGTCAACACCATCCAGAATAAAGTATCCCCTTGATTGGATGATCATCTACCATCTCCACCAACAGCATATCTTACTGAAAGAACATACCACACAACAACACCCTAAGCCCCTTTAACATCACATCCCAAACTCTCAACCACTACCACCCGGAAGAACAAGGACAGCAGGTGCAGGGGAACAAAATCCTAATTTGGAAACATTGTTTTTCGTTCACAGTCACTGTGTTAAAATCTTGAAACTCCCTAACTAATAACACACTGGGAGTACCCTGAACGCATAGTCTATGCCAATTCAGGATAGTGCTACACTAATAATGCCTTTCAAAGTCAAATGGGGATGGGGGAAGGAATACAAACGCTGCCATTGTGCATCATGCCATAACTGATTTTTGAGAAAATTAATGAATTACACTCAGAAACACAAAGCAAACTGATCAAATTGGACAATCAGATTAGAAGGGGCAACTGCACTTAGAGAAGGCAGCTCAGAAATTAACAAGCTTAACAAAATACAAAAGGGGACAGAACAATGGCAGGTGTAATTTAATGAAGTTAAGCATAAATAAATTCTCTTCATGACGAATAAAAATGGATATGTATTTCATGACTTACATTGAAGTGGCTAAGAATACAAATTGGAAGAGGCCTAGAGCTACTAACAGAATCTATTTTCAACATATCCAACAAATGCACGACATCTATCAATTAAGCCAATAGAATACTGAACTGTGCAACCAAAACAATGTGATACAAGTTAGAGGGAATCATGATCATGATCATAAGTTCATCTCGGGGTGCAATGGGTCGATGGGCTGAGGAGTGGCAGATGGAGTTTAATCTAGGTAAATGTGAGGTGTTTCATTTTGGTAAGGCAAATCAGGGCAAAACTTATACAGTTACTGGTAGGGCCTCAGGTAGTGTTTATTGCACTTTAAGATACTTTTAAGAGTAGCAAAAAGGTACTACATACGTGCAAATGTTTCTTAAAATATGATTTCACAACTTTGGTGGATTGAGAGAGGGTGTTTTTAAGAAAAGTGGTCACAGAATAAGAAATTCACAAAACTGAGTAATAAAAACTGGGAGAGAGAGAAATATAAAGGTGATTAGACTACTACTATTACCATAGCAACCTCTATTTTCCAGTCATTGAAAAGTCTGGGAGGATCATAAAGACATAGTATTTCCAGCTAACTACAAATGTTTTATAAATAATAGTATCATAATAGATACTCTAAAAAAATCTGTTTGCATAAAAAAAAGCAAATTCCAATTACTTTAAGTAGTTTTATGTTGGTGAGTGTCTATGTTCAGAAAGTAACAGCTTAATTTAATGCAAATCAATGCTCTCAAAGTTTAGGGGACCATAAGAATAAAAGGCAAAATAGTCAGCTAAATTTTAAATCAGCACAAGACGAGAAACAGAATTCCATAAGCAATTAATTTCACACATTCTAACAGCTTCATTCACAAAACCATTCACTGAGAAATTTGAGTGCAAACTATCAGCATGCCATTTCATTAAAATGAAGAAAACAGGGCAAAACAGAATGAAAGTAAGCCATTTGCTTACTACCATAAATGAATTTACTCTTTCCTTGAGGACTTGGAAGGTAAACACAGTGCTGCTGCTTTTGAAAAAATACAAAACAGTTAGGGCACTTTAATCCGACACCATTCATGAAAAGGGCCATTTGTCTTCTCAACCACATTACCTGTGACAAATGTATTGAAAAATAAGAAACAGCAAGATGTCTGCAACAAAAAATGGCTATGAATTCAAATACCAACGTTTGTTATATGATATAAAAATAAGTCAGTAATGGAAAACACCAATAATGGAGACAAAGTATTATTTTTAAGCTATGAATTATATTTAACTACTTTGATTTTTTGTTTAAAGTAATATCCTTTTGCCACCCTTCAAAATCTCTGCCCTGTAAACTTCATTTAAATTAGCACAGATGCATATTGAAATGACTTACCACTATCTCCTTTAATTAAACTCTTTGGATTATCTTGACCAGATGAAGTTGGAATTTAGTGTTTAAGTGCTGGGAACAGAATGTAAACCAATCCTGCATAAGTACATTGACAAGTACTATCCTACATGTGGGAAAGAATCCATGCATTATATTTGAGTGTTCTAGTTGCAAGGCAAGTATATCAAAATGGTGTAAGAATAATAGGGTCGTAACAGTAGGGGATTTTAACTTTCCAAACATAGACTCGGACTGTCATAGTGTTAAGGACTTGGACAGGGAGGAATTTGTTAAGTGTGTTCAGGAAAATGTTCTCAAATCAATATGTAGATGGCCCTACTCAAGAATGGGCAAATCTCAACCTTCTCGAGGGAAATAAGGTACAGCAACTAACTGAGGTGTTATAGGGGGACCACTTTGGGACCACTGACCATAATTCTATCAGCTGTAAAATAGTTATGGAAAAGGATAGGTCTGGTCCACAGGTTGAAGTTCTAATTGGGGCAAGATCAATTTTGATAGTATTAGACAGGAACTTTTAAAAGTTGATTGGGGGACGCTGTTCACAGGTAAAGGGACATCTGGCAAGCAGAAGGCTTTCAAAAGCAAGATAACAAGAACAAAAACAGAAGTTGCTGGAAAAATTCAGCAAATCTCGCAGCATCTGTGAAGAAAAAAAATCAGAGTTAACGTTTCGGGTCTGGTGACCCTTCCTCAGAACTGTATTTTAGCAGTACAGACTCGATGGGCTGAAGGGCCTCTTCTGTACTGTGTGATTCTATGAACTGTTATTCAACTTTCCCAACTGATTGCCTGGGGCCTTACTGGAGTCTTTACATTTCACCATACACGTCAATGATTTAAGTTGGCAGTTATACATCCAGATAGGGAGGCACAGTGGAAATATAATTGGACTTGCAATCTAAACGCCCAAGTTAATGTTCATGGGAGGTGGTGAAATTAATAACATCTGGAATTAAAAGCTAGCCTAATGATGACAATAATTGTAAAAAAACCATCTAATTTACTAAGGCTCTTTAAGGGGAGGAATTCTGCCATCCTTACCTGCTATGTCCTACTTGTGTCTCCAGATACACAAAAATGTGCCTGACTCTCAAACTCTCTGAAATGGCCTAACAATCCACACAATTAGGGTTGGGCAACAACAGCTGACCTTGCCAGTAATGCCCATATCTCACGCAAGAATGAAATAGAATTACACCGCACTTGGAGATGGTTATTGATAGAATCAAAGATATAAAGGGCCACAGTCAAATCGAAGTCAATGAGGAAAGTTATGGCAAAGAGAATTTGAAGTGAAAATCTAATATGGATCAATGAAAACTAACAGCTCTGGACCATCAAAGGGATTTATTTAGATGTCTTTGTCCAGAGAATCGACAAACGTTCTTGCACAGATACTTAAATACATCATGAAGATTAACGGAATGTTACGTTTATGTTAATAAAGCAATGAAGTGATGCTTCAAACATATAGAGCCTTGGTTAGACTCCACCTGGAGTGTTCAGTAGAGGAAGTTCGCGAAGGATATATAAGCTCTGGACTGCATGGAATCAGCATAGATAAAGCAGAATTAAATCAGAGCTTCAAGAACCAAATTACAAGGGGAGGCAATGGCCTAGTGGTCTTATCGCTGGATTGTTAATCCAGAGACCCAGATAACATTCTGGGGACCCAGATTCAAAACCAGTAATGGCAGATGGCGGTATTTGAATTCAATAAATATCTGGAATTAAGAACTAATGATGACTGTGAATCCATTGTTGATTGTTAAGGAAAAACCCATCTGGTTCACGAATGTCCTTCAGGGAAGGAAACTGCCATCCTTACCTGGTCTGGCCCAGATGTGACTCCAGACCCACAGCAATGTGGTTGACTCTTAACTGCCCTCTGGGCAATTACGGACGAGCAGGCCCTATTTGCCCAGGCGGCAGTCCCTAACAAAGGAAAAAAAGTTACAAAGAGAAGTTTTATAAGTTGATTATCATGAGCTTTGAAAACTCAGGCGGCAATCTAATTCAGGTATTTGGAATTTGCAGGAAGACTAGCCCCTTTGAGCCTGATCCAGCATTCACTCAGATCATGCTGAGCTTGTACCTCAACTCCACCTTCACACACTCTCTCCGTGTCTTCTTTCCTTTGGTGGAGAATGCATCACAAGAGGTCGCAACTGAAAATTAGAGTTAGGCCATTTGGGAGTTCAATTAGGTAGAATTTCTTGTACACAAAAGCGAATGGTCATATGCAAGTCTCTCCTCCAGAAGTCTGTGGATGGCAGGTGAACCAAAAATGTTCAGACATAACTAGCTTTTTGTTAGGCAAGAGAAAAATGGATATGGTGCAAAAGTGGGTACATGGAAGCTGGTGTATAGATAAGCTGTAGGCAGAAGTCTTAAAGTCTGAATAGGCTACATGTGTTCCTATCTTTCTGCATTCCTCAAACATGAACAAAAGATTAGTCTC
Organism: Ginglymostoma cirratum; assembly: GCA_024137785.1. Taxonomy (NCBI): domain Eukaryota; kingdom Metazoa; phylum Chordata; class Chondrichthyes; order Orectolobiformes; family Ginglymostomatidae; genus Ginglymostoma; species Ginglymostoma cirratum. The sequence goes on from JAHRHZ010000283.1 coordinate 75,185,553, forward strand.
ACGTTGTTACTTTCACTCGTGAATTAGAGGATTTTAGGACCATCATACCTCCCTGACTATACCACCATAGTCTGGTCATGTATACACGATCACCGCATGAACACCATGCTTACAGATATACATAACAATCAGTATGGTTCGTTTTATATAATGCTATTTGAGATGAGCTGGTAACGTGCCACATAAATGAAATTCTTTCTTTAAACTGTCAGCTAACCATCTGTACTGCAGCATAGCAGGATGGTGCAAACTTTCTAATTGGGCTCCCCCACTGTAGTTTATGCCATCCCTGGTGAAGGAAGTGCCCCTTGCTGATCACAAAAACATACTTCCTACTGTATTAAATATGTGATTCCCCTACTACAGAGCTTTCTGTACTGCTTCAATTCACTACTTGGGTAACTTTTTTTTTATGGCTCACATCTGCTGGCTTCAGACTTGATCCCAAGCTCACCAAACAAGAATTCAGGGCCAGCACATCACTGTTAGTGAGAAGAGCAAGGCTAGCAGGACTAGGGAACACTGGATGAATAGAGATATTGACACTCTGGTCAAGGAAAAGGAGGAGGCTATGTCAGGTATGGACAGCTGGGATCATGTGAATCCCTTGAGGAGTATAAGGGATGTAGGAATACACTTAACAGGGGAATCAGGAGGGGAAAAAAAGGACATGAGATAGCTTTGGCAGATAAGGTTAAGGAGGTTCTACAAGTACATTAAGGACAAATCAGTAACTAGGGGGAGAATATGGCCCCTTAAAAGTCAACGAGGTCATCTACGTGAGGAGCCACAGGAGATGGGAGAGATCATAAACAAATATTTCACATCAGTGTTTAGTCTGGAAGAAGACATGGAAGCTAGGCAATTCTCGGAAATAAATATTGACATCCCCAATACCCAAGAGGTGGTGCTGGAAGTCTTAAAACGCATAAAGATAAATTAATCCCCAGGGCCTGATCAAGTGCATCCCAGGATGTTGTGGGACAGTACGAAAGAAATTGTGGGGCCTCTAATGGAGATATTTGTATCATGGATAGCCACAGGTAAGGTGCCAGAAGACTGGAGGGCGGCTAATGTTGTTCCATTATTGAAGAAAGGCTGCAAGGAAATGCCAGGGAACTATAGACGGTATTCTGAGAGACAAGATTTACATGCATTTGGAAAGGCAAAGACTAGTCAGGGATAGTCAGCATGGCGTTGTGTGCGGTAAATCACGATTCACTAACTTGGTTGAGCTTTTTGAAGGGGTGACTAAGAAGATAGATGAAGGCAGAGGGTTAGTTGTTGTCTACACAGACATTAGCAAGGTTTTGATAAGGTTCCACATGGTAGACTGGTTAGTAAGGTTAGATCACAAGGGATCCATGGGGAGATAAGCCAATTTTGCATCCAAATGGCTAACAGTAGAATACAGAAGATGGTGGTGGATGGTTATTTTTCAGACTGGAGGCCTGTGACCAGCGGTGTGCCACAAGGACCAGTGCTGGGTCCACGGTTGTTTGTCATTTATATAAACAATTTGGATGAGAATATAGGAGGCATGGTTTGTAAGTTTGTAGATGACACCAAGATTACTGGTATAGGTGACAGTGAAGAAGATTATCTAAGGGTACAATGTGATGTTGATCAACTCCGCCAAAAGGCCAAGGAATGACAGATGGAGTTCACTGCATAAAAACACAAGGTGTTGCATTTTGGCAAGACAAACCAGGGCAGGACTGGGTCATGAAGAAGGTGTTTGGCACATATGCCTTTATCAATCAGAGCACTGAGTACAGGAGCTGGGACATCATGTTACCGCTGTACAAGACATTGGTGAGGCCACATTTGAAATACTGCATACAATTCTGGTCACCGTGCTATTGGAAGGATGTTATTAAACTACAAAGGGTGCAAAAAAGATTTGCAAGGATGTTACCAAGACTGGAAGGTTTGAGTTATAAGGAGAGGCTTGATAGACTGGGACTTCCCCCCCCGGAGCTTAGGAGGCTGCGGGGTGTTCTTATAGATGTATCTACAATCGTCAAGGGTATAGATAGAGTGAACAGCCAAGGTCTTTTCACCAGGGTAGGCGAGTCCAAAACTAGACGGTACAGGTTTACGGCCAGAGAGGCAAGGTTTAGAAGGGACCTGAAGGGCAACTTTTTCACACAGAGGGTGGTGCGTATATGGAACAAGCTTCCAGAGGAAGTGATAGAGGTGGGTACAATTACAACATTTAAAAAACATTTGGACAAGCAAATGAATAGAAATGGTTCAGAAGGATATGGGCCAAATACAGGCAAATGGGTCTAGTTCAGTTTAGGAAAGCTCATCGGCATGAGTGAGTTGGGCTGAAGGGCTTGTTTCCATGCGGTTTGACTCTATGACTCCACACATATGAACTAGAAATAACAAATGTAGAGTAATTTTAATAAGTTTAAATGGAAATAATTTATACAAAGACCACAGTAGTTCAGCTACCTTGAAAACACTAGCAGTAAGATTCAAAATGTCATTCACGGGTCCTAAAATAGTGTACTTAGCAATTACAAAGTCCTTATTCTAGTTTGATGACTTATTGGCAGTTTAAGTGTTTTTGAATACATCAACGTAACAATGCCAGCACAGACGTGGAGTATTCTCACTTTAATAAAGTACAATGTAAAGCTTCTTCTGTACTATTCAACGTGTTTTAAATCCAGTGTCAGAAATGCCACTGCAATATTTCTATTTCTCATACAGAAACCAGCAAAACATGAGGTTTGCGTAAGACTGTCAAGTGTAATTCCATTTGTGATTTGTAGGAGGTTCTACACTAAACTTGCAACAAGAAATGAGTTAAGACCTTCCCAAATTCAATTCACTCAATCTCCTTAAAGTCTTTGGTCAAGATTCTCAAAACAATTTCGGTGGATTCAAATTAGAATTTGAGAAGTAGTAATTCATTAAGTCCACAAAGAAAAATGAACCCGACAGAAGACATTGAACCAATGGTCCCAGATACTTCAGGGGGGGTAAAAAATTTCCTGTCATTCTCCTAATGCTCCTCTCCAAACGAGCACCACCAAAACCTTTCAATGTGTTATTCACTGCATAGCAATTTGTGGGATCTTACTGTGGCAGAAGTTGAAAATTTAACATGCACTGCAATGCATGCACAGCAGTTTACACAAAGTGCTTTAGAGGAATATGAAAAGGTGCTACATAAATGCATTTCGTTTTTCTCTTCAATCAATCAATCAGTTCCAATACAGCAAGATTCCTATATGCTAATATTTTTAGGCAATTTTATTTCAAATTAACCAATGTTTGGGGAACTTTATCCCAAAACCATTTTGACAGCAAAATGAGAGTCATACAATGTTTGTTTTTTATTAAGTCAACCTATACAGATATGTTACGACACACCACTGGAACAGGTGGGACTTGAACCTAGGCCTTCTGATTCAAAGGTAGGGGACACTACCACTGTTCCACAAGAGCTCTCAATTTCAAAATATTGCAACAGGGTAGCTGCTCTGCTACATACAAAACCATCAGCCAGAATCAGTTCAAATGCTTCTGCGGTGTTATTTTAATCAACCTGTTCAGCATACTACAATACGTGTCTGGGGTACATGGGACCTGAATCTAGGCCCACTGGCATAGAGGTAGGGACACCGCCACTGCACCACAAGGCCCTCAATGCTTCTATGGTAGATATTTTCCACTCAACTTGTTCAGAGATGTTATTACACACCCCTGGAGCAGGTGCAACATGAACCCAGTCCTGACACAGAGGTAGTGAATGGAAACACAAGCTCTCCTAAATGCTTCTGCCACGATAATGTCTAGATATTTTCTAATCAATCTGTTCAGAGATGATATTATACACATTGGGAGCAGATGGGGCCTGAACCCAGGCCTTCTGGCTCAGAGACAGGGACACAAACTCTGCACCACAAGAATTTTATGATGCTTCTGTGGTATTTACTAATCAACCAGTTCGGAGATGTTACTGCACATTTCAAAGGGGCTATGCTCCAAAAGCTTATGTTTTCAAATAAACCTGTTGGACTACAACCCGGTGTCGTGTGATTTCTGGTGGAGCTTGAACCTGGACCTCCTGGCTTACACCTTTTAATGCTAACTGTCCTCTCAGCTCTGACCATCTCTCATGTGACCAATCCCTCCAATCATGCCTGTCTCCCTCCCTTGATTCAAAACAGCAACAAACTCATGAACAACTTCTGTAACTGTGACCGTAGCGTAATAATCCGCCTCCTCCACAACCTGTTAGCAGTCTTCAATACTTTGGATTGAACTGTCCTCCTCTAACCCTCTTCTCCATTAGTCTTGTTCTATGTCACTGTCCTATCTTTGATTCCACTTTTGACTTAAATTCTACTAATTGCATTCACATATAGCGTGTCACATTAACACCTCTATGGTTCCGTTCATGTCACACCATTATCTTTTCAAATGCAGTGAATTATAAGAGTAAAGGCAGGCATTCTGCACCAGCAATTTCTTGTAAACAAGTACATTTGTTTCTATAGGTGCTGTACAATTGTCAAAAAGCTGAAGAGTTGCTGAAATGATAGTCCATCCTGAGGCAATGACTAGTGAAAGTTCAGCAGTGTTTTCTAAAGGGTTTCAAGGACTACAAAAGGTCACAAGAATTGTCAGACAAATATCTTAAAGTAAGTGTGTGTGTGATACAATTGGTCAATTACACATAAAAAGGTCAGTGATGATCAGCTCCCAGCAGTCGAAAAATATTCAAGGAACTTGGTAGGAAGACATCTGGAGAAAATAGTTTCAGAGATAAAAGGTACTGCAGACGCTGGAGAATCCAAGATAACAAGCATGGGGCTGGATGAACACAGCAGGTCAAGCAGCATCATAGGAGCAGGAAAACTTGACATTTCAGGCCT